>CM040189.1:62941517-63546517 GCA_022606455.1 Callitettix versicolor
AGACTGATGTTTTTACCTTGCTATATCCATTAACAATTCTTTTATTTACACTATCGTTTCCATTCTTTTCTGTCATCTTTGGATTAAATGTCAATTCATATTCTTCGTCTTAAGCTTAAAATTAATAGATGGTTTAAGAATAGTTTTAAAGTACGTTGGCTTATCGAAATGTAATATGATAAATATGATTATACAGAGACTATTGTTTAATCAATAAATTTTACTTGTTCTTTTATCAAAATAGTTTTCCCTGCTTTTGTATGTAGGCTGATTTTCTCAACGGGTTGACCAACCTTTGAAAACAAAATCCAAACCTTATGTAAAAAGTTGTTTTGCAAATCTCCTCCATGGTTTAGATTACTTTTAGATTTGTTGCGAACCTTTTACTTTTTTGATTGTATGATAAAGCCACTAGTCAAGCTAATCAAGGCCATCGTTATAATGAGGACCGAGAAAAGTAAAAATTGGCGTTGAATCTAACCTAACCTAAAATTCTGACACATTTTCAATTTGCATTGTGGTGATGCAGAAAAAGCTTTCGGTATTTAGACGTTCCTTCCGGTAATGCTGCAAAGCATAATATTTCCTTGTTACTGTTGTATATGAGGGAACAGCATGCTGGTATATAAGAAAGAACATAGAATTAACATTACCTTTCCAGCACTCTTTAACAAATTTGGCTTTCTTTTGAATTAGGGAATTAGAGGTTTTTTCTTCTCCTTTCTGGATTCAATTTAAATATCTAACACTTATGTACTGCAAAAATATTTGTTGATAAAACGTTTCCCTTGTTTTATTATCCTGTTTAGAACTTCTTAGAAGTTCTTTTGATGCTAATTACGTTGATGAAACCATGTTAAAAAAAGCGTAGGACAAAGAAAGATTTTATGCAATGTGATATTTTTACTTTGTAGGAATTCGCTTCCGCGAGACAGCTGCGTGACGCGATTATCTTAATGTTTTAACGACTTGCGAGATAGAATCAACCACCAGTATAGAGGGAGTTGATTCATTACGCGCTGCAGAATAGCGGCCAAGACTAAATCTATTGACAGAGACGTGCATAAAGCACGACTTTACTCCCGCTTGACGCGTATTAAACGGTTCAGCACGTCCCTGCATAGCGGCACACTGCCAATACGATTATTTACCCACATTACTGGAGGAGTCGCGGGTCGCGGGACAATGTGTAGGGCGCCACGTTCAGTATTGTGCTGTAAGATTTACGTCTTAGTTTTGCTGCGCATAAGGGAAGTCAGGCGCGCGAAAAAAAACAACGCCAGTTATTGGGATCAAATCCAAGAACATCCAAATACGAAACGTTTAACACTCTATTAGATTTTAGAGTTAAACAAATCTTTGAAAAAACTGGTTTAGATTTGATGTACTGTAGTTTAGCTCTATATAGATCTATATAGATCTTCTTTAGCTCTATATAAATTATCTTTTTCAAAATGTTTGGCGAATTTAAATAGAAAATCAATGATTCCATTCAAGAAACGGCCACTAAGAAATGGACGCAGATCCTGGGTCAAATCCTAAAACACACACACACACACGCGCGCGCGCGCGCGCACGCACGCAGTAGAACGAATCAACTAATAGACGATGGACACACCATCTCATAGGTAACATCCAGGATTGGTACAACAGGAAGCTAGGGGAGGTGGACTCTATCACTCAGATTCTCACTGGGCACGATTGCTTCCGAGCTTACTTGTTCCGTTTCAGGCTGTAAACAGACTCGGCTTGCCCCCTCTGTCTTCCATTAGTGGAGGAAGATGCGGAGCATGGGTTTTTCCGGTGTCGAAGATTCAACGAGGACAGGATGAAGCTGCAAACATATTTGCGAGGTCCGGAAAGTCTGGTTGCGACAATGATGGCGTCAGAGGCCAACTGGAGGGCCATTGCGGGATTAGCTGCCGTGATTATGAAGAAGTTGAGGGCTGAGGACCGAGAAAGGAGAGCCAACGCTGTAGACGAGTAGGCGGTCAGCCAGTCCACCTCCCCACGAAGTAATGCCTGGCGGCGGTCCTGTGAGGGGGTTTACAGAAGAGGAATGCTTTTGGTGGTTTTTTTAGTGAGTAAAAATATATCTTAACTTGAGTCCCACACTCTAGAGAGTGACGGTACCCTACCCCAGGTCGTATATAAAAGGTGTTATCCACCTTTTTTTGGCCTCGCAAAAAAATACACCACACACACGCGCGCGCGCTCACACACACACACACACACACACACACGTACATTGGTATTGTGTTGCAAATAAATAAATAATAACGTATTTACTGGCAACTGCTGTCAAAAAAAACGTATCTCTTTTATCTTGTGTGTCTCAGATTAAAACGTGTTTTAAAAGGACGAGACAAGAGATACAAAATGTCAGAAGTTAACATAAAACGGACTTGTGGGTTTGTGGCCTCTTTGTTACTGCTATCCAGATATTGACACACACTATCTATTAAGATTTCTTTCGACGCCGCACTCAACAAAAGCATTCACTTGCAGTCAAGCAGTATAACCCTTTATAGCAAAACTTTATAATTAGTTTTCCAACTACAGGCGAGATTTTCTATATCGGCGTAAATATATAGGATGAGTGCCTGCGTGTTGGTTTTTCGTAAAGATTTACAGTTTTATTCTGGTCTTGATGGAATTTTTCATATTTGACTTTTAAAAACGAAATTTTATCATAGAAAACCACCTGCATTCCCCTTTTCGAAATCTTTAGGAATCTAATAATCTTTAAACTAATGAAGTTTATACGAAAATAACACAGCTGTTATAATCCGCAAGAGCTTTTATTTTTTATTAATCACTATAGGTTTGAGAAGTACAGGTAGAACGTGGTGTGTGTGTGTGTGTGAGAGAGAGAGGGGAGAGAGCGCTCGTGAGCGCATGAGGACTTCAGTCTTGGAAGGAGGGAAAAAGAACCACTTCGCAAATACCAGATAAGATTTTGGCAAAACGTCGGAATAATGTTTCTTCTGCTAGAAGAACGAAAGAAATTCGAATTAACAAATAATATTTTGCAAAAATTTCGTTTTTAAATATTTAAATAAAAGTGGTCTTGAAAGAAATATGTTTTTTTTTAAAATTGTTTAGAGATATATGAATAAACCTGACTTGTATGCCAAATGCATCAAAAACTTATGAATCCGTTGTCTTCAGTGCAGTGCATAAACACATGTAAACTATCTTTTTGAACTTATGGAATCTTAAATATATTGTACAACAATCGGGATTCAAAGATCGTTTGTCTGTATAGTGGAAAAACAAAATTCATTTGAAAATCACAAATAATATTGGTCTTCTTTTTAAGCGGTGTTCCAGCACATATGTGCAAAACGTAAAAATAAAATACTTTGGTTTTTATTCATCAGCTGTTCAGAAAATAAATAAATCTTATGTGGGAAAATAATTATTTGTGTGTGCAAAGTGCGCGATTCTAAACGAGAGGAAGATGTTTACGAACGAGGCTTGTCGAGTGCGGAAATATACTCGCGCTGAAAATAGACACGTTGCACACGAATTGCACATTAAAGTTTTCCTACTGTAGTACTTAAAAGTTTCCATTCAACGATACAAATTCACGGTTCAAACACAGTCTTGTTATTCAAACTTCATAAATATGTACGGACAAAACTACAGATACATTGAGGTTATACAGTAACTTGAAAAGTTTTACCAACTGTAATACCGAAGACAAAAAAATAACCTCAACGGTAACAATCATGCACGTATAGCCTATTATGTACAGTGTTTATTTAAATCTATTTTGCATTCTTTTTCTAAATAAACATTGTAGTTTACTAACACAATTTTCTGTTAATGTTATATAATATGATTCATATCATAGTTAACTTGTACAAATAAGTTGTGTTGTTAAAACTTAATTTTTATTTACTTTTCTTTGATTTTTTTTTTTTAAAAACAGTGCGATAAGTTCAAGTTTGCTCACTACTGTAGGAAAAACAGTGCTTAAGTTCAAGTTTGACCACTACTGTAGGAAAAGTTTTTCAAAAATCCCACGGCGATGATAACCTTTAGAACGGTTTTTTTTTCAAAAAAATCCTTTCTTAGTGCTCCTCTACGTTATAAAATTTAAATTAGAGTTATTTTAGTTTCTTGTGCTTTGTTGATTCAGTCAGTCAGGGAATTGCATTGTATATAATATGTAATAGGTATTTCATTATTAATGAGATTTATGTTTCACCCACGAATGTAATGAGAACAGTTTAAATGTGAATGCCAGAGTTTATTTTGTAATCAACGTTCCAACACTCGCACAATTCATTCGTTTATTTCTCGCGAGAGTGTTTTATTAATCTGTTACAAGTTGTATAATTTACAGTACGGCGTTACCAGATACCATAAATATTATTTTTAATTCATTTTAAAGTAACACGTAAATGAAAATGTTTGTCGTGAATATCTTTAGTGAATTTCCATTAGAAAAAGAGCAGCCGCCTCGGTGGTCTAGTGCAGGGGACTCCAAACTTTCCAGCCTTAGGGCCATACTGATTACTCCAGTAAGTTCCGAGGGCCAAAACCATATTATCATTGTTGCCGGTGGTAAAAAGTGAAATAGTCCACTGATGAAAAAAAAAGTCCGAAAAAGTACCCAACGTTTAAAAAAGGCTGCAAATCGGACTAAAGTCCGCAAAACGGCAACACTGCATATTATTAATTTTCCTGTCATTATCTGTAATTTCATATTAATAATTATTCAACATAAAATTAGAATACTTCAGTAATCTAAATTTAATTTGCTATAAAAAATATGTTCTCTAAAAGGAGTTTTCAAGTATGCTAGCTCTCCGCGGGCCGGACAAAATCTGTCCGCGGGCCGGATGTGGCCCTCGGGCCGTAGTTTGGAGACCCCTGGTCTAGTGGATAGCATACTAGGCTTTCACCCCGAGGACCCGGGTTCGATTCCCGGCGAGGGCTTGGCATTTTCATACGCTATAAATCATCTCATCGTCTGCATTAGCCCAAGTTTGCACAATAGTCGGACGTTAAACACCAAAAAAAAAAAAAAAAAAAAAAAAAAAAAAACAGCCATCTTGAAAAGATCGAGACCTGTTACTATGAAATGAGCACAGATCATGACGTTTTAAAGAGAAGTTAAAAATTTGCAGCAAGTTCGTTAATCAGCAGATTCCTTTCAAATTTTACAAAATGGCAGTCATTTTAAATCTTGTAAAATTTATATTTTTTAAAAATAAATTTTACAATCTAAATTTAGCATTAAAATATGCTTATATTATTAGAATTTTAATTGAAATTCAAAATTTGTTTATACTATTTTATAATAATATTATATTTTAACGTTGATTACTATGACAGAAACAGATTTTAGTGTTGTTAGCGAGGCAGCTGGGGACGGCGATTATTAAAATTCTGTATTAGGTCTGCTTGCGCACTCGCTGTACCTGAGTACAACTTGAAGTGTTTGCCCTTGGCACAACTGTCGCGAAATGTTTTTGATCCCGTCGCAGTCCGAGCCCAGTGAAGCTGCCAAGCGCTGCAGTTACGAAATTCCGTGCGTTCCAAGTCCACGCAACGACCAGAGCTAATTTTGGTTTTTTGCGTCGGAGGCAATTGTGAGAAGAAGCGGTCCGATTTCATTGCTCCACGTAACGGAGTGGACGGAAATTTTATATATTTTCTAAACAGAAGATTTGTTTGAATCATAATAGTCACGGCACGCAGCTGTCTCGCTGACATCATGGAGCGACAAAAGTAATACTGAGTCATATTTTGTACGAAAATTGGTTTTGGTAATAGTGTAGATAATCCAATAAGTTCATAATCCAACGAAATCCTTATATATGTTTCAAAGTGGCGGTCTTTCATAAATTTTAGATAAATCCTAACTTTTCGTTCCTAATATCTGATTTCATCAACGTAATCTGTGTTAAAACTGCATTATGAGTCCTGACCGCCATCTATTTTAATTGTATTTTTCAATTTGAAGTTTTAATTGTTAAACGAATATATTTTAATATGTCCTACCGTTTGAATTTTTTATTTCTGTTTTTTAATCAAAAATGTTGACGACCGCTAAAGACGTGATTTAGAGTTGTGATTGGTGCTCATTTCATGTCTCGAGTCCACTCACGTTATAACAGTTCCGACAGTTCGTTTCCCATTTAAATTCTTTAATAAGATCTTCACAGTATCAATTTTTTATTAAACAATTAACTTTTTTGATGAAATAGCAGATCGATGATCTTGTTTGTTATAATTATTTCACGGTAGCAAATATATAGCCATTAGCGTAGAGATCAGTGAAGGAAGGTCGAAGCCGCAATCGAAAGTGAGTTTAGTTGATCAGGTTGTTCCGCGTAACGGGCAGGAGTTTCCATTAGTTGTCCTGTGTTTAAAACTTAGTTATTAAAACACACAAAAAATGTTCACAAAAAAGTGTATACATGGTGTAAATCACTGTGAAAACTAAACTGTTATTCAGTGAAAGGAGTGAATAATTTTTAAAAAAACTGTATTTGAAACATGAGTGACAAAGTAAAAGAGTTAATTGTTTTTGTCACTGCTCAGAGACAGTTACCAGCTGTGGCTGGCTGGATTTGCCTAATTGCTTCCTACTTTCACCTCGCCAGGAGTGGACATGGACGCCTAGCTGGCTGAGTATTACCTAAAAACAAATTTGTGGGTGACGTAAATTTACGGTTCATTTTACCATTGCATCACGTTTCATTCTAGCGGTGTTGTAATACAAAGTGATACTGTAATGTTATACAGTTCTTACTAAAAGAAAGTATTGTTTTTATGGTTCAGAGTGAAATAGATTGTGGTATCGCAATTTATAAAAGATGGAAAGAAATTTTTGCATTGTTAGGGCCGCGGTAACTTCCACAGAATTACAGAACCGCTGGAAAATTAAACACATGATCGGCAATAGAGGCTAAGCTTTATTTGATTATCAAAGATATTTTAAAACTGTCCTGGTATAACTCGCTTACCTATTAACAAATTTCAACATTGTCTTTAAAATTGTTATTTAATTATGAAATATTTATGCTATTACAGTTTATTCGGACATATGTCATTGTTTGTGTATATAAAATACTACACGACTTTTCGAGAGTATGGATCAACTCTCGGTCTCAAGTGCCTAACTTTAAAACTGGACATGCAACAAGAACGTAGCCTAGATGTGTACGTTTATACAAAAAACTTTCAGAGCAGATCCCTGACTGGTCAAACTTGAAATAAAACTAAGTGATCGGGAAACCACAGCTCACAAAGAGAACGAAACGAAAACGATACATAAGAGTTGACAAATACCGTAACAGAAAAGGTGTGTACAAGACTACAGTAAATACCAAAATGATGCTTTGTATCTGCCAACACCGGATGAAGGGGGAGGCTGCTACCTGATCAAGGTTATTGACAATATCGTTCCCTTTTCTCAAGTTTCTAGTTTGTGATCTATTGAGACTTTTTTTAGTGTAATTTCCTAATTATGCCTTATTATTATTAGTCATAGGTGTGTACAGTACTAACTGCTTAATAAATGTATAGCTCGCTAGTTTTGTTTTTTTTTTTTTGAGAAAATCTTACAAAGTCTTATAAATGTTAATTATGCACAGTCAACGAACTAAAAAAACATTCAATGACAGAACAAATTTCCATTTTTATCGTCGTTTAGTGTATTTTCTTGTATGTACAAAAGTTTTTGTGCATATACTTACGAACTATATTTTAGCAAAACAACCATAGGCTAAGCCGATGGCTTAAAAATTAAAGCCGATTTTGACGAAATTAAATTTTTGTTAATTTAAAAAAATAAATGACGAAAATAGATCTTCTCTAAATTATAAATTTGCCTGAAGATGTAGGCAAACTAGGCCTACACCTGCATGCCAAATTTGATCGAATCGATCGTTTAGAACTTTGCTAGGTGCACAGGTGGCCAGACAGACATCAAAGTCGATATCACTAATAGACTATCAAACCTTAAAACGGATATGTTTATGAAAATCACAAGATAGATTTCTTTTCTCGATCACCATACTTTATACGTTGTATTTTTTTTTTTAAGGCGAAAAACACATTGAGGCTACTCCCTAAATGTAAGTGTAAAGTGTTAAAGTCGTAAGTGTAGTGTTATAAGTGTAAGTGTTTGTTAGACTCGGGTACCGCGAGGGACGTCTAAATCCTTTCAAAATGTGCAGCTAGTCTGCACTCCCCTGCGGTATATACTTTGTATAGTGAGAAAGTGAAAGTACATATTACTTCTTAAATTTTTGGAAGATCGCGCCACCTCCAGTAAGTGACACGCGGACACACAGGTCGCGACAGTTAGTTTGGATGTAATTTTTCACAAATTTTGCGACTTGCGTGTAATCATTGCAAAATGGATTCTATCTAGATACTCCTTGAAGAGGCATCTCAAGGCATCTCATAAAATGAGCTATGAGATAGTTTTATGTAAATGCATCATATTACGTTTAAAATCAACCACGCAAACGAATAATAATATTATTTCGTTCATTCATTTCTGCTAGTAGTTCAAAGAACAGTAAACCCAGCATTACAGTGTTAATTAATATAGAGCGCGCCACAATCGCGCTCTTTACTTATGACAGGTTTTACCGTTCAGCTAGTATTACAGGAAAAACCAGCAACTACTCTTCAACGTTGAATTAAAGCCCGCCATCTTGAAATGGAAGTGAATAGGAAAAAGTCTTGCACATACGTCTTTCAGGCTGTATACAAAGTATCTTCGTACCAAATTTCAAAAAAATATCGGTATAGAACAAAACAATATATATATATATATATATATATATATATATATATATATATATACACGACCGCTTAAAAGAACGATTGACAAAAAACCGATCGGCGCTGATTTTAAAGTCCGACCTTCAGAAGGGTCTGGGTCTTCCCATAATAGCGCTTCAGTAAAATTGCTCAATAGAATTCGCTAAAAATATCACACTCATTGAACACAGTTATTAATTATTGAATGATCGTGGTGAACACAGCGATCTTAGGGTCTAAAAAACGTTAAAGAACTTAAACTTGAACCAGTTTTGCTAACGCCAATAATGTAAATACTAACGTACAAAATATTTACGTTATAAAAATAACGCAACGTAAAGTAAAACGAGACTGGATGTTAATACGTTGAATAGGTTATTGTTTGCGCAACCAGTGACTGGATAAATCAGAGCTTTACGTAGGTTGATGTAAGCAGAGATGCTGTCAGCTGGACCACTATTGATCTCACAAGAGGGAGAGAGAGAGCTGCATATTGATTGTGAGAGAGGTTGCCGTGGCAACTCACCACTTACACCCCTACCCCTCTAACTTTCCCCTGAACACGTATTAAAACAATTATCTTGTTTATTTCTAAACTTTTTAAGGTTACGCGCTCAAATACTTTAAGTCTTAATGTAGTGTCCTACATCCGCTATGGTTGGTTACAGCAAATCTACGCTTCTGTTTAAAAATGAGCAGTTTGATGAAAAGTAACAACTGTTTTAATAACACATAATATTTTCACTTTTAAATCAACAAATTTTTTAAAAAGTTTTTCTTAGGGTTTTGTCACGAAGAATGATCAGCTGACATTTTATACTTGTGTACAAACCTTTTTCAGTTTGAATATTTTTTTCATTGTTTCACACTTCTAGAATACCTACATTCAACCTAAGTTGGGGTGATTTAGGTAGATCTAACTGTTACAGCACTTTTTTACATTCATAACAAGTATTAAACCCAATGTATGGGATGTACTTTTGATGCACTAAAGCGAATAGTTACTAATGGATCAGTTAACATGAAACTCGCATGAAACCATTCTATAAGATCATAATGCTGAGGTGAAACAAGAACATTTTAAAATTACCAACAGAAGTTCATTTAATACTAAAACGTTATAAATGAGACATTTTTGTACTCAACATCCTCGTACATCTGGCTTGAGTATTAATGTGAGAAATACTCATATTAAATCTTCATTAAACCTAAATTTCGAGCCGATTTTGATCAATCTTATTTTATTGATCTTAAAGGGGAATTTTAAAAAAATATCTGGATAACTTCTATGGGTAAACATATATCTGCATTACACTTTTTTATCGAAATTCATCAATCTTTTTTAGTCTTCAGGGATGTGTGTAGGAAACGCACAAAAAAAAGCTGCTGTAGCTCCTTAATCATATGTAAGTTTGGATAAAAACTTTTACACAAATTTTTGCACCACTTACCACTTTTGCATCGTATATCACTGTTTGCATCATATAACTTTTGCACCACTTACCACTTTTTGCACATCACTTTTTACACCATGTATCACGTTTTGCACAGCTTATCACTTTTTGCACCAATGACCACTTTTTGCAAATCACTTTTTACACCATGTATCACGTTTTGCACAGCTTATCACTTTTTGCGTTTAGTATCACTTATTGAACGACTTATCATTTTTTGCCCGTGTATCACTTTTTACACACTTGCCACTTTTTGCACCAGATCATTTTTTGATATTTGATTACAGATGTTCGTTAAAAAAAAGTCATTACCAAATTAAGAAAAAATATTATTGGCATAATTGCCACATTAAATTTTACGAACATAGTTACTACTCCAGTGCATGTGAAATTGTAACAAAATATTGCAACATTTTTATATTAGGCCTACTGTAGGATAAATATTAAAATTATAGTCTCTAGAAAACTGTGAAACAGAGAAAATTTTCAAATTTGTGAGACAAAGACTAATATTTCAATTCATCCAAGTTTCTTTAGCGTGGCCAAGGTAATGACGCCTACTTAGCTGAACGGAGAACAATGGATAAGAAAACACAATCCTGCTTAATTTACCATTTCAATGTAGGATCTATTTTTTTTTTTTTTTAACTGAGAACAATAGAAAACATTCAAAAAGTTGAATTGTCTAATTTGTTGACTGTTCTCTAGCGTTTGCTGTGTAATTTTTGTAAAACTCGTTTTCGCTGAAGTTGGTAATAATGGAGAGAATTAATTTAAATTTGTCATGATATTTATTTATGATTTTTTCCATTTCTGATTACCGTCAGCCGCTTCCGAGTTCGAACCCAAGTGTTACCACTCCACCAGTCCGCGAGGTTCTTTGCAAAATAACAATTTTTATTAGTAAGAAAACATACGGAAACCTTTATGCCAAAATTCGTTCACAGTTTGAATTCTTAGCAGAAGATATGTATAGAGCTCAGATTCTTAAGTTTGGCGGTCGCTGTGAACTCATAACCGTGGCTTGCAGTTGTCCCGCTGATCTAATGAAAGTGAAATATATATATTATATATATGTGTGTGTGTGTGTGTGTGTGTGTGCGCGCGCGCGCGTGCGTGCGTGCGTGTGTGTGTGTGTGCATGCGTACGCGCACGCGTGTGTATTTTGATAATGTATAATTTTATTTTTTATTTTTAATTAAGTAATTTAAATTATTGAGGGACGATACGAGGTATCTGTTTTCGATTCGATCGTTCGGCATTTAGTTTGTGTTTGTTTGTTACGCAGTTTCGGGCAAACGCATTGAGTAATTGTTTTGAAATTTGGTACGAAGATATCTTATATAAATTATGTATTTATAACATTTACATCCGTTTCAAGATCGTGTCATCTGATTCAACGTTGACGAGTGTACGCAATTTCAATCAAACACATGGACATATTGTTTTGAAATTTGGTAGGAAGGTACTTTGTTTAAAGCCCGAAATACGTATGCGGTAAGATTATTTCCCATTCACTTCCCTTTCAAGATGGCAAACTAATTCAACGTTGAGAATGTAGTTGTGGTAATTCCTGTAATACTGTCTTAAACGGCAAAATATATCATAATTTTGACCTCTTCATGCAGAAAGAGCATACAATTTCCAATAATATTAGTCCAGTGATATTTTTCGTAAATATTACGGTTACTAGTTAAATTGGCGGAAAAAGTTACGAGCGCTGTTTGTCTCTACAAATTAGTTGCTCTACAAAAAGTTGCTCGTGTATTAATTAAGAATATACTGCGAGTTCTTATGTTTCTTGAACTACTAGTATATTTAATTAATTAATTTTTTTTAATTTTATTAGATGGACTTTAATATATGGATTTTTTTGAGGTGAGGATTTGAATTTATTTTATGGGTTTGGATCTGTAATGGCTGCTGTAATTAAATTCGCTTACTTTCCTCTGTTATGTTAACTTTGCAGTACTTTAGTCCCCATTGAGACAAACAATCTTTAGACTAAATTGTGTATGTTTACCTTGTTTTTAACACACAAACATCTATCCATAGTAACACAATAATTAACTGAGGAAGAGATTAATTACTTCGTACAGCAAAATGTAAATTTCCACTTAACCGATTTTAATATTCAACTTGTCATTGAAAAGCACTGTGTATATTTGCAAATATATAATTATGAAAGTCGAACAATATCATTGATTTTTTTAAAAATTTTCTTTGGTAGAGAAACGAAATATCTCTCATTAGAAATACATTATAAATGAATTGTTCTCAAAACATTTTATTTCCGCCCAGCATTTGAATGGCTTTTAAATATTTTTTTCAAGAAAAAAAAGAAAAATCGGGTTTTTTCAAGATCCCCGAAGGGGGGGTTGCAGACTAGCTGCACCTATTGAGAGGATTTAGACGTCCCTCGCGGTATCCGAGTCTAACACACTTACACTTACGACTTTAACACTTTACAGTCACACTTACATTTAGGGAGGCGATAATAGCCTTAATGTGCTTTTCGCCTTAAAATAACAAACAAACAAAAATTCAAGAAATGCATAGGATAGGCCTGCTTTGTAAAAAATGTTTATGTTTTAAAAATATTTGCCCATTGTTTTATTATTATATTTAAAAAAAGAAACAAACAAACAAAATAGCACTAATACATCTCTGTAGTAGTTGTATCATATTTCTACAGTAATTGCAACTTCACCTCCACATTAACATTCTTATTTCGTGAAGTGAGTTGATCTGTTTTTGTAGTAGGGCCTATTGTTTGTAGTCTGATGACTGTAGATATTAGTATAGAAAAATGTTATTTTTGATTTATTTTTGTGTTCTTTATGTAATTTTGTTAACATTATTTTAAAACCAAGAGTGTTATTATTACTGAAATTTTCATTCTGAAGCAATGCAGTACAAAATATAATGAAAGAAATTCAACAAAAATTTCATACTATATTTGTAGAGACCGTTGTATTTTTTAAATACAACAGGCTATATTGCCAGTTTTATAAGATAAACACATTTTATAGGTCGACTTAATGAGATGATTATTTAGTTTTGTATTACTGTTTAAACAGTACGTTTATCTTCGCGGTATGGAGATTGTGTCTTATAGTTACGTATTGTAATTTTTATTAATAATTATTATTGTATCTGTTAGATACTCAAAGCTAATATTGTAAGCGTAATTTTACCAAACGTAATGCTTTGTATTCCCAGATACTAAACTGCTTATTCTGTCTGTTTTAGGTGAGTGTTACCTGAACCCATTAAATCCAGGTGTCTGAAGCAGAAACATTTTACAAGGTAACGTATTTAGTTTGGTGTATTCCGTGTGTGTGTGTGTGCGTGTATGTGTGATTATGGTACCATTTTTGAATATAACGTTTTCTTCTAAAAAAAATAAAAACTTCTTGGTGGATCTTATTTTTGGAGAAATGTTTTTTTAAAACAAACTCGATTAACACGGACCATATTAGTATCTACCTAAAACTTACAACAGAGTAGGCAGGGTAACCAGCTCGGTAACCAGGTAGTTTTATATTGACTAAATTTGCTTTTAAAAATTTCCCCCACTAATTAAGTTTCTCGCAAAATAACCTTGAAGTTATCAAAACAGCTGTTTATTAACGACTACATGATTAGCTATTTGGTTGGTGAAAACATGAAAACAGCTATTGTGTAAAATCGTACATGACGTCGTGATTTCTAAATGGGAGTAAATACTAAAAGTTTGATTGACAAATATTTGCCTGTTGTTTAATTTGAAAATATGCCTCCCAAAAAATTCGGTGCTTGAGTTTTTTTATATAAACTGAGAAATTGGTCAATTTTCTCAAAAAGCGCTTATCAGATTTTCTCATATATAGGTATAAATAATTTTTTTAAATTGTAAATTAGTTCAATGGTAGTGATGTGACCATATGTACTGTTTTATCAGAAAAATAAAATAACTTGAGATCGGTCACTTAAGTTATAATTCCCAATGTTTTTTGTCATGTAATAGTCCGTTGTCTTATTGCCTTTGTGTTGTTTATTAATATGCATTACATAATTTTCTAAAATAACATTCAAAACTACGTGATGAATTTGAAAAGCTCTACTTTTTTACTTTTGTGCAAAGTATCTTTTTTCATTTTCAAATTTTGACTGGCGTTTTTAAATTAAAATTTCATAAAGTGGAAGTATATATAATATTAATCGCAGAAAATAATGCCAAACAAATCGTATTCTATGAGTAGCTAATGTTAACGACTTTCATTTTTACAACTCCCTTAATTTGTTGTAAGTTTTGTTATTTTATCTATGTTAATACTCTGATAACAAAAAAAAACACTATTTAAAAAAAATCTTGCTTAAAAGAAGAGCAATGTTTGAGCTAAAACATATGCACCCTTGGTCTACTTACCGACTTAATCACACTTTTATATAGAAATAACTATTGTAATTAAAATTAATTAAATGCACTGTGTTGGTTGATAACAGTAGTGTTAAAATCAATTCTTACTTTTCCACTAACGGACAAGTTATTTGACGAAGTGATATAATCGAGGCACGAATGTCTCGCTGATTGGTGGAAACAAATTTTCAAAAAACTATTTAAAAAATTAATAACATCACGCGAACATTGATGTAAAGCTGTATGTAGCTTACCCATATTCGTTAACCACGAGAATATGTTCACCAGTTTAGAAATAACGTCATCCAATGAATGCAGGTCCAGTTTGGTTCATTTTAATATTTTCATTCGAAATGATAATTTATTCAGGCTTTAACGCTGATTGCCTTGTAAAAGTATAACACAAGTTATGATTTTGAAGATTTGGAATGTCAGCTATTTTCAAACTGTTTAACATTTTAATGAGTAGTGAACTTGTCCAAACTAATTAACGAAATTAATTTTCTGTCAAATTGAATACACACATTTTAACAATCTACAAATTTGAGGTTTAAAAAGTCAAGATGGGCGCTCATTTCGTGAAACTGGGTCTTGGTTTTATCATGATGATCAGCAGCTTTTATCCCAGTGGGAATTATTACTATTGTTATTTTTAAGGAAAGGTAAGGGGATTCGCCAAAAAAGGTGGGTGCTAAGTTATTTGAATAAAATAGCCTTCAAATTATTTCCTACAAACAGCTGATATTTTTGACAGTACTATCGTTCTTTTTACCAATAATTAAGGCGGGACGGCCACTAAACGCGGAGCGGACTAAGCATTTAAAACCGAACCTATTGTTTTAATATAAGTACGGCCACTGAAAGCGTAACGGTGCTAAGAGGAGTCAAGCTCAAGCGGGGTAGCTTCAACACTATCTAGGTTCGGTTTTGAAGGTAACTCCATTTCCACGCTGACGAGCTTATTTTTTCTCGTTACCTAAGTTACCGTTGCCTAGGTTACGGTTTTTAAACATAGTTACAGTAGACCTAAATATTTATATTTAAAAGATACAAAAGCGTTCTTTAAACTGTCCGAGCTCCGCTTCCCGTTGCCCTTTGTTTTCATTCCGCTCAGCGCAGTTCCGTTCCGCATTTGGTGGCTCAGCCTTATTGTTTGACGGTAGTATAGCTGTGCACATTTGTAGCTGCGAACGTAGGTAGTTGTGGAAGGCAACCGCGCAAGCGCAGCAAGTAAGTTTAACAGGTAATTTGGTAGACAACAAATTCTATTAGGATTTTTAATTAATTTTTGTTGTTTTTCTTGGAATTATTAATTTGCATTCTCTTAGATTAGGCCTTCTGTATTTTGTTTAAGTCTCACATCTAGAAACTTTCACTGCAGTTCCTGAGTTTTTGTCAAGACAGAACAACCTCATTTATCTCGGCCTTAACTTATGGGTCGTTAGGTACGTGACATGCTTTTAGGATTCGTAGTAGATGAAAGTAATCGTATGAACGACAATGAAATGTGCACCAAACCATGATTTTTATGCATGTGTAACACATTCACAAATAGCCTAGACAAATTTGTTACTCAGAAAAATCTGTTCATCCTTTTATAGAGTCAAGTTAACTTTTTCAGTCAATTTAACTGGTAACCACAATATTAACAAAAAAAGTAACGGATCAAGTTTATTAGAAATTTTATGCTATTTCTCCATGAAGCGGTCAAAATTATGATAGGTTTTGCCATCCGGGCAACATTACTACAGAAAATAACCATCAACGTTGATTCAGAACCCGCTATCTTGAAACGGAAGTGAAAAAATCTTACACATACGTCTTTCGGGCTTTATACAAGATACCTTCTTAGCAATTTCGAAAGAAAATAAATCGGATATGCCTATTTGATCAACATTGCGTAGAGGCTGCCATCTTGAAACGGAATTAAATATGAACAAACGTTACACATATTTCATTTGGGCTTTATACAAGTTATCTTCGTACCAAATTTCGAAAAATTCGGTTAATGCGTTTAGCTAAAATTGTGTTCACTCGTTATTGTAAATTAGAGGCTGCCATTTTGAAACGAAAGGGAGTAGAACAAAGTGTTACATATGCGATATTTGGGCTATATACAAGATATCTTCATACCAAATTTCGAAACAATCGTCCAATAAGTTCGATTGAAATTGCGTATACTCGTCATCATTAAATCAGAGGCCGCCATCTTGAAACAGAAATGTGGGAGAAAATTTTACACATACGTTATTTGGGCTTTATACAAGGTAGCTTTGTATCATATTTCAAAACAATCATTCGTTTCGTTTTGGCTAGAACTGCGTACACTTGTTATTGTAAATCAAAGGCCACCATACTGAAACGAAAGTGAATGGGAAAAAATCTTAACGCATATACGTCATTTGGGCTTTATACAAGGTAGCTTTGTATCATATTTCAAAACAATCATTCGTTTCGTTTTGGCTAGAACTGCGTACACTTGTTATTGTAAATCAAAGGCCACCATATTGAAACGAAAGTGAATGGGAAAAAATCTTAACGCATATACGTCATTTGGGCTTTATACAAGGTAGCTTTGTATCATATTTCAAAACAATCATTCGTTTCGTTTTGGCTAGAACTGCGTACACTTGTTATTGTAAATCAAAGGCCACCATATTGAAACGAAAGTGAATGGGAAAAAATCTTGACGCATATACGTAATTCGGGCTTTACATAAGGTGCCACCGTACCAAAGTTAAAAACGATCGTTCATTGAGTTTGGCCAGAATTGTGTAACAAAGAGCCCCGCAGGGGGTGTAGACTGGCTGCACCTATTGAGAGGATTTAGACGTCCCTCGTGGTACCCGAGTCTAACACACACTTTCGACTTTAACACTTTACACTCACACTTACATTTAGGGAGGCGATCATAGCCTCAATGTGCTCCTCACCTTAAAATACCAAAAAATGTAACAAAGAAAGAAACAAATAAACCAAACGCCGAACGGTCGAGTTGAAACATATCTTGCTTCGCTCGGTCAGTTACCATTTGTATTTTTAATTAAATTTGAAGTTTAATTTTTGTGTACCGATATGCACGTGTACAGCTGTTCTTGGATCTTCTTTTATTAGGCCTACGTCAGTGAGACAGCTGCTGCTTGCTGCACTTATAATTAAACTGTTCATCGTATCTAATACAAGAGACGATATCATGATGAAAGCCGACAGTATCTGTAGAATGTAATGCACTTGTCTGATATTAAAATATAAAAACTATAATAAATACTAATCCATCAGTTAGTACTCTAATATTAAAAAAAAATTAAGTAATGTAAATTTACATTTATAAATAGATATATCTAATGTTGCTACAGTTATGGGAGAAAGCTCTCTAATTAAAGTAGTCACAGACTTACATCCAGTGCTAAAATAACTCATTCAAGACACACAGTAAATTTCCTATATTGAATCGTTTTCTCGGAACACTGCTGGTGAGATCGTGCGGTGCCAAGACTCTAGACTCTAGATCCTAGATGGAGGCACTGGCGCGGAGTCAAACAGTCTCTGTCTTGCCAGTTTTATTACCTGTCAGCATGCAATCTTCTAATTGAAACATTTTATCTAATTTTAAGATATTACAATCACGGCGCTGTGCTGTCTGTCTTGCTTACGAAATGGATGAGAATTTCCAAAAATATTTTTACCTCAGATTTTTCTGAAAATCTGATATCGTCGCCATCACGATCTTATCACATAATATTTTTTTAATCTTACACTTTAAAAAAGTTTTAGCGTCCAAATCTGCATAAATTTGAATGAATTTTACGCTGTTAAATTAGTGTTTAAGTTGACAATACAAAAATAACAATCAGATTCACATAAATATTTCCAAAGGAATTTAAAAATTTTAACCAAATCGGTCTAGCTGTTTGACACAATTGTAACGTAATTTTATAAAGTGTTAAACCTAACCATGGTATTTTTATTAAAGTATCCACATGATGTAATCTTTGCTCATCAGAATAATTTATTATCACGTATGGAAAGAGAATAACTAACTATAGCAGGAGAAAGTATTTTCAAGAGGAGAAACACTTTGTTGTTTGGAATAGGTGAAAATATCACGACATGACACCGAAAATTAACATTTGATTTCAAAATATTGAATCTTAATTTTAGATTTGAAATTAGAGGTACTGATATCTTAAATTTAATAAACACAAGCCCATAAAGTTCTCACGTATGATCCAGAGTGGTCACCTAATCAAAGGTCCTGTCCAGGACTCTGCTCTGTACACTTTTCGACAATGTAGCTTACCTTGTAAGACTGAAAATCTTGTTTCTATAATTAATTCCTAGGTTGCGTCAACGCCTAACCTTGTTTATATAAAAGAATTTCTATGTATGTTTATCAGTTGACCTTGGTAAATAAAACGGTATCTTAACTAATCGCAAAATAATACACAGATTATAATTGTTTTGACTTGAAAATCGTTTCAAGTAACAGAGTAAGCTGAAATAATTCGACAAAGAACAATTTCCAATTGTAAATACGAAGAAGTTTGTGCCTAAATGGTCTGACGTAGGTTGTATTTTACGAATTAAACAGCACGCAGCTGTTTCGCTAACGTGATGAAAGCGTTTCCAAAAAGTAACAATATTACAATAATTTGTATCACTTTTCACCACCATAATCAGAGTTAAGTCTTCATAAATTATAATTTTTAATTTTTGAATTACTAGTACATTGAATATATGAAAATGAATCCTATCCTAAAACAGTTTTTCATTTTGCTTAACATCTATACACTATGTCAGTTAGACTAATGAGGACGGGGGATCAGTGTTAACGGTAAGGGAAAAGTAACGAAAGGAACAGCGGCTCGAACTAAGAAGAAAGGTGCGCAGCTGAGTGATGCTTTAACACTTCGACCACCGAACCCCTATGACAATTTAATGTTAAACAAAGGAAAATTATTAATTTTTAACAAATACATTTATTTCTAGTATAGTTAAGTTGAAATTTTGAAAATTAAAATTTTTGTACAGTATTTAATATCCTGACAATCACGTGTTTTAACTAATTTACCAGCTGATAATTTTTTTCGTAACCAAGCGGCAGTTTTTCCATTATTCTTAAGTTTACGAACATGTGTTATATTAAGGCTTGGTTGTACCTGTCGAAAATGAAATTAAACAATATTAAAGTTAAAACTATTTTTCTCATTATATTTTGTCGAAACATTTTAAAGCTGTAAACACACATTTTTATAAAGTGTTGTACTTTTTTAAAATATTAAGAGCTGTAAACAAGAAAAAACATTAAGTGTTTAGTATTAAAAATGTCAAAAAACCCCAAGAAGGAAAATTTAGTAATTTTTTGTATCAAAGATTAAAAGGAACATAGTAGTTTAATAGTTGATCATGATTCGGTAACAAAATATAAAACGTAAATGGATTTTAAGTGTGATATTAGTTTTATTGGACATCAAACCAATAACAGACAGGGAAAGCCATCAGCCTTATTTTTTAAATATTACATGGAAAATTGAGTATCGTATGCATAAAAGTCATTTTCCAGCTGACCACCAATACGTCTTCGATAAGGCATATTGTGATCACACCCTCAGATCAGAAGGGAAATTAGGTCACTTATTCTATAGCAAAACCAGAGTCGTCCAGACCACACGACGGAATATAAGAACTGTTTCGCACCTGTACGCTTAGCCCACCGCTGAAAACCCGAGCACTTGAACATCTAGGTCTATCAAACCGGTCAACCTCAGGACCACAAACCTCGAGCTGCTCAAATCGTATTCCAGCTTGCTACTTTCAGATTTTTCAAATAACGGGGCTTGTTTCTCTTCTATAAATGGCGACACGATAATAACACTCGAAGTCTCGCCCATTACACTACACCTAAGTTTTGCTCTCGTATGTAGGTTCCCAAAAAGATGAAGGTGTTTCAGTTTTCTATGTACATGTTCCTAGAATATTATACGAACAATCATTATATATGATATTTAAACTCATCCTATTTTGTTTTTCATTTATAATTGTCAATTTGAAAATGTGTTTATAACAGTTGTGTTCAAAGAAAACTTACCAACTACGTTTTTATAGTAGTGGTGCATTACTATAATTAGGTTCTTTGGTTATAACTATGGATTCATAATGAACAATATTTTATTATTTTTTTAAACTAAACAATTAATTGTTCATGAAAACATTTAACCTCATACCGAAGTCGACCTTTGTTAGCCTCTCTGAACTTTGTCTTCACTTCAAGTCGTTAATTCTCATAAAACAACTGAGAGATGAGTAATAAGATTTTATTTTATTAAAGTCTGCCACAGTTGGAGCCAATTAACCCAATTAAAGAACTGCACCGAGGGGAAAGGTTGCGTTAATTTAGATAAGGAAAATCTAGCGCTAACTGACCAAACATCAGCTGTCACTCGGTTACTGCTCAGTGTAATGTAGGTCTTTTTGTTTTTAGTATTGTATGCCATAAGGCGTAACGTAAGGAAAAGCTAACAGTTGTAACTAAACTGGAATCTGAATACAGGTCAGAATTGTAGCGAACAGAATTACACTACCAAGACTTTTAAGTGGGAAAATGAACTATTAGAAAGGCCATTATAGTAAGACCCAGGCAACGGACCATATTGTAAAGAGCAAGTTTAGAACCAGTTTTAAAAAGTCGTTATGTGTTTATAAAGTGTGTGTTTTAGCACTCTAATTATTAATAGATTTAAAAATTTCGTTACCTAGCAAAATCCGCTCAACTCTCAAAAAAAAACTGTCAATGAAAATTTTAATTAATAAATGATTTAACTAAAACTAAAGAAAAATCTGTAAATTGAAAACCGTGATTTGCACAAACTTATTAATGTCTGCACAAACTAACATTTTAATTTCATTGAAAGTTTAAAGTGCTTCATGCAAATGCTAATGCTGATTGATGGTGAAATCAGAAATTTGAAATTAAGTTAATGGTTCAAATTATACTGAGATTAGAGGTAACTGACCGAGAGAAGCGAGACCTCTTTTTCAACAAGACCGTTCGGTATTTGGTTTGTGTGTTTGTTACGCAGTTTTAGACAAACGCATTGACCGACTGCTTTTAAATTTAGTACGAAAGTACCTTTTATAAAGCCTGAACGACGTATGTGTAAGATTTTTTCCTGTTCACTTCCGTTTCAAAATGGTGGCATCTTATTTACAATAACTAGTGTACGCAGTTTTAGCCAAACGCATTGACCGATTGTTTTTAAATTTAGTACGCAAGTACATTGTATAAATCTCTAATGACGTATGTGTAAGAGTGTAACCATTCACTTCTGTTTCAAGATGGCGGGCTCTGATTCAACGTTCAGAGGGTAGTTGCTGGTTATTTCCTGTAACACTGGCTAAACGGCAAAGTATATCATACTTTTGACCGCTTTGTGGAGAAAGAGCATAACATTTTCAGTAAAGTTGGTCCAGTAACATTTTCCGTAAATATTACTGTTATGGTTAAATTAGCGGAAAAGTTACAACGCTGTCGTGTTACGTTCTGAATGTTAATAACGCTGCAAGGTCTACTCTTCTTTGAAGTATTTACTTTATTAGTTTTATTGTTATTGTTTGTTTTTGTAAAATACAAAAAAATTTTCGTATATTGAAATAATTATTTGTCAATAGTAAATGCAGATTGTTTAGAATTTCGTCCTTATTTGGTAACATCGGAGGCCACGAAGCACTTAGTCCTAACATTGTTGGTTGAACTAACAGTTATGTCATTGTAGGATGTGACGTCACAGCTGTTTTGTATGTCAGTACGTGTTTAGAAACACATTGTTGTACTTGGTAGAGATGTACAAATAGTGAAGTAAAGCGATAAACTTGTTTGACTTTTGAGTGAGGTGCAGATAATGTATATTTTTACTGAAGATGTGCAGTTTATCACATCTTAGTAGGGGTTTACTTTCCTCTACGTCACGTAATACCGTAGTCCTCGGGTACGACATGAGCTGTGAACGATGGGCGATACTGTGGGCGGTGCAGGTTGCTACAGTAAGAGCAGATATTTCGTGATTTTCCGAGCCAACCTACAGGGAAGTGCAGTACAACGTGATTTTTTTAGTTAAAATCTGTTTAAGATGATTCTTTCGGGTAAACGAGAAAACGACCATTCACCTAATGGACAAGAAAAAGCAAATACTAGGAGATATCATCTCTTACCCCTTTTGAAAAGAGACCAATAGGGTTTTTGTGTACACTAGAAAGTCTACGTCCTGGTCATTCAACGTATCTGCGTTGCACTTCACTTATCAATATTTCACACTGATAATACGACTATTCTTTTCAGTTTTGTGTTTTTTTACTATGATCATTACCAAAATCACTCCATTCTTGCCGTATCCGACGCCCTACGGCAGACCCAAAGTTATATTTCAAAATTTTTTGGTCAGCATTACACCAATTGCATACCAACGAGATTTGGGAATCGAATGAATATTTGTTTTTCTTCCGATACGAAGTAAAAAGTATGTGTGATGGACAATTGATTTTAAAACTAGTTGCAACTGATGTGTCTATTTTCTTTTCCCTCTGAGTTCGAAAAAAAATTGTTTTGAACAGAAATTCTGTATATTATATACCTATTTATTGGCTTTCTACTTATTCTTTTTGTTTTATATATATAAATATATATATATATATATATATATATATGTGTGTGTGTGTGTGTGTGTGTGTGTGTGTGTGTGTGTGTGTGTGTGTGTGTGTGCGCGCGCGCGTGCGTGCGTGCGATGCGAGCGCTGACCGATTTTTGTTTAAATTTAGTATGTAGGCGTTTGTACGTATCTACATTTAAAAAAACCTTTTTTTTAGTCCAAAACGACTATAACAATTGGACAAAAACGACGAACGAACTTTTCAAACTGTTGTTTGAAAATGAACAACAACATATGTGGTCGTGTTAACGATAATAAAGATTTTCTCCAAAATGAACGATTTGGCTGAAAGAAAGGCTTTACAATTTTAATTTTTTATTCTTTCCATTTGTTACTTTTATTTTAACTTAAAGTTAACTAAAAAGTCTTAAAAACAGACGGAACTGTTTTTATGACGTAATGGAAGCGATTTTAAAATTCTAACAATTCTGAATAACAACATGCGATGCGTCTATTTTGAAAAAATAAAACTTGTCACACAAGTTGATTTAGAAATTTGTAAGGAGTGTAAACATATGTGGTCGTGGTCGTGTTTATGTTACGCGTTTACAGTGAGTTTTGAAAGTTTAAAATGCTAATTTATTAAGATTTTAATACCGATTCCAACGTTGACATCTTATTTTCAGAAAGTGTAAAATATAAAATTTATGTTCTTTCAGGATTTGGAATGTTCGCTTTTAATGAAATGGTTTTGTTGGGTATTCAACGTCTGTAAGCTGTTGTCATGTTTAAATCAAAACGGACCAAAATTGCGAACACTTGTGATAATACATACATATAGGCTATTTTTATTTTTAGCTGCACCTATTTAGAGGATTTAGACGTCCCTCGCGGTACCCGAGTCTAACAAACACTTACACTTACAACACTACACTTACGACTAACATTTTACACTAACACTTACATTTAGGGATGCGATAATAGCCTCAATGTGCTTTTCGCCTTAAAATAACAAAACAAAAAATTATATGATATTTTTAATGACCCTTTAAAACGTCCTGGATGCTCACATATTTGCCCGGGGATTGTATTTATAACATAATTACTGCTCATTTAACTCATTTTTCAGTAATAATTTTTAGTTTAAAAAAATGTTTTAACTATATTTACATTTTTAGCAGTCTTGCAGTGTAATACATAAAGTAAAATCTAACCCTCTCTGTGCACTGGAGGTTGTTTGTCTGCATATTCGTGTAGGGGATAAACACGGCTTAGAAAAAGGGTGGAATTCAATACCACGTAAAATTAATTAAACCGCTGCTAGAGGGCTGCAACGATAAAAGTCTAAATAACTACTGAACCCTCGTCGCATAGTTGTACCGCAATGAACGTTTCGTTGTAAAGTATTTTTGCTTTCAGTGCCTGAGGTGATGCGCTATTCAATTAGTTTTGCGTTTGTTCTGTTACAAATTTGTATTTTGTCACGTGTTCGTTCCGATTACGTTATTGTTTAAAACTTCGTCTGGATGGTGAAATAAAATTACTTTCTGATCCGAAACTAAAAACGTAAATAAATGGTGCAAAACATTACGCATACAACTCACGAGCACGAGACATATGTGAGCACTCGCTGCTGGTGGCATCTTGCAGTAGAGTGTTCAACACAGTTAAACAGATAGTATTGTCTATTTTATCAAACGTCTTCTCCTTTGTCCTTGAAGCTTGCAGCGTTCGTAGCTGCAAATATTCCAGTTACTTGGACTTCTGAAAATCTAACACGCTTGTTATAGCCTAATGGTGTACTTCTAGTAAGTTTATATTCAGTGGTTACGGTCATATATAAAGAATCTTAATTCAAGTCAGTGTATCAAATTTGAAGTAAACGTAATTTGTCAAGACTAAATAGAAAAAAACTCGCATCGGTCAGAATTCATTTTTGGTTTTTTCCTTTTTTACTCCCGATCCGTAACTTTCTTTTACTTTATTTTAAAAATTTATTCAGAATAGTTTGTATTAATTTTCATTAATTTTTTGACAGAAATTACTAACAAACATTTCTTTATTTAAAAAAAAAGGTTCTGAGATATTGGCAAACTCAAACTGTACGAATACG
This sequence comes from Callitettix versicolor, assembly GCA_022606455.1. Classification (NCBI taxonomy): domain Eukaryota; kingdom Metazoa; phylum Arthropoda; class Insecta; order Hemiptera; family Cercopidae; genus Callitettix; species Callitettix versicolor. The sequence goes on from CM040189.1 coordinate 62,966,925, forward strand.
TTAATTTAAACTCGAAGACTGTGCAAGGTACAGAATTACACAAAGTTTTGGGCTCAAGTTAACCTGAAAACAGATAAATTCATCAAAATCTTCAACATTTACTTTTTAAATCGCTATATTTTATTTATACTTTACAAAGTGAGAGAGTACATTTAGTATATTTGTGCATTTCATTCTACAGTTGAACAAATACGCTGACACTATCAGATACAATAATGTGATTTATTATCAAATACTATTTAAACTTTGCTTTTAATGTATTCAAATTTAGTTACCAACGTATCGTTATAAAAGTGTGGGAACGTAGTAGTAAAGAAGTCGATAGGGCTAAATGTTTGTTAAGAACAAATAATATTGGACAACAAATGGTTGATAACAAAAACAAAATGGTGACTGTAATATCTGTCAAAGAAAAGAATGTTAACGTTGTACGTTACTTTTGAACTTGAAATCTTCAAAATATTTATAAAGAGGTTTTGTCACGAGTCTGACTTTACGGAACTTTAACAAAAGTAATGATCTTAACAGTTTTTTTTATTTTGTTCTGTGCTATATTAATTCGTTGAGAGATATTAACCAGTGGAAGATTAAATTTATTACAATAAATTACTTTTTTAGCCATTTATTACGGAACTGTGTTCTAACGTACATTTTTACAAAGCAGCGGCAGCTATATATCCACCACAATAATACTCGTTAAAAAAGTTAGTAGCTTTTACGGAATACTAGTTATATAACCAACAACTGAGTCGAGTTAGTCCTGAAGTTCTTTTTTAAAAGTTTATAATCTTTTCTTTATTAATAATTATTAATTATTTTCATTATTCGCGGTGAAAACACGTTTCCCACAACCGAGTTCAGTTAGCTTCGAAGTTCTTTTTTTTTTTAATTATTAATAACGCGAATTTAATTAATCGTTTTTGCGATGAAAAACACGTTTCCTACTTTCGTGCTGTACTCATTTTGAGGTTATGTTTGTCACTTTTATTTTCATTTGTTGTAACTTCTCGTTGTTTCCGCACTTTTGTATTTTGGATTATTAATATTGGGCATATAATAAAGCGTTTTAGTACAAAAATTACCGAAATTGACAAAAGCCTCGAAAACACGGTTTTTCCTTACAAATTATTCCAAAGTTGTAGAACCTAACCATTTCGTTTCTTTAAAAGCAATTGTTTTTTCTTCTTTTTTTTAGTTTATTTTTATTTTTATTCTTTTTAATCTTCCAACATCTATTTATTTGAATTTAACCTAACTATAAGAAAGGTGTCTAGTAAGACAATTGTAAACAACAGCAACCACTAGCAAGTAGTTACGTTTAATTAATTTAAAAATGAGCTCCAGAATGTACATTGAGGTCCGAGGTCCTTTCTTTACCTACCGTACTTATCCCCTTATCTACCTCCCTTTTTCCACTACTACAGTTGAGAAAATATTATGAACGACGATTCAGTACATAATACAGTTTTATATACTCGTCTTGAAGTTTTGACCGATACTGTACTTATTTATTTATTTTTCTTCTATGTGTACATTTTCTTTTACTTTCCAACAATGAACTTTTTATTTATTGCAGTCGTTTGCTCTTATCTTATCATCGTAGAGCAGTTTGTAATCGGGCGGTTTATTGCTTGTGTTATAATTAGATCTCGTGTGTCGAGTTTTTATATTGTGGCAATGAAAGTGAGGTCAAACAACTACAAGAAATGTTGATAACTAAAGGTAGATGTACTCGCGCGAGACGAATTTAGTTTTGATAACAACTGCGTGGTGTTGCAGTGAAAGTACTTTATGGGACAATGAGCGGTACTTGAGCATATTTATGTGAACAGTATGGGAAAATAACAATTATATTTTTTTTTCAAATATTGTAAGCTTTCTTAAACAGTCTTTTCTTACGGTTATAATTTACGATTTATGATACAAAACTGGAGGTTTTATCGTCTAAAGTAACAAGAGCTTAGTTACAAAATATCTTTGTAGTAAAAAAGTCTAAAGTTTTAGAAGTCAGTGAACATGTTTAAATATTCCCAATATTATAGTTTATGTAGTTAGAAATTGCATAACACATTTTTGCTGTAATTTTGGATAGAACATTTGCAATTAAAATCGGTGTACCGAATTTTGAAATGAAAAACATTTACTGTTCGACAGTGGTCAGGGTTTAATTTTGCTCTTTTTTCTTTTTTTTTTCATTTACTTCCGAACTGAATTTCTTTTATTTCCGTTTGTCAGTCTGGCTTGAATAACCTATGTGTCACAATCTCTCCCCTCTCCCAAAAAAATCCATACAACAAAACTGAAAATCTTTTTTTACCTTGTTTTTATCAATAGCTTCCGAGAAAGTTTGTGCATTTTTTTCACCATTTGTTGTAAACGTATTTTGAAGAGTTTTTTAGGCCAGGTTTGATTCAGGCCAACATTTAAAAAGAGATTTTGTGTTTGAACAGGTTCTGTTTAGCTTGATTAATTATTTGTTGACGTATTAATTTACTGGACGTGCACACAATGTCAGCGTGCTGAGGTAGCCAAATACAGGCAGAGCTGGAACTGTTCGGTCAATGACATTGCTCCAGCCGTACCGTGTCACCATTTATGTATGTATTTATTCGGTCAGGGAATGTGTCCTTCCTCTTTGGCGGAGGTCAGAGAGCGCGCTCTAAGTATTTTATAAGTGAGATTTAATTTTGCAAAAGAAAATAGCACCGCTGTCTCACTGACATGATGGAAGCGAATTTCCAACAATAACTTGTTATCATTATTGTCATTTTATTATTATTATTTTTAATTTGACTGCCATTGTAATCAGCATTAATATCTCCGTATTTTAGAATTTCACATTTTCAAATTACATTGAAAGTTTTATATGCTATTTAATGCAGATTTTAGGTAAAATCGAATTTTCAAAATAGTAAAATGAAAGAGTTGTTTTAATATTTGGGTGACCGCCATTTTGAAACTGTTAAACGGATTTTGCTGGGTAACGAACACGACACAAGCTATTATTGTACCAAGAGTGAATCAAATCGTACCAGAAAACTGTAAACGTGCACTGAAAAAGTGCGCTTACACAAACACACACACACACACACACACACACACACACACACACACACACACACACACACACATATATATATATATATATATATATGAATTCTAGAAATCAGGATCAGCGCTTATTTCAAGGTCCCCCGGGTGTGGGTCTTGAATACTTTGTTGGCTGTCTTAATAGCTCAATTTCCAATGAAGTTTAAATCAGGTTCATTTTTGTATTGTCAATGAATTATGAAAATTGTGTTAATTTATGGAGATTTTAACGCTGATTACGATGGAAGATATGTGTGATGTATGTCAGTAGCTGATTTTCCATTGAAATTCGCTAAAGATTATCTCAGATAACGGAGAAGAAATTTTATCGAAATCCGTACATGTATTTAATCTCCTGGGGATGCGCACAGAAGCATACACGGGCAAATATCCGAATAATTAATATAATAAATGATGTCTTTATTTTTTTTTCTGGACGCAGAAATACGGACAATTTTTGTAAATTCAGCAGAGTTGGCGTTGACAGTCTTCCTCCGATTAGCGCAATTTAGCGTAGAGCCTACTTTGATACGCCCGTCCTCTGGCATCTTTGGAATTGCGGGAATGCCAGGAGTTTTGCGATTATTGCTTTCGATGTTTCATAGTCCTTTATCAACCTAGATTTGAATATACTTTTTAGCTATGACTTCCTCTGGTACATTTGTGGTGGTACTGTTATAGCCCATATTTGCCTACGTTGTTAATGTTATTATTCTGACACTGTTCCAAGACGTATTAGCGAATTTCAATTGGAAACTGGGCTATTAAAGGGCCGACAGTCATAAGACCCAGGCACACTAGCACTCGGTCCGTCGTTAAAAATTGTTTAGGGGACTATCGGTTGGATAGAGGGCAGTACAATTCTAGCCTTTTGTCACTGATTAAGTTATCAGAGTTTGCTTTTAATGAGTTATGCTCATCCCAGACCACGTCTTTATTAAGCCGGGTGCCAACCAAATGTGGAGTGGAGTTGTGCTGAGCGGAACGGACTACGTATTCCAAACCGAATATATTGAAGTGTGACCACTACAAACGTATGATTAGTTGGCCACCAAATACGGAGCGGAGCTGCGCTAAGCGGGTTGAAGATGAACGGCAACTGAAATCGAAGTTCAGTCAGTTTAATGAACACGTTTTTATCTTTTAAATCTAATTATTTAGATAAAGGATTCTAGGAACTAGTATTTAAAAACCGTAACTTAGCAACGTTAACCTAGGTAATGAGAAATAATAAGTTTGTAGGCGTGGTCAGCGTGGTGGGGGAAGCAGTCAGCTTCGAAACCGACGTAGACAGAATCAAAGCTACCTGCAGCGGAGGCCATCGTCGCCGCTTGACTCCGCTCAGCATTACACTTTTAGTAGCCGCACTTACGTTAAAACAATAGGTTCAAACCTTGTATAAATCCTGAATGACTTGTGTAAATTTTCTTACCATTCAGTTCCATTTCAAGATGACGGCCCCTGATTTAACGGTGACAAGTGTATATAGTTTTGGCAAAACGCATCGACCGATTGTTTTTAAATTCAATACAAAAATACCTTGTATAAAGCCCGAAAGACGTATATGTTTCAAGCTAGCGGTCTTTGTAAACTTATGTCTCGTCGATTTAACAATGACGAGTGTAGTTGCTGACTTTTTCTGTAATACTGGCTGAACGGCAAAACATACCTTAATTTTGACCGCTTCTTACAGAAAGAGCATAAAATTTCCAATAAAAGTGGTCCAGGAACCTTTTCCTAAAATTACCATTACCTGTAAGTTAGCGGAAAAGTATACGACCCCGTCAGTGGTTAATATTATTAATATACTGTACTGCAAGTCTACTGTTCTTTGAACTACTAGCAATATTATTTAACATGTTAAAAGTGTACCTAATTTGTGTTTACAGCTTGATCCGCGTCATATAAGCCTATTGCATAGACCCTAAAACAATAAGTTAATTGTTTTGTCTTGTGTTTATTACATGTAAGCGTTTAGCAGTTTCATTTCACTTACATTGTTACCATTTTACAACAAAAGCATCGTACTTTCGGCTTTAGTTTTGTAAGCGTCAGCTGTTGCTATTGTAAATGAGTTGGGAAACGAAACAAAAGATCTAGGTCACACGATTGGTTGGCAGTGACATCATGTTCTGCGGATGAACACGATTCTTTGCCAACTAATACGATAAATAAAGTAATTTATTGTAAGACTTTACGGGTGTTCAGACGTATTTGTATTTTTAACTAAAACTCTGAACGAGTGAAATTATTTGTTAATTTTTGTATAGTGTAAAAAGATATGTACCTCAAATTATTAATTAAAAATATCACATAAACCTTTTCACATTAAATTATATCACCCCTCCCCGCAGTAAATAACCGCAGTAATTAACGGTTCTACAGTACAGTAAGTTAGATTGTAAGAAAACCTTCTCGAACATAACGGTACTAAACCAGGGTGTCTAGCGGTCCTGAAAATGTCTTTAAATTTTAAAATAGTCCTGAAAACCTGAAAAATAACCCTTTCTGCAAGATTTTCCTTACATTTTTGGCAAGACATTAAAAACACTTCTATCTATACTGATCGTGTTATTTGTATTACTATCGAGTCATCATTACGTTGAAAAAACACAATATATTCGATTATTCTTCTTAGAAATGCATTTTATCGTTATCAGTGCGATCTTAAAAGATGCCTACGGGTGTGAAGTATACTGTGTGGTATACTGGTGACGTCATCGTGGCGTTTGGTCGGTCGTGTTGCGGTATCTCGGATTACATCTCTGCCGAAACACGTGAAAATAAGAAGCTTACTTCAATATTTTTTTTTCTTTTAGATGTTGACACACGTTGGTTGACACATATGCTTTGATGTTTATTTTGATCGTTTTTTTACTCTTGAAATTTTTCCAATAGTTCATGTATGTATCGGATTAGTAAAACCTATAGTAATATATTTCCAGTGCAGTGCAAAATTACTTTACTTTTATATTATAAAATGTAAAAAAAATTGTAATGTAAAGAAATCTGTGATAAAAAGTTAAGTAGTACTTTAATATGTTGCACCATAAATATAATTATAATTGTTTATTCCAATAAAATTTTATAACTGTATAATTTGTGGGTTGGGTATTTGGATAGTTAAAAATGTCCTTAAAAATTTATAATAATTATCCTGAAAATGTTCTTAAAAATTGACTGGCTTATTCGCTAGACAGCCTTATAAAAACTACACATTCTTAGTTTTTTGCACTACCATAAATTTTGTATTTTAAATTTGCTAAACATACTTGTTATTTATATTCAGGTGCGATATTTAACAAAATATGATGAACAGATTGGCAGAAATTCGACATAAATATTTAGGTATTAACATGACGACCGTTCAAATCGTCTATTTCCCAATTTACATAAAATCGTTGTTAGTTATTTATGTTAAAATTAAATTCTGTTATTTAGTGTAACCGACGACTTTAAATATGTGGTGTTATTGCATTCAGCAAAGCCTTTATATTGCACACAATACAAGTTAGCACAGAATCCTTTATACCTGCGTTATTTTAACATAATTTGTTTCAAGAATAACGCGCCACCCACGCTACTATTATGTGTTGCCAAGAATTTCATTACATAATCCTGCGATTCCTCAATCTCACCCGTCCTGGCTGATGGACTTGTTCGGTTTAATTTATTTTGGTAGATTGGCCAAACCTCGGATGAGTTATGGTGTTTTTTATTAAATTGGCGCACGTTTTGTAAACACGCTACATATACATATACTTGTATAAAGTACAGACACTTTTAGAGCAAACTGCTTCGGATCTTGTGTGGATCTATTTTTAATTGAGGTTCAAACGCAATTTAAAGAGTAAAGCACAACTTTTGACCTAAAATTAGTGTGAAAGTGTAGATTGCGTGTTAATGTGCTTGTGTACCTTTCGTAGTGTCTCTTATTTGTGTTGCTATGCGTAAACTAAACGAATTGACTGATTTTTGGCATAAAAGTAGTTTGTACATATCTCGGGCTTTTAAAGAAATATTTCAAATGGGATTTTCTGAAATGTAACTTTAACGATTTTCATGAAATTTCTCTCAATCGTAGTCCTTAAGTACACAATTAAATGTATCGTATGTTGTCTCCCCAGAATCTCCCGGGAGCTGTAAACAGAAAACTGTAAAAGTTTTTAAAACTGTTTCTTTCTAGAACGTAAGTATCTCAATTTTTGTGCACTTTTTGCACTTTTTTCAAGGGTGGACTTATCGCTCTTAAGTTAACCTTTTTTCGTCGTTATATGTAGAAAAATGGCGGGCACTGTAAAGGGCTGTTTATGTAAAGGGTCTTTTATGTTGAAAGACTTAATGTCCGTTTTTCACTAAAACACCGTTTTACAGATTTCTAAGAAAATCTGTATATGTTAATATTTATTAAATACAATTGTTACCAGGTCTTAGGCTATCTTAAACTGTCATACGTTTATTCAAAACAAAATGGCAATCATTCAAAATGCTTGATTAATTTTAAATCAGAATATTTTCTCGAGCTCTAGAATCAAACAGGGTGTCTGTACACTTTATAGTTTAATTTTCCCATTTCATGTACTGGAACAGTCAAATTTGCATTAAACAAGTTTCTGTGTGACTCAGTACCTGTTATGTTACAATTCCGATTTCATCCGCTGTCCACTACGAAACTACTCGACAGATTTCAATGGAAACGTTTATATTTGTTATATAATTGTTAATAGGTTTTAGGCTACTTCAAACTTTCTTTCGCCTATTTGAAACAAAATGGCGGGCACTCAAAACGCCTGATTTATTTAATAAATGGTATTCTTGTGAGCTCTAGCTAGTGTATATAAAATGTTAGTGGTATGGTTACAATCTTAACGCCAGGGGTGGTGGTGGGTATTTAAAGTTTTGACTCAACAATCGGACTTAATTTGCCTTAAAAAATACTATATTCTACTAAGAACTTGCTTTTTAATATCAAAAGCTTTTCTGGAGTAAGTAGGGAAAACAAAATAATTTTTGGTCTGTCGGAATTTTTTTCGTTTTTTTTTTTTAATTTCAAATTCTGTACACTTGATTTAAGTTTATCTTCAGTTATGATCAAAATTTGAGTAATGTTTGTTAAAGAATATTGTTTAAAGAATAATGTTTGTTAAGAATGTTTTAAAAGAATGAAAATAATATATTTGGCATTTTATTAGAACAGAATAGATTTTTAAAAAGTACGTATTGTATTAAGAAATGTTTATGTTTAGGCTACAAGTATTGATTACAGAGTGAAAAACATCACTGACCGTGTCAATAAATACGATATAATTATATATTATCGACTCTAAAAACATGTTATATGACCTAAAATGTAGGCCTACTTAAATACAAGATCTGGATTAATTAAATAACACGTTTGTACATTTCCACAACATTTTTTAGTCTTGCCAACCAAGGTTTTACTCGTAAGGATATTGGCCACTTATTTAAGTGGTCAAAGCCACTGAACAGAGTTCAAGAGTCTAAGTAACCTTGACAATGCTCTAACAAGTGAAACATTGGTTGACAAGACTCGAAAACGTTGTGGATATACAAACGTGTTATTATTTTTTTCAAAATATAGTGGATTTCTACCAAGTACTAACGGTCTTCAATATAAATAATTTTTAAAGTCTGAACAGTTTTATTACGTCTCGCGAATGCAACCAATAACGACTGCCAAGAAAATATTGCTTTCATACTAACTTACTAGAGCCTTGAGAATCCGCTAGGGGTTTATTATTAAATAGATTAATAGTCCACAGCTGGGAGCCTATTAAAATCATGCAGAGAACATGCCTGTGTACACCGTGTAAGGTTAATCTGTAGGAACTAGCCTCCAGCTTAATCTGGAGTGGAACACGTTACCGTGAAATGTATCCGAGGAAAAAGCAAAACTAAGAATTGGAAGTTTTTTTGTATTCAGAAGCAATTTTCTAATAAGTATCAATATCACATAACAATTTTAACGACTTTTCACTAAAAAATAAGTTTTTGGAACCGTTTTCATGTTACCGCGATCAAGAACCAGGACCTACGAACACCGTTCCTGACTTATACATCTCTTTTATGGAGTCTTTAAAAATTTAAAGAACTTGTGTGTGTGTGTGTGTGTGTGTGTGTGTGTAAGCCAGTAAAATCCGTTCAACAGTTTGGAAGTAGCGACCATTTCAAATCTTTAAAAATTCATAATTTTTTGTCGGGTTTGTTTCGGTATAAATTATTATTTTGAATTTTCAAAATCTGTTGAAAATAAGAAATGAATTTGACGGCATTCAGGGTTTGTTTTTCGTTTTTTAATGCAGTTTGAAAGTTTGAAGTAATAATATACTGATAAGCAGACTTTAATGCTAATTATGGTGGTAACGACAGAATTTCAAAAAAAGTTAAGATAAAACATTATTTTTAGAAATTCGCTTCAATCATGTCAGCGAGACAGATGCTTGATTGATTATTCTACCGTACACTTTACAAAAATAATTTCACCATGTCATTTAACGTAAAATCTGAACAAATTAAAATGTATCACATATAATTTATGTTGGATGTTTGTGTGTGCTTGTCTGTACAAATTGCTTGAGACTTAAACGATTGACTGAATTCCATTAAATTTAAATTTAACGTGTAGTTTGTCCACATTGTGAAAACTTATTTTCTTCTTTCCCAAAAATATTCGTTTCCACATTTTTTTTTTTACTGAAAAAATTATTAAAGATTAACGAAAACATATTTTCTTTAAATCGGTTCTTAAGATTTTGATCACATTTTGCTTTCAGTGTATTTTTTTAAGTACAAAAAGAAGTTTCGAAGAGCGGTCAGAGTTTATTTTCAATTTTTACAGAAAAACCGTCTTTTCTTTTATTTGAAAATAGACTCGCAACCTTGAGTTGTGAAGTTTTACGTATGATCAAAATTTCAGTGAATTTGATAATCCGGTTTTTGAGTAGTGTGCTAATTTCCTGGGTTCTCGATAAAAATGATTGGGTGTGAGGTAATTAAAAAAAAATGTTTTGCCTCTGTATGATTTTTTTACACCGATGCTCATGATCGATTTCCAAACTACTTTCAAAATGTCGTCTGTCTGTCTCTGTCACGAATTTTTGGAGCACGATAACGAGAGAAAGGACAAATCGATTGACTTAAAATTTATAACACTAAACCGATAGTTATAAAACTGCTCGGAATAGAACCCAATTATTTTCCAGCATTGTTTTTGAAAAATGTCGAGGCTTGCAGGATACTTATAAGAGGATTAAAATTTTCAAAGAAGGCTTATGTATCGTTTATTTTGAGTGGGGTGTCATATTTAAAGGAAATTTTGTCATGGCATTGAAATTTTTGTCTGAAATCTGAATAGCAATATCGAAAATGTTATGCCGAATCGCAATGTGCTTGAATTGTACATTTTTTTTTATTTTAGGGCTTTCAGCTAAAACCCTTAAATTTTGGAATTTTATGATTTGGATATGAATAGGTTGTGTGGGGTATCAAATAAATAGGAAATTTCCCGCGGTATCCGAATATGTCATTAAAATTTTTAAAAAAATTAGTTTTGAAGCTTTTGAAGGGCTAATAGTTCTTCTGCGAAGAGTATAACATGAGTATACATTTCATAAAGTGTCGTTTGGTTTCAATTTCTTAATAGTGTAGTTTATATGTTACGACTTAAGTTTATGTTTTATACATTCGTTGTTAGTATATATTGTCCTGTTTTAACTAACATAAAACAGGCTTGAACACCTCACTTATTGTACACAATATTATTTTTATATTTTGATAAAGCACCATGCAAAATACTGCCGTCAAAGAAGTACAAATAGCGAGTGCGATCAGGAAATGTTCATCGTGCACGCATCCATTTGCCGTACCGGTGATTATGTCACTGTGACAAGGAACAGCGAAAGTGTAGCAGCTAGTCTGTAGGAAGCTAGTATTATTGGCTGATAACTATTCTTAAACTGATTTGTAACATTACTACGGCTGTGGACAAGTGATTATAGTATAATTAAAATTACTGTAATGTGTAGGCCTACTATTTTTTATCTACCGGAAACCTTAAACTTTGTGATTTTTTTACTTTCTCAATATAAATATGGGAGCCGCCTCGGTGGCCTAGTGGATAGCGTACTAGGCTTTCACCCCGAGGACCCGGGTTCGATTCCCGGTGAGGGCATGGCATTTTCATACGCTATAAATCAACCCATCGTCTGCATTAGCCCAAGTGTGCACAATAGTCGGACGTTAAACACAAAAAAAAACAACAAAAAACAAAAAATCTCAATAGAAAAAAGTGTAGAAAAAGTATGATGATATTAAAAAATGAATCTAGCGATTTTTATAATCTGTTCGTTTTCATTTCCCAAAAAGTGGTTTTTATTTGGCCGTGACTGACCACTTGCGTGTATGTACACGTCGCAGGAGATTAAACTAATTCAGTAATTTTAGTAAAATTTGCGTTACATTTGCTACGTCTCGGGACTATTTTGTTATTTGTTTTATTCAACAGTGGTAAAAATCGATTCTATCGATTTTAATCAAATTGTGTCAAAATCTATTCACAATTTTTACTACAGGTAGTATCCAAACAAAACATATCGTGAAAAATCGATTTGGAAGCTATCGGAAAACGGGGAAATGTCCTAAATTAATTTACGGTTCTTCATGTTTTTTTCATTTCACTCACAAAAATAAACCCTAACCACAGTAAAAGTCATAAATTTACTTTATGAATCTGACCGCTCATTTTGGTATTTTGTGCTATAATTTTGAAAATGCTTGTTATGCTGATTTTAAAGTTGATTACGAAATCATTGTAAAATCAGGTATTTAAAAACACTTTAAAGATAATTTGCTTAAAAGATCCGAATGGTATACATTTTTATACGGTAGAAGAGAAGTTCGATCACGAACTTTCCAAATTATTTATCTTACAAAAATCAATGTTATAATTGTAGTGCCCCCCGAAACATGTGCATTAGGATCGGTGCACATTTCATATCTTATGATGATTGCTCTAATAGCTGATTTGCCAAAGAAAATTATATAAAACCTTTTGTTGGAGTTATTTATAATATTAAAGTGTTTCATTTTACGACCAATAAAACAAGCTTGTGCAATGGATACCCAGTTGTGTGTTATAAATAGAATTAAATGCACGTTGAAGAAATCTATTGTGCGAGGTGTAACAAAACAATTGCCCACGCGCCAGTCGGGCCTGAAAGTAGGTTACAACACCTGCTAAGCCGGGCGCTTACCTGATGAACCACTTAATGCTTGGCCCTAGAGCGTTGTTTATTGGAGACGAAATCGGTTCTTCGTTACGAATACGATGTCAATCTAATCCAGAAATAGGTCTACTAAAGTACTGCCAGCGTTTAGTATTGAAAAATCGAAATGGGCCTTTTTATAGTTGTTCCAACCTGTGGTGGATTTTTATTTGCTAAATAACTATATATGCATCCAGATCAAATGGTCCCGGATAGGAGATGTCATGTTGTGAAGCGACAGGAGGATCTTTGATTAGGGAGGTGTTTAGTGGGCGTCCTTCGGGAATAGCACCAAGAGGAAGGCTAAGAGGTTGCTGTGATCTGAACTGGTCCAGCAAGATTTTACAAAGCTTAGCAAGCTGAAAATATAAAAGAGTTTAGACATTGGTCAGGTTGGGCAAAAACTACTTTGTGGTTGTATTTCTGTCACAAACAAATAAAACAAAATAATGACTGTACTTTAATATTTTCGTGGCTTTTTTTACGTTATATACTGGCATGCATATTCTTCTTATTTCTGCCGCTTTATTTCTCCACAACACTCGTGTTCACGGAAGGCAACAATGAATAATTCGTTGTCCCAAGGACTCCATTTTGTATATATTACTGACGTAATCACAATAAAAGTCCTATCCTCTAGTAATCGCGCACTGGTGTTGATGCTAACACCAAACCTTCGTGTGCACTGAAAGTAATGTTATTATGCAATGAACGGCTGCTCAGTATCAACGTCAAACTTTGAAACCAGCCTATTAATTTGAGAGAAAATAGGCAACGTTAAAACTGGCGTCGACTGGGTCTCTAAAGTACATAACACGTTTCAAATACAAACATAAAAGTTATATATATATATTAAAAAACGTTAAGAACACGTTGGGCGGTAAAATATAAAAATAACAGTTAATTGGGCGACAAAATATAAAATATTAAGTTAATTAATTATTGCAGAAATTGTTAATGACAAGTATGAAATGTTTTAGTTTCAATTAACAAAGTATTCAGTACACAATTAAAATACAATTCCTTTAATTACAAATTGGTTCACATTAAATTAACTGTTATTACAATGCAAAAATAATTAATTGATAAATTATCTCAAGGTGGTTCTTTGATACTGTAAATGGAGACTAAGCAGGTTATTAGTATTGTTCAATTTAACTTCTTACAGAAAAAAGATTACAATGTAAATTACCAAAATGGTTACCAGCAAGAATTTAATGATGAAGAGTTGGATGAATAGTAGAGATGTTGGTCCAGATGTCCACAAGTCTTGAGTCAAGTTGGAATTGAGTCACAATTCGACGATAAATTGCTACACTTTACGACGACTACACTCCACTAATTCAAGTATTCTTATTGAATAAAATAATTGAATTCATAAAATTTTATTTTAATTTACACTAGCAACTTTTGTAACGCGGTACCACTTAATTCAATGAACCTTGGCGTAAATTGTAAATACTTTCAAAGAACTCTCGGTTCTATATCATTATCTTAATATATAAAAGATGAAGTCCTGACTGATTCATAATCAACGCAGAGCCAAAACTATTTTAGCTAGCGACTTGACATTTTCAGGGTAAATTTATGTTACCATATAGGCGTGCACTAAAAAAGGATTTTGCAAAAATTTGATTTTAACGCCATTAAACTACTTACCCAGCCCAACTTTAATAATCAACGTATAGCCGAGACTATAACAGTTAAAGATTAGACATTTTCAGGGTTACCACCACATGTAGGGATGCCCTGAAAACGATTTTCCAGTATTCAGCCCTTAAAGAGGTAAAAATGAGGTACAACAATTTTTATTGGAAAAATATGTTTTTCGTCTGGCCTTCTTAAAACGTAACATAGTCACTCTTAAATATAAGTAATGAAATATACTTTTCACCATTTCCAAAATTCATCCCCTAAAGAAATTGAAAGAGGGTAGAAAATTTAAAAAAGGGGTATACAACTTTGCATTGAAAAAATATATGTTTTGGATCTTATATTCTAGAAATATGCTATGAAACAAAAATAATGAAACACATATTTTAAAATTTTTCCGAATTCATTCCCTAAAAGAATAAAAATGTAAAAAAGAGGTATCATTGGAGAAAAAAGACTGTTTCATTGGAGAAAAATAATTTTTATCGGCTTTTCTTAAAATAAAACAAAATATTCTAAAACATAAATTATGATACACGTAATTCAGCATTTTCCCTCGAATTCATCCCCTAAAAGGACAAAAATATAAAAGAGGTATAAATTTTTGTGTTAGCGAAAAATATTTTTATCAGATTTTCTTAAATCCGAATGGAACACGTTTAAAGACAATAAAACAACATATTCAGGTTATAATATTTTTTCATATTCACTGTAAAATAATCACGGTTTAGATGATCACGCTTTTATTAATATATTTTTTATGTTTCTAAATTATTATATTAATGAAACAGTTTAAGTTTTGTAGGCGAAGCCGCGACGTGTAATGCTAGTTTAATATAAAAAAACGACGATACCAACAAACCTTTCAGTAACAATTATTAGATTTACTCAACTTAATACTTTAAATATATAAACAAATCTCGGTAATTTGATTGCGATCTTTTTGATACTCAACTTATAAAATAAAGTTTAATTATGGAGCGAGTAAATGAACTGTTCAAAAACTCTAACAACTCTCCCACTGCGAAACCTGCTGTTCGTTTTTATGTTAACTCTTTTCCACAGTACCTAAATTTGCTTAAGCAACAATGGTAAAGCGTGGGTAGTGTCAAACCAATCAGCTTGAAAAATCTTTTTAAATTTAAACTGCTTTTGCCGTTAAATTCCTGCAACGGTTGATATTTGTTTATGTTTTGCCTACAAGACTTCTAGCACATTTTTGGAGTCCTACCCTACACATAGGTAATAGATTGTAAAAACTACATTTTTCTTTTTTTTTTAAGTAACGGCATCCTGCAGTTAATTTATATTGGAGTTTGCCGTTTTTAGTGCCCTTCCTGACAATTTCGTACTTTGAATTTCTAAAGCTAAATTTTAAGTTACATGTTATTATATATATATATATTTCGACTATGGTAATAGCTTAAACAAGTTCGGTAACTAACAAAACTAGTTCAACAATTACAAAATTTTCAGCTATTTCAAATCTTTTAAGATTCACCACTTCTGGTCTTTTTTTTTGAAAATGCTGTTTTATTATCGTAATCAGCGTTAAAGCATGCATAAATTAGCATTTAAAATTTTAAAAGTCTTTTAAAATTAAGATTTTTTTTGTTGGCGGTCAGGGTTTATTTTCGTATTTTTAATGTAATAGTTTAAATGATATATGCATATTTTAATGCTGATTATGATGGTGAAATCAAAATTTCAAAAAGCGTAAGATAAAGAAATATACTTTTTGGAAATTCGCTTCTATCATGTCAGCGAAACATTTGCGTGCCGTGATTCTTATTTTTTTTACGTTAGAAATAGGCTTTTGGCCGGAACCGATGAAAGTGGTGCTACATTTAAGTTGCCCCGTAGTTCGACTATATACGTATGTAGGCCCTATATAATTTTTAAAATAACAAAACAGTTGTCTAGTTGCAGTATCGGCTTTCATTTCAAAGTCTCTTGTCTGAGTCTTAACGTAATGGTTTTACCAGAAACAATAACTTAAAACGTCAACCATTATGACACCCTGATCTACATTTACTGACTGGAAAAATTTACCGCTGTTTGTTGGGTTAATTAGCGTTAATTTGCACGCGCTGATGCGTCTTCACTTCCAACGTAGGGCCTTACATAGATTACAGAATACTGTATAACTGTATCCCGTCCAGTTACGGCAGTTGATTACGTGTGAGGTCATCACAAAACGGAAGCATAGTACATGTATCCGCTTTGGGTAGCCAATCAACTGTGTGATTGTGTCATGCGTCACAAGTATTTGTGCAATAGCAATCGTCGAGTGACCGGTAGACTGGGTAGACATGTCTACGATATATTACTCCATCGATGTTGAATAAATAAGGATACCTCGCTGGGTGAAATAAGCGAGAGCGTTCTTCACTCTGCGCAGGACTGCCGGCTGCAACAGCATTATAGTTAATGGCTAACACAGTATCTACAATTTTTCTTCATTTACTGTGTAAACTTTATTAATTTTTAATAAATTGACTTTGGAAAATTAACTATATAGAGTGGTCATGGTTCTATATTCATTCATGTCTCGGTGGTCGATATGGTAATGCACCAATCAATCTGCTGTGCCTCTGAACCTGTAAAGTTCGAGCCGCAGTTACTCCCGTTGCTTTTCCCTTACCGTTAACACTAATCGCTAGTTTAACTGGTTTAAAGTATGACCTTTAACGAAAAGTACTGGATTCGTTCTAGATTCATTATCATGAATATGCACGACCTAACTAATAAAAAAACGCATTAGGAATCTGTAAAATTTGTATACAGTATACTGGTAATCTGTGCGTGTATGTGTTCAAAATTTGCACATGAATTAATTTCATGAGAATGGACACGTTCACTATCCAGCAAAATAATTTTACTGTTTTAAAAAAGCAGTCATTCAGAATATTAAAAGAGAATTTAACTTTCTATTTTTCACATTTTAAAATAATAATGATTTTTGATTATTTCTCTTACATTATATTATATTTTGTTATTATTAATTAATTAATTAAAATGTGCGGATTACGATGGTGAAATCAGATTTTTTAGAAAATTGTAAAATTTAAAAAAATATGAATTTTACGGAGTCAGGATTTTAATATTTCTCGCGTATTCAAATAATGTCATTTATGTGATATTATTAAAATATTAACTTGTAAATTAAAAGTCCAATAAATAAATCGTACAAAATCGTTTCCAAAACGTTGTATCTTGTGATTATTTATTATCTCTTATAAAAATTTTGTTTGGTAGCTGTTAACAAAAAAACGAAAATTTAATTTTTCAAAATCGGTTCATTATATTTTACTCAAATTGTGAAGATTCGTAACTGAAATTATTGCATCGAATTTGAAGTAAAATAAATGAACGGTCCAATAGTAAATAAAAAAACAAATGCTGGCAGGAAAAAATTAGAAAATTTCCCTAACTTATCTATCAAATTAGATTTTATCAGGTTTTGATCTAGGCTACAAAAAAATCGGTTCTCCAACAACTCTAGGCTCCTAACAAGCCAATATAACAATTCGATTGGTCTAGGCTCCCATCGATTCTCCAATAGGAGAGGAACAGCTGTATCAACAATATAGTTACTGGACTGAGAGCAAATTATTAGGCCTATCTTAATATTTATCATATGTCTTCATATATAATCAAAATGTAATGAACCGATTTTTAAAAATTCAGCCTTTTTCGAATGCCTTGAACCAGATTTTGGGGGGGGTGGAATACAAAAATACTTCATTTGTGAACCTCTTTAATTAAATTCATTGAATTTAAGAATTAATGTTTACAAACCTAACGGAAATCTGTTTTGTTGTTTATGCTAGTATAGTGAGTAAAACAAAAAACTTTTAGTAAATTCGTAAAATTTGTTTTTATTGTAGCTTCAAATTAAAACAATTAGTATTATTTTAATTGTCTACGAAAAGGTTGCCTTGGAAATCAACAATTTAATTAAATGGAAATAAAAATTTTTAGTTTGAAAACGTATTAGTGAATTACACGTACGTATTTTAATTGTACTTAAAACTAACAATAACTACAAACAATTTTATTTTAATAAAGGACAAAGTAAAATGTGAAAATTCAAAATAATCCTTGTTTAATAAAAAAAGTTTAAAAGTTGATTTTAAAGATAAAATTTTCAAAATCGATTCAAGTGGGAATGCAGTATGGGATTTGGCGATCAAAAATCACACTAAACAATTAGGTCGTCAGATAATTGCGCTGTGTTAAATGGATGCTACTTTAATCGAAGTGCAAAATATTTTATTTGTGGGTGCTTACGTTCTCGTCAGATTCTACTTCAAGTGGTTGGATTTGAAAAATGGTAAGAGAATATTGTCTTCGATAAAACCAAGCTGGTTGTTCCTGATGTCGGTCCTGGTTAGCCTCTTCAGCTGCGCATCAGTCGCCGCTCCCTTCACCGACAACCGCTTCGCACCTCCTAAAGGTAACGTGCTTGTCTTCAAGTACTCGGATATGCACCGTAGTCTCATCCTGGCGCTCGTCATGGCCTTGGGTAAAATTTACAGAATACCTTACTTGTTCTTCCCGTGGCTGGGATTCACCATGCGATCACTAGTGTTTACCGAGGTGCCTACCTTGCTGTCCTGTTGGAGCAAAATGTCTCTAGACGAAAGAATAACACCGGTGCTCTTCTTGTGGCTCGCTGTTTTTATTTTCGTCCAGCAGATGTGCTTCTGGATGGACGTGTACAGCATGTGCGAAGTGATATGGCACCAGCAGTTTACGGCTTCTGGAGAAACTGATTTGGTTATCGATTCTTCCGCTCTACAAGAATTTGGAAAGCAAGCGTTCAGTGGTGGAGGCGACAGTCTTGATTTAACACCGACAACGGAAACATTTTAAGTACAATAACAAGTTGTTTTTAAGTTATTGTGTATTGTTTTAATTTATTAAATGTTTCATGAGTATATTTAAAAGATTTATAGCTTTACGTTTTCTTGCGTGTTCGCTGCATTCACGTTTATTATTTTAATTCCATAGTAATACGTAATATATAGTGTATTCTTAACTTTTGTCATTTCAAAATTGTTATCAAATTACGGAAAAAATGTTAAATAAAAACGATATAAGATTTTGAATGGTTGCCATTTAGAAACGGATGAATGGATTTTGCTGAATAACGAACATATGTAAGTTGTCAGAATCTGTAACTGTGTCAAGTTAAAACAAAATATTTTATAATATTTTTATAGTTTATAACGCTATAAAAAAATTGACTAAAATTATTTTTAAATGCTAGATAAAAATTTTAAAAATAACGATTCTTAAAATGTATTCTGGAGTCAGGATCGGTTCACATTCAGCGAGTCTTACCGTAATGGGTGTTTCAATAACTAATTCCAACAGGGATTTCTTAATAATAAGTCAAAATTTAAAAGTACCGCTATGGTGTTTAAGAATACATTGCCAAATACTTTGTATTTTTTTCAGAGGAACAACCCTTAGTTAATCTAGTGGATTTCGTTTTTTTTATAAATCCCCGTGGGTTCAGAATATTAGATGCAAAGGCCTGTGGTAACATTTGAAAATAACGATTGACAGCGAACTCTAGTTGCGAATATTTTAAATACGGCAACGGGAAGCGGAAGCGCATAGCCTACTTCCGTACACTTTACACTTCACTTGACTGAACAGCCATCTGGCAGGCGTAATACTTAAGATGCCATTAAAGGCTCTACGTGTACAGAAGTTATTTAGTTAGTACTCTCTACAGTAGTCTATTTTAACATTGTTTGAATGTTGAGAATGATAAATGTTGAAATATTATTATAGACGATATTACTCGGTGAATCCGTATCCAGGGCGGATTAAAGGGGCGACCGCCTCTCCCGGTACAAAAGAAATAAAATAAAAAATTTTAAATTCCTACTTTACTTCCATAAAATGGAAATATATATTTAGGTGGGTATTCTGGAAAAGGGTCAAAGAGACATCTGAGGTCTCTAAGGCGTCCGAAACTCGTCACATTATCAATTTTTCAATTTTGTATATATATGAAATTTTGTCCGTTTGTACGAGTACATAGGCTACATACGTTTGTGCACTTCACTGACTAGTGTACTTCGCCAGTGCCAGTTGTAAGCTAACAATTCGGCTCTGTTTTCTCATCGATTAGGTTCTTTAACGTGCGATGACGACATACATCACACGACACTACCATCTTTACTTTCCTTCCGAAGAAATGCACAGTTGCTAATTTATACTCACATTAAAAATCCCCCTAATGCTAACCACTAATCTACCAGTACTGGCATTTTCCTAATGTTATTTTAAAAATAAAAATATGTATAGTTATAAAAAATACAACTTTCAAGAACGTACGCTTAATGTCTATTTCAATATTTTATCTTTTAATTTGCTTCTTATGTTAATGCCCCGCTGGGGGTGCAGACTAGCTGCAACTATAGAGAAGATTTAGACAACCCTCGCGGTACCCGAGTCTAACACACACTTACATTTAGGGAGGCGATAATAGCCTTAATGTGCTTTTCACCTTAAAAAAATTTTTTTAAATCTTATGTTAATAAAGACTTACGTAGAATTTATGGTTTTTTTATGTAAATGAGCCAATTTTTCAGTTAAAACTAGGCATAGGCCCTATATAGAAATTATGTATTTTTTTGTCCATCCAACCAACCACCCCCTCCACAAAATTGCATTAATCCGTCAATGAATCGACTAACAAAATACTCGGAACGTTTCGATTATTTAGCTTATGAAGCGAGGCGACTTCAAGCTTTGGTTATATCGACAGACGACGATTTCGATATCGTTTTCACAATAATTTTGTATGAATATTCAGTAATGCATGCACAAATCTTTTGTATTCCGATAACACTATTGGCACAGATTTGTAAAGTTCTGCGCAGATAATCTGAAATCGAATTAATAATCGAATATTCCAAGTCATTCGATTCCGACGACTATTCTGAATGTCTTTCCCATCAGAATGTCGGTATCAGCATCTACCTGGCTGCTATCTTTATTGTAGTAAAATACATTTGTACACAACGTAACAACATGTTAGTGCCTGCATTATTCAAAACAAGACAGACTTCATGCATCCCGAACCATCTGTGACTGTTTCTTTGTGTGAACGTCACACATCAAAGTCCGTGCTTATGGAGGGCCCGTAAGAATTTTTATAGACCCACTTTCGTACGGTAATCAAACACTTTTTAGTTCTTGTAAATAAGTCATTGAAAGTCCACAAGGTATACTAAAAGAAGAATCGAATACAAACCAAAGTGTCCCACTTTACTAAAAGCACTTCGCCTAGTTGGCGCTTAGTGTAAATTGTTACTGTTGATGCCAAATAACGCGCACTACGAGACTGTTGTGATTTCAGTCAGCTCTGGACTTGGACTGTGTAGTTGCTACGGAAAATCGCTAACTTGATAGATTATTGAGTGTCTTGACAATATCAGTGTTAGCGAACATCTCGATACGCGAAAAGCAAACGATATAAAATTAGCTTGGACACTTTTGTTGCCCAGTAAAATAAGTTCATCTATTTAAAAATATCAGTATTAAAAATCTTTAAATATTTTATACTTTTTTGAAAATCTAATTTAACCACACATAAAATATGCTAAAATTAGCGTTTAAAATTTACAAATTGAATACAAAATTAAACCCTGTCCGCTGCCCGATTCATTTTATTGTTATTTTCAGTATAGGCCCCTCATGTTAAAAATTTAAATGCTAATGTTTATAAATGTTAATGTTGATTACGCCTTTTTTTACTTTCTCACTATAGGCCAACGAAAAAATACAATTTTTGTAAAAAAAACTGATCTTGTGATTTTAATGGACCTATCCGTTTTCAGGTTCTCTAAGTTGTTTTTGGAAAACCGTCTGTGTGTGTGTGTGTGTGTGTGTGTGAGAGAGAGAGAGAGAGAGAGAGAGAGAGAGTGCAAGTGCGTGTGTGTGTGTGCAATTTGCTGGATCCTAAATTAATTTGACTAGGACCTATTTTTCACCGTGGTTTTTTAACTCACCTTATATAGGCTACCGCGGTTTCGAGCCTCCATAAGGTTAGTCTGTGTGTATTAGGCTAAGTATAAATTGCCTCATCAGCTGCGTACCAATCGCTATCCCGTTCACCGAAAACCGCTTCGCTCCTCCTAAAGGTAACGTGCTTGTCTTCAAGTACTCCGATATGCACATGGCGCTCGTCATGGCATATGTGACGATTGGAGGCCACAGTTACCTACGTTATTGAAACTACATATTTGGAGTACCTATAAATTTGTCAAATCTGTCTGAAGAGGTCGTCGCAAAGTTAACAAGACATTGAAACCATATCAAAACAATACACAATTACACGGTTATATTAAAATTTACAAGGATAAAATTTAGTTTGGTCAAATATTACTGCCGTGCGACTCGTGAGTGTTGGCAGTTCAGACACACAGACCCTGAGTTAGGTTACTTCTTGATAATACTGCTATAAAATTACAGACATCTGTTAAAGAATTATTTCAATAAAGTTTCTGGTAATACAATGAACACTTTCTTGAAAAAATTCACCATAATTTCAATGTTCGTTAAAAGTTTGTCAAATTCGGCAGAAACATTCCTCCGAATTTGAACAGCATTATTATGGAGGAAAAATTGACGAAGTTATGAACCTTCAAAGAAGCTGGTTATAGAAAAACTGCGTGAACTCATGTTTTTTGATAAATTTATTGATATAAAATTGACGTTTGAAAATATATTAACGGAATTAACATAGATTTATAGACAAAAGAATATGCTTTAATTTGGCATATTCTTGACGTCAGACATTAATTTGAAATGTCTGTATATATGTCCTAAACTAAGGTGTTTTCTTCCGTGGGTCATACTATAGACGGTAAAAAAATAGATCCTAAGTCTAATTACTTAAACATGTGGTCTACTGGCTCTGTTGCAATAATTAAATACTTGACTAATTTTTATGAATTTTTGCATAGAACTAAATGTAGTTTGTTCACATCTTGTAATCTTTTTTTTTAATTTTTTCAAAACTTTTGTTTTTTTTGTAAAAAAAACTTTTGAATCGTATTTTTCAAAATAGCTACTAACGGTGTTGATCAAATTTTATTCAAATATAGTCCTTAAATACCTTAACAAATAGTGTAAATTGCTATCTCCTTAAATCGTCTGATTTTTTTTTGTGGTTATTTTAAGGCGAAAAGCACATTGAGGCTATTATCGCCTCCCTAAATGTAAGTGTGTGTGTAAAGTGTTAGTCGTAAGTGTAGTGTTGTAAGTGTTTGTTAGACTCGGGTACCGCGAGGGACGTCTAAATCCTCTCAATAGGTGCAGCTAAAAATAAAAATAAAAATAGCCTATATGTATGTGTTAGCACAAGTGTTCGCAATTTTGGTCCGTTTTGATTTAAACATGACAACAGCTTACAGACGTTGATTATCCGACAAAACCAGTTCATTAAAAGCGAACATCCCAAATCCTGAAAGAACATAAATTTTATATTTTACACTTTCTGAAAATAAGATGTCAGCGTTGGAATCGGTATTAAAATCTTAATAAATTAGCATTTTAAACTTTCAAAATTCATTATAAATGCGTAAAATAAACTCGGTTTACGGTACAAATTTCTAAAATCAACTTGCGTGCCAAGTTGATACCGCGAGGGACGTCTAAATCTTCTCAATAGGTGAAGCTTGTCTGCACCGAACTGTGGGAAAAAATGTCTGATTCCGGCAGAAAATTTGACTGATTTTTAAATATTGCTCAAATTTTGGATGAAGTTTTCTCGAGATATGTAATAAATTTGAGACAGAAGAAATTTACGTTTCGGAAGAAAATTGATAAAAAGAAAAATAATCACTGACTGCCATTGAGTTACGAATCTTCAAATACAAGGAATTTTGACGAACAGAATCGATTTTGATAAATTAAGCCGATTTTCTGGTGTGAACATCCATTCCGAAACTGATTAAAAAAAAATCCTTAGAAGCTTAAAAATCTTAGTGTTTTATTTAATCTCTTTTAATTACTTAATTGCATTGAGAAAGACTTCAGTGTTTATGCACCCATCCACTCAAATCGGATTTATCTGCAGTTTTAAAATTATTTTAACTATGGGAAGAAAACGTGTCCGTTCCGCAGACTTGTTCATGCTACAAACTTTAATTCAAACAGGCTAATTATTTGCAATTTAGGCCGACCAACTATTACACTGTGTTATCTATTTATGTTTTCATCACGGTAATATCGACCGGTATTTCTCACTGACGGTAGCAATCATCGAACGTGCTTTGTAAGTAAGGCGCTGCGCTAATTGGATCTTTGCACACCTTTGTGCAACGTCCTGGGCGGGCTCACCGCAGAATCGGCCTTGACCTGCTGAACAGAACTAGTTCACACTAATAGGGTGAACATCGGCAGCTGCGGCAAATGAGAATCGTTTATTTCAATTTTGGTTTGAAAACAATACCCTTGACAAGTACTGCGAGTTACGTATTGGCATTGTTGGCTCAGGAAACTGTGCTGCGAATAGTGAACGCATATTGAAAGGCAATTTAGAATCCATATCAAAACCAGTTCAATGATTGGGCTAGTTCAATAGGCCTTTTGAGGGTTAAGGGGTGAATATAATAAAAAAAAATCAAGATATTTTCAACTACTTCAAACTATATATACAGTTGTGTGCGCGCACGCGTGTGTGTACTTAATACCGATAAAATGTTTGAAAACAAAATTTCAGGAGCAGTATAAACCTTCCTCGTGAGAGTGCAACACAGTACAAGCATAGGTGACAAATAATTGTGTATATACCAAAACAGCTGATTTTTTAAAGTAATATTTAAATTATCACTGTATCCAAGATTTAAACAATTATTAATTATTAACCGAATCAGTTTTGAATGTAGAATCGGTAAGACAATCTTGGCTGGATTCTATTATGAAAATGTTATTAAATAAAAGACTGATTTAGTAAGCAGTAAATACTGTAGCCCAATTTAGGTATGTAATGTAAAATCCTGTTATAGTAGGTTTCATTTTTAAATAATTCAAGTCATTAATTTTATGGGTTATAGTTTTAAATACGAAAGTGGAGCAAAGTAAGGCCTATTGTATTACATAACCTAAATATAATAAATGACATTGCTTTAAAATAACAAGAATTTCTTGCTGTACATTGCTGTATATTATTTCGTGTCTTTTTCCCTTAATTTAAGGCGAAAGGCACAATGAGGCTATTAGAGCCTCCCTAAATGTAAGTGTGAGTGTAAAGAGTTAAAGTAGTAAGTGTAGTGTTGTAAGTGTAAGTGTGTGTTAGACTCGGGTACCGCGAGGGGGCAAAAGGTCGTCTAGTAGTATTTTGTTTATGTTATGTTATTACATTTTATAACTTTTTTGAAAAATTGCTTTAACACAAGAGTTTGCGAAGTTTGTCGCGACTATTACGCTATCGTTGGCTGGAGGAATGAAATGTTATTATTTTCATCAAAGTGTTCACTGATTTTGGACAACGGTTTCTGATTATCTACTATACGTTATATCCAGGGACCGCCCTAGTGAAATTAGCTCCCTAGGCAAAATCAAAAAAAAGCGCTTCAAAATTTTTCGCGGCCGACTCTTTCGTTCCTATCAGTAACCTTATTCTCAAACATTAGACAACCGTAAACATACAAGATCGATCAAAAACGAAGGTGGCAAATCTTAAACTGCAGACGGGTAATCCTAAACCCGGAAACCGATTAAATTGAGAGTTATGACTCATGCACCATAGACAGATGATTCTAACGGCTAGGCCGGTTAAAAACGTATGTGATCCACATCTACTAGACCAGTCGAACACTATAGGGTTACAGTAATAAAGTTGTATTATCCATTTAAAAATTATTTTATTCTATTTCGTAATATTTACTTATTTTGTTCGCATTAGAATGTACTATTTTCTGAAGAAAAATTAAATAAAAATATTTTAAATACTTATAACACATTAATAAAATTTGAATATATTGTAATTATTAATATAATTTTCAATTAAATTAAATTATAGTGAAATATTAAATTAAAACATAACTTTTCGTGCTTTCAGATTTGCAAAAGTTGAAAGTAAATTTTTCAAGGGCTAATTGTTGCTCAATTGATTATGTCGCCAAGTCTGACAAACGCTTTTGAGTCGTATACGTTTTGATTAATTTTAATTTAGAAAAACTAGGTACTAAAGCGACGTTTACAGGAAAGGTATTGTAATACCCGTAGAGCAATGTATGTCGCATTTTGGCGCCCTAGGCAGTCTCCTTGCTCGCCTATAGGTAGAGCGGTCGTTGGTTGTATCCTATTTTTTATTATACTGCACGATTGAGTTAGAGGTCACCGCCCTCTTCTGATACGTAAACGTTTCAGATGGATCCCACGGAGAACAATTGATAGTGGCTTGCGACTTAGAATCTCTGTAGCATTACTTGCAGCAGTGGATGTTCTCACAGTCACTGCCAATATCGATGATTGTTGCAATGTTTGTGCAATTTTTACTTTACATAATATCGTCACAGCTGACGTACGTGTCTCGCAGACCTGAGTGACACCAAGCTGTAAATTTAAACGTCAGGATAACATGACAGCAGGAGCGGGCTGCTGAGGGTGTGCTCCAACTCGGTGTTAATTAGTTTACCTAATTCTGAAACTCTCGTCACGCTTTTAATGCGTTTTACAAATACCTTTGTTTATTATTTTTTGTGGAATTTTTGAAATTAACATTCATGGGATACCTTGCGTCTAAGCGTAACCCGAAAACTTATCAAAGCTGGAAGTTGTTTTGTTACTTATGAAGCTCAAAGCAAATATAATTTATTTAGTTACGAATACAATTTATTTTCAAAATATGGGCAGTAAGCCCTTAACTAATGTTTTTGCATTTGGTGTTGTGAACAGTGTGATTTTTAAAACCCTTACCTATATTTTTGACTATTATTTATTCCAGATATCTTTATTTTGCATTTGTTACTCTTTAAACATATAAAAAACTATAAACGTAAAGTGAAGACTGTCTTTAATCTACGATTTGTTTGCATAAAAGTGAATTTTTGCATACAATATGGAACTTACGTTATTGGAGCCTTGAAGCGACAAAAAACCATTAAAAACATTCTGATAGATCCCACAAGTTAATACGGATGTTATGGAATCTACATTACATTCGCGTAGATACTTCATTCGATATCCAACCACTGTTCAGCTACTTTCATTTTTCGAATATTTTTGAGACTCCTTTAACTTCTTTATATCGCTTCTTAATTTCTTGCAGATGAATTTTCTGTAAATTTTGTATTCAGATATTTTGAACAGCAAGTTCTTTTCTTAATTCTTTACTGTACGCGAAAGGAAGGAATCAAGTCTAACACGTGCTCAACCTACGTGCGCGTACCTGACCGCAGTAACGTGAAACACAATAATTACTATAATTATTCGGTCTTAATACACTCCATGTTTACTTGCGTATTACCACCCATTACTTCATTTATATTGATTTATCGCTTCATTTACCTTCTACGTATTTACCAGTAAAAAAACATGTTTGACAAATTAATTTGTTCGAGGATTGTAATGTAGGACGCAAAAACAAGCTGCACCTATTGAGAGGATTTAGACGTCCCTCGCGGTACCCGAGTCTATCACACACTTACACTTATAACACTACACTTACGACTTTAACACTTTACACTCGCACTTACATTTATGGAGGCGATAATAGCCTCAATGTGCCTAAAAAAAAAAAAAAAAATAGGACGCAAAGAACAAACTCCGACACACAAAGTAAAACTGTATATTTTTCCCATTGTAATTCTATGCAACTGTAGATGTTTTAACTACCGGAATTTTTATTATAGACCTCCAAATTTGATTCGTTGTTACAAGCAAACGAAAAATAACATAATTACACCGTCACATTAATTGTTTTATCCTGAAAAATTACACATATAAAGAAATTTTCTTAAGAATTATATACAATTTTTTGAGGGTACTGTATTAAAAAGAAAACAGGTTTTGGAAATAGGTGTTGAAATTTAAGATGTCTCCAGCACAAGAGTTTTAAGAATAACAAAATTTGTTTGCAGCCATTGAATACAGTATTGTTGTGAGCAGTGTATTAGAAATTAGGATTTTTATGTCTAGTATTTACCCGGTTATTAAGTGTTTCTGTGAGTGATGCTTAACTTTATCGGCTTAACGTATCGGTATTACTGAACATCGTTATTGTGGAGTTATTTTGCGTTGTAACGTAATACCCAGTGCTGTTAATTTTTGCAAATTATGTCCCAAAACGTAAGCGAGAAAGCTTCGAGAGGTAATTATGTTTATTTAACTGTTGGACGTAAATGTTCTTGTTGTGGCAATAAACATGTAGTCGTACGACAACGCCTACACTGCACTACGGTATCCTAGCATCTGATTATTAACCATGATGCGCAGCTGATAATGACCGTGTAGCCGAAACCGGTTTTGTAATTAACTCTATCGTACAATATTAAACTAAAGTTTACCTGTGTGAACGTTATGTCGGTGTATTACGATTATTAGTTGATCCGGTCAAGGTCCGAGAGGGCGACCTTCGTCAGCTCAGAGGTTAACAAATCGTAAACAAAACACTTTATCCCGGCGCTCAGCTGAATAATAATAATTTGTTTATTTTACACTTTTTTGAAAATCTGATTTCCCCTTCATAATTAGCGTTAAAATTTACATGAATTAGCATTTTACAAAATAATTTTCAAATTATTTCGGAAACACGAAATGAATACATACTCCCATCAGGTTAGGCCTGGTGACCAACAAATGCGAAGCGGACTACGCATTCAAAACCGAACGTATTATTTTTAATGTAAGAGGCCACTGAAGACGTAACGGTGCTGAGCATTGTTCCGCGTAGCTTCGACTCTGTCTAGTCGGTTTTGAAGCTGACTCCGCTTCCCCCCTCCACGATGATCACCTCCAAACTTATTATTTGTCGTTACCTAGGTTACAGTTTTTAAACTTAGTACTAGAATACGTTACAGTAGGCCTAAATATTTATATTTAAAAGATATAAACGCGTTTCTTAAACTGACTAAACTCCGCTTCCGGTTGCCGTTCAACTTCATTCCACTCCGCTCTGCTCATTGTTGTTTATTTATGGACCAATTTTAATTTAAAAAATTATAGTAGTTGTTGTTAAGTACTAGCGAGAAATGTGAAAAAAACCCTCACCAATAACCGAATCCAAGATGGCGGGCATTTTTAGCTCTGTTTTTTTCCTTTACGTTTGATAGACGTTTCCTTTACATATGATACTACCCACATACTTTAAGAAATTCCTAAATTTAATTGATAAAAGGTTAATTTTTCAAAGATCTCTGATTCAAATTCAAAAGTGAAAACATTAAATTTGTATTGCTTTCGTGATTTTTTTGGTAAACTTAAAAAAAAGAGGTAATTACAACAAAGAGTGATACAAACATATATAAACAACCCTTGCGTTTTTCAGTGAATACAGAATACTCTTAAAGGTATGCGGTAAGACGAAAACTTATCAAAGCTGGCAGTTGTTCTGTTGTCTTTGAAACTCAAAGTAAATATAATAAGTTACAAATACAATTTTATTTTCAAAATATGGACAGTAAGCCCTAAACTCATTTTTTTTTGCATTTAGTGTTGTTAACAGTGTGACAACACATAGGATTTCCCATGTTAAAAATCCTATGTTAATAAAAAAAATAAAAAATTGTTGGAAATTATTTCCATCACTTTTAACATCTTCTGTATCACTTGGTATTGGGTTAACTGAGAGAAAATCCGCAAGAGCCGGTATTAGGGACAATAACGTCACATCACGCAGATCACGAGAGAGTGTCACGCTTCGTGGCTCAAATAAAACAATGACATTATTTACACAAATATCAGAATAGGAACAAAGGTCAACGACTCGACGCGTGACTGTGAATATTCCCGACGTTCGTGAATCGGCTGGGCACGTTTATTTCTTTGCATTACACTCAATCACAGAACAGTGAGTGCAGCTTATCACAGAATCCCAGATTAAAGTGGGGCAAAATTAAACTTGTTCGCAGGCAAAGTACGGCCAGGCCTAGCAACTCGAAACGTTTCGTCTGGAATCTGACACAATTTGTTCCTAATGTTTTTAAAACAGAATATTTGATTTGTAACTACCACCCCCCCGTCGTCCTCCGGTCGCCAACCATGATCTTCATTAAGAATCATTTCAATTATATTCGAAGTGAGTCTTAAGCAACTCATAACACTGTCTAAGCTTGTACAGTATGATTATCAAACATGTTAATTAAAACACAATTAATTATAAAGGTCACTTTAGTTGTTTGAATTCAAAGTAGACTAACACATAAATATTTCTACATTGTCAATTAAAATACAAATTTATGTAATGTTTATTTGTTACTTTTTTAATTCACCGTAAAGAATGCAACAAACATAACCTGTTTAGTTGAATTAAGCTAAGTCATTGTGTACAAGCTTTTGGCCCGTTGTCCATTTCAGTGAGGAATGGAAATATGAGATGCTTAAATTCAGTAGTTTATTTTAAATATCTATTCAAGTGAGAACGAAGTGAGCGACCCTAGTGAGTGTCGAAGAGTTTCCGCTGGGATCTTTCAGAGCTAGTTTTTGGAGACATCTCTGCCACCGCTCCCCCTCTATCTCACGATTCAATGTCACAGACAAATTGCTACTTTTACCATTAAATTTCTCACTTTGTCAATGTGTTAGATTTATATTAAAGTTTAATTTACGTGTCCAACCCTTTGTCCTTGCAAGCATGCAGCGTTCGTAGCTGCAGATAGTTTAATTGCTATGTCTGTAACCGCTAATATCGAGCACGCTGTATATAACGGTGGGTGTACTTCTAGTCACGGTAAATAGAATACACGGTGGGTATGCGCAATAGACTACCGCGCGCGTGACGTCACTGGATCAAACTCTTCACTGCTACTATATGTAGTTTCCCGCTGAACAATTCGATGTTCTGTAAATTTAGTTGGAGATTCGGTGTGTTTATTTAATCTGTAGGTGTTGTGTTTTAAATAAAAGGTGTCAATAACAATACTGCACGATAATTTTGTTTTGTGTTCGAGGTTTAATAAATATAAGAAAAGATTTAAGTATGTTTTGAATCCTAAAAAATACATAATGTATTTTGTTTAGTATTGTATAATTGTGCATGCATAACAATGCCTGGTTTCGCTATTGCCAATTGCTATAATAATGATAAGAATTGTAAAGGGAAAGGAATTAAATTTCATATAATTCCTAAAGATGAAGGCCTGAGAAAACTGTGGGTTCATGCGTGTAAACAAGCAGATCATTTTAATTTTGATAATGTTAAAGTCTGTTCACTTCGTTTTAATGACGATGATTTTCGAAAAGAATTTTAAATCCTAATTATTAAATGCATCACCTGTGAAATCCGGTGCCATTCCACGATTTAACATTTCCACCGTTGAATATAAATGTCTTGATTCTGAACGAGCGACAAGGATTAAAAAACGTGAAAACCAAGAAACATTAAAAAACTTATTGACAAGTCCGATGGAAATCTACCAGAAAAATCACCTGTAAACTGAAATGACGTTGGGGCAATTGTAACGTGTAATTCGGTAAATGAAACCCACTTTCCGTAGTCAGTAATTTTAATAAAAATATCGTTGTAAATAAAGCCTCTGTAGAAGAAATTAAATGTTTAAGAAATGAAAATTTACTTTTGAAGGAACAAATTCAACTTGCATTACAAGAACTGGTCTCGGTTAAAAATAAAAATGTGGTTTTACAAAGCAATGTTACTAAGTTTAAGAATATTTTTTTCTGATAATCCGACGAAGAGGAGGAGCCTTAAATAATTTGCAAGCTAGTGAAGATGATGTGAAGTGTGATCTACAGGAGAACTCTGATCTACTGAAGATGGTGGCTGGCTATATAGCGTATAGAGTCAACAAAAAAAAATCGTCTCAACTTTTTTATACGGTCATCCAACAAACGAGTTCCATAATAATCAAAGGGATTGGCTGTCAACTTTGTCAATGTGCTATTTACTTATTTACTACCAAATTCCTATTATGTATAAAAATATATACAAAAAAGGACCTAAAGGGGGCATAAAAGCCTGTACATAGATTGGTCCTTTGTAATTTAATTTATTGC
The DNA here is from genome assembly GCA_022606455.1 of Callitettix versicolor. Classification (NCBI taxonomy): domain Eukaryota; kingdom Metazoa; phylum Arthropoda; class Insecta; order Hemiptera; family Cercopidae; genus Callitettix; species Callitettix versicolor. Next base: position 62,999,159 of record CM040189.1, read on the forward strand.
TAATTTTTTATTCCAGATGTATGTTTTCACAATCAACCAAATAATTGTCAAGGAACATCCTCAGATACGTAATTCATAGTGTGATTTGCTTTTAACTTTCAAATAAAAAATAACTCTTGAATTTTTCAAGCTATGGACTTAATTTACTTTAATATTATGTAATTTTGAATAAAATAAAAGTTTCTGTTTTGACAATGAGCGAATTCAGTTAGTAAAGTTATTAATAGCGTTAATAATGTTAATAATAATAATAATAATAATAAAAAAGGAATTATTATTGTAATTACTATAATACAGTTATTAAAACTAACATTATAAACTGTTTTCTACTAAACACTACGTCTGAGTTTGACCCGATGACGCACCATAGCCGGCAAGTGGTGGGGAGGTCATGCGCGTGTCCCATACCTTGTATTCTATATATCTTGCTTCTAGTCAGTTTATATTCAATAGCTCCACTTCAATGTTCAGCTCTTATAGTTTAAGATTGTAATATACAATGAAATGAACATTAAAAAATCGTTCATTTTTTATGTACTACTAGAATCTGATTAACCGATTTCGAATAAAGTGAATTTTCCGAGGTTTTCGCAACTAGTTTTCAACCAGTTTTTTAAGGAAATAATTAGTGAGAAAGTTCTGTTAAATGTTTTCACCACTTACTTTAAATCAGATTAATTTTACAGTTTAAATTGGAACTCTGTACATAACGCGGTGTAAGCTGGTCTGTCTTATACATGTTTAAAATGTTTTCTTAATGTCAACATTTAAATATAGTATTCCTTGTCAACATTTAAGTATAGTATTCCTTGCCAACATTTAAGTAAAGTATTCCTTTTCGACATTTAAGTATATTATTCCTTGTCAACATTTAAGTACAGTACTCCATTTCGACATTTAAGGTATAGTATTCCTTGTTAATATTTAAGTTATAGTATTCCTTGTCAACATTTAAGTATAATATTCCTTGACAACATTTCAGTAGAGTATTCCTTGTTAACCTTTAAGTTATAATATTTCTTGTCAACATTTTAGTACAACATTCCTTGTCAACATTTAAGTTATAGTATTCCCTGTCAACATTTAAGTACAGTATTCCTTTTCGACATTTAAGGTATAGTATTCCTTGTTAATGTTTAAGTTATAGTATTCCTTGTCAACATTTAAGTATAGTATTCCTTGACAACATTTAAGTATATTATTCCTTGTCAACATTTAAGTAGAGTATTCCTTGTCAGTATTTAAGTATAATATTCCTTTTCAACATTTAAGTATAATATTCCTTGACAACATTTAAGTATAGTATGCCTTGTCAACCTTTAAGTTATAATATTTCTTGTCAACATTTAAGTACAGCATTCCTTGTCAACCTTTAAATTATAGTATTCCTTGTCAACATTTAAGTACGGCATTCCTTGTCAACATTAAGTGCAGTGTTCCTTGTCAACATTTACGTACATCATTCCTTGACAACATTTAAGTATACAGTAGCTTTTGCAAGTACTGTATAAGGACAGCAGTAGCAACGCCTGCATGATGTAACGGCGAGACAAGGCGGAACCACGTTCCGCTCTTATTGGCAAAGCTCATGTTACAAGTTTCAAATCTGTACTGAAACAGTTGTGTCCTATTTTTATTCTGCATCTTTAAAATAATCACGGCACGCAACTGTCTCGCAGACGTGATGTAAACGAATTTCCAGCAACATTTTTTTATCTTACACTTTCGAAAATCTGATTTCACCATCATAATCAGCTTCAAAATTTGCATTGTCTTAGTTGTACTTTAAATTTACTGTAGAATTTAAAATATAAAATGCTAATTTATGCAGATTTTAGCTTTTATTACGATGGTGAAATCATATTTTCAAAATAATGGTTGATGTTTTTAAGATTTGAAATGACCTTAAGTTTGCAAAAGTGAGCTCTGAGAAACCAAGCTCGGATCTGAAGAGCTCATGACCCCTCCTGTAAACGATGTCGTATTTATGCATTTTTAAAGTGTTTGAAATTATAAAAAGCAAAAATAAAATTTTATATTTTTAATAATAATGAAGTGGTTTAGTCGAAGCAAGATATGATAAAGACATCTATCCTGCTTCTCCTTCTTACTACTTTGCCAGTGAATGTATCCACAAGTGAGCAGACCTTCTCAACATTATGACTGAAATCATGGCTGAGAGCATCTCTCCTACATATCCACAGAGACACTGATGTGAACATTGATCGTAAAATCACTAGATTGGCCAAGAACTCGAAAAGGAAGTTGTCCTTTAAGAAAATGTGCCGTTTCTATGGCCAGTGTAGCACAATACGTATATATTTGTTATAATTAAATTTCTTCTGGTGTTTGTATTTACATTTTACCAACGTAACTGAAATCAAAATTGGATTGTCTCAGTTAGAAGCTTTCCAACGAAGCAGTCCAAACTGCAGCTACCCACCACTTGTTCGTACTCAGGTTCGAATCTGGTTATTACCGTTGGTTTTTTTGTGTTTACTATGTCCAGCCTCAGTCATCATTAGTCTAACTGGCATAAAGTAAAGATTTTAAACTAAAAAAAAATAATAATACTTGCATTACCCTAGATAACTCGCTAAATGCTTTTCTTGCAGTTATCATAAGACGAGCTTTTCTTGCAGAGGCTGTTTAAGACTAAGACAGCTGGAGATGTTTTGTTGAGATGGGACCTATTTCCAGCAACAACATCATGTAAACAAACATTTCGAAAAGAATTTTTTTATATATTTTCTTATTTTACAAAATGGCGGCCTTTGAAAATCATTAAAAACATAGCCAGTTTTACAGTTTCTAACATATTTTTTTATTATCTGATACCAGCATTATATAATAGTAGCCCTATTAGGAATTTTAAGTTTTAAAATCTTATTGAATGTACGAAAATGAATTCTGACTGACTATCGTCAGACTTAGATTGTCGTTGTAGAAAATAATCGATCTTGAGATTTTGAAGGATCTATAAGGTTTCAAATTCTGTCTTTTTACCGCCACACACATAGCTGGAGATTAAACAAACACATTGATTTTGATAAAATTTAGAATGCATTTCTCCGATGCCTATATCTCGAGATTAATTTTTACTTCACGGAGAAAATGTGTTTTGAAACTATTTTTAGTCAAAAATTGTGTTATTTGAATTTTCTAAAAAATCAGCTTTAACGACTTTAATAATATTTTGCTCTAATATAATCAACAAGTGCCCAAATAAAACTACGGTCGCTATATCCCTAAATAATCAGGTTCGATAATTAGCCTATTAAAAAAAAACTAGTGTCTATTTAAATAACTGGAAATTTGACCTAGTTTCTTAAAATCGGTTCTTTAGATTATACTCAAAATTGTTTGGTCTATTTGAAGATTAATAATTCAAGTTAATGTATTGAAATTTAAAAAAAAATATATTAATTTAGTATCCATAACTAGAGCAATGTAAAACTCGACGTAAGTAGTCTCCGTTGGTAATCATTGATCATTGATCCATTTTTAACGGATTCATTCAGATTTGATACGGTTCAGATAAAGATTTTTATTTAAATTCGCGAAGAATGGATTCAATGTGTTTTTCTTTACCTTGATATCTTAGTTTGATCCTGAAAATAAAAATCACTTTACCAAGGAAGTAATCAGTTATTTGATTTGATGAATATTTTAACAGTTCTTTCTTACAAGTTGGAAAGGTAAAACAGCTGATCAGAGCAGATCTCAAGGTGACCCAGGTAGTTGTAGGTTAAGTGCGTTTAGCCAAACAGAGAAAGTCCAAACTTCTCCTTATACAGGTCAATTTATTGAAGGAGAAGGTTGTGATTGAGTTCATTAGATCAGTCATTAGTAACTGTATGTGTCTGGCAATGGGATATTAATGTTAAACTTACATTTCACCCATATGTTTTGTTACGTTTTCCCATTTGTCTAGTTTTTAGACTTCTTAACGTTACAAAGGGGAAATATTTTTATTACATTTAAACAAATGTTTCTTTTCTATACATTGAAAGCAGAATAATCGCTACGAACAGCTGTTTCACTGACAAGATTTCAATGAATTTTTATGAATATTTTTAATTGATTTTTTAAATCTGATTTTACCGTCAATAACAGCGTTAAAATCTGCATAAATTAGCATTTTAAGTTACTTTACATTCAAAATACAAAAGCGAAATTTTCAAAATATTTAAAAAATTTGAAATGCCAATAAATGCAGATTTTAACGCTGTTTACCGTGGTGAAATCAGCTTTTCAAATAAAAGGTATTGAAAAAAATCGATTCTTTTACGTTGAATCGGATTAAAACTGCGAAAGCTGTGTATTGGTCACAACGTGAAAATGAAACAGTGATCGTAATTGAATCGTTTATTTCAGAAACTCGTTGACAGACATTTTTCGAAAATTAGATTTATACAGATTCTTAATCTTATACGGTAAACACACTTTTTTATGCATAAACATGATTGGCAAGCTTCTTTTATGGGTTATTTTTACAATGAATATTGTAAAAAAACATTTAGTGCTGAAACCCGATAAACGACATTGCATTGCGTGTTTCTGCGGTAAATTTAAAGTTCGTCTTATGGCAACCCTGCTTGTTATTTTCCATGTTGCATCACCTGTTTTAATGGTTTATTATCAAACAGTTGCGAGAATTTAAAATACAATACAGTATTGAGGTTATAATTTAACGTTTTTTTTTTAATGACAGTTCATTTTAAGAAATGCCGAAATGTGGAAGTTCAGAAGGTGAACATTAAGTAAAAAGGAAACGAAGAAAAGTATTAACGTAGTGTCGTAATAAAAGCAAGAGTTAAAGGGGAAGGATACACAAACTATAAAGGTAACGTTCTAGGAAAATTTGTTCCTAATGAGCCTATGTGTAAATGTCCGCGAAAATGCAGTTTATCTATTGAAGACCAAACAGAAAATCAGATCTGTTATTTTTTATTTATTTATTTATTTTTTATACCGAAGACTAACAAGATTTACATTTGAAATCTTTGTTAGAAGTTAGGGAAATTAAGCGTAGATTGAAAAAAAACACTGCCATGCTGATTCAAGTAAAACTCAATCCTCAGACAGAATTATTCTACAAGACAATACAGAGTAGGATAATATGTAGTTTTAAGTATAATATTTACGAGGCTTTGCTACTGTTGGAGTGGGAAATACTAAAAGCAAGTAAAAGGTAAATTTTGCGGCCATATCTCATGTTCTATTTTCAGACGTTTGTCAAAGTTATATTTTTTAGTTATAATTTGGAATAGTACAGACCTTATATAATCTTTGTTTTAGCTAATTTTGTGTCATATTTATTGAGTCCTTTTCCCAGTTTTTTAAAAATTTTAAATTAATGTAAGTGGTGTATGAAAAAATTGTGTATTTTCTAAGAACGTTAATTAAAAAAAAATTTTTGCTAGCGGGCTAAAAGACTTGTGTGTATACAATTCTGGTTCGATTTGATTCAAACTGGGTTGAAAAATCGATTTTCGTAATAGTTAGGACAAGTTTGTTAAGCAGCAAAACTTGTTTAATAGTTAAAAAATAGTTTTAAAATGGCAACCATTTCAAATCTTTAAAAATCCGTAACTTTTTTGTCATAAATATTTTTGGAAATCTGCTTACATTGCTGTAATTAGCGTCAAACAACGCATAAATTAGCATTTTGAATTTTCAAAATGCATTGAAATTAAGACATTTTTTACTTCGGGTCAGGAATCATTTTCTTATTTTCAGTGTAATTTGAAAGTTTTTAAAATACTAAAAAATGCAGATTTTAATGCTGATTATGACAGTAAAATCATAATTTCAAATATTCTGGTAAAATAAAAAAAATATTTTTTATAAATTCGCTTCCATCTCGTCAACGAGACATCTGCGTGCCGTGATTATATTTCTCCTCAAATGATTTGGGCGAAGCAGCAATTTGCTAATTCAAATTGAAGAAAGGTTTTTATTTAAACATTTTTGCTTAAGTTGAAGAAAGATTTTGAGTAATATAGAAAAATTAAAATTTTGAAAAGCTCATAGAATTGGGTTTTGGCCTATAAGCAGTATTTTAGTAGAAGTGATTTTTCGTTAATTAATTTGCATTTTATGATTATTATTTTATATTGTAGGTAATTATTTTATATTACACTTATTTTCAAAATCATTTTTTTTAAATTGCAACGTTTTTTTCATAAGAAGCTTTTTAGAATTGTTAATGAAAAAAACGTTAGGTCCCACCGAGATTTGAACTCGGATCGCTGGATTCAGAGTCCAGAGTGCTAACCATTACACCATGGGACCGGTAGAAAGGGTTGTTGATATTACATGTATTGAATGTGAGGGTTGTTTAAATATCAGTATAAGACAATTTTCTACACGCTCAGAATAAAGATACAGTACAATATTGAACTTAGCCACATATATTTTCAATCAATTTATTAAAAGTGTATAAATTATTTTAAAAAACACTTAAGACGATGCTTGAAATGCAAAACCAACAAGTGTTTTTTCGTCCATTTTTTTTATTATTGCATAAATTTTCATTTACAAATGTAGTGGAAGCGAGCTTAGTTGGCCTTTGTTACCAAAATTAAGTGTAATCAGTTGTGGTTGATTGTTTCAAAATCTATAAATCGAATATTACTTAAACTGTCTTCGAATAATTATTTTCTAATGTGAGAACAATTTTTTTAGTGGCATGTTGTATGTTGAAAATTTTGTTTTGTGTTTTAAAAATATTTTCTTTATAAAACTTCTTCTTCAGTCATATTTTTGTCTTAATTCCGTTAAAACGTTCTAATGTTCCGCATTTAAATGTTCATAACTTAAATTAGCATTAATAGTCAGTTGTGGTTGATTGTTTTTGAAATCTATAAATCAAAAATATATTGAAACTGTCTTCGAATTATTATTATTTTTTAATTATATTGTTAATTTAATGGCACATTGTAAATATTCAACTAAATAGTCGAATATTTCGTTTGTACTTTAAAAATATTTTCTTTGAAAAACTTATTTATTTAGATTTTCATCAATCAGATCCGTTAAAACGTCCTTATATTCCGCATTTTGAATGTTATTACTCGAAATAAGCCGAAATTTATACAAATTATTGTTTCTGAAAATGTCAGAACACCTTAAATTGCATAATTGTGATTTTACATTTAAAAAATGGAGTAGAAAAAGTTATCAAGGTCCCACCGAGATTTGAACTCGGATCGCTGGATTCAAAGTCCAGAGTGCTAACCATTACACCATGGGACCGGTAAAGGATGTAGTTCCGTTGTTAGTTAAAAGAATCAGTCTGACAAAACATTATAACTTTTATATTACACTTTTTTGATAATCTTATCACACCATTATAAAAGTCTGCACAGTTAAGCACTTAATTTTTTTTTAAGTTCCATCCCGAATACGGAAATTAACGAAACGTGGTCAGGATGCATTGTAACAGTTTTTTAATGCAATTTTAAAGTATAAAGTTTTAATCTAAATTAATCTTTTTTCTGATTACGATAATGAAAACAATTTTCAAAAAGTGTAAGATAAAAATTTTGTAAAATTAGCTTCCATAATGTCAGCGAATTTCAGCTGCGTGCCGTGATTACTGAAGTTTGAAATGATTATTAAAACTTAGTTATAATTATATAAATTATTGTTAAAACTTAATAATAATTTTATAGATTATTGTTAAAACCTCGCAATAATTATACAGATTATTGTTAAAACTTAGTTATAATTATATAGATTATTGTTAAAATTTGGCAATAATTATATAGATTATTGTTAAAACCTCGCAATAATTATACAGATTATTGTTAAAACTTAGTAATAATTATATAGATTATTGTTAAAATTTGGCAATAATTATATAGAGTATTGTTAAAACTTAGTAATAATTATGTAAACCTATTGTTAAAACTTGGTAATAATTATAGGGATAGATTATTGTTAAAACTTAGTAATAATTATATAGATTATTGTTAAAACTAACAATAATTATATAGATTATTGTTAACACTTAGCAGTAATTATATAGATTATTGTTAAAACTTTGTAATAATTATACAGATTATAAACTATTACGAGTATTTATTATAGAGTACACAATTTTAACCTTTTTATTAATCTTATGGCTTCATTCTAAATTATGTTTGTAAACTTAATACGTCTGTCAGAATAATAATCGATTTTTTTAAAGTTTGTTAAAAGAATACTGGTTTGAAAAAATTGTTCATTTTGGAACAAGGATTTTAGGAATAACACGTACATTGAAAATACAATAAAGTTATTGAAAAGTGAGTTAATCATTAAAATAAATTAACATCATTGAAATCTTATGGTTGATTAAGTCTTTTAATCTATCTTTCAAAATTGGCATTAAATAATTTCTTATATTTCGTTGAGTACAATATGATTTTATGTTGCAGGTAAGGAAAGGCAGATAGAATTGCGTAGTTGGTACCACTGTTACCAGTGTACAGTATCACTCTGTACAAGCAGGTATTTTATAGTTAGATCAATGTTCTCTGTGTCTGCTTTTCTATCAATACGTTACAAGTAACTAAATGAAATTATTAATGTAATCTTAATTATTTTTCCGAGGAATGTTATTATGTTGTTGAGTGCACTCATCTGTCTGTCCTAGATTTTTCAATTCTTTTTTATTTGTTGATCAGTTTCGGATTACTACCCTCATCAGACAACAAGTTTTGACACGCCTAATTGAACGTCTTTAGGCCAAATTCATTGTCTTCTTTATGATTTCGATTTTCCATCTGTATTCTTTTCTTACTGTACGAGTGTGACAATATCATTATATACTCAACTATGTTATTTGCTTTAGTTGTTGATTCTTATCATTTGCCTTCAAAAATTTTAACCATATCATTTATAGCAATTTTTTAAGGCACTACGTTATAGTGTAGCTAATGCTTTATTCGGGGGTTTTATTGCTTTTTTATAAAGGTCAATTATCAGCTATATTTGATTGCTATCTTTTCTACTAACAAACCTCTAATGCTAACAAAAAGAAAGCAAATGAGAGAATTTAACATCTGCACATTAGTTTCGAAAATCGAAGTTTTTTAAATTATTGAACGTGTTCAGAAACTTTTCGCTATGGCAGAGAAAGATTGATCAGTGGTTGCAGGAACTGCGTTTTGGTGACTACGAGCGACAAATCTCATTTTAGGAAGATTCTGTGTATGAGTGCAGATGTAGAAGATCAGTCTTTTGTCGCTTGTCGCGTAAATTAGGCCGCAGGAAGTTTGTTCGGATTGTCAGAAGTCCGCATTAGCGGTGTCTGGATAAACGAGAGTCCTCATTCAGCAAACCGGCGTGAGTACCTACCTCGGGCGTGAGTCAAGTTAGAAGAACGTAGTAGATAAGAAAAATTTTCAAAAGAATACATTTTTTTAAATATAATGATTAGCAATTTTCCTCTCTTATTATGACGGGAAAACAACGATTCTTAATGGAGACAAAGATCATGTATTTGTCTCAACAAAATTCAAGTTTTTCAGAGCTAAGTTCAAACAATTTTAATTGTGATATTTGTTTCTATTATTTTAGTATTCATACATTGTGTATACTGTTCACTATTTGTAGGTTACAGTCGTATAATTCACGTATCATGTGGCGCGACATGACGAATTACAGTGGCCGCGTGATTATGTCTCCTAAAGCAGACGGGTGACTTAGGATAATAATTCACGATTAATCTGAAACCCGTTTTCAAGAAAACAAAGAAATGAAGTGATCAGATAACCAGAAGAGAATAAAAATAAACCTTAAGTGGGGTAAAAATATACATTGTTTGTTTGTTCCGTATCGAGCCTCGTGGCGAAGGTGGAACCGTCAGTGTTTCAAGGAAATTGTGACCTGAAATCTGCGCTGCCATATTGGATCTGTTCTGTTCTATGCAACAAAAATGGCAACTGTGTCATTACTTAATCGTGGGTAATTTTAGAGAACACGGGATAAGGATCTTAAATGTTTTTAGTTTACAAAAATTATAAATGAAATCGTATAACTTTAGGCTATAATTTATTTTACTAGAATAATTCTCTGGCCATCTGAGCAACACGTATGTAATGGCAAATTTATGCAACGAAACACGAAAAGTATAAATACGAAATATTACTCGAAAGTTTCTCACATTCAAAAATTATTTGAAACAAAATCCTGTTCGGAAGCTGTTGACAGAAAATCGGAAAATCAGTTTCTTCAAATCGGTTCATCAGTTTTGGCATTAAATATAAATGTAGTAGAAAGATAACCCTTATGGGAGATGTGTGAACCTCGATGCTGGTGGCATCTTTCGGTAGAGTGTTCAACTATAGTTAAACAGATAATAGTACTGTCTATTTTCTTAAGCGTCTTTCCCCCTGTCATTGCAGCTTGCAGCGTTTGTAGCGGCAAATATTCAAGTTACTTGAACTCTGATATCGAGCACGCTTTTTATGATTGTGGCTGTGCTTCTAGCCCGTTTATATTCAATGGTTTTGGTCATATATAAAGTTTTAAAACTAAAACCAGTGTACCAAATTTGAAATAAAACAATTTACTGTTCGAGAGTAAATCGAAAAACAAAACAAATCCGACTTCAGTCTGGAATTATTTTCGTTTTTCACTTCCTCGCTATAGGCCTAAGGAATATAAGGCAAATATTGTGGTCGTGAAAAAATCAACCTTGAGATTTTGCTGTTACGTATTCTATGTCCAAAAAAGTGGGTTTCTCTAAATTTGCGTCCGTTTGTTAGTTCCAATCGCTGGATACCGATTGACTGATTGACCGATACGATAAAATGGTGGCATAACGCAGGACCATTTTGTAATAAAAATATTTTTAAAGCCCATATATTTAAAGTAATGTCGAATAACGGTTTTTTTAACCGGCTCTAAAGATTTTGATCAGTTTTTGTCCATGAGTCACCAAACAAAGAATAATATGAAGATTCGTAACTCAAGTTAGAAAATTTTAGTAAAAGAAATTAACAGTCCGGACTTCGGAAGTTGGCTAAATTGAAAAAACTAAAAATAAACTGTGACTGCTGCCGGAGTTTTTTTCTATTTCTTTTAGATTTAAAATATTTCAGATTTGATGCACCGACTTGATTCCTAATATATGACGGAACTTTTTGCCAAACTTTTATGTAGGCTACTGATTAATGTACGCCGATTTTTCGAATTTTGTTGTCGGCAATTTCTGAACCAGTTTTTGTGGGAAATAAATAACTGAATGTGAGAACATTCGGATTTATTTAATCCCGTGTGTGACGTTGGTAGCCATGACAAGCAGTAGTAGAGCTGTTAGCTGTTATTGTAATGTTGGCAAAGGTCATGCTGACATTTCAACAGCTCTTCATTGTTTGGCCCCGGCTCGACACGCCCTTTAGCTGTGTAGTGTAACTCGATAGCTCCGCGCCATGTGTGACCTTTACTTGACGGCGTCGAAGGAAAAAATACTTAAAACACTTTACTTTGATCGTGTATAATTAACTGAACGCAATAAAATCAAAAAATGTTTTATTAAACCGGTTGTAACGTTACCCTGTGCCATATGTTTTGTGGTCAAAGGTTTTGTTTACTTTTTGGCTAACCTACTTATAAAAAAAAATATTTTGATATTTTGATGGATTTATCTGTTTTCAAATCGATTACTCAGTCCAAAAAGGTTTTGCTTCATCTGTGCCTCTGCACATCGCTGGGAGACAACTGACCCCGATTTTAATGAAATTTGTCATGCAGGTCTTGGTGATCATATTTTTAATGTATGAAAAAAGTTTTTAAAATAAGAAAAATGTTAAAAATCTAACCGTATTTTTAAAAAACACTTCTAAATTTTATTCGAATCTACTCCATAAATGCTCAAACAAACCTATTGGTAGCTACATTCTCAAAACAAATCTGGTGGTTCGGGAACTATCAAAAAAAAAAAAAACTGAACTAATTTCTTAAACTTTTACCTAAAATTTGGGCTTGAATAAAAAATCACAATTAAAATCACTGTATCAAATATGAAATCAAATAAATTCACGGTTCAGCAGTAAATTGAATCAAACCAAAAATTAATTCTAACCACCGAGTTAATTATTTTTATTTACTCTTGAATCATTAAATTTCTTTTATTTCAAACTTGACTGTCGAGTTTTGATTCTTCATTTGTCCAAATAAGCCGTTAAAAAAAATAGATTGAATTTCCGGTAGCTTCCTAACCGGGGAAATAATTTATAGTAAGAAAGTTTGTGTAGTATTTTTCCATCTTTGTTTTTAAAGACAAGCGCTTTGGACGATGTAGAGTTTTCCGGTAAAGCAAACATATTTATCTGTTTTTTTTTCGAAAACTTGATTTCCCATAGTTAGCGAGAGAGCCGCGATTATTATTAACGGTTAGCCCAAACGAACGCATTACGTGGTATTACGCGATTCGTCGAGGAGGTTTAGACTTTACGCGAATCGGTAATCTGACGAAGGACGCGTCAACCTTCAGCCCAAACGAACGCATTACGTGGTATTACGCGATTCGTCGAGGACGTTTAGACTTTACGCGAATCGGTAATCTGACGAAGGACGCGTCAACCTTCAGCCCAAACGAACGCATTACGTGGTATTACGCGATTCGTCGAGGACGTTTAGACTTTACGCGAATCGGTAATCTGACGAAGGACGCGTCAACCTTCAGCGCAAACGAACGCATTACGTGGTATTACGCGATTCGTCGAGGAGGTTTAGACTTTACGCGAATCGGTAATCTGAGTAATCTGACGAAGGACGCGTCAACCTTCAGCGCAAACGAACGCATTACGTGGTATTACGCGATTCGTCGAGGAGGTTTAGACTTTACGCGAATCGGTAATCTGAGTAATCTGACGAAGAACGCGTCAACCTTCAGCGCAAACGAACGCATTACGTGGTATTACGCGATTCGTCGAGGACGTTTAGACTTTACGCGAATCGGTAATCTGAGTAATCTGACGAAGAACGCGTCAACCTTCAGCGCAAACGAACGCATTACGTGGTATTACGCGATTCGTCGAGGAGGTTTAGACTTTACGCGAATCGGTAATCTGAGTAATCTGACGAAGAACGCGTCAACCTTCAGCGCAAACGAACGCATTACGTGGTATTACGCGATTCGTCGAGGACGTTTAGACTTTACGCGAATCGGTAATCTGAGTAATCTGACGAAGGACGCGTCAACCTTCAGCGCAAACGAACGCATTACGTGGTATTACGCGATTCGTCGAGGAGGTTTAGACTTTACGCGAATCGGTAATCTGAGTAATCTGACGAAGGACGCGTCAACCTTCAGCGCAAACGAACGCATTACGTGGTATTACGCGATTCGTCGAGGACGTTTAGACTTTACGCGAATCGGTAATCTGAGTAATCTGACAAAGGACGCGTCAACCTTCAGCGCAAACGAACGCATTACGTGGTATTACGCGATTCGTCGAGGACGTTTAGACTTTACGCGAATCGGTAATCTGAGTAATCTGACGAAGGACGCGTCAACCTTCAGCGCAAACGAACGCATTACGTGGTATTACGCGATTCGTCGAGGAGGTTTAGACTTTACGCGAATCGGTAATCTGAGTAATCTGACGAAGGACGCGTCAACCTTCAGCGAAAAGGCACAATGTGTTTAATCAAGAGAAGCATTGCTGTAAAAGAAAATGACACAAGGACGAGAAAATAATCCACAAGATAAACTCAGCCAGATTAATATATTTGTAATTATAATGCCAGAAGCGAGGATTAACATTAGTAGTATAGGGAATGATTCAGTTTGCCCGACAGGTTCCACAGGCCTCAACGGTTCTACAATATCGTACTCTAATCACACCGCATATAGCCTATAGCATTCGTTCCGGCAGGCTTTTTTGAGTATTCAAGCGCGACAGTTCATACGTATTATGGAAGTAGTAAAGGGTTTTTACTCCGCACAATGTTTGTTGACATTCGTTTCCACGTAACCGTTCCGTTAAAAGTTCCAAAATTCCGCCTTCACGCGCGCGCGTGTCGGAATGCGTTCCAGAGATCAGGTTTTACGTTTTATTTACGTAACTAGTACAAGTATTGCGAACACAGCTAAACTCGACGCTCCGAATGTGAGAAACATCCTTCTGGCCCGAATATGCGCTCGGTAACCTACGTCGTCATTTGGAGATCCTTTAGACCTTTAGAGCACATCAAATGAAACTTACTACGATTAAACTTACACGGATTACGATGGTAAAATCAAAATTTCAAAATAGGTTAAGATCAAAAGTTGTGGGTTTTTTGAAGGTTTTTGAATGGGATCCATTTTGAAATGGTTAAACTGATCTTGCTGGGTAACGAACACTAATCTGTTGCCGAAATCGATTTTTATTCCAAGTTGAATCAAATCGAACAAAAATTGCTACTGCTGGAGTGCTATTTTGATAGATATAGATATAGATATATTCACAATAAATAAAGTATAATTTTTAACGACACTGAAAACGTTTCTAGATATCAGGACCGACCTCATTACTTAAACGGGTGTCAGGGTCTGGTTGCTTCAGTATCTTATTTAACACCGAAAGTGGTAAAAAATACCTTTCGAATGGTTATTTTTTATATTAAAGTAAAACATTAATCATTCTGAAATATTTGTTTTATCTTAATAAATTCTGGTGTTATATAATAATAAGCTTGTTTTGGATTTGTTTATAAAAAGAAATCTTACCATATAATCATGTACTTTTAGTAGAAGTTTAGGTAATGATTAGTAATGTATATCAAACACAGTTATTGTGTACTTTTTTTGAGTTCAAGAATATTATTCTATTTTAAACTGCTAATTTCTTCCGTGTTACCGCCAGCCAACTGTCTCGTCTTTCTCTCTCTCTCTCCTCTCTCTCTCTCTCTCTCTCTCTCTCTCTCTCTCTCTCTCTCTCTCTCTCTCTCCTCTCTCTCTCCCTCCCTCTCTCCCTCTCTCTCTCTCGTGATTTTTTTCTCTCCAGGCTCTACAAAAATATCATTCCAGCCACCTGTTTCCCCAGTCTCACCAGGCTCTACAAGAATATCATCTAGCCATCTGTTTCTCTAGTTGCTCTTCCCATCCCTCGTTGGTCTTCATCCTTTCCTGTGTTTCTCATGAACACCTACTTCCTGACCAACTTCCACGATATAGTATCTCTGTCTCTTCATACCCTTCCATTTCCTGAATCATTCAAAATCTTATCACTTGTAAGTTTTATTCACTCACCTAATATGTATATAGCTCAACAACTTCACATCTGAATTAATTGTATAGATAAATACAAATTTCACTGAAATCATTTGATGGATGTTTTCAGTGAACATAAACATCATTTTATTATGTTTAACTTTGTAATGATACTAGTAATTGTATGAATTCTTAACGCTCAGGTTAGGTATAATGTCCTAGAGGGCTCGAAAATTATGTTGTCATAAAAGGATTGAGAATAAAAGAATGTGTGTATAAAGTAAAAAATTCCCAGGTATATCTTTTTGTATCGATATCTGGTGTAACGCAGTTCACCTGCTTACAGAGTCTAAGATGCTTTAAATCTCTTTAAGCGCACCTTCGACCCAGATACACTCTTTGGAGTGGGTTCTATTATATTAGAGCTGCAGTTTGTGTTTTAAATTTTCTTTATTTATTTAATTTACTATAAACATAAATCTTTGTATTGTTTTTTTTTCTATTTCGTCACTGAACACTTTTTGTTATAACACTTTCTTCTATTTCGTTCGCTGAACACTGTTACCGCTGAACCCGGAAACTGCTGACTGTCGGGCGATCTGCGCTGAACTTCTCGAGCGGAAGAGTAACTCACACCACACGTCGTTGCTTAACTCTTGACCCTGAACTCGCATAGACCTGGTCGGCTCAATTTGCTGTTCTTCGGAACCGGAAGTCGACAGCCTGATGTGGCGTTACGGCATGGAGATAGGAGAGGAACTGAATAGGTTATCGGTTCAACACGCCGGTATAACTCCAAGGAAGGAATGACTATCGACTCAGCACGCCGGTATAGTCCACGGATGTACGGTCGGCTCAACACGCCGGTACCGCACTAGGATGGGTCGGCAGGTGGGTAGAGTTCGGGTCGGAGGAGGCTATCGGCTCAGCACGCCGGTATAACCCCAAGGAAGGAATGACTATCGGCTCAGCACGCCGGTATAGTCCACGGATGTGCAGTCGGCTCAACACGCCGGTACCGCACTAGGATGGGTCGGCAGGTGGGTAGAGTTCGGGTCGGAGGAGGCTATCGGCTCAGCACGCCGGTATAACCCCAAGGAAGGAATGACTATCGGCTCAGCACGCCGGTATAGTCCACGGATGTGCAGTCGGCTCAACACGCCGGTACCGCACTAGGATGGGTCGGCAGGTGGGTAGAGTTCGGGTCGGAGGAGGCTATCGGCTCAGCACGCCGGTATAACCCCAAGGAAGGAATGACTATCGGCTCAACACGCCGGTATAGTCCACGGATGTGCAGTCGGCTCAACACGCCGGTACCGCACTAGGATGGGTCGGCAGGTGGGTAGAGTTCGGGTCGGAGGAGGCTATCGGCTCAGCACGCCGGTATAACCCCAAGGAAGGAATGACTATCGGCTCAGCACGCCGGTATAGTCCACGGATGTGCAGTCGGCTCAACACGCCGGTACCGCACTAGGATAGGTCGGTAGGTGGGTAGAGTTCGGGTCGGAGGAGGCTATCGGCTCAGCACGCCGGTATAACCCCAAGGAAGGAATGACTATCGGCTCAGCACGCCGGTATAGTCCACGGATGTGCAGTCGGCTCAACACGCCGGTACCGCACTAGGATGGGTCGGCAGGTGGGTAGAGTTCGGGTCGGAGGAGGCTATCGGCTCAGCACGCCGGTATAACCCCAAGGAAGGAATGACTATCGGCTCAGCACGCCGGTATAGTCCACGGATGTGCAGTCGGCTCAACACGCCGGTACCGCACTAGGATGGGTCGGCAGGTGGGTAGAGTTCGGGTCGGAGGAGGCTATCGGCTCAGCACGCCGGTATAACCCCAAGGAAGGAATGACTATCGGCTCAGCACGCCGGTATAGTCCACGGATGTGCAGTCGGCTCAACACGCCGGTACCGCACTAGGATGGGTCGGCAGGTGGGTAGAGTTCGGGTCGGAGGAGGCTATCGGCTCAGCACGCCGGTATAACCCCAAGGAAGGAATGACTATCGGCTCAGCACGCCGGTATAGTCCACGGATGTGCAGTCGGCTCAACACGCCGGTACCGCACTAGGATGGGTCGGCAGGTGGGTAGAGTTCGGGTCGGAGGAGGCTATCGGCTCAGCACGCCGGTATAACCCCAAGGAAGGAATGACTATCGGCTCAGCACGCCGGTATAGTCCACGGATGTGCAGTCGGCTCAACACGCCGGTACCGCACTAGGATGGGTCGGCAGGTGGGTAGAGTTCGGGTCGGAGGAGGCTATCGGCTCAGCACGCCGGTATAACCCCAAGGAAGGAATGACTATCGGCTCAGCACGCCGGTATAGTCCACGGATGTGCAGTCGGCTCAACACGCCGGTACCGCACTAGGATGGGTCGGCAGGTGGGTAGAGTTCGGGTCGGAGGAGGCTATCGGCTCAGCACGCCGGTATAACCCCAAGGAAGGAATGACTATCGGCTCAGCACGCCGGTATAGTCCACGGATGTGCAGTCGGCTCAACACGCCGGTACCGCACTAGGATGGGTCGGCAGGTGGGTAGAGTTCGGGTCGGAGGAGGCTATCGGCTCAGCACGCCGGTATAACCCCAAGGAAGGAATGACTATCGGCTCAGCACGCCGGTATAGTCCACGGATGTGCAGTCGGCTCAACACGCCGGTACCGCACTAGGATGGGTCGGCAGGTGGGTAGAGTTCGGGTCGGAGGAGGCTATCGGCTCAGCACGCCGGTATAACCCCAAGGAAGGAATGACTATCGGCTCAGCACGCCGGTATAGTCCACGGATGTGCAGTCGGCTCAACACGCCGGTACCGCACTAGGATAGGTCGGTAGGTGGGTAGAGTTCGGGTCGGAGGAGGCTATCGGCTCAGCACGCCGGTATAACCCCAAGGAAGGAATGACTATCGGCTCAGCACGCCGGTATAGTCCACGGATGTGCAGTCGGCTCAACACGCCGGTACCGCACTAGGATGGGTCGGTAGGTGGGTAGAGTTCGGGTCGGAGGAGGCTATCGGCTCAGCACGCCGGTATAACCCCAAGGAAGGAATGACTATCGGCTCAGCACGCCGGTATAGTCCACGGATGTGCAGTCGGCTCAACACGCCGGTACCGCACTAGGATAGGTCGGTAGGTGGGTAGAGTTCGGGTCGGAGGAGGCTATCGGCTCAGCACGCCGGTATAACCCCAAGGAAGGAATGACTATCGGCTCAGCACGCCGGTATAGTCCACGGATGTGCAGTCGGCTCAACACGCCGGTACCGCACTAGGATAGGTAGGTAGGGAGGGTTTGGGCTGGAGGAGCCCAACTGCCTTCTGGAGCGCTGTGCAGCTGCTTATATACCCTGGTTCTGTTGGTGGGGTATTGCGGCTGAAAGTGGGGTAAGATGTTATCTTGTTTATTTAGGACATATCTGTACATTAGAGATTATCAAGTTTGTTCACTTAGCTTATCTCAACTTAATTAAATTAGGATTTAAATCACTTCATTACATCCCCTCCTTTCTTCGGGGAATAAAGAAAACCATGAAAAAGAAAAGAGTCTTTCTAACTAAAAAATATCCTTTTTTATAAAAAGTAAATTCTTGTACTAAGCACTTTTTACAAAACATTACGGTTATTATTCTGCTGCCTGCCAGAATCGGGTCACTTTCCCGTCTTGTCGTAGTCTATATTTTCGTCTTGGTTTCTTCCGAACTACTGCTATATCCTGAACCTGGTTTGTGTATGTTGTCTCTTCATTATTGTCTCGTAAGTCTTTGTCGGTCTGGATTTCCAAAATCTCCTCTTTCCGGTGCTGTTGCCTGTCTTGCTGTTGATCGCATCTGGAAGGTGATTCTAGTAGTAGACTTTCTTGTGATAGTGTCAATTCTTCTGGTGTTGATACTGTAGAAAGTAATGCTATGGAGTGCGCTGGAGAAGGTGGTTGATCCAACTGGACTGTTGGCTTCCATATTTCTCCAGAAGCTGAAATTTTTGTTGTCACCAGTAATGAAGAGGTCTGATCTCGGCCTCTTTGTTTCTTTGTAGGTGTTTTTACTTCTGGCTTTCCTGGCCTAAGTGGGTCATGATTGATTATTTTCCCTGCTGGACGCTGTTGGTCAAACTTAAACTTTTGACATGTTTTACAACGGCGAACGAATCTTGCTGTATCTCTAAACATTCCTGGCCAATAATAATATCTGGCGATTCGGTCATAAGTTTTATTATCCCCATATGACCGGCTGTCGGGATGCTGTGATTTTCTATCATAACATCATATCTTTGTACTTTTGGTACGCACATTTTCCAAGCGGAAGTTGTGTTTTCATTGTTATGTCCCACGTTATTCCACACGTGTTTCATTAGTTTATCCTCCACAATTCTGAAATTTTCGTATTTGCTCGGATCTGTCTTTACTTTTGTCCACATTTTGTCGTACCAGCCCCTTCTTCCATTTGTTTAATCCCGGCTATTGTTTCCGAGTCTTGACTCACTGGATTTCTTGAATAATATCTTTGTTTTATTGGTACTGCTGCGGGTTTTAGCTTTAATTTATGTTCTACTATACTCGTAGTGTTCCTAAAACCGGAAAACTTTGGTATTTCTTCCTCGGAAATCGCTGTATTTTGCATTCTTCTGATGCTGTTAGTGGTTTTATAGTTGGAAGAGCACTCTTCGTCACTGGTTGTCTGCTACTGCATTTATTTTCACTGACTGTCTTCTTTAAGTTGGTCCATGTAACCGTTTTTGTATTAAAATGGACTGTAATTCCCCATTTTGTCATCATATCAATTCCAAGAACTATTTCTGAGCTAAGTCCAGGTAGTACCAATGCGGTTATTGTTTTCTGATTTCCATCAATTACACACGGTAATTCATATTCTTCAGTTATAGGCACTATTGATCCATCCGCTAATTGAGCTACTTGCTGCACCGCTTTCGCTTTCATTTGGTCTTGTTGCAGTTTGTTGCTGGCTTGTTGGCTAATGTAGGTCTTACAAGCTCCGGAATCCAATAATGCCTTGAATGTGTGATTTTGTATCTTGATGCGAAGAAACATTCTATTCTCTTCATCAATGTAATTTTCTGTCTTCTGAATCTTTAATTTTGGGGACCTTTCCTGAGTCGGACTTCGATTGTCCCATTTTCTCGACGTCCTTCGGTAGTTTCCGCTTGTAAACATTTACATGTCATGGTCTTTCCGTCCATCCTGCAGAATCTGCATCTGTCCTTCTTCGGTTGTAAGCAATTACTTGCAAAATGACCGAACTCATAACAATTCCAACACGGAATTCGTTCATTCTCTGTGTGATACTTCTTATATGTCTGCCTGTTGGCAATTTTCGAGTCGTGATCCTGATACTGAATCTGCTGGTTTGTAATCGTTGATAAGACCTTGACCGGAAGTTTCCTTTGGCTTGCTGGCTGGTATGATACCTCAGGAAAATAAGACTGAGCAGCGTTTTTAGGAGGTTTGTAGGAATCCATAGTTTGCTTGATGTCTTCATACTCACTTGCTGCCTGTCTCAATTCTGCCAAACTGCTTATGTTGCTACGGAGTCCATATAACTTATATTCTGGCAACATGTTCCGATAAATTCGTTGGTATTCTTGTTGTTGACTGTAACCTCCATGTCGCCGTATTAAAGTCTGTATAGCAACTACGTAGTCTTTAAATAATTCCTTCTCACCCTGTGTTCGGTTTTGGATTTCAAGGTCCAAATTTTCTCTATACTGATACGGTAGGTATTGAAATTCAAAATCTCTCATAAACTGTTTCCATGAAGTCCACCAGTTTTTTGTATTTCGGTACCATAAAAGAGCCTTCCCCTTCAATAACTCTGGTAATGACTGCAGAAGTTGCTCTTCATTCACGTTGTATGCGGTTTTCAACTCCGATAATCTTTCCAAAAACAGGATCACGTCTTTTCCTCCATCATAATGTAGGTTCCATTTTCTGACCAAAGAACAAATAGATCCGTTGTCGGCTATTCCTGATGCGGGATAAGATACTTGTTTTGTCACTAACTGTTCTTCTGCGGTTTCTGTCTGATTCATCATGTCTTCTTTGAAGCCACCTCTTAGGAAGCAAACCAGTCTTCTTCGGTAATCCTTCACACTACCTTCGGTTTTCAGCTTAAATTTTCTGAGTTCTTCTGTTAATTCTGCCTTGTTTAGTTTATAAACCCATCCAACACGTATGTCTGTACTTGTAGGGTCTTCCTCAGTTCCATCTTCATTTATAGGCGGAGGTAGTCCTGACTCCACGTCGTCCAACTTTTTCGAACTAGCCATCCTGTAGAACTGTGTGGCCAGTCTTCACTCTCAATATATAGGGTTTTTTTCTGCTTTTCTTGTTCCTTATCTTATGTTTTGTATACGATTTTCCACTGATTTTCAGATAACTGTTCTCTGATAACAGTCCCTGTTCGGGCGCCAATTTCTACTGTAACGCACTTCACCTGCTTACAGAGTCTAAGATGCTTTAAATCTCTTTAAGCGCACCTTCGACCCAGATACACTCTTTGGAGTGGGTTCTATTATATTAGAGCTGCAGTTTTTGTTTAAAATTTTCTTTATTTATTTAATTTACTATATAAACATAAATCTTTTGTTTTGTTTTTTTTTCTATTTCGTCACTGAACACTTTTTGTTATAACACTTTCTTCTATTTCGTTCGCTGAACACTGTTACCGCTGAACCCGGAAACTGCTGACTGTCGGGCGATCTGCGCTGAACTTCTCGAGCGGAAGAGTAACTCACACCACACGTCGTTGCTTAACTCTTGACCCTGAACTCGCATAGACCTGGTCGGCTCAATTTGCTGTTCTTCGGAACCGGAAGTCGACAGCCTGATGTGGCGTTACGGCATGGAGATAGGAGAGGAACTGAATAGGTTATCGGTTCAACACGCCGGTATAACTCCAAGGAAGGAATGACTATCGACTCAGCACGCCGGTATAGTCCACGGATGTACGGTCGGCTCAACACGCCGGTACCGCACTAGGATGGGTCGGCAGGTGGGTAGAGTTCGGGTCGGAGGAGGCTATCGGCTCAGCACGCCGGTATAACCCCAAGGAAGGAATGACTATCGGCTCAGCACGCCGGTATAGTCCACGGATGTGCAGTCGGCTCAACACGCCGGTACCGCACTAGGATGGGTCGGCAGGTGGGTAGAGTTCGGGTCGGAGGAGGCTATCGGCTCAGCACGCCGGTATAACCCCAAGGAAGGAATGACTATCGGCTCAGCACGCCGGTATAGTCCACGGATGTGCAGTCGGCTCAACACGCCGGTACCGCACTAGGATGGGTCGGCAGGTGGGTAGAGTTCGGGTCGGAGGAGGCTATCGGCTCAGCACGCCGGTATAACCCCAAGGAAGGAATGACTATCGGCTCAACACGCCGGTATAGTCCACGGATGTGCAGTCGGCTCAACACGCCGGTACCGCACTAGGATGGGTCGGCAGGTGGGTAGAGTTCGGGTCGGAGGAGGCTATCGGCTCAGCACGCCGGTATAACCCCAAGGAAGGAATGACTATCGGCTCAGCACGCCGGTATAGTCCACGGATGTGCAGTCGGCTCAACACGCCGGTACCGCACTAGGATAGGTCGGTAGGTGGGTAGAGTTCGGGTCGGAGGAGGCTATCGGCTCAGCACGCCGGTATAACCCCAAGGAAGGAATGACTATCGGCTCAGCACGCCGGTATAGTCCACGGATGTGCAGTCGGCTCAACACGCCGGTACCGCACTAGGATGGGTCGGCAGGTGGGTAGAGTTCGGGTCGGAGGAGGCTATCGGCTCAGCACGCCGGTATAACCCCAAGGAAGGAATGACTATCGGCTCAGCACGCCGGTATAGTCCACGGATGTGCAGTCGGCTCAACACGCCGGTACCGCACTAGGATGGGTCGGCAGGTGGGTAGAGTTCGGGTCGGAGGAGGCTATCGGCTCAGCACGCCGGTATAACCCCAAGGAAGGAATGACTATCGGCTCAGCACGCCGGTATAGTCCACGGATGTGCAGTCGGCTCAACACGCCGGTACCGCACTAGGATGGGTCGGCAGGTGGGTAGAGTTCGGGTCGGAGGAGGCTATCGGCTCAGCACGCCGGTATAACCCCAAGGAAGGAATGACTATCGGCTCAGCACGCCGGTATAGTCCACGGATGTGCAGTCGGCTCAACACGCCGGTACCGCACTAGGATGGGTCGGCAGGTGGGTAGAGTTCGGGTCGGAGGAGGCTATCGGCTCAGCACGCCGGTATAACCCCAAGGAAGGAATGACTATCGGCTCAGCACGCCGGTATAGTCCACGGATGTGCAGTCGGCTCAACACGCCGGTACCGCACTAGGATGGGTCGGCAGGTGGGTAGAGTTCGGGTCGGAGGAGGCTATCGGCTCAGCACGCCGGTATAACCCCAAGGAAGGAATGACTATCGGCTCAGCACGCCGGTATAGTCCACGGATGTGCAGTCGGCTCAACACGCCGGTACCGCACTAGGATGGGTCGGCAGGTGGGTAGAGTTCGGGTCGGAGGAGGCTATCGGCTCAGCACGCCGGTATAACCCCAAGGAAGGAATGACTATCGGCTCAGCACGCCGGTATAGTCCACGGATGTGCAGTCGGCTCAACACGCCGGTACCGCACTAGGATGGGTCGGCAGGTGGGTAGAGTTCGGGTCGGAGGAGGCTATCGGCTCAGCACGCCGGTATAACCCCAAGGAAGGAATGACTATCGGCTCAGCACGCCGGTATAGTCCACGGATGTGCAGTCGGCTCAACACGCCGGTACCGCACTAGGATGGGTCGGCAGGTGGGTAGAGTTCGGGTCGGAGGAGGCTATCGGCTCAGCACGCCGGTATAACCCCAAGGAAGGAATGACTATCGGCTCAGCACGCCGGTATAGTCCACGGATGTGCAGTCGGCTCAACACGCCGGTACCGCACTAGGATAGGTCGGTAGGTGGGTAGAGTTCGGGTCGGAGGAGGCTATCGGCTCAGCACGCCGGTATAACCCCAAGGAAGGAATGACTATCGGCTCAGCACGCCGGTATAGTCCACGGATGTGCAGTCGGCTCAACACGCCGGTACCGCACTAGGATGGGTCGGCAGGTGGGTAGAGTTCGGGTCGGAGGAGGCTATCGGCTCAGCACGCCGGTATAACCCCAAGGAAGGAATGACTATCGGCTCAGCACGCCGGTATAGTCCACGGATGTGCAGTCGGCTCAACACGCCGGTACCGCACTAGGATAGGTCGGTAGGTGGGTAGAGTTCGGGTCGGAGGAGGCTATCGGCTCAGCACGCCGGTATAACCCCAAGGAAGGAATGACTATCGGCTCAGCACGCCGGTATAGTCCACGGATGTGCAGTCGGCTCAACACGCCGGTACCGCACTAGGATAGGTCGGTAGGTGGGTAGAGTTCGGGTCGGAGGAGGCTATCGGCTCAGCACGCCGGTATAACCCCAAGGAAGGAATGACTATCGGCTCAGCACGCCGGTATAGTCCACGGATGTGCAGTCGGCTCAACACGCCGGTACCGCACTAGGATGGGTCGGCTCAACACGCCGGTACCGCACTAGGATGGGTCGGTAGGTGGGTAGAGTTCGGGTCGGAGGAGGCTATCGGCTCAGCACGCCGGTATAACCCCAAGGAAGGAATGACTATCGGCTCAGCACGCCGGTATAGTCCACGGATGTGCAGTCGGCTCAACACGCCGGTACCGCACTAGGATGGGTCGGCAGGTGGGTAGAGTTCGGGTCGGAGGAGGCTATCGGCTCAGCACGCCGGTATAACCCAAGGAAGGAATGACTATCGGCTCAGCACGCCGGTATAGTCCACGGATGTGCAGTCGGCTCAACACGCCGGTACCGCACTAGGATAGGTCGGTAGGTGGGTAGAGTTCGGGTCGGAGGAGGCTATCGGCTCAGCACGCCGGTATAACCCCAAGGAAGGAAGACTATCGAATGACTATCGGCTCACGCCGGTACCGCACTAGCCGGTATAGTTCCACGGATGTGCAGCCGGTCGGAAGGAATGACTCGGCTCAACACGCCGGTATAGTCCGGATGTGCACGGCTCAACACGCCGGTATAGGATCGGTAGGTGGGTAGAGTTCGGGTCGGAGGAGGCTATCGGCTCCAGCACGCCGGTATAACCCCAAGGAAGGAATGACTATCGGCTCAACACGCCGGTATAGTCCACGGATGTGCAGTCGGCTCAACACGCCGGTACCGCACTAGGATGATAGGTCGGTAGGTTCGAGGGTTTGGGCTGGAGGAGCTATCCAACTGCCTTCTGGCAGCGGCTGTGCAGCTGCTTATATACCCTGGTTCTGTTGGTGGGGTATTGCGGCTGATAGTGGGGTAAGATGTTATCTTGTTTATTTAGGACATATCTGTACATTAGAGATTATCAAGTTTGTCCACTTAGCTTATCTCAACTTAATTAAATTAGGATTTAAATCACTTCATTACATGTTTAACCAAAACAATAAATTATAAGTAAAATATTTTCTTTACAGATTAACTTTTGGTTTTGGAATTATAATAATAAATAAATTACTGTTCTTAAAAAAAGTAGCTACTGATACAAGAACAGCTATTGTATTCTTTTGAATACAATAATCAGTTGATTTAAAAAGTTTCATAATTTTAAAAATATACATGTACATGTGTAAATGTACATGTATTTATGTGTAAAGATAAAATTTAGAAATGGAATTATTAAAAATAATTCTCGTATAGGTTACGTCTCTATCTAACTCGTCCTAATCACTCTTTTCAAACCAAGTAACTATTTTTTTTTTAAGTTCATATAGCATTGTACACATTTTAAATATTAATAACACATTCCTCGTACAAAAAAATTAACTTAAGTTAATACCTGCGAATTTGACATTGTTCTAAAAAAATTTTCTTTTCTCCATTAAAAAAAACTTTTAATGTATAATGAAATATATAAACAATTTTACTCTATAAACTTTTCATTGTTGCTAACTAGCGAAACCTATGTGCGGACAAATAAACTACATTATTTCCAGCTATGGCGGACAGAGCGCATGATTGTGGTATACTGTGTTGTACTGTACGTCGCTTCAATAATTAACAACATTTTTTTGTATTACATAAAAACTCATTTGTGTTCTGAAAGGAATCAAACTACAATATTTTTTCTAAAACAAAAGTCTCCTTTTTGTAGTTAATTCACTTTAATGATAAAATACTTCCTGACATAGCCAGTTACATACAAAATAAAATACTGCTAAACAAAATACGTGTTCCTTTCTTTAATTAAAAAAATACGTGATCAACAATTAATACGATCAAATAACCTAAATGTAAACAATAAATTAGTAATTATAAATCATTTATAGTTGTTTATTATTATGTTAGACTCCAATACATAGCATAATTAAATCCAAGTAGTTGTTTAAAAACTCCCCATTCCTATTTTTTTTTCAATTTAATTTATTGTACGAACAGCGCATTCTAGTAGGTACAGTAATAACTATTAGCTAATAAGAAGAAACTGCGATAAAGCAGTACATTATTTTACTTTGAATTTTATATTCTCGATATTGTTTGTGAATCTCTTAATTTTATATTTGTTTTCTGAGTATATTATTACTCCAGACGTAGCCATTATTAGCTATCAGGAAGAAAAGTGAATAAAGCAGTATTGTACTTTACTTTGTTCGTTGTTAAAAAAAATAACCAATCTTAGGCCTACATTCTTGGATTGCTATGTATTTTGTAAGAAATTTATTCAAATTAACATTTTTTACGCGCGCTTTCATGGTTTTGTATCATATGAATATTCCAAATTAGAATAAAAATTAACTTCGCAAAATATGACATAGAACTATTGAAAGTTCAAAATAACATTACATAATATTTATAAATATTATATAGATTATATATATATTTAAAACAGAAATTATTTATTTATAAGATACTTGAGTTTTCGTTGACGTTGGAAAACAATTAATAATTGTTAATTGCACCAATTTGTACTGATTTATTTTTTACTTTAAACGTTTTCTGTATTCGATTTGTTCTGTAATTGAAAATAAGGATACACTTTGTAAAACATTTTTTTTTTTTTGTAACTTATAACATTTTCGACTAGTAAAGTACATACAACTTTCCAATCTACAAGAATAACACGTCGAAATATTTCCCGACAACAAACACATTATTTGCAAATAATATTTCGTATTGTTTAACTTTAATGTTATATTTCAATAAAGAACATTATAAATTATAAAGGTCATTTGCTTTAAACAAGTATTGCGTCATCTAGAGTCATTCTTCTAGTCATGAATTAAAAATAGTCGTTAACAACTGAACATTGCTCATGAAGTTAGTTCTTGTCTGAAACTATAAGAAGGTTCTGGGTGTTCGAACGTAGTTGATCTTACTTTTCTGAAAAAAAGGTTTACGTCTTCTTCTTCTTCTTCTTGCACTTCTACTTAGTTTTTCTTTGATTCTTTCCAATTTCAAGGCTATGAATTAGAAAACCTGAATTTTATTTAAAAGTCTGTTTAACTTTGTGTCTTTACACATTGGCGAATGACATTAATAAATTGACCGATTTTGACGAAATGTTACTAAAAATTGTATGTAACCTGTATCTTCAGATCATTTTTCAATATAACATAATTTTTTTTTAAATAACGTTAATAAAAAAATTTCTCAAAATTGGACACAAACGATTTTGTAAATTAGTTCAACGGTTCTGAGTTTTAAATACCCAAACAAAACTTATAGGTCGGTATTTCTTTGAAAGTTTCGGAAGCTAATGTCATAAAAAATAACGATTTTTCATGTTTATCGATTTATTAGATTTTCTTCAAATTTTACAATTTTAGAATAATTTATCTAACGATATTGTGTTAATTACCAAATTACTCTTCCTTTGTTTAATTCAGTTTAAATTTACGTTCATTATTATTAGAGAGGTACCACTGGAAAATGAACAATTCGAGCTCCCATCATGGTAACGTGCAGACCCGGGAACTCGCATATTTATGATTTAAATCGTGCACTAGTTCGTTTGTGTTAGCAAGTTAACGTCCTATTTGATTTAAACTTGGCAAACAATATCATAACAATAGTTTTACTAAACTTCTGCACTACTTGCCTAGCAAAATCCGACAATTTTAGTAAAACTTTTCTCTAATTTTTATTTGTCGTAAAAATCAGGACGTTTATTTTCTTATTTTCAATTAAATTTGAAAATTTAAACGGCTGAAGATTTTAACGCTCATCGCTACGATGAAATGGAGAAATTAGATTTTCTTGAAAGGGTACGATAAAAAAGTTACGAATTTACGGCGTTCAGGGTTCGTTTTTGTATTCCACTTCCTCACTGTATATGTACGAACTACGTTTATTTCGTTTTTGGTAGGCTAAACTAATCTGAGTTTGGAAATTTCGTCGTATTTCACAAATTATTAAACAGAATCTGATAAACTGTTTTTCTAATGTTTTTGTTTTCAGAAAAAAAGGGGGAAATAATTTAATGTAAAAAAGTTAATTTTCTTGCAGTAGTTGAGAAAAGTGACTGTTTGCTAATCCAAACTTGAACTTTGCTCACTGTTCAAAGACAGTTAAATACAATAAGTTAATTTTCCTGCAGTAGGTGAGAAAAGTGACTGTTTGCTAATCCAAACTTGAACTTTGCTCACGTTTCAAAGACAGTTAAATACAATAAGTTAATTTTCCTGCAGTAGGTGAGAAAAGTGACTGTTTGCTAATCCAAACTTGAACTTTGCTCACGTTTCAAAGACAGTTAAATTAAGTTAATTTTCCTGCAATACAATAAGTTAATTTTCTCACTGTTCAAAGACAGTAAAATACAATAAGTTAATTTTCCTGCAGTAGGTGAGAAAAGTGACTGTTTGCTAATCTAAACTTGAACTTTGCTCACGTTTCAAAGACAGTTAAATACAATTTAAGTTTTAACAACACTATTTAAATGTTCAAATTACTGTAAGATGAATCATATTATACAGGGTGGCAATGTAACTACTAGACAAAGGGAATTTCATATTACATTTCTCTCCCTAAACGAACTGTACTTTTCAAGCTATAAAGCTAAAAATTGGTTTGTTAATACCACCCACATACTTGTAGAGTTTCATAAATTTAATTTGCAAACAGTTTTTACACAGGTCTCGGGATCAAATCCTTGGATAAAAACACAAATATTTTATTTGTTGTCCGATTTTTAATGAAACTCAAAATTATAGTCTGGTAGCTGTTGGTAGTCTAAGTATTGACGAAAGTTATGAAAAAAAACTGTTCAACAATGACTGAATCCAAGATGGTGGTAATTTTGAACTGGTAAACCATGGCTGTTCCATTAATTACTTTTTTTACTTTTGAGAGACTAAGTTGTGTTGTTATTGCCTTTCATTCTATAATACCTCATTGCGTAGGAAATTGCGTGGCTGAAAATGGAGAACGCTATCTATCAGAAGGTAAATGAACCACGTACTTTTAGGTTAGCTTTTTAAAGACTACAATTAGGTTATTTGTTAATGACTGAATCACTAATGATATTAATTAGACATCTTAATCGAGTGTAAGATAAATTCACGTCACTGCAGCAGTTTATAGACAAAAAAATGGGCAGGTAGTAGGGGGAAAATCCAGAGCGCTCTGATGTCGGAATTTGGTACTACGTGCATTTTTCCTTTCATTCTGGCATCCTCATTTTAACATTGGGTGGGAGCTATATGTGCTATAGAGTAAAAGGGCTTATTACCCACATACCTCAAGAATGTAATTAACAAAATGTTAAGTTTTCAAAGGTCTCCGTAGGTGAAATTTTATGACTTTCTTGATTGTCTAAGTTGATTAGCAAAAAAGTTGTACAGCAAAGAGTTATTTATTACAGTTAGGCTGTAATAAATAGTTAAATAAAAACATTAAAAACCTTGAAAACTGCTGCGTTTTTCTGTATATAGTGGCTAAATGTTGGTCTAATCTATATTTAGATGAAAAGTCGTTGGTCAGCAATTAAATTTTCTACGACTTTCTAATTTACCATTTTTCCTACTTCCTACAATTTTATGGCGAATACACAAAATGTTGAAAAAATTTTCTAAAAGGAAACCTAGTGGTTAGGCGGTTGATCACATGTATGTTTTCACGAAAAACCGTTAATCAGAAATTAAATTTCCTATAACTTAATAATTTATTATTTTTGCGAAAAACCGCATTCTACGTTGAGTCTCTTCAAAATAAATAAAAGAGAATAATGATTGATAGAACAACCTTCGTTTATCACTCAAATCGATCGCCATCTTCAATTCAGTTATTTATTAACAGTTTTTCCCATATAATTCGCTCATACTTACTCTTAGCTAGAAAACTGTAATTCTGAGTTCAATTAAAATCGGAAAATAAATTTAAAAAATGGGTTTTTTAGCTAAGGATTTAAATCCGCGTTGTATTTAAAATCTAACTGTTTGTGAATTGAAATTAAGAACTCCTAGACAAGTAAATGGGTAGTACCAACACAACAAATTTCAGCTTTACGCCTTAACAGTACAGTTTATTTAGGGAATGAAAAATTTAGTGAGTAGGATTCCCTATATCTACTAGTTAGGTTGTCATATTCTATAGTATGTGCGTTTTAAAAAACGTTCGAGATTGTATTAGTAAACTGCAATGTTTATTTAAAAAACGCATTGCCGTTACACGTGCGGGGTTGTTAGAACCGATGGTAATTTTTTGTTTTCGATATTTCAGTTGGTAATATTTTGTTTATTTTGATAATTTCCTCACTATTTCAATAAATAAAAATTGTTCGCATTATTTACTTATTGTAAACGAAATTATTTGTACATTTAAAAAAATGTTCATCATTACATTTTCTTATTTTTGTGAAAATACGCATTGCCGTTACACGTGCGGGATTGTTAAAACCGATGGTAATTTTTTGTTTTCAATATTTAAGTTGGCAACATTTTGTTCATTCTGATGATTTCCTCACTATTTCAACGAATAACAAATGTTTGCACCATTTACTTATTGTAAACGAAATTATTTTTAGATAAAAAAAAATGTTCATCATCACATTTTCTTACTTTTGTGGAAATACGCAATTCCGTTACACGTGCGGGATTGTTAAAACCGATGGTAATTTTTTGTTTTCGATATTTAAGTTGGCAACATTTTGTTCATTCTGATGATTTCCTCACTATTTCAACGAATAACAAATGTTTGCACCATTTACTTATTGTAAACGAAATTATATGTACGTAAAAAAATGTCCATTGTTACACTTTCTTACTTTTTGAAAATAACGAGATAGCTGCATACCGTAATTATTGCATGAATCTGCGGCCGCGAGTGTAGTGAGCGCACGCACGTGTGTCCTTAGTGTTATGCGGACCAAGCATCCAAGAGCGCTGCGTGAGGTGTCGCTAGTAAGTTATGTGGGTCAATATTAGCAGGTCACCAATCAAACTCCAGTTCATCATTTCAGTCTCGAAGGCATCGTGATTCTACTTCTTTCAGTGTCCTGATTTGTTTCGGATTAATTGCATAGCTTTCGGGTACACAAATAAAATACAGAACGATATTGAAAGGTGAATAAATTATGCAACCGCACAAAACAGCCTTTCTTACGTTTACTGAGGCCTATTTCTTTTCAATTATTGCAGAACCGAAAAAGGCATAATTTCTCAAAATCGGTTTATGAGATTTCGATCAAATTTTGGTCATATTTGGATACCCATAACTCAGTTCAGTATACAAAATTTGAAGTAAAATAAATGCACTGTTCGAGTGTAAAAAAATAAACCAGATAGCGGTTACTCACAAACTGAGTTATTTACTGAGTTCGGTAGTGTGTGGCGTTGGTTTAAGAATTAAATGTAAATTTATTAAATGATAATTTGTGTTGTAAATAATTAAATGACGTAACTCAAACTTATCCCCAACGCTAACAACGTAATACTACCTCGACCTCAGACAATTTCATTCATTTTTTATTTTACACTATATCAGAAATATGCTCTCGCCATCATAAAAACCAAATCTGCATAGGCTCTATACTAATACTTTAACTTTTCAATTAAAATTTTAATGTTTAATTTGCTAGGCAGATCTTAACTGCAATTGTAATGGTGAAATATCATTAAAAGAATTGTTAGATTAAAATATATATGGGTAACGAACTTCATCATGCTGCACGTATTAACAAAACACACTTTTGCCAAATAAACCAAAGCGGAATAAAGTTTATTGTTTGCCTATTAACGGAATTAAAGTTCACCCAACTCTAGCGTAACGCTGTGGACAAAGTATAGGTAGTTAACGTCTGTTATGAAAGAAGAAAAGATATTAACCGATCACCTGTTTTTGTGTTTTGTTGTTAGCAAATAATAGACGTGATGAACTCATGTTATATCGTAGGATGCAACTATAAGGAGGCGTGTAAAGGTTTGGAAGTAGTGTGTCTTAGTTTTATTTATTACGAAAAACTTGTGTTTGACCTTTCGGTCGGCGATCTGATAATATTAACCGACATAGTTTCATTTTTCATCTTTAGGCACTGTGATTATTGTGGACAGGTTCAATGTAGATTTATAAGCGGAAGTCATGGCTCACCGAATTGAACGGCACGCCCACTTGCGTTAACAAATTAACAATATCCGGTTGTAATACGTAATACTGTATACCGAGCCTGTTGCTATAGTTACTGATTGTTTTAAAGTAATTAAATTTGTAGCTTAGTGGAAAGAAAAATAAGGGGAAAATGTATTAAGTGAAGCTATAGAAATTGAAGTTGCCTCTGTGTTACAGCCGAGGCCTGGTTTCTTGCAATATAATCCGATCCTGATCTCTTGAACACATTTTGGAGGTTGTTAATTAATAAAAATTCTTTATTTATTTTTGTGTGAATTTGTATGTGTTTTTCTTGTAATTCTGTTCGCAGTTTTTCTCTTTTGAATTAAATATGACACAGATATTCGATTTGGAGCCAAAATTATAACGGCAGATATAACGGCAATTCAAAATTTATTTCAATCATTACTTTTTCGTAATACATTGTTTTTTATCATTCTTTTTTCACCATCTTGTTAAATGTAATTTTAATATTTATAATACCGATCATACATATTTCTAAACGCTGATTAAAAAAGTATTATCAGATTTTCAAAAAAATATAAAGTAATAATAATAATAACATCAAAAGAGTTACGAATTTTACGTTGGTGAAATTTCATTTTCGTAATTTATTGTAAAGTAAAAAATTATTGAAATTTAGGTTTACGTGATGTTGAAAGTTTTTTTTGGAAATTTGCTTCTTTGCTCTCATAACGTTCCGCTATTGTGCTTATTACCTTCTTCTTTTCGACTTAAAACGTTCTCGGGTGTCTTCCGATTCCTAGCTTCCATTTTTCACTTTGTTTTCACAGATATTGATCCAATCCTCTCTCACACTTCCTTATCGATTCCTTCTCTCCAACTAAGTCTCGGTTTTCCTCTTTTTCTGCAGTGGTTTCCATTTTAGAATCTGTTGTCGATTTTCATTCATCGAAAATCGATTGGACATGGCCAAACAATCGAATTTCTTTTGTCTAATATCATCTAGAGTGATGTGCTTCGCATCCATGACGTAACAGATTCTTAAATATTGTATCTGCTTGTTCGACCGACCTGCGGCTCTTCGCCAATAGTCCATTCCTGTAGCTTCAAGACATTTTTCTGTTTTTTCTTTCAGTGACCATACTTCGCGTCCATATGAGATTATACTTTTTATAATTGTGCTGTATATTCTATATTTATTTATTTTCGATATCCGTTGATCCCGTATGATGCTGTTCAATATCCTTATCGATTTTCTTCCCAAGATGTTTCGTGCTTTTATCGCTGAGTCGAGGAGTCCATTGCTAGTACAGTAATTGTCATTCCCAAATATATGTCAGTTGTACACCCCTTGATATGTGTGTTGTGTTCCAATAGGAGATTCCTGCTCTGCCCTCCAGTGCACATGTACTCAGTTTTGTTTAGGTTTACCTCAAGTCCCCAAATATCATATTACTCTCTTAATTTTCTACTCATATATTGTAGATCCTCATAATCCTACGCTATGACTATTTGGTCATCTGCAAAGCAGAGAGTGTATAAGGTGTTGTCGTTGAATGGTACACCCATTAAACAAAAACTGGTGTTTAGTAACAGGTGTACTATATTTTTATTTTTACCTGCTGAGTTAGACAAAATACAATCTTATCACTTTTCTTTATCAATAAGACATTTGTTTGAAAAATTTTAAATGATTGACAGTATGAGGAAAGTAGATTTATCACATATGCCGCATTTAATGGAAACTTTTTAATTGGGTTAGTATCCAAACACGAATAAATATTCAAGGACCTAAAAACTGTTTTTTTTCCAAGTTTTTAGGTTTTCATTTTAAAAGTATGAAAGTAGATTTTTTTATAAATACGTAGTATTATTCCCTTTACAGCGTTTTTTTTACTAACGTGCTAAACTGAAAAACTCCACCGTTGACTACATGTAAAGTATATGGGTCTGTTTATGCAAACACGCTGTCGACTACATAAACATGCAATGTTACCACTCATCATCATCACAAGAATCCGTTACTACATTCTTTCATTTCAAGTGATTTATGTTGGTAACAATGAATTTGTAATGTCGCTTTGCGGTACGTATTAAAGCGGCTTTACATTGACAAATAAAAGAGAAAAAAATATGCGAGAAGAATTTATTGAAAAACACGTAGGCCAGTATCGCATGCAAATGAGGCACTTCCGCCATCTTGGAATAATGCGAGTGTATTTGGACACTTACAAAGACCTTAAGATCGGCAGTGGATAAGAAAACCCGATCGTAATAATTACGTCCAGACATGCTTCCTGAGGTCCAAGAAAAGGTCTTCTTACAAAACTTCCGACACGGCAATGGGTCCGACAATACCAATTAAAGTATTAAAAGTCCGCCCAATGCGCCAACTTTCCCTCATTGTATCTATAACAGTTCGAAGTTTGCTTTATGTAAGCTTGGAATTGATTAGGTTGAGGTAACCACTTAGGCATTTTGATCGTAACGATTATCATTGTGATACTGATACAGGTATTTCAGAAGTAACGTAACTAAAATGTAATTAACTTTAATGCTGAAAACATTTAATGGCAACACTGTATTTTCGGTTGCTAATTTTAAACGAATTGCCATTGGTAAATGATCTATTAGAGGAGCTTCGCGGTAAACAGTAATGATGGTAGCATAAATGTGTACGCATCGTTTTTTATGCTCTATACAACGTTTTTAAGGGCCGTTAAAATAAATATTATAGGCCTATGTGTGTTAGCACTTTTGTGTCCAGATGGATTCAAAGTAGGAACAATTATTTGTTTTGGTAATGAATGACCAGTTATCCAGGCTGTACAACCGTTTTCACATTTTGAAAAACCAAAACGATTACGATTAGGGTTTGCATTTTCAATATAGTTTGAAAATTAAAAATGCTAAATTATTGACGCTGATTTCGATGATGAAATCATATTATGAAAAATGTATAGGATATAGAATTTATTAGATTTTGATGTTTCCTGTTTTTTCTCTTTTAACGGTGATGTATACTTTATTCCGGTTAGACAGTCTCGAACATACCTTCAAGTGATATCCATTAGATTAGGAATGGGACTGTTTCGTAGTTTGGATCTTGAAATTACACAAAGTAAAAAAATAATTCTTCAGTTAAGTCAACAATCAATTGATATTCCTCTGTGAAGAGTAAAAAACAGCCGTTTAAGGCTAACAACCGGTCTTCAGGTTTAACAAAACTTTCCTCTTGAATAATTTTGGATGCGTGTTTTCTCCCGAAGCCGTGACATTAAAAGTAAACATAGCTTGAGCGTTGCTTCATAACACTCAAGTACACCGGTTGAAGATAAACAACAACAAGGGAAGTATTAGAGATTAAAATAAATATAATCGCGTTGAAGTGAAAACAGTGACCTTGGAAAAGTACTTTCCACTGTAGGTGGACGTTGCACGCGACGCAAGCAAGGATTGTGTTCAAGTACTTTTCGATTATCAATCCAGTGCTGTTATTTTAGGAAATTTTCGATTGGAATATTGAGTTACTGGAGCTGCCTTCATGATAAAACCCAGACTTTAGGTCAAGAAGTGGTTGGAGCCCGGCCGCTTTGTACTCTGTTACAAATCATAACATTTTGTAAAAGTTCATCATATATATTATTTCTCCAGTCAACATCCCTTTTTTTCAAGCACATACATTCGTACAGGCATAAATCAGGTATCTTTAGAAAGATTTTTAAACCGGCTTCTGACATTGGTAAACGATTTTGCGCTAAAACGTACTGTTTGTGGAAAATGTTAACATAAAAGACACTTTTAACTTAACGTTAAGATAGACAAAACGGCATTATGGATGCGCATGCGCGGCATCACAAATCAGACAATATTTTGTATATTTTACGAAGATAACTTATTAATCACGAGCAGACAATCCCATTACAAATGCCACGTTTTTGCATAACGTGCTTAGAACAAATTCAATATTTACTTAATAGTCATTAAACTTATAGGTTATGTGGCCCTACTGACAGTCCCCTATCCCTGCCCGTCGTACAAGCCGGGACAAGCATTTCGAATATCAAACACATGTTTTGGACACTGTTTTTACACAAATAAATTTGCGATTTCTCCTTCCATAATGCATTTATGTTTTGTCAATACGGACATAAAATACGAAGTACAATTAAAATATCAAAATACACTTATAAGTTAAAAAGCATGTCTTTTCAATTGACTAGAAGACAGTTACCTATTAAAATTGCGTTTGCTATCACTATAAACAAGTTGCATGGACAAATACTTCAAGAGCAGTTTTGTATTTACCAAATGCCGTCTTTACTCACGGACAATTGTATATAGTGTTTTCCAGGGTAAATAAATCAACTAACAAGTTTGTATCCATTAAAGAAAATGAAATACAAAAAGTACAAGAAGATTACATTCTTACATCAAATATTGTTTACAACTAGGTATTGTAATGCCTTTTAAAAATTGCTATTAAAAACATTTATCTGTATTGAAATGTATGTACTACAATGACTCGTAAATTTGTGATTATTATTTCAAACCGATTGCTTTTCGATTTATTTTTTAAACATGTTTTCCTTTCCTTTCAACTACCGCCCTCACCCCGAATTCAAAAGGCTGTGTTTACTGCAAACTTTCATAGTACGAAATTTCGCATTGGCCTCCTGATACAATATAATTACCAAACATGTTGTTAAATAAAACACAATTCATTTCAGTTATTTCTTTATTTTTTTGAACTTTCAAAAAACTACGTACTCATGATTAACACTTATTAAAATACAATAATTAGTAATGATTATTTGCTATTATTCATCGTGAAGAATGTAATAACATAACCACAATTGCAGTATTAATAATTGAAGGAACAGCTGTAAGGCGACGTTATGTGAACATGATCTGATTTTAATACTGATTACTCAGAAAAGAGTGAGATAAATAAAATAGGTAATATCGTTACTTTTTGGAAATTAGCTTCCAAGGAAAATTATGCAATTTGTCTGTTTTGAGCGGAGATGAGATACGTTTGTCCCCAGAGGTATCACGATAACGTTTCCTGAAAATGTTTTGTCCTTTTAACGCTCTAAGTAAATGGTATGGTTTAGCAGATTACATGAATTAGTAATTTGAATTTTAAAATCCAATGAAATTAAGGATTCATTTTCGTATTTTCAATGAAATTTGATTAGCATTTAAAAAATGCTAATCTGTATACGCAGATTTCAATCATTTATGATGATGACGTCAGAGTTTCAAGAAGAGAGTAAGACACAAAAATTACTTTTGGAAATTCGTTTTCATCACGTCAGTTTGTTGCGATTATTGTTAATTCCATGAACCTACATTTCCCTTTTTACTTTTCTCTTCTTCTTGTGCCTCCACCACTTAGCCTGACGTAACATGCCTTTGTAAGAATCACTCGTATCAATTATCATTACTGTTTCACCTACAGTTAATTCAAAACTGCTCAAAATAGGTTATAATAAGGAAAAAGCTAGGTACACATAAAAAACACAGCTCCGACTGCTTATGGACTAATCTCCTCAAGTTCCTAGTAGGGGCATAGTGAACGCTCACTTGTTTTAGTTTCAGCTAGGTCGGTTAGCCGCACCGTATAGTTTATACCATTG
Organism: Callitettix versicolor; assembly: GCA_022606455.1. Classification (NCBI taxonomy): domain Eukaryota; kingdom Metazoa; phylum Arthropoda; class Insecta; order Hemiptera; family Cercopidae; genus Callitettix; species Callitettix versicolor. The sequence continues at coordinate 63,037,573 of CM040189.1, forward strand.
ATTATAAACGTACTAGACGTACAACCATTATTATAAAAAACGTACACGATATTAGCGGCTAAAGTCCAAGTAATTCGACTACCTACCGCTACGAATGCTCCAAGCTTCAAGGACAGCGGTTGGAGAAGTTTGAGAAAATAGACAGTATTATTATCTATTTAAATTTTAGTTGAACACTCTGCTGCAAGATGTCTGCAGAAACGAGCTCTCATATCTCTTATAGGGTTTATCATTCTAGTATGTATATATGTTTAATGTTTATATTCTGCGCGCTCATAGCTACAAGCATAACCTCAAAAACTCTAGTAAGCTCGCTGAGCTGCAGCACTTGTTCGCATTTCATTCATAGATTTTTTTAATCCGAAATATGCAACTAAATACAAATCCGTAGAGAAAAAACATTATTCCCTTGGGTCTATAATGCATAGAGCTCTCAGCCAATGTTAAAATCAAGTTACCAGAATGAAAGGTAACCCCAACATCCAGAGCGCTCCTAATTCATTTTCTACTTCGTTTTATCTTTGAGTCTACAAATTGCTGCAGTGACTTGAATTTATCTTACACTGGATTGAGATGTCTAATTAACATCATTAGTGATTCACACATTAACAAATAACCTAATTGTAGTCTCCAAAAGCTAACCTAAATGTACATGGTTCATTTCCCTTCTAATAGATAGCGCTCGCCATTTTCAGTCTTACAATTCCATATGCAGTGAGATCTCTATGCGTTATAGTATCAATGGTTAATGATAAAACCACATGAAACCACATAACGGTTTTTTTAAAGAAAAAACATCAGGTTAGAATAACATGTGATTGTTTGCACATTTATACGAGGAGATCGTATTACGTTATTTCAAAGAATAATTTACAGAATGTGATGACATTTGGTATGTAGGAGTGACATGTCCATATCTTGGTCAACAAGTTGTTAAAAATGTGTTTTTTTTTTTAAGCTTCATCGATTTTTACGGATTTTTTTGTCAAATGCATAAATATTAGCTTAATTGGTTAAAAGGATTATGGTGGTGGATATATGTTTAAAAAACCTACTCTTATTCTAATTATTTAACTTGTATAGGGTTTTATTTTAAACTTGAAACATGTATTTTATTTTATTAATCTCATGTAAGCTTGGAATTTTCATTTTGAAAGTTGAAAGTATTAAATTTAAGATCGTTTGTTTGATTTTTATAACATCCAGTTTGGTAAAATAAATAAGTTTTTTATATTTTCTAAACGCCTGTATAACAGTGCAATAACATCTCCGAACCACGACGAGATACGTCTAGCAGTGGCATCCTGCAATCATCAGTGATGGATGACATGCTGAATTGTACGCTGAGCCATTACAATAGAAATACTGTAGAGGCAACCGAAACAAGGCCACAACCGAATTAAAGTACAATTAATTTCAATAAATTGTTTCGCCTCAACTTGAACAAACAATTAATTGTAAAGTCATATATTAATGGTAAAGTATTGATTCTTAAAGCTATGCCAGACGTAGTAACACGTCATAAATTTAATTTAACTTCATTTTGTTACATTTATTACGGCAAATTTTAGATTAAAATATGGAAAAAACAGAAAATTGCAGCAAATATACGACCTGATATAAATGAAGCATACATTTATATTTGAAATTTAAGTTGCTCAATTATTTCGTAATATAAAAAAGTTAAATTCATTTTGTTAAAAGTTAAGTTGGTATTGAAACATAAATCGTAATTCTTACTAGCATAACTGTAAGAACACAATCTAATGAAAACTGTTGAACTCTGTTGAAAACAGAAAGTTACGCATACGCAATTTTTATAAAATTTTGGACAAACTACATTTACATTTCAAATAACATTGAAAACGGTCAACGGTCAATAGTCTACGGTGACGTGCATAAAATTAAACTATTGATTGTAAACGTAGTAAAATTATAACCCTTAAGAAAGCTTTGTGAGAACTCGCTATTAGTGGCATCTTGCGGCAGTGTTCAACTGCAGTTAAATATATAATAGTACTGTTTATTTTCTCAAAAGTCTCCACTCCTGTCCTTGCAGCTTGCAGCGTTCGTAGCGGCAGATAGTCCAATTACTTCAGCCGCTAATATCGAGCACGCTTTTTTATAATGGTGGCTGTACTTTTATTCCGTTTATATTCAATGATTAAACACATATGTACTCATACATACATCAGACCAATGGAAAAGAGCTATTGTGTGTGTGTGTGTGTGTGTGTGTGTGTGTGTGTGTGTGTGTGTGTGTGTGTTGTAATGCCAAAAAAGGTAGAAAAATCTTTTATAGACGACTTTGGGTAGGGTACCGTCACTCCCCTGAGTGTGGAACGAACTCAAGTTAAGTAAACGAAGGGAGTTAAGTTCAAAGTTAAGTTAGGAGATATTGCTACCACTATAAAAACCACCAAAGCATTCCTCTTCTGCAAAGTCCCCCCCACGGTACCGCCGTTAGACATTATTTCTTGGGGAGGTGGACTGGCTGTCCGCCTATCCATCTACAGCGTTGGCTCTCCTTTCTTGATCTTCAGGCCTCAGCCTCTTCGTGATCACTGTGAATCCTGCTGTAGCCCTCTAGTTGGTCTCTGAAGTCATCATTCTCACAACCAGATTTTCCGGTGTAATGCTGCCTCGCAGATATGTTTGCAGTTTCATCCTATCCTCGTAGAATTTCTGACACCGGAAAAATACATGCTCCTCATTTTCCTCCACTGCTGGAAGACAGAGGGGACAAGCCGAGTGTATTTCCAACCCGAAACGGGAACAGGTAAATTCAGAAGCAATCGAGCCCAATGAGCACTTGTGTGAGGTAGAAGTCCACCTCCCCATGATCTCTCCTGCATCAATCCTGGATGTTGCCTATGAGTTAGAGTGTCCATAGTCCATTTGCTGATTCGTTCCAACATAGTTGCCAGGTACCCATGGCCCGATTTCACTCCCCTTTAGTTGCCATTGTATGACTGCCTCTGCTCAGCACTTTGCTTGCGCTGGTAGAGCCTTGCTCTTTTATCGGCCATTAGATTCATTAGGGGTTCGCCCACCACTACGCATGCAGCGTTGTAGGAAACTGTTTGGTAACCACTCACGACACGACGCAACGCACGACGGTGCACCGCACTGACCTTGTGCGCATAGCTCGGTTCCAAATCGGTGCTCCGTAAAAGAGCACTGAGCTTGTTACCCCGGCCAGGAGTCCGCGGTGTGTGTGTGTGTGTGTGTGTGTGTGTGTGTGTGTGTGTCCGTTCTATTACTATAAAAGATTTGAAACTTAAAAATACTAATTTTGCAGATTTTAATACTGATTACTCATAAAATAGTGAAATAAGTAAAATATGCAATAGTGTTATTTTTTGGAAATTAGCTTCCAAAGAAAACGATGTAATATTTTTTTTTCTAGTTGGCAGACCTGACACACTGCCCACTACTTATTCTTTCCTGTTATTACACACAATCTGAGTAATATCAAAGTTTATTATTTGTTTTATTTTGTTACAACGAGCTTTCACTGAAGTAATACTTCGCAGCATTTTACTCTTGCGCTAGTTCTTCTAATTCTCCTCTTCCGTCATGAAATAGTGTCTTCAGCTCCACTTCTTACACTTTCTAGGAACGCCTTCTTCCTGAGTTTCCGATAAACCCTCTTATCAATGACTCTCTACGGTACTTTCTAAGCAGAACACTTTCCACAAGCTTATTACGCCTAAGTGTTGTCTATATTGAAATTATCTTTTTATAAGCCGCATACGTATAAACATGAAAATCCGGACGACACGAAATAACACGGTTTTGAGCGAGAATAATACTTTCTCCGTACTATTCGAATAGAGAAAGTGAACCATATAGACGATCACATTATATCCAATAGTGTAGAAGTGTTTGAGGTAATCACAAAACAGTGTATGCTGTGATTTGTAGGTCGTGTCGCTTGTGTTTGGATCTCAATCAATGTGAATGCCATGTGACAGTACTACCGTACCGAATGAATGCGACGAAAGTAAGACTGTTTGTCATATTGGTCATCGTCTTACTTTCCGTGCAAACTACGCTTTCCAAAGAAATGATCCGAATGAAAACTGAATAACCGCTGCACGCAGCTGTCTCGCTGACATGTGAAACCGAATTTTCAAGACGTATCTAACCATAATGCTAAATTGTACCGTCATAATCAGAGCCAAAATATGGATAAATAAACTTTAAAATTTTCAATTTACAGTATGTTGTATATGAACCACGACCACCTTAAATTTAAAATTGCTAAATTGGAGCAGAGTTAGGCTACACGATGGTGAAATCAGATTTTCAAAAATCTGTGATATAAAAATGTTATGATTTTTTTAATATTTGGAATGTTCGACATTTTGAAACGGGTTAGATGGATTTTTCTGGATAACGAACTTGTCCGTTCTCTCTCTCTCCCTCCCTCTCTCTCTCTCTCTCTCTCTCTCTCTCTCTCTCAACACACACACACACACACACACACACACACACACACACACACACACACACACACACACACACACACACACACACACACACACACACACACACACACACACACACACACACACACATATATATATATATATATATATATATATATATATATATATATAAAACATTTTTAACAACCCCTCAAACAGTGGTCTATATCGACGCTCGTTTCAAAATCTCTGGTCTGGGTGTTACTATGATTTAACAACTACATTCTTTAAAAATCGATAAAAACATAGCTTTCAATTAAATATATGTCCGTATGCACGTCTGCATATCGCTGGAAACTAGACGAAGTAAAGTGACTGATTTCCGCGAATTTTGAAATGCAGTTCAGGATTAATTTTATCCATTTTGTTATTTTTAAAAAGTTTTCTTTTAATGACCCTTTTTGATGAAAAAATACATTTTTAAAGTCGGATTTTCTAAAAATCGTCAATATCAGTTTGACATATTTTTTTCAAATGTAGTCTATAATTACTGGATCAAAACGTATGGGTTATCTATTACCACAAAAAATGCTGTTCTGTAGCTATCGAAAATACGTATATATTACAAAAATTGTGTTCTTGTATGAAGGTCCATAAAATTTTTTAAAATATCGGTGGTTAGGGTTTATTTTTATTAACTCACAGACTTTGTTTTTTTAATTTAAAACTGTGTATACTTAGTTGACTTATTATTCTTCCCTCAGATCTATTTATTGAATTTTGATATTATTTAATTTATTAAATTAACATATAAAATCTCTGAATTAGATTGCATATATTATTTTTGAAATATTGTTTATTTAGACTATAGAGTATTAAAAACACAAATATTTTGAATATTCTGCACAGACCTAAGTTTGAATTATATATACCCTATATATATATATATATATATATAGCCTATATATGACATAGACACCATAGACGAATTAGTTTTAATTTTTAGTAGAGATTCAGGATGAAATCTTCTGAATTAGAACTATTTTTAGCCGCGCAAAATGTCTGCGAAATCTGAACCAAGAAGCTACCAAAGTTCATTACTTATTCATAGATTCCGTGAGCTTTATCATGCAGTCATGTTGCGCATGCGCGGCGTGACTTGGAACATTTCTTAAATAATTACAGTATACATTTTGCAATGAAAGCCGCAGATCAACAACCTGATACGAAATTAGATTCATAGTGCTCGGGTGCATGACAAGTGTTGCCATTTATTTTATTTTTATCATATTTTTTCCATCTGTAATCACATTAGCATATTTTTTCCATCTAAAATCAAATGAAAACTATTATTGGAAAAATATATTTATCATACGGAAATTATCAGCAGTAATTAAAATAAATATTTTTATTTTATAAAGAAAAGAAAATATAATTACAAACGACCATTAGAGCTAATGGAAGTATAAGGGAAAGTGCTAAGTTATGATTTGTTTGATTTTAACTGTTTGATTTCAAAAATGTGATTTCATTGTTGTGTGCTTATAAAACAACTGATTATTGAAAGGTAACTGAAATATACATTTAATAAATTTAAAATTATGTGAGTTGATTCAAACTAAAGAAATATCCTGTTCGCGAATTTTCACTGAGCGGCCATAATTGTAAGACTTAGTGGGCCAGAACTCGGACCTTGAAATGAGTGCTGATTCTGACCTTTAGATCTCTTTTTGAGGGGCCTTATAAGTATTACGCGCGCGCGCGCGCACACACACACACACACACACACACACACACACACACACACACACACACACGCGCGCGCGCGCGCGAAGTGCTACCCACCCAAACCCAAAACCCAAAAGTTCATTAAATTTGAATTCTGAGCACAAACCGTTTGTGATATGACCTGCTATCTGTAGAGTGGGCTTTGTGAATTAGTGTGCCAACAGCTGTGACGGTGAAAGGCTGCGTTTGTGAGTTTCTTGCGTTTATGTAACATTGTATGTGTAAATGGCAGATTTTAAAGAGCAAAGAACTTGCGTCAGATTTTGCTTCAAACTTTAAAAAACTACTGCAGAAACCCATCGCATGCTTGTGAAAACATTTGATTATAATGCTATGAATCAAAACCATTTTGTGGTACACGCGCTTTATGGATATACGAACGTCTTCCTTCGACCGTAAGCGCTCAGAACGATCATCGAGAAGCACAACACCGGAAACCATCACGAAAGTGCTGAAGACTATTGTTGCAGACCATAGGCGAACAATCCATGATGTTTGTATGATCGTATGAATGTGGTATGGGTACGTGCAACGCATCTTGTCAGACAATTTGGGCATGAGACATTGCTGCAAAATTTGTACCGAGACTGCTGAGCAGCAACCAATCATTGAGATCATCGCGTAGCTGTCTGCTCTGAAACAATAGAGGAGACCAGGACAGGATCGCTGGACGTGCTAAGAACATTTACACTTGCATACTTGCAGGGACGAATAGAATCATGGGAAACCCATGTTCAAGGGGACTAATTTGATGGATATTTTGGAAACTATGAGTTGTAGTAAGTAATTTTATTTTTATATGAAAATTTTGTGAACTTTTGGGTTGCTCCTTTTGTATGTGTTTTTTTTGCGATACCAAAAAAAAGGTGGAAAAATCTTTTATAGACTACCTGGTAGGGTACCGCACTACCTCAGAGTATGGGACTCAAATTAAGTTCAAACTCAAGCTCAAACTCAAGTTAAGATATATTTTTACGCACTAAAAAAACTACCAAAAGCATTCCTCTTCTGTAAACTCCCCCACGGAACCGTTGCCAGGCATTACTTCGTGGGAAGGTGGACTGGCTGACCGCCTACTCTTCTACAGCGTTGGCTCTCCTTTCTCGATCCTCAGCCCTCAACCTCTTCATGACCACTGCAGTGAATCCCACAATGGCCCTCCAGTTGGAATCTGAAGCCATCATTGTCGCAACCAGACTTTCCGGTGTAATGCTGCCTCGCAGATATGTTTGCAGCTTCATCCTGTCCTCGTCGAATCTCCGACACCGGAATTCACATGCTCTGCATCTTCCTACACTGCTGGAAGACAGAGGGGACAAGTCGACAGCCTTGTGTGTGTGTGTGTGTGTGTGTGTGTGTCGGTCGCTATTATCAAATTATACTTACGATGTTCTCGTGTTACTGATAACACGTGGAACAGTTATGTTATCACAAGGTATGAGACTATTTAATGGGTAAATAGTACAGACATGTCTCTTGAAAATGTAAGTAAACGCAAGGCTGTAAGGAAAGAAGAAGATAGGAGAAAAGTTGCAAAACCGGAAGTTGATGACAACCTGTTAATATGACTAACTGTAGAAGCTGAGAGAATGTAGGCCAATACTAGGCGACAATTAATAATCTACTACAGATAGCTGCTTCCTCCAGCGAGTACTGTTATTGCTGGGGGATTGTCGTAACCTGTCTAATTTGTAATCAATCAGGCACTGGTTTATTGAGCATCATGGTCGGTTACTACAATTATTGAATAATGAACTTACGATTTTCATCGCCTAAAAGAAAGCTTAATGTTTTTAAATCAGAATTTTTAAATTTCTACAAAACTTGAAAACAAAATACTGAAAATAAATAAATACTGAAATACAAAAAATAACTACAGATTATAGCGCTGAATACAGTAAAATCCTAAAACACTAATTTACGTCAATATTGTTAGTGTATAGAAAGTAAAGTGAGTGGTGAACTAAATTTTGATTGTTGGGTGATGAAACATTTTCAAGGCTGAATGAAACAATCGATGGAATTTGTAAGTACAGTAGTAGTTTCAAGACCAGCAGACCTCGCAGTACATATTCTTAATTAATACACAGAAAGCTCCACGATAGCGATAATACCTTTCCCGCCAATTTAACCGGTAACCGTAATATTTACGAAAAATTTTCCTGCATCACCATTAAAAATTTTGTGCTCTTTCCCCGTAAAGCGGTCAAAATTACCGTTCAGCCAATATAACCAACAACTACACTCTCAAAGTTAAATCAGAGTCTGTTATCTTCAAGTAGAAGTTAATGGAGAAAAAAGTATTAAACATACATATTTCGGGCATCAAATTCCCGACCAAATTCGTAACCAAACAGTTGGTCAATGTTGTGCGAACGAATTAGTGCGAATTTTGCGAACGAATAAGTGCGAATTGTACGAACGAGTAAGTGCAAATTGTGCAAACGAATACGTGCGAATTGTGCGAACGAATATGTGCGAATTGTGCAATATGTGCGTGTGCAAACAATTGTGCGAATATGTGCAAACGAATACGTGCGAATTGTGCGAACGAATAAATTGTGCAAACGAATATACGAATATGCGAAACGAATATGTGCGAACGAATATGTGCGCAAACGAATACGTGCGAATTGTGCGAACGAATATGTGCGAATTGCGAACGAATACGTACGTGCGAATTGTGCGAACGAATATGTGCGAATTGTGCAAACGAATACGTGCGAATTGTGCGAACGAATATGTGCGAATTGTGCAAACGAATACGTGCGAATTGTGCGAACGAATATGTGCGAATTGTACGCAATTGTGTGAACGAATGTGCGAATATGTGCGAATATGTGCGAACGAATATGCGAACGAATATGTGCGAATTGTGCGAACGAATATGTGCGAATTGTGCAAACGAATACGTGCGAATTGTGCGAACGAATACGTGCGAATTGTGCGAACGAATACGTGCGAACGAATATGTGCGAATTGTGCGAACGAATATGTGCGAATTGTGCGAACGAATACGTGCGAACGAATATGCGAACGAATATGTGCGAATTGTGCGAACGAATACGTGCGAATTGTGCGAACGAATATGTGCGAATTGTGCAAACGAATACGTGCGAATTGTGCGAACGAATATGTGCGAATTGTGCAAACGAATACGTGCGAATTGTGCGAACGAATACGTGCGAACGAATATGTGCGAATTGTGCAAACGAATACGTGCGAACGAATATGTACGAATTGTGCAAACAAATACGTGCGAATTGTGCGAACGAATATGTGCGAATTGTGCAAACAAATACGTGCGAATTGTGCGAACGAATACGTGCGAACGAATATGTGCGAATTGTGCAAACGAATACGTGCGAACGAATATGTGCGAATTGTGCAAACGAATACGTGCGAATTGTGCAAACGAATACGTGCGAACGAATGTGCAAACAAATACGTGCGAATTGTGCGAACGAATACGTGCGAACGAATATGTGCGAATTGTGCAAACAAATACGTGCGAATTGTGCGAACGAATACGTGCGAACGAATACGTGCGAATTGTGCGAACGAATATGTGCAAATTGTGCAAACAAATACGTGCGAATTGTGCGAACGAATATGTGCGAATTGTGCGAACGAATATGTGCAAATTGTGCGAACGAATACGTGAGAATTGTGCGAGCAAATACATGCGAATTGTGCCAAAAAATATGTGCGAATTGTGCAAACGAATATATCTGCTTCTTTTATTATTTTGGAAGCAATTATTTTTGATGAACCTGACGGCGGTCATTATTAATTTTCGTATTTTCAGTGTAATTTGAAAATTTTAAATGATAAGTTATGCAAATTTTATTGCTCATTGTGAGGGTTAAATGGGACTTTGTAAGAAGTGTGAGTTAAAAAATATTGTTACTTTTTGGAAAATAGCTTCCATCAGGTCAGCGAAAACTGGTATACATTATTCCAGTTTTTCTGTACCCTTTACTGTTTTCCAGTTACATACTGCTTTGGCCTGTGCACGTCCGTAACTTCACCAGAATCGCCTTTCTCTTTTTTGTTGCTTCGCATGAGCGTACGCGTATATCACACAGTTTGTGAGCGCACTCTCACGACCGCAGCTGGAAGTAGCGGTAGAGGCAAGAACATTAACTTAATTTACTGATACGTTATTACGTTATTAGATTACGTTCTATCAATAGGAACAGGTTCAGTGGAGCGCGGAACAACGGAACCTCTTGTGGTCGGACCAGATCCACTCGGGAGCCCCCGTCGCTAAACTCTTGAAGCGCATATGTCGCGTTATCATGCAGGCAGAGCGGTAATTATTTAGTAGGTTACCGTGCAGTCGCGACGTCCTCATTCCGTCCAACTACATGTGTCTTATTTGTCAGTTGATTCGCTTGGTTCTTCAGTCGAGATAACAACTTTCGCAGTAAGAAATGTATCCAGAATGTTGAGCTGTTACAATTTTTTCTGCACATAATTGTTAAAAAAAATACGTTCTGAAATATGGCTGATGTAAGATTTCAAAAATAAATAAAAAAAACTAAAATGTCTCACACGATAAAAACACGAAAATTATATCTGGCCGCAGGAAAATTTGTAACGTTTTTTTAAAATCTGATTTTATCGTCGTAACTAGTGTTGGAATCTGCAAAATTAAGATTTACCATGAATTTAAAATTTAAACATTCCTGTATTTTAACAATGATTACGATGGGATGAAAGAGGATTTTTAAAAAGCTTAGGTTTATGAATTTTTTTAGCAATTACCTAAATCGAGTTTTGTGCAAAGTTTGAATTACATTATTGTGACCAAAACACGCGCGCACGCACGCGCATACACACACTCTCTCTCTCTCTCTCTCTCTCACACACACACACACACACACACACACACACACACACACACACACACACACACACACGACATTTTTAACGACGAGTTGTTATCTAAAATTGTGTCGTAAGATCGGTTCTCATTTCATAGTTTCGGATCTGGATCTTACCGTGTGGCCGGTTCAATAGCACATGTCTAATGAAAATTCGTTAAGAGAAAAATTAAAGGTTCACGACTAGCAGGCCTACATATCCTCCTAAAATAATCAGAACACTCGAGTCAGTTTTTATCAACACCTCGGGGCTAAGTGGTATTGAAAAGAACCTCTCAAGGAAAGGTGCACAAACACTAAAATTTGAACGAAATCTGTGCAAGACGAATTGACATAAAAACGTAAACAGTAGCAAACCTTTAGCATCTAGAAATCTATGCTAAAGTGAAGATCTGTTAAAATTGATAATTATCGTGAAATTAAAAATTACGTGTAACCTAAGAGGGGGTTTTCAGATAAATTTGAAAGTCATTGATCGTGGACAAAACGCAGTTTCATTCTTTGTTTTAGCGACCATGACTGGACACTGTAGGTACATAATGAACAGTACTGGTGGAACAAAACAACGTGTGCCATCTGTCCAACTACTGATCCATTTAACCACAAGAACTTTGCTACTTGCCGTCTTGTTGCCCTCAACTGAAGTAATAGCGACACACAGCCGTCTCGCTGACGAGATAGAAGCGAATTTCCTAAAAATATTCTTTTATCTTATCCTTTATGAAATTCTAATTTTACTATCTTAATCAGCATTAAAATCTACATACATTAGCAATGTAAACTTCCAGATTACACTGAAAATAAATCTAACCGTTGTAAAAAAATTTCTTAATTTTGAAAAGTTTAAAATGCTAATTTATATAGTTTTTAACGCTGATTGTGATGTTTAAATCCTACTTAGAAAAAATGTTTCACACAAAAAAGTTATGCATTTTTAAAGTTTAGAAATGGCCACCATTTTGAAATTGTACAAATTTTGCTGTTTAACGAACTTGTCCAAGCTGTTACACCAATCAATTTTTGTACCCAGTGTAAATGAAATCGGAATAACATTTACTCACTTCAAAGTCTCGGATCTGGGTCTTACTTTGATGGCCTCTCCAATAACTCATTGTTCCAAAGGTAATTCGCTAATTAAGTCATTCTTACGATGTTGTTATTCATGTATTCATAATATGAATATATATATATATATATATCGGAATCGCATCTTCTCACAAATTGGATTAATAATTTGGTTAATTATTTTCATACATTTTTTTTGTTAAAATACAAGCACATCATGTAATTACGTCTTTATAATTAATTATGAAGTCATTAAGCGTGTATTATTACAAGTTACGTTTCTTTTACTTCCTTCGTGTTCCTTGTGAACCATTGACAATAACTTAATACGTAAAACCAATTGTATTGCATTAATAAAAGGGAAAACTACTGCAAAAGATGTAAACAGTTATCTTCTAGTTTATTGTTATTGTTGAGTTAACTGGAGAAAATTAAGTCCGTTTCCTTAGTAAATTGTATGTTAATATTCGCCAATTACAATAAAAATAATGAAACGCCATCGGATTCATTTTCGTATGTTTATTACTTGTGCAAATTTTTATTCACGCTAATTATAGTGAAATAAGATTATCAAAAATGTTATGTGTTATTAATTTTTGGAAATTCGCTTCAATTCCGTCAGCAAGACAGTTGACTGCTGCAATATTTTGTATTTTATATGTTTATTGTGTGGTTATAATCATCTGAGTTAAACATTTCTTTCACATTCGAGTGAAATGACAGTTGAAAAGTTGTTAAAACAGGTCACGTGATTTTTTGTTGTTATTTTAAGTCGAAAAGCACATTGAGGCTATTATCGCCTCCCTAAAGGTAAGTGTGAGTGTAAAGTGTTAAAGTCGTAAGTGTAGTGTTGTAAGTGTAAGTGTTTGTTAGACTCGGATACCGCGAGGGATGCCTAAATCCTCTCAATAGGTGCAGATAGTCTGCACCCCCTGCGGGTAAGGTCACGTGATAACATTTCATGTGTTTGAATACTTCATTTGATGTACTTTTAACATAATCATCCCAAAAGTATGTGAAAGGTTATCACAGAAATACTGTACGTTATTCCATCGGTGTTTAATAATCGTGAGATTAAACTCATTTGAATAATATTTTCGGACGATCGTTTGTTCAAGTTAGCCAACATGAACATCACATTTTTTACTTTATTACTGATTTTTAATTGCATTGAAAGTGATCCGACTGATCTTGAGTTTAGATTTTATTATATTAAATAATAGATTTTTTTTAGGTTCACTAAATTAAACAACTGTTCTTTTGTGTCTATGCACATCGTTGGAAACTAAACTAATTTCTTGATTTCCGTGGAATTTTCGTTTTCGAACCCGCTTTAAACTCGGATATTTTCAATTAATTACATTGATCAAATTTTGCTTGAAGTGTAGTCCTTACGTACTCAAACAATACATGTACAGCACAGTGCAATACATAATTATACGGCTCGTGATTTAACGACTAAAAACTACCTTATTTTTTTTAACGATTTAGTAAAATTCTGGTCATATTTCAAGGTCCGTAACCCGAGTCAGTGTAGCTAACAACAGCAACACTTCAGCCTGTGTTTCCTTTCGTGTTGTAAATGTTTAAAATTCCTTTAAATAATTTATTTGATTGTAAGAATTTCACGTTTTAGTAACTGTGAAATTCCGGAAAACCTAATTTTCAACACAGCCTTTACGAGAGCACGGGGTCCTCCGTGTTATTGAAAATTAGCGGAACGCTTCGATGTCAAAGTGGGTCGGTTGTTTATGGGACCATCGATCTGTGAACGTCGAAAAATGATTATCCATCGTGAATCGATGTGTATCGAGAGTATCGCATTGTACGAGTGAGTGCGAATGTTTTATTTGGACTTTCCCCTCGTTAGTTGGACTCGACATAATGTGTTGATGTATCTGAAACATTAGTCATAGGAAACTAGGTTCAGGCCTATAATGTAGAGCTAGTACATGCAAACAATAGTGCTTGTTAAAATCGTTCTATCCCACAAGACAAGAAAATTTCATGTAACTGCTATTTGTTGAACGAGATGTGAAGTGTTGGTTTGATTCTAGAATCTACAAGGACCTAGATCACTAGTTATAGAATTATTCGTATAAGTTACCTGCTCACTATACGATGTAGTGTATAGTCAGTGTTAAATGATAGTCACAAAATTGATCTCGATAGTTAACACAGGCTATGTAGGCCTATCAATTTTCATTACCTGTAAGTCCAATAAAATATTTTTTATTTTCATGTTTGTTCACATTGCTAAAGGCCGATTTATATAAAATTTAACATGTAGAACGTGGTTTATCCGAATCTCGAAATATTTTTCAAATTAAGAAGCCCGTGATTATCTTTTTTGATTCGATTTGTTAAAAATCGGATATTCTCAAAATAGGCTGTAACTATTTCGATAAAATTTGTGTGATATGTAGTCACTTAGTATTGAAATAAAACGTATTGGCGCTGAAAAACCCAGTTCGGGAGCAAAATTAACTATCGAAGAATCGGTTACGTAGGTTATGCTCAAATTGTGTTCGTAGCGATATGAAGATAGAAAACGTATGCCGTATCAGCTTAACACTTTTGAAGTATATGCAATTTATTATTCTGAGAGTAAATCGATATTACCCAAAATGACCACCGTCGGGATTATTTCTTTTGTTTTCGATTTAGGCCTACTCTCGAAATGTGCATTTAGTTTATTTTCAATTTGGTAAACTGATATTTTTTTGAGAAATGTACCTGTGTTTTTCCTGTTGCCTTTGAACTAGATTTTTCGAAGGAAATAATTTAATGTGAGAAATTTGTGTAATATTTTTGCATTATTTGTTGAAATTTGAAGTACTCAAAATTGAACAGCCATCTCTTAGAAGCTGGTTCTATTGCTAGATATCAGAATGAATTTAATTTAAATTTGGTTAAATAATGAAAACTTGGGGGAAATAGAAAACCTGGAAACAGCGATCAGAGAAGACGGCTGAGGTTTTATGGACACATGGTCAGAATGGATCCAACGAGGATGAATATACAAATTTTTGACAAGATATTCAACTTGAACAGTCAGGGAGGATATACCAAACAGATGAAGGAAGAACTTAGGAGACAGAGACCAATTTAGGGAAAGACTTTCAAATATAAAGGTTCTTGTGGAGGAGAGAAAGGAGCGCAGGGGAGGAGGATGGACAGATGAGAGAAGGGCGAAGCACTCTGAGGGAATGATGGAAAGATGGAGGAAGAGGAAGAAAATGAAGTGATATTTGCGTGGTCCTTAGTTTGGCCTGTCCGCAAAGAAGAAGAAGAAAACTTGGTGAGGCCTTCGTATTTCTTTACCATATTGCTTACCAAATGCTTACCAATATTCCAAGAAACAACACTTTATTACGTATATTTCAAAATAGTAATTTTTAGAATGTGTCTTGTTAAATTTCACGAAGAAAGTCTGCAAATATGGCTTTTTGAGCCCATTTTGTATTTTCAGCATATTTTGATGTTTGTTGAATAATTAAAATTCTGTAAAGTAAATAGAGGACGTTTAAAAATATGTTTTTTGTTAATTTTCACTAAAAAAGTCTCTGTAAATATGTTTTGAGAGCCTATTTTTTTATTTCCTGCAAAATATTCCAACAATCAAAATTTTATTAAATATATTTTCAAAACAGTGGTCGTTTGAAATATGCTATGTTTTTAATACAGTTTAATGTTTTGCCATAAAAAAATTAATTAAAAAAAATTCTTTAAATATTTTATAACAGCATAAAATTTAAAAAAAATAGTATTAAAAGAAGTCATATGCTTGGTAATTGTAAATTCTTCCGTTTTCAAAAAGAAACTAAAAACTGGCAAAATCAAATTTTTGTATCGCGACATGGGCAAACCAGACATGCATGTTAAATTTTATCAAAATCTGTAAATTATTGGACTCAAAGGTAATCAAAACTGAAAGGCTTATATTATATTACAATATTTACAATATTATTAAATTACAATATTATATTTTTATTATAAATTCAATTTACATAGTAGGGCCTGCCATTTTTATTGGTCAGTTTATTTTTTTGATTGTTTAACTATACATTTAATAATATAAACAAAACTATTATGTTGCCAAAATAAAAACAGCGTTAAAATAACAATTAATGTATTCCTTCAATAATCCTGGTTTATTTATTTGAAGCACATTTTTACATCAGTAAAGCTGTTGTTTATTCGTGTCAGGTCGTGTGTTGTCGGGCGGCATCGGAAAACCCTCGTGGCTATGTGGACTGTTATGTTATTGGACAAGTTAGTTGTTCTTGTGGTGCAGTGTTATACGTTGGACTGTGGTTGTGTTTGTATTGTATTGGTTTTTTTTAGTGTTCTTGTGTTTCGTTTACTGACAGTGTTTTTTTGAAAATATAATACGTAATATTTGGATAATACGCGTTTCATTAGATAACCCTCTCTGCTACAGTAACGTAGTATTCAATAAATTGGTGGTAAATCATCGGTTTAATTAAATTGCAATCATTTTTATTTAATAAGTTGTGGTATTACTCTAGAACAGCGTGACTTCAAATTTCTTACAATCATTAATTTTCTTAAAAACATGTTTCTTTTTAAAGAAACATCTTTTTCATTGCTTCTTCAAATTTTGGTCATTCATAACTCAAATTAGTATAACCTAACAAATTTGAAATAAAAGAAATTTACCGTTTGTGTTAATAGTCTAAATCAGAAAAAACATATCCTAACTACTTCCAGGGTGTATTTTAAAATTTCTCAAAATCGATTAATCACATTGTGCTCAAATTTTTGTTATATATGAAAAGCTCATTTCAGTGTAGTAAATTGAAAAAATAGCTTATGCCACAATATACTATTTCTAAAAAAACAATACACAAATAAACCTTGACAGCCGCCAGGTTTGTTCTTTTCAAACCGTAAATTTATTGTATTTTAAATTTGATACACATTTAGTATCTTCATTTATGGCTAAAATCTGATGAAAAGGTTTGGAGATATTAGATAGATCCCGAACCGGTTTTTTGAGGGACCAGCGATCCATACTTCTTTTGGCGCTGGTGTACATTTTGTAAACTGATCGAAATCGTTAAAACTGATTTTGAAAAAATCCAATTTTTCAATATGCTGCCAAAAATAGTTTAATCTGCCTTATTTATTAATATAATTGTTCCGTTATTTGGGCTAACCAAACCTACTTGCTAATTTTAATAGATATTGGTCAGTTCATTTAATTCCCAGCACTTTACACAAACGTCCAGGAGAACAAATATCCTCGTCAAAATTAATTTTTTTACTCAGGAAGAAATATTTTTCAAAATCGGTTTACTTTGTACGTTAGAAATTCGTAGTCACATTGTTCTAGAGTTTTAAGTAAATTATTCTAATCGTACTTTTTTTAATAAATAAACTAAAGGTACATAATTTCTTATTGACTTTTTTTTAATATTTTAAATTTCTGAAATACATTTTAACACTTAACAAATACTAACTGATAAAGCATGCCAAGAAAGTATTGATACCCACACCTCAAGGGCATTAGTAGTGGACGAAAATTTTTCGAGTTACTGTGAATATGTATAGATATTTCTACGTAATTTAATCGTACATTCTACAAAACTGTTTTTTATAGCAGTAGCCATTAATTTTACGTTTTTAACACGTTATGCGCGTGCGTATTGGAATCTAATTGGAAATACAATTTTACAATCATAAAAATACAATTAAAACTACATAAATTAGGTGCCACGACTATTCTGCGAGAATAATCAGTTGTACACCTAGATAGTAATATTTTTAGCAAAATATTTTCTTAAACCATAACCTACAATAAAGCCTAGGCATACTTCTAAAATAGTTTATAGTATTTTTAATGAAGGCTGGTTTTGTAAGTCTGGTTTTTATTTAAAAAAAATAGTTTTTTGAGGCTTTTTACTTTAATACGTAATTATAAATAGGCCTGCTTTAAAATAACTGTTTTTAACCACCAAGTGGCCTATGCCGATGTAAACCACATTTGATTTTTTATCTTACATCTAAATATTTTATAAAGCAGAAAATGTGCATGTATGTTTCGTATTCTATTTCCGTGTGTGTTCTGAATAGAATTGTTTATCTGTTGAAATATTTGAACTAATTTTCACACAAAGTTTGTTTAGAGTTCAAGGAAAATATTGTGGAGGAGGCAAGACTATCATCCCATACATAAAAAACTCTACATAAAAGCTACTTATCTCAGTTCAGTGATGTAATCAAAACAATCTTTAACAGTGTTAATCTTCACGAAACGTAACCCCATAGAGGTCTTGACCTCCGAACACCTCGTCACACTATAAAAAGCTAATTTCATTTAGACCCGTGGAATGCCGGGGATCCACAACTAGCAAGAATTCAAATATCATCTATCAGATTTCTGTATGAATCAAATTGACGTTTTAATCTTATTGTTAGTAATTATAATTAACTAATTATATACTATATTAGCTGGGTCACTTATAATCAGCTAGCACCTACTTGGCAGTCTGCCAAACATATGTTGAAGTGTAAGTAGGTGTCAAGTGCAGTGTGTCCCGATCCTATGAAGGCCAGGGTGGAACATAGGCGTCAAACTATGTGCGAAGGTCGAGTATGCGCGCGGTTCTATTGTAACAGTTTGTGAACATATGTGCGTGCCCGTGCACATAAATAAGTAATTGTAATTATATAGAAGGCGTAATTCTTACGAAGGCGAACATTGTTTAAATGTAGTTTCTAAGTACTGGAAGTGTTGTTCAGCGTGTTATAATTTGCGGTTGGGTTGTTTTGTTTGGGATATGTCTGCGGTAGAGTTAGGCGTATTACATTATATATTTGCGTATACATTATATAAATACATATTGACAGTATAATATTGACATTACATGATATACATACAGTTGAATATTACATATTCAAAAACGTTTTGAGCAATATATCTTTTTTAAGGAGTTCTAGTGAAGACTAAACAAAATGTATTTCACGTTTCCTAAAAATCAGGTTTAGGACATTATATGGGGCTTATTTCTTAAAACCAGTTATCTTATTGTGTTCAGATATTAGACTTATTTGAAAGTTCATAGCAAATTGTAATTTTAAATTTTTCACTGGTTTTAGTTTTGAGTGAAATCTGTTTAATTAAATTCATTTTTGTTGATTTTTAAAAAAATACGATTTTTGGTAGTTTTTAAGGGCTTTACTAAAAAAAAGCTTCAAATATAAACTGTTCAAAAATTATTATTTACATGCAATGTTTAGGTTTAATTCATAATATTGTGTTTGTAATTCTTATAGTTCTAATT
This sequence comes from Callitettix versicolor, assembly GCA_022606455.1. Lineage (NCBI taxonomy): Eukaryota > Metazoa > Arthropoda > Insecta > Hemiptera > Cercopidae > Callitettix > Callitettix versicolor. Next base: position 63,057,058 of record CM040189.1, read on the forward strand.
CATGAAAATCGATCAAATATTTCGAAAATTATTATTTTTCAAATTCATTTCAAACTTGTTTATATATTGATGAAAATTAAAGGCATTAAACAGATATAAACAAAAGTAATTTTTCAAAACATTATACAACATTCTCACATTCATAATTCTTAATATAATTACAAAATATTATCCAAAAAAAACCGAAAATTTCCAAAAATCAGTTAATAAAATATTGCTTAAAATTTGGACACGTGGTAACTCACTTTATTATACACCAAATTTTAAATAAAATCAATGTTCGTTTCGAAATTAAATCAGAAACAAAAAATATAGCCTACGCGTCTCAAGAACCGTATTTTTTTTTTAATTTGCTAGTCTACAGTTTGAGTTATATATATATATATATATATATATATATATATATATATATATACACACCTGAACCAATTTTTAGAAATTATTTGGGTTGATTGTTTTCAACTTTTGTATCAACAGCTCCAGAGTCGGATTTTTCTAGGATATAGTAACCGAAATATTGTGATTGGGTTCTCATGAATTGTAATGAGAGAATAGTTTAAGAATATTAAAATGTTATCGACATTTTGACACACCAGGCCTACATGTCAAATTTCTTCTAAATCGGTCGATTAGTTTAGTCTGTGAAAGGTACACCGGTGGACAGACAGCAAGTAGAGAACAATATTTTGCTCAGGGAACCAGAAAAAGAATCCTAAAAGATTGATTTTTTTTTACGATCACAATACTTTATATTTCGTATAGTTAGAATTTAATAAACAAGTAGTTCAAAGAACAGTAGACCTAGCAGTGTATGTTGTTACTGAACCAACTTTATTGGAAATCTTATAGGGCCTACTCTTTCTCTACGAAGTGGTCAAAATTATGATAAACGTTTGCCTTTCAGCCAGAATTTCAGGAAATACCAGAAACTCTCAACGATGAATCAGAGCCCGCCACCTTGAAACAGAAGTTAATAGGAAAATGTTATGCATACGTCATTTGGGCTTTGTACTAAATATCTTGAACCGAATTTCATAACAATCGGTCAATGCCTTTTGCCAAAGCTGCTCGTCCGAAGCCGCATCTTGGAACAAAAGTAGCCTAAATAGGGAAAAACCTTTCACATACGTTATTTATGTATTTACAAGGTACCTTTTTATCAAATTTCAGTAACAACGTCGGTCAATACGAGAAGTGCATTCACATTCAAAAATGGATAAAATCTTATGCATATATCGTTCGGGCTTTATACAAGGTACCTGCGTACAAAGTTTCACAATAATCGGTTAATGTATTTGGGTAAAACAACATGACAAACACATAAGCAAAATGTCGACCGGTTGGCCACGCTTCAGTCGGTCAATAATTTCCCAATTACATTTGTTAGGCTGACCAGAGTAAAATTCAAAAACAAATACAATATTGACTAGTTGGTATTAATGTCCCTGTAACCTAACCGCAGCAGTAATGTGTTTCAATGAAACCCGCTCGTAGATTCGTTGACCGCTAATCACAGGTTGTTTCCGCCATTGTTCCGGCGGCATTATTGCGTAAAATGTTAAATGTAAACCGGTCGTAAGATACAGAACCGAGTGACAAAGTGTAAAAAGTTACGTAACAATTGCTTTGTGTTTTACTTTCCCTGATACAGTACGCGAGCCACCAAGTAGGCCTACACGAGCTTGTCAACGTCAGGTGATGCAACCTATCGGAACCGGAAGAGTCTGCTTTACTTGCCTCGGCAAACGCAGTTATTGGTACGATTTTATGGCTTTTGATAATGGACCTTGAAATATGAAAACCGATCCTAACCTCTAGATCACATTTTGAAGGGTTACAATATATAGGCTATAATAATAATATCTAGACTACAGCCCATCGCTAGGTCTTGGCTTCCTCAACTCGTTTCCGCCAGTCCTCTCTATTTAATGCAGCAACCCTCCAGTTCCCTATGTTCAGTAGTTCCTTAGCATCCTTCTCAGTATGGGCCTGCCCACTTCCCTGGATCGATGTAATTCCTCCTCCATGAGACTCTTGGGTACCTCCTCAGTGGACATCCTAACAACATGGCCCGCCCATCTAACCCTGCCATTATGGGCATTATTATTTTGGCAATGTCCGCTTCTTGGAAGAGCTGCTGTAGTTCCGCATTTTCCCCCTCCGTCTCCATGCCCCTTCCTGTTGTACTGAGCCGTAAATTCGTCTGAGAATATAAGCAGAATCGTCTTTCTTGTTTACAACCCAGCTCTCGGAGCCATACGTTAGCACCGGTCAGATTAATGTTACAATATATGTTAATTCGTATTCCTTCACTGAAGGGGAAATATGAATTTACATTTAACAGCGGCGTGCATCCGTTTGGCACAACTGTTTCTAGAAGAAGCATGGTTCCGCCGTTTCGCCAGAATCGATGTGGCATCTTCGAGATGGTTCTCGCTACAAGTCTGAAGTCGAACTCGACGATTTTGAAGTGTGAAGTGTTGATTTTTCGTTCGATATACGAATTTTACTGGGTAACGAAGTTGTTTAATATATTACGAAAAATCAATTTTTTTTCCAAATTTGATTCAAATCAGATGTTAATGTGAAACACACACGCGCGCGCGCGCGCGCATGCGAGTATAGAGCACTCTGTTTTTAAAATTGTTGCTTAATAATGTATTAACGTTATTATTACACTTTATTCGGACTTTTGCCATTATTTGTGTACATAATGCAATACAGATTTATAATATTTCTTAAGTTCTTAATACGTACAACTAACGTATTATCGATTTTGTTATTACAAATACCTGATTTGTTGTTAAAGCGAAAAATAATGTAATAAATGTAATTTAACACTTACCTTAATTGTCTTATCATGAACAATTACACGTATACATTTTTTTTTAGCGTAATAAAAAGACAACACATTACTGTTGTTGAACATCAAGATTTAAATATATATCTATGGTTTTATCACGACTGTCGCTGAAATAGCTCATTTAACAATTGTAGTTCACTAAGAATTTGGTTTTCTGTACAATCAGTGGGCCCTGTCAGTATCATGTGTACGTCAGGATCATCAAGAAATGCTACATAATAAGATTTGAATTTCAAAAGAAGCCATGAATGACGAGTGGGACGCTTTATATAAGTACAGCGTTGCCAGATTATGAAAACCGCCAAGATATTATGAATAAGAGAAGACATCAGCACGAGCAAACAAATTGACAAGAAAGTAGTGTAGTCTTCAATTATGAATACAAATACTTTAATAAGTGTCATTATCAGCTGATAACGTGGTGTGCTTGTGAATATTCCAGGCAGCGCCACTTGTCACTGTTTCACTGCCTTAATTGTGGTAATTTAGAAGTGACTCATTTCGCGGACAGCTGCGGCTGTTTGACCGACGCTTTCTAATTCCTTAAGCTCCAGACTTGATATACAGCAGAAGAAATACTTTCAATTGTATTAGATTCATCGCGGAAGTAAAATAATTAGACGGATTCAATAGAGTTGCCGACGGAAAGGAAAGGAAAATGTGAAAGCGTCGACGGTTGTGAGTCTTCTTTTAAATTGAAACGTATTATCGTGTGAAATTATTAAGAGATGCAAACGTGTAAAAATTAATACGCCGACGGAAATAATATCGCCAAGGAAAAGTGAATCGTGATCAGGGAGCAATGTAAAATAGATTTAGCGTTCGGAAAGGACACCAGAACCACTGGGCACTTTCACTTTGAGTTTGAAGTAAATTGAATATTTTTACTATCAGTTCCAGTGACGAGTCAAGAAAGGTTTGAGAACAAGAAGTGAAACTGAAGTCAGCGTACACGAAAAGTATAAATTAATTGTCAATTCGTTACAGTAACATTTTGAATTGTGTTCGATCTTACAATGCAGAATAATGCAACTCGCAGCTCATTCGTATTGGCATAATGAAAACGACTTTCAAAAAGTTACCAAATGTGATGAATATTTTAATATGCAACTATTTTACAATAAAAGTGCACAATTTCAAAAAACTAAAACGAACACGAAATTTGAAAATTTAAAATGCTTACTTGTGCAGAATTTAACATCGATTACGATGGTGTAATAAGATTTTCAAAACTACAAAAAATGAAAAACATTTTTTAAGACAGCGACCAGTATTACTCACGTTAGCGAATATAGCTAACCACAATTTCTCAGAGGAAGACAAAAAACTCAAACGTTTGAACTAAATTAATTGGAGAAGTAGTTTTTTGGTTTCCTAGGGTTATGAAAGTTAATTTAAGTAATAGAATTTTTGCAACATTTTCTCTCTGTGCAGAAAGTAAAAAAGAAGAATTTTTGTTTGTTTGTACTGAAACGTTAGTTTTATTGTAAAAATTAAAGAAAACAGATTAAGAACAATTGTGTTAAAGCTGTCCAGCCGTGAGTGATGGTTGATTGTTAACGTGCCGCAATCTCACAAATAGAAAGTGAACTGAACCATCTCGTTAGACCATCTCAAGGCTTTACCGGTAATGTACTCATTAAATTACTCATTGTGAAATTACAGTAATTTTTTCGTACAAAACCAATAACGCATTATAAAACCAATTTCGGAAACACGTAATTATCCTTTGCCTGTTTCTTGAAACGGAAATCACAGCCAAAGATGATTTTTTACGCAACTTTTGAGAAAAACGTACCTCTTTCGTTATTTTTCGTTATTTTCTTGCGTAAGATAAAATATTGAGATCGTGGGTAAAATTATTCTGTAATGTACCGCAATATAATTTTCTGCAAATCCAAAATCATTAAGGACCGTAAAGAACTAAAAATATTTTCGTATATATGAGATACATATTTTGTTTTTCCAATTTTCCAGTAGGGTTTTAGTAATCAGCGATAGAATGACTGCAGTTATGTACTTAATTTGTAAATTTAACACTGCTTATGGTTGTGAAATGAGATATTCTGTAGACTACTGGTAAAAAAAATAAGTTTTCAATACCCTTGTTCCGTATAGTTTTGGAACAATACGGTTTTGGAAAAAACAGTTTTCAATTCCCTGTTTATAGTTATGGAAAACATCTGGAAACGGTCTAGCCAAATTTGTTGTTAATATTCCAGTATGTTTTGAAATTATCGAAAAAACACTAAATGGCTGTCAGACGGAAAGCTAATTTCAGTCGTGTGTTCCTACGGTATTTTTTGTTTACCTCCAATCAAGAAACAGTTCTTAAGCGCTGTTCTTGAGTGTTCCTTAATATATATATATATATATATATATATATATATATATATATATATATATATATATTGACTACATTGGCCAGTCAAAATTGTGTAACGAAAAAAATTAAAATCACGGAATCCTTCATTGTGGAAGGCTATGAGTCATCCAAGTGACGATATTTTAGCTAACTCAGTGTCTCTATGAAGCTATGCAATCATAAAGAGGTAGGCTATATCTGCTGCAAAACGCTTACTACAACTTTTAATTACCGTTTTTATTACGTCATTTTATTTCCTTCTTCATAAAACTAGTGTCATTAGCTGGATAATTAAACACGTCGGTAGCGTTGGCCAACACTTATACAGTCGTGTTTAATTTAACACGTCTCGCCTTTCGTCTTAAACAGAATTAAATATGGCTTCCTCATCACGTACGTATAAGGTAACGGAAGTTTTGTGACCGCTTATAGTCGTGAAAAAATGTCAACAAATAAACAGTTTTAATTCTAAATTCGTTTGACTTCTTTGTCGACAATTTTTATTGTATATAGGGCTCGGTGGTCGATGTGGCTAAAGCACTGGTCTCTAATTACGACCACCTAAAATCCCCATACCCGGGGCCGTGGAATGAGCACCCGACGAAAACAGACGCACTCATGTATGCATAATGTGTTTTGTTCCCATCGGGCTATCGCCTATTCCTTCACGGGTAGAAAAATGTGAATCACATTGAAAACCTGTGTACATCCGTTTGACACAATTATTTCTGGAAGAAACTTTGTTCCGACAATCGCCAAAATCGTATCTGGCATCTTCGAGGTTGTTCTCGCTTTCAACTTACAAGCATTTTAATTTCAGACTTGGAGCGAGAAGGACACCTCGAAGATGCCAAATACGAGTTTGGCGAAACGTCGGGAAATGTTCCTTACAGAATCAGCGCGTGAGCATACAATTTTTAAAGTCTCTTCAAAAAATGATCTACAGGTGAGGGTCGGCTCTCATTTCATGCCCCGGGGTCTTGATCTAACATAGCCGCTCCTTATCGCATTTGCCAATTAGTACGACTAATTTTAAGTCAACACCGACAGGTAAAACAACAAGAGAGTTACTCGTTTTGAACAAAAGCTGAATATATTTTTATTACACATTGTTCCGAATAAAACGACTCCAACAAAGATTAAAGGTTAAACCTTCAGAGGAATTATCGAAGCCATTAGCATAACAAATCCCCGGCAACTCCATAAAACACAAAACAGTTTTACACGTTCCATTTTTCATTACTGTCACACTTGCTAGTAACGAACAATGACTAATCTTTCCCACAGATGATGGCTAATGCATTCGAAACCACTTGCGATAAATCATTGGAAATTGATGAACACCGAAGATAAGTAAATCATACACTACTAGCGCTCCATTGTTGTCGTGTGAAGCAGTGGCAACTTTCCGTATCGTCTGTGGGAGTGGACGTTAGCACTTACTTGGTAATTTAATAATCCTGCATTTCCGATTTTAAGTGTTAATTTTCTATTTGTCAGTGCGTCGACCTTTCCAGTTTTTGTTAAATGTCCAAAACAAAAAATCTTTATACGTATGTTAGAAATCTAGTGTTCTTATTTTTAGTGTTAAAACTTTTACTTTTGAAATATACATAGCTCGGATAATTTAATTATCCAGAAAAATCCGTTGATCAGTTTCAAAATGGCGGCATTCTTGATCTTTAAAAAATTATAACTTTTCATCTTACACTTAAAAAAACATTTGCCCCATTTTAATTTTCAATTTCCAGTGTAATTTAAAATAATAGCTCATGAAACTTTAACACTGCTTATGATGTGGAACAAATTTTCAGAAAATTGTGATGAAATTTGTTTGTAATATTACCTTTTTTTAGAAATCTACTTAATGTGAACGAATTTCCAACACTAACGTTTTCTTATTTTATACTTTATAAATCTGATTTTACTGTTATAACATAAATTTAATTAGTACTTTCCTTTCAAAGTATTAATTAATGCCACCTTTACACCTTCAGTATAATGCAATATAGTAAGGTTTCTTATGTTTACATTAGTTGGCTATCGTATTTTCAATGACTTGGTGTGTTACAAGCTTATTGTTTACCTTTAATATATATTTTATAAATTTGTTTTTGTAAAACTAAGCGCTAAAGTATTCTGGGATTTGAATTATATAAATCACTCGTTCGCAAAAACGTACCTTTCCACTATTTTTTCCTATTGCTTAGCGTCCATACGTTTTGCCAGTTAGACTAATGAGGACGAGGGATCAGTGTTAACGGTAAGGGATCCCACTTAGTGGCAAGGTTATTTAATTTTTAAATCACACACTTAAGACTTTACCACTAAGTGGGCTAAAATAAGGTAAAATAGATCAGTCCAGCTCGGTTTTTATACAAACTGTTTTAAACTTATCCAGTTGATTTTTACTCAATGTTTTAAACAAAAGAACGACTTGCCGGAATCAGGTTGCGACATGCGGCATAGTTCACCTCCGGCCACACGCTATAAAAACCGCCAAGTTCATTTAACAATTGTTTTTTTACTTTTACACTCTGACTTGAATATTTGGATAACATACCATTTTTGGAACGTAAGAGTGCGGCTTCACCTTATAAAAGATTAAACGTATTCGCACAATTGTATAAGTATGTACGCTGTAAAATTGTATCAGTTCTTTTTTTTAAAAAAAAGGCATTTATGGTTTCGTGTATGCATCCGTTTGTTACACCCTTCTAGCTATTAATCTATAAGCTCACAATTTACGATTTTGTTAATATCCGAACCCAAAACTATAGAAAAAACTGATGTTAAGGGTTGTAAAAAGTTTAAAAAATATTAAATTTTTTTGTGGAATTTTTCTCTTCACTTTACGAAGTATAATGGAAGTTTTGTGATTGTAAAAATATCTATTTCGAGATTTTTTTTTGGATCTTTTCATTTTCAAAGTACTGTGAATCTAAAAATGTTCTTTACTTGTGTGTGTGTGTGTGTGTGTGTGTGTGTGTGTGTGTGTGTGTGTGTGTGTGTGTGCTAAAAGCTAAAATAATTGACTAATTTTAGTAAAATTTGGCACGGTTTCCTATAGTTTGTGGTATTTTGTAATTTTTCAAAAAAAGTCTTTTTGAAGCCCTTTTTGATCAGAATTTGTTTTAACTATTTTTGTGAAAAATTTACACAAATGAAGCCTACAATTACAAAAGAAAATATAGTGTAACTCCAAAATTGGGCAGCTATTGGAAAATATGGGAAAACAGCATAATTTCTTAAATTTCATATGTGAAGAATTTACGTGTAAGATATAAGACTTCATAACTAAAGTCTGTGTAATAAATTAAAATGAAATCCCACGCTTCTTTTAGATTTACTAACCCAAATATCTTTCATATCGCAAATGTTTTTCATTTCAATATTATTAGCGTATTTGCATTACGACTCCTTACATACAAACTTAAAAGTTTGAGTAAAATCCCCTAAACCGATTTTGTTGTTTTTTTTTATTAGTATTCCTCGAATCAAATTGTGGAATTAAATTAAACACTTAAATTAAATTAAACAGTATTTTAACTAAAATTATTATTAACTACAAATTATGGTGTATCATCAAAGATTTAATCATCCAAGTACTAATCTAAACAAATTTAGTTTTATCAAAAAATATTTGAAATTACAGATTTCCTTTGTTATTACGTCCCACAAACTTGCATTCACTTTGATGCTTTCAAGTCAGATGATTGAACACTAAAAGAAACAATACTGTGTATCACTACGAGCCTTTGATGTGTGGTTTTTCCTCCTAACAGTATAATTTGAAGAACGTTTCTTTTGTAACATCAAGGTCAGTTTGGTGTCCTCCGAGATCCTCATTCAGTGACTCAGTGTGCATGCATGAAACTGTGTAATATCCTATCCAGCTTAGCCGAGCTTAGACTGAAGTCTGATGTGATCATGTCGGAAGAAGTGCTCCGAGTGCCAGGCTCCCCGCAACCAGAAGCCCGCCGGGTCCGAGGTTCCTGGCGGGACTACTTGGATCCTGCCGCCGACCCTAGAATCGTTCCCGATTGTTTGGATCACAGGGATTTCTTCGAGATTGCCGATTCCGAGTGTTTGAGTTGCGATAGTTCAGAGTTCGAACCTTTCTCCGAAGATGAACTTTCGGATATGGACTTGACTCTGTTCGAACCCGTAGCCAACGGGTCGGAGAGTGATGCTTGTGCCCTTTGTTGTTCTCAGTGTCAGTGGCAAAGGTATGCAGCTCGCAAGTTATGCATACCCTCCCCCAATATGTACATGCTGACTCCGACAGATGTGAACCCAAACGGTGAGTGTGTTTTAGTAAAAATCTTTACTCTAAGAGGCATTATAATTAACTGCAATATAATATTTGATTGTCTTTTACCTTACAAGCACACCGTAGCCACCGTATACTTTAAAACTGTTACCTACAGACTGTGTTTAAAGTCCGAACAGGATTTATGTATTAGTATTTCTACAGTTTTTCACAGGTTTGTAATTTAAAGTCGAAGTGAGGTTAGGTTATGTTTACATTTAGCGATAGAAAACACGTCGTGTTTGTTTGTACTGAAATACATAATTTCGCTATTTAGTTAAAATTAACGATCAGCCCCGCAGGTGTGCAGACTAGCTGACCTATTGAGGAGGATTTAAACGACCCTCGCGGTACCCGAGTCTAACACATACTTACACTTACAACACTACATTTACAACTTTAACACTTTACACTCACACTTACATTTAGGGAGGCAATAATAGTCTCAATGTGCTTTTCGCCTTAAAAAATTTTAACAAATTATACGTTCGTCTAATGCGACACAAGAATGCCTAATTAAAAACAGTTGATTTAACCATTAAAGTAAAAGGCTTAAAGGATTTTTGTAATTAAATTTTAATAAAATATTGTAGCGTTATTGTAGAATAGCCTACAGTAATAGATGTCATTAAAAGTGAAAACTTTAGGGATAAATCAAAACATTAGATAATATACGTCTTTTTAAAAACAGTCGAAGCAAAACAAAATATCTTTTGCTACAGATTTTAATAATAATGCAAAAAATATCCTGAATGTTCAAAAACCGTCTGAAACGGCATTGAGAAGCTTTTTCGTTGATTAAGACAAATTCGAAGTGATGTCTCTGTTCTAGACAAATAGAAACAAATCTGAAGGGTTGTTTTTTTTCACTTACCCGCTATACGAAGTATAAAAGCATTATCACAATTGAAAAATAAAATTGATATTTTTTGTAACCATTTTCAAATATCATGACTTTTTTTGTTATTTATTAAACGAATTCACCAATAAAATTTGGCATATTAAAAATCTATCTAATATTTTTATTACTTTCAATATTTAAATTTTAAACAGCCTCAACAGTGTATTTCCCAACGGAGTTTCGCTAAGAAAGCCAACCTATTCTGTGTTTACAACAGTTAAGCCAGAGTGGAACTGTTTGTTAGTGCTTGTGTTGGAATTACGCTTAGGCTGCCCAACTTATAAAATGTAGGTCATTGATTACAAAAAGGTTTTTGTTTCTGAAAACAGTGAATAAAAAAAACGACCACAACTTTCCGCAATTTAACGGCATCTGTGTAATGTGTTCGCCTAGCCGCAAATTACAGTAAGCGCTGTTTTACAATGGTGTCCCTTGTGTACGGAATAGATTTTTTTGCAAAGGGAATTTGCGGTTGTTGGCTTCCTTTAGCGGTTTCGTTAATGCAAAGTCAGCTTCGAAGCCATTACAGTTTAATATTTTATTGTTTTTTGCTTATTGTTTGTTTGTTTTGTTTTATTGTTTGTTTTTTCACAATTTGTTTTTATATAAAAAATATGAACATTTCAGTATTGTTCTTTAGCAGTTAATTTTTTTTAGGTTTTAGGAAATAAAAAATAACATATTGAACTTCAGCGGAAACAATAGCCTTAACGACAACGATAAAGTGTTGTCATACTAAAATGTTTAGGTTGATTATTATATATAGTAGCCGCCTCGGTGGTCTAGTGGATAGCGTACTAGGCTTTCACCCCGAGGACCCGGGTTCGATTCCCGGGGCGAGGGCTTGGCATTTTCATACGCTAAATCATCCCATCGTCTGCATTAGCCCAAGTGTGCACAATAGTCGGACGTTAAACACCAAAAAAAAAAAAAAAAATATATATATAGTAGAAGTATGGCTTTTTCTCTGCTATTTTTCAAAACTAAATATTTCCTTTAAATATTTCCCAGTTAAGAGGGGGAATCGATGTAAGGCATAAACAAATCGGACGGTAGTAACTAGACTCGAACCTACGTTACTTTAGTGGAGCTGCGAATATATGAAGTAATTAATTGCTTCCCAAGATTGAACTATATATGTATACACCAACAGCTAAGTAGAGGGAGTGGGGCAGTTATGTAGGTCATGCGTGATAATATTTAATTTAGCAAAGTGTTTCCAGTGTTACGTTAAACGCGACCTCTGTCAAGGTTACACGCCACTTCCGGAAACTAGTCACATAAAAATTTTATTACTAGTAAGTAAAACTAACCTAATAAGTACTTAAACGGAAGCTGTAAATGTGAACTGTCGTGCTCGAAAAGTAATAAAAAAACCTTAGTTGTGGAATTTAGTAAAGAATCGTGGTTGGAGGTAGGGTTTGTAGGTCTGAGGTTGTTTTATTTATGCAGAAATGTAATTGCGAACGAGCAGATATGGTGCTGCTGTGTCTTCCGATCGGGACTGTTATGTTTTCCTCACCTTGTCGTAACCTATTAAATTACTGGATAACCATTGACTGTTGGCGTAAAAATATATTTTAGTTTATTTTTTTAATTATAAAACAATCAGCTGTTTTGCTGACGTGTGATGGAAGGAAAATCACATTTCACCGACAAAACCAGCGTTAAAAGTTTTCGTTTTTGTTTTACGACTAATTGTCGTCATGTTGCAAACAAGTTAGCATTTAAAATTTTCAACTTATAACGGAAATACGGAAATGAACTCTGACCGCAGCTAGATTTGTTTTCTCCTTTCAGTGGCGTTTTAAAATTATGCAGATTTTTAACTGGTTACGATGTGAAAAATGTAAAATAAAAAAAAACCGGTGACAATCAGGAGACTAGCCGACAGACGATTTACTTACACCAATCTTTACAGAAAGTAATAAATATGCTCATAACATTTTAGAATTATTGATATATAAATATAACTCATATTTTTAATAGGCCCTATCTAATTATGGGTTTACGGAAACTAACAGTTTAATAGATAACACTATTTTGACTCGACTATAGATTTTTCATTTTATAATCTGCAAGGAGAATACCAAAATAACAAATCTTTTTATTAATTTTAAAATGTTAAATTTAGAAAATATGAGCTTGTAAACATTAATTCTGCAATAAACAGTATGTGCATTTGGTTTTTATATTTGACTCTCAAATTAATTGTAATATTAAAAAAAATATAATTTATAAATTAAAATCATAACATTAGCCTAGTTTTAATATCTGTCGGCACTCGTAACCCCCAAAAATGATTAGGGCGTACTAAGGTAAAGTTATATGCATAATCTTTCTCATGTAATGTTATAAATGATGATTCACCGTATACAGCTCAAAACAAACTGTCAATGCTTTTTGCCCATCCAAGAAGTGCTATACTTACGTACATATATCGCGCATAAGCTATATACGATGAGTCACCACTGCTTTTTGCCCATCGAAAAAGTGCTATACTTACGTACATATATCGCGCATAAGCTATATACGATGAGTCACCACTGCTTTTTGCCCATCCAAAAAGTGCTAGACTTACGTACATATATCGCGCATAAGCTATATACGATGAGTCACCACTGCTTTTTGCCCATCCAAAACGTGCTATACTTACGTACATATATCGCGCATAAGCTATATACGATGAGTCACCACTGCTTTTTGCCCATCCAAAAAGTGCTATACTTACGTACATATATCGCGCATAAGCTATATACGATGAGTCACCACTGCTTTTTGCCCATCCAAAAGGCTGTAACGCTCCTCAAGAAACCAAGCTTCAAAAATTACATTTTTTTTTTTTAATCTGGAATGACCGCCATTTCGGAAAGATGTAATTTTCTAATGTTTAGGACTATTTGATATATCGTTATAAACATACTGATTATGACTGCCTCGTCATTGTGTGTGTGTTTTTTTTTTTTTTTGTGGCAGCAAACAATAGACAAAGTTGTTCTAGTAATTGCGTTCCCAGACGATTTGGCAATCGACTTCCGTTTTTAAAGTGTTTTTACAATCAGTTTTATAATTGTAGGTCTTTTGTTTGGAACGCAAAACAGATAGGCCTACGTGTGAGGACAATTGTGAACAAAAGTAAATAAAGTTATTTTGACTAAACAATGACTCCGGTTTGGTTAAAAATAAATAAATACTCGTAAATAAAAATTCCTGTTATTGAACCAAAAACAAAAATCATGTATCATGTTTTCTCTTTTTTTATTTTAATTACGTTATTTTTTTTCTAAAACACAACATAACCTAAAAATTAAATCCTATCAGCTGTTCAGTGAAATCATCTGGTCGTTACAAATTAATATAAAAACAACTGATCTTTTACTATAACCAAAATAAAAATTAAATTGAAGATTCATTTCATATATTTACATCGATCAAACTTACTCGTAGTTTCCGTAGTGTAGTGGTTTTATGACATGCGTCTCACACGCACAAGGTCCCCGGTTCAATCCCGGGCGGAAAAAAGGAAAAAATTATAATTAATTTGATATGAGACTTGCGACTCGCAAAATGTACTGTTGTATATTAATCTAAATTTGTGCACTTGCATCATGCAAAATCCAACATCACAACCCGTCTTAAAACGTGATACATGTTAAATAGCAAAATTATTTCTATAGAAAACTATTTTCTCAGTTAGCGCACATCTCATTGCAATCCGCTATTAATTAAATAGTGTCTCCAAGTAAATGTTTCGTTGATGAAACAATCGGAAATGAGTTTCCAAAACTAACGATATTGAATAATGTGAGGTAAAAGAACGTTTCGATTTGGGAAAATGAAACAGCATAAACATTGATTTTAGAATCAGCTGTGATAAGTTTCTTACCCAACATAATTTGTTTCAAAAAGGGTTTGGTGGTCGATGTAGCTAGGAGACCGGTCAGTCTGCTGCATCTCAGAACTGCTCAACTCAATGTCGAAGGTTCTAGACGCGGTTACCTTTCCCGGATCCCTCGTCCTCCTTAGTCTAAAGTACAGCTTTTCAAATAAAAAAATATTTTAAACATTGTGGAATGTTCTACAAGCTATTTTCAAGTAACGTTGAACACAGAGAGAACCTTCTTACCTTCAACCTTCCAAAGTGTGAGCACACTTCTCACTGCAATCACGTCCACAAAACTGTCCAACGCGGTCGCGTAAGACTTTACTTCAATCTTATCACACGGACCAGAGAAGCATTAACTTATTTCCAGGAAACTTTAATACTCGGCGAAGCTGTGGCCAATGAGGAGCATTGGAAAAAAGAGGGAAAAAATTAAAATTACACATATTTAAAAAATTAGTGTATTTTTAAAAATGTATTACTCCTTTAAAAATGAATATCACCGACGGAATCAGCATCAAACAAATTTTCAAGTTACATTTGTAAAAACTATAAAAAAAAGTTATGAACTCAAAAAAAACCGAATGACCACTATTTTGAAACGAACGTGAACGCGTTATTCTTAAGGAAAGAACTTACCCGTGATATAACCGATATTAAGTAGGGTAATTTGAATAGCATTTAACGGAATTAAATAATCCTTATTTTCGAGTTTTCCAAATCCGTTTTTTACAGCGTACAAAATTACGTTAATAATGTCACATAATTTCTTTCCGTGCAAATGATGAATTTAATATTTTATTGAATTATCTCGGAAAAAATTACAATTAGATTTACGCAAACTTACCAAATGACTGTCATTAAGTCTGAACAATAATGGTGTAGATGTAGACTAGTTCTGGCTTTTTGCAATATGAATCATGCGCCTGAGACGTGGAATCATGAAAGGTGACAAACCTCATGAACACGTTTTATGGGAAGGGGTTGTTAATTTTTTTTAAATATAAATATAATAAATGTGCATGTGTATTATGTTCACAGTTTTGATCCTAGTTGATTCGGCACAAGAAACTTGGTAGAAAAAATTATTTTAGTAGTGCATTGCTTCAATAACTTGGATACACCTTCTTTCAAAATTGGAGGCCATTAAAAATCTTTAAAAACACATTTTACATTTCTTAGAAAACTGATTTCATTCTCGTAAACAGTGTAAAACTTTGCAATAAAGAAACCTATAATTTTATTTTTCCAAATTTAAATTAAAATACAAACTTCAGCCTTCCAGCAGACATTTGGTAGCAGATAGGAGAGACGGTTGGATTTAGTACAGTCAGCCTCGGATATAACGCGGTTGAAGGGAAGAAATGTTGTGTATGAGCGCTGTAAACGAGATAGCGTTGTAACCCAGTTTACAGTAAACGAGTTTGTAAACGGCGGCAATACTGTATGTAGTGAAATAAAAGCATACTTTGTACTGTATACATAATTAATGGCTATTTTATTACAATTTATTACACATATTACACAATTTTGAAATATATTTTAGTTAAAACTAATAGAAAATAAGTCCAGTATGTACAGTCTAGTATGTATACATCTAACACAGTGCGTACACTATTGCGAGGGTTCGTGAGATTGAAGTTCCCCCCACTAAGGCGTACAGTGTGTGTGTGTGTGTGTGTGTGTGTGTGTGTGTGTGTGTGTGTGTGTGTGTGTGTGTGTGTGTGTGTGTGAGAGAGAGAGAGAGAGAGAGAGAGAGAGAGAGAGAGAGATATCTCGCTTTTACGGGAACGACACAATTTACATTGTTTGTTTAGCCTGCAACAAAATTCTAAGAAAGGATCCGTTTCTATTCTCAACCTTTATTCTAAAAATAGAACACAAATTTCATTTAAGTGAGTGACTATAGGTCAGCATTTTAGAAAACTGTTAAGGGCACCAGTGGGACAGAGAGAACAAATGTGCGAGTGAGAGGTCATGTCCCCACTCTGTCACCAAAGCTCTTCCCTTTTTTAACTATCGCTTAATAGTAAACAGTCTCTAGACTCAGATTGGCAGACTCTGTGTCACTGAACTGATGGAGGGATCTGAAGTGGAATTCTCCTACATGCACGAGAAATTCTTGCGCAGACAGTATACTAAGTGGTTGGACTATAACAGCAGCGTGACAGCGTTGTATCCGAGTTCACAAAGCGTTGTAACCGAGCCTAAAATACACGTACACTTAATATAGAACAGGGGTCTCCAAACTTTTTAGCCATAGGGCCATACTGATTACTCCAGTAAATTCCGAGGGCCAAAACCATATTATCATTGTTGCCGGTGGTAAAAAGTGAAATAGTCCAAAGAGAAGTGAAGACCTTCTCCAAAATGAAGTACACAAAAAATGTTTACAGATCTAAATTAACTGATGAGCATCTTAAATCTCTTTTAATAATTGGTACAAGTAAAATTAGTCCACAAATACAAACTATTGTCAGTGGAAAATCTCAATTACATAAATGTCATTAGTATTTCATATGTCATTATGCTTGTTATAAGTTATGTTTTTATTTAAAACGTATAAAATGTTAGTTGGATTCATTTCAATATATTGTTAGTTATTATATACTGAAGTTAAATTTTCTGCATATTATACATGTCTTTACTCATTACAATTCTGTGTTTCTTTATCCAACTTATCACAAAAACGATAACAATAAGCCTACAACAATGTTATGAGTAGTTAGCCCATGACCATATCAATGTAGATGTCATATTAATAATTATTCAACATAAAATTAGAATACTTCAGTAAACTAAATTTAATTTGCTATAAAAAATATGTTCTCTAAAAGGAGTTTTCAAGTATGCCGGACAAAATCTCTCCGCGGGCCGGATGTGGCCCTCGGGCCGTAGTTTGGAGACCCCTGATATAGAATATTGGAGACATCATGAAAATAGCGCTATAACCGAGTTAGCGTTATAACCAAGGTCGACTGTATTATCAGTGCAGCTAATTTTGCAGACACAAACTAAAGTTCCGATCGCAAATCAGATTTACAAAAGTAATATGAAGGCAGTTTAGTATTTATTTCTCACATAAATTCTACTCAGCATTGTGTAAAATAATAAATAGAACACCTTGGTAAGGGAGCGAATCAACGTGTAAGGACAGCTCGTAAATCATAAGGGAGTTAAACTATTCACCCCCGTTAAAGTTGAGCAGATCGCATCGGTCGACACGCTCGTAAAAGAAAGCAGCAATAATAAACAGCCTTTAATAATTTACTTGTAAAAGGTGTGGCATATCTCGTTAAAAGTTTAGTGGCTGCGCGACAAACTGTTTATTGTCTATGGAGAATGTCCGTTGCGACCACTTAAGCGAGAAACATGTACCTTACGTTCGGGCCTCGGGCCTCGTGGTTGTCGCCAGTTGACATTAAATACTCCGTTAAAACCGTGTGTTTATTGCGTGCTTTGTGTCGCCAGGGCGTTCTGTGTAAGTTAACACCGCCGCTTTACATTCCAACACTAATAATACCAGGCTGTTTCACGTGTCTTGAATAATATTACACAATAGGTTATTATGATAATTTGTGAATTTATGCTACATCACAAAATGAGCTATTGAAGCGGATCTCGCACGGATTCTGGTGTATAATAAAATGGTCTGTACAAAAAACATTTTACTTGTAGTAATAGTTTGAACATGTTCTACAAAATGGTGAGCGTGGAAAATTTAAACATTTTTGTAAAGCCCGATTACACTTTCAGATAGAAAAAGTTTGAACGAACCCTGTTTTAAAAATATGTGAGTGAATTAAAGGAACAGGACGTAGGATTTTAATTTAAACATTTTATTTGACACAGATAAACGGAATTAGGTGGATAACGGAACTAGTGTAAGCTTTTACCAAATTACTTTTTGCACCCTTTTGCGAATTGTAATTTATAACGAATACACGCACAATTATTTGTGTCCGAGATGACTGAAAATGAAACCAACTTAAGACTTACATTTTGTTATTATTATCAGCTGTTTCTGTATCCATCATGTACATCCTCTTTCTACTCGGCATTAAAGTCTCTGTGCTGCAACAATTTTGCAGTCAATTTTGGCAATATAAAAAGAAACAAAAAGAATATATGCGTGTAAAATTATAACTTTTTCCTAATCCGCTTAGCTTAGAGGCTGGAATTAAATGACCGGCTAAACGGACGACACGCAAACACTTAGGGGCTTAAACTCTCTGTCTTTCTTCTTCAGGTATTTCCTTTCGTATCTACAAAAATCCAATCATACAAATGAGTACCTTGTTTACTACCTAGTTGTCTTGGCATTGTTGTAACGAAAATAAATTCTTTGAAATGATGTAAATAATGTGCTTACTTGTTTCGTATTCAAACTGTTCCGTAATAGTAGTGTCAGCCATGTTCACGCTTTATTTCTACTCAGCATTAAAGTGTCTGTGCTGTAATATACTCAAAGAACTATAAACATAATGTACGCAAATATATGATCTTGCTCATTTTTCCTAACTCGATTAGTTTAAAGGCTGAACTAAACGTGACTAATATTTTAGGGATTCATTAATTCTTTAATGTGCATTAGAACTGTAGCTCCCTTGGGAAAACCTTCAGTTATTCCTTTAAAAACGTTATCAGTTGAAAGAGTTTTATCTGCCGACACGTTAAAACATAATTGCCTTGGTATTATCTCTGATTAACATTGTTGTAACGGCAATAAATTCTTTGAGATGCTGTAAATACTTGGTACATTTTATTGATACTTGTTTTACTACGGGAATGTTCCTGAAGTTTGCGCGCGCGTACTAACTCCATTAGTTTCAAGCATTTCCCCCTATACAATGTTCTGCAACTTTCTTAGAATTGCATTATGTTACCCAAACAGTTTGTAACACTGTCCTTTGTTTCATCTACGAAAAATAACCTATGGTTCCAGTTTCGCGGTTCAAAATGGCAGTCATTTAAACAATCGCAAAGTTTTATCTTTTTCGGTGGTCAGGATTTAAAAAAAATCTTATTAATGTAATTTGAAAATGTTTAAATACTAATAATTTGTGCAGATGTTAACACCGGTTTACTTTCAAAACTATGGAGGAAGTAAAACAGCAAAGTTGAGCAAATCAATTAATCAGGGCGAGAACTATCAATTTCAACTTTATTGTAATCATAGTTTTCAAGTTACACTATCTGATAAGAAATTAAAAGGATTAAGAAAGTTATCTCTCAATTTATTACTAATATTTACCGTTACTGATAATTTTGGTGTAACGTTAAAAGTCCGCAATTTTAAAATGGGTGAATTTATGAAGTTGGTTATTTTTCCCCAATCACGCCTCTATCAGGTAAAGAAGCTTGCTAAGTTTGAACTTTATTGATTGACCCGTTCCAAAGATATAAAATATTTTGTTAACAAAAGAAAGTAGGTGCGAGTGGGAAAGTGAATCACATGACATGTTTTCTTTTAGGCGAAAAGCACATTGAGGCTATTATCGCCTCCCTAAATGTAAGTGTGATTGTAAAGTGTTAAAGTCGTAAGTGTAGTGTTGTAATGTAAGTGTGTGTGTTAGACTCGGGTACCACGAGGGACGTTTAAATCCTCTCAATAGGTGCAGCCTAATAGGTCTGCATCCCCCTGCGGGGCATATGACGTCTGTTTAAATGAACGTGTTTCATATTTTCAGATATAGAATCAGCAAGAGAGATTTCTGTATAATTTCGAATCACCTGTGTATGTTTATAATTTGTATTTTATTTGCTGAATTATCAAAGCTTATTCCTGTGAACTAAGTCTTGTCCTAGTTATGTAATGTATTACAACCGAATATTCCGTATGTTTCAGGTGAGTGTTGCACGTCCTTGGTGTGCGAAACATTCTACAAGGTAACGTACTCGTATTTATTTGCTGTGTTCTGTCTTATTGTTTACACCTTAAGCTCGGAGCCGAGAAATTACCTCGCTACGTTACAGTGAAGTTCATCAATCAGCAAAAACCGTGATCAATGTTTTTATCGCCTTGAAGAATTCATAACTATTTATGAATTCCTATTTTCGTCACTGTATTTTCGTCACTGTAAATCCGACTTTACTATCTTCATAAGCGCCTAAATCAGCATAAACTAGCACTTTATATTTTCAAATTTCATTAAAAATACGAAAATTTATCCTTCAAAGGGTAGAGTTTACTTTCGTACTAGGTAAATCTATAATATAGTAATTCATGCAGACCATTGAGTCTGCCGGCCGGCCTGTATACATTATAATATTAATGCGATAATTAAACAATTTATTACTTCGATTTTAAGGATGAAATTTCAAAAAACCTGACCCAGTGTATCTTAAGTGTATGTATGCAAAATGACGTAAAAAATATTCCAGTTCAGTTATTTATTAAAAAATTAGAAAATCCTCCCCTGATTTCGCTCTGATTTCTGAAAATTGGTTCATCAGATTTCGGTTAAGTTTGAAGATAACCACTGAAATCAGTGTCAATATTAAAAGAAAATTTGCATTTCAAGGATGTTCTGTGTTTGTTTTGTTTTCGATTCGCCCTGATACTGAGAATTGTTTTAATTCAAAATTTGTGTCCTGACTTGAATTATGAATCTAACATTTATGTTTAGAAATTCATATAAATCGATTTTCCAGTTTAGCTGCTCAATTTGTTATTTTTCACGATTTAACTGAAAATGAAACCGTTTATGTAATTTCAAACTAAGTTTTTTTAATTTTAAGGCGAAAAGTACATTGAGGCTATTATCGCCTCCCTTAATGTAAGTGTAAGTGTAAAGTGTTGAAGTCGTAAGTGTAGTTTTGAAAGTGTAAGTGTGTGTTAAACTCACCCCCTGCGGGGATTTCAAACTAAGAAAATAATGTGTTTTCACCGATCTTTAAAAGTGTTACAATAATAAGAACGGGGGATCGGCTTTAACAAGCGAAAAGCCAACGGTCGTAACGCCAGTCTCGAACCTACGACCTTGAAATGCGAAAGTTGATGGTTTACCACCTCGGATATGCCGGCTCTATATTGCAATCTTAATTATTCGTGTTTAGATACATTCCAAGTCAGACTTGCCCTGTGAACCTTAACACTTTAGGGACAGCCCTGTCTGCAGCCTCTAATGCGATAAGAAATACAGAAGTTAGATAATTTTGTTAAGCCGTGAAATTATTAAATCTTTGGCCTTGATGAATTATTTAGCGCGAAACTTACTCCCACAGCGCCTTCACCGCGCTAAACGCAATAATTCGCCATTTAAAGCGTTTAAATGCAATTACCGCGGGACTGAAGCAAAAACCAGTTGAAGGTTTTTTTACGTTGATCACTCTGACGTCAACCGTGCTTAATCCAAATAACGTTGCCCATTAATTCCTAATCAAGGTTATTCTGTATATAAGTTGACTTTACAAGACGGCAAAAGTAGATTCAATTCATAAAGTATAATTTACAAGAAGGAATATACAACCTTATAATTTTAACAAATCTAATTGCCCAATCCAATCTAGGTTTGCTCAGCTGTAAGGTGCATAAGCTGTAAGATGTAACAGTTGGTATATATAATTCTATATATGTATCTTTTTATCTACATATCTATCTATCTATTTATATATCTATATATTTGGCTGCATATCTAACTATATATCCGAAAATAAATTTTTATCTTTTCGTGTATTAGCATCACATTTCACTCGAAAGTTATTTAGAGTTTACAGAAAAATATTGTGTAGATGGTAGATCCATCACCCCCCCCCCTGTAAAAGCTGATTTTCTTAATTCAGCAGTATTATAAAACTGAAAAGACTTTTTTGTTTACGATTTTTAACAATGTTTTTTTGTCACCACAAAACCTAAAATTTCCCCATAGAGGACCCTTGACCTCCAAACATTCCCCTCTCGCCTTAAAAATTCAATTGTTTTCATTTAGACCCGAACAACACCGGATCCCAACAGCTACTAAATAATTAGATTAATTCCTATCGTGGCTTTTTCATTAGTTTTTTTAGTGTATTTTTTTTTACTTCTTAACTAATTTATATGTTGAGGGATTGTTGAAAACGTATGTGTTGTGTGTCGTAGACTTTAGTATTTACAATTAATTCTCGTCTTTGGCACAAAAAAACGATTTTGTTGACCAGTTCAACTGTACCAAATATTTTTTTTAACCCATAATAAAATTTTTAATCATACGCCTCCGCGATCAGTAATTTAGTGTTGAAATTAAATCTAAAAACTAAAATTAAACCCTGACCGCTGTTAAGTTTGTTTAGCTTTTCCGATTTTCTCACTTAACCGTAAATTTGATTCGCTATTAAATTTGTTACACTGACTTTGAATCATGATTATTTATATAGAGTATGTTCAAAATCATGTGAACCGGTTTTGAGAAATTGGTCACATTTTTAAGTTTCTGTCTTTTCCGAACCAGATTTTCATGGTATAAATGTGAGAAATTTTGTATATTTTTTTGCACATTCACCTAGATAAAGGATACGTACTTTGTATACAAGCTACTCGACGAGTTGTATACAATAAATGCTGCGTGTATCGAATTTTAGTATTTTGTCTTTGTGGTTCTGATGGAAGCGTCTCAGCCGGTGACGTCACAGCGACTCTGCTCGTGTCGTGACCGCCTCCAGCACGAAGTTTTATGTCCTCGGCTGCAACGTAATTGAAAATAATCCCTCCAGAACCCAAGCTGGGCTTAGCGGCGCACGTGTCTGTCTTTGTGCGTGCTCAGTACTTTCTTGGTGGTCACAGACGATTTACTTTAATCTCTCGTGAAATCAAATTTCAATTCCAATAAACCCGTCAGAACTATTAACCACGTACACAGATAGAGACTATAGCCTACAACTGACTAAGTAATTTAGCGCGGTTAAATCGTGTCTAGTTGACTAGTAACGTATTTCAATTTCGGTTTTTACCTTCCCACTGTGAAAAGTGAAACAAGCTATGAATGAAAAAATATTTAGTACTTCGATGGATTATCAGATTTCCAAAGCCTAAAACGTTTTTACTTGAATGTTTGTTCTTCCGTTGATTGAGCACATGACAACATAAGAACTGAACTAATTCGATAAAATTTGTTTTGCAGGAAAGTTTTTTTAAGTGTTTTTGAAACAAAACACTATTATAAATCTGCTTTTTTCAAAATCGGTTTTAACGACCTTGATAAATTACTCTAACAGTCTAAAAATACCCAACATATATGACTCACTAAATCCCAAAAACAAATTTGTTTAGAAGAAATAGATTTTTCATTTTCCGTCATCCTATTAACCGTGACGTTAATTCTGTTATCTGACATTTTTAGTCTTCGCAGTAAATAATTTGTAATAAATAATAAAAGTAACATTCTAGACGAGGTAAAAACACTGAAATTGGATTCGACTTATTTATTGCATAGGCGACGGCTGCTGATACTAATTGCTACTCTAAGTAAATATTGATAATCGAAAGGTAATCGATCGTATCATCTAGTTGAATGAGCTAGAAACACTTCAAATAATGTCTACAAATTCGGAAAGAGTGCATGAATAAACATTATTAAATGCAATCGTTAAACATTTCGATTAAGTGTAAACACAGACTTTTCGAAATTTTTCTCCGATTTTTATTCAGATTTGACACATTTTTGATTTTAATGCATAGTTCGTATTGGACAAATTCGTACTTGCGAGTGGAAACCAAAAAAAAAAAAACCAGAAACAAAAATCACAAACTTTTTTATGATATTAAAAAAGGGGTAGAAAATCAGTGTTGAAATCTGCATAAATTAAATAAGTCCTTACTTTAATTTTAATCGAAAATTTAAATTGCTACTTTATAAAAAGTAAAATTTTGTTTTTTAAAAATTTTAAACTATTGTCATTATGTAAAATACGAAAATATTCGTGCGTCGGAATGATTGTTCATGTGATTTTATTAACTTTTGTAAATTCTTTTTACTTCACCGTGCGAGATAGCTTCGTCATACGAATTTTTTCAATTTTTAAATACACGAAATTAAGATATTAAAGTTTACCATTGTATTAATATATATTTAAATCTACACATCAAAACTGAATACATTAAAATACATTCTATAAATTTTATTCCTGGATTGTTAACTAACCTTAATGTGCTAGGTTTAATTAATGGTACCGATATATTGCTGCTGATACATTACTTTTAATTTCAAATAGATTACCCCCCCCCCACCTGAAGCTATTGTTACTGATCCGTGTATTGTTAATTTATTATAGCAAACCTTTTCCACATATTTTTAATTATTTTATTATTTTGTTGAGTATTTTTTAACATCAGATTGTCCACGATACTGATGATGACAGGTCGTCGAAACCATTAGTACTTTATGAAAATTTTATTGACGGCGATATAAAATAATTTAACCAAACACATAATGAACAGCATCGTTACAGCATGTTTCAATAAATGTTTGGGATAATTCGTATAATTAAATCTTATACGGTTATAGGTAATACCTAAAACAATTTCTTCGTGGCCAACGAGTATGGTTTCTCCGGCAGAGCTGGTAGCCACGCTGGCAGGATCGCGGGCCCAGACCAGTAATTACGTTTGGAGTCACGAGTATTAATTCCGTAGACGATGGGTTCAGTCCCATTTAATAACGTGCCTGGCGGGCTGTGTTCCTCCACAACCCCTATATCAATAGCGCCCTAATAGCTTCTGATTGGTCTTTATTACATCAATTTCTGTGCTCTTTTTATTAGTATTAAAGCATTGCGGGGCAATGATACAGCAAACTGCTTCCTCGACGTGCGATATATTTTTTATTTTATTATTTCCTTGCACTTCTCACTACACAATGTATGCAGAAAGTGGAAACTTTACTCGTATAACATTTTGTTACATGTAACTTTTACCCGTTTATAAAGAAATCACCAAGTTTATATAAGTGTTTTTTTTACTTGTGTAGCCTATATGTACATCACTGGACCGATTATATAGAATTTGGTACAGAAAATATGATGTCGGTTCTCCCACGGAACAAAAATTTTAGTTTTCAAACACTTTTTGGTCAAATCAAATATTCGCCTTCAACATTTTGATAAATTTGACTTTCAGTATATTATCACTTCACGCAAAGGTGATGCAGGAGTTTGCTTAACCTTCCTCCACAGCTGTTCCATCAATGATACAATTTTAACTAAAGTCATGTTTATTTAGTAATATTTAGTAATGTTTAGTAGTAGTAATTTACGATGGTATAAATTACAGTAAACAAGTAAATCAATAGTAATTGTATTTTAATTGTTGCTATTAAAATGTGTGTGGCTGACTATGAGAAAAACAAACGACTTAAAATGGTTATTCTAATTATGTTTAACTAACAACATAATTGGTAATTACATTGTTGAAGCTTCGATAGCGTTATATGTTGTTTAAAATATCGATTGTAATTTGAAATGAATGCATACGAAAAAAATTTTATTTAAAGGCCGAAAAAATCAAGCAAATATTGTTGATTTAGTGTACATGATTTATTTAACCAAAAAAGGAATCTCCGTTACATAATTAGCTTGAAAGACGATATTACACGTTCTAATTTAACAATAAATACCCTTAGCACAGTGCTTTATATGCGCGGGCACAATACGAGGTGAGGTACTGTAACACTTCCAGATGACGTAATTACCAGCGTAGTTGTATAATGTTAACATTTACATGCTTGCTGTACCTTTGCTCAGCCTGTTTGCGAGAACCTACGTAAAGGTTACTTGTAATTAAGTTAAAGGTAACCTATTTGAGACGTTAAGAAATCTCCTGGCTACATCTGTAATAAACCTTGCAGAAAACTGGATTCCCTATTTTTAGGAACTGTACAGTTCACTGTTTGGTATTAGTCAAGTGGTTGCAAATTTACAATGTTTTCATTTTGGCTAGTACAATGCTGTGGTGAAATAGGATTTCAATACAAAATTATGTCTAAAGATTTATAACCGTATAAGTAACGAATTTTGTTCACGTTATTGACTGTAAACAAAAAATTATGTACACATTTTATATTATTATTATTATATACGAGTAAATGTTAGTTAAATTAACTGTAGAAACGCATTATACAGCTTTTGGATGTTATAGAACATAAAACTTGAAATTTGGGTGTAGCCTATTTCTCAAAATCGGTTAATATGCGCACCAAATTTGAAATATATAAAAACGATATGCCTATTATACGAGTAAATTTGAAAAAAAAACCAGTGGTGATCAATTATTTCCCCTATTTATTCCCCAAAATTTCCCTTATTTCAAATCTGGCATACTAAGTCGGGTTATGAGTCTTCATCTATGACCAAAATTTGAATAGTTTTCTAGCTCACGAAACTGATTTTCGTGAATATATCCTGTACGTTATAATTGTGATTATGTACAACATTTGAACTATATTTTATCAAAATCATTTTAAATGTTTTTGAACAAAAAATTTACCCAAACAATTTTAAAAAACTAAAAAATAATTCAGAGCTTTTTCGCTGATCCAATTTGTTTAGTTTTCAGCAATGTGGATAGAAACACAGAATGGCAGACATTCAAGTAAAAATCATTTTTTTGAACTCAGGCGATATGAAAGCAGGCACATCCGTCAAAATATTAAAATCCATTATTTCACGTACTGTGAAAGTAATACACCTAATAAATTAGAAATGTTAGACTACTGTTTAAAATAACTCGACTGCCTGCGTAAGCTAAACTCCCTCAGAGGTTAAAGTTGTGTCCAAGTGTGGAATTCTAATTACTGTTCTTCCTGAAATTAAATTTACGAGCGTGTTAAATATGAGAATACACGCGTTTTGTTTTTGTTTTAGAGGGGGGCTCAAACCTGTGTCGTTTATTTTGGGTTATGATTCCAGTAACACACCGTGAACACCCTCCTTGTAACCTCAAGTTGAGACAGCTGTACTCTATTCAAGTCTTATCTCACTACTGCAAGGCACTGAATGATAAGAAAGCCCAACATCCCAGCACTCGGCCAACAAAGATGTCTGGCACTCGAGTGTGCTTTAATAACATCAACTGATTATACAACGTCATACAAGGTAATAGTTAATTAATTGGAGTTGTCGTCTAACCAAAACGTAAAACCTGTAAGTCAAGAACAAGTAACGGAGCTTTTACACCCGTTATTTACGACTGTTACGTAACGATTGAGTGTGTGCGTGCGTGTGTCAACAAAGGTATTTCAACAATAGTGTTTCAATTGTGGTACGATTAACGCCGATAAGCGCTGTTGCCCACGTATTATTACAAAAATTAGAGAAAATTTCCATTGGAAAATACGTTATTGGAGTGAAGTGCGTATCGAACATTTTGTGTGTGTGTATGTGTGTGTGTGTGTGTGTGTGTGTGTGTGTGTGTGTGTGTGTGTGTGTGTGTGTGTGTGTGTGTGTGAGAGAGAGAGAGAGAGAGAGAGAGAGAGAGAGAGAGAGAGAGAGAGACACACACACACACACACACACACACACACACACACACACACACACACAATTCTTTATATAACATTAGCAATTTTGGTAAAATTTTATTCAAATTTGGCATCTGAATTGATTTTGGTAATATTTTGGACAAGTTCGTTATACAGTAAGGTCCGTCCAACCTTTTTAAAATGGTATCACATCTTAAAAATACTCCGTCCAACATCTTTAAAAAAAAGTATTACTTTTTTATCTGACATTTTTTTAAAGTCTGCTTTCAACACAGCAATCTACGTTAAAAATAATTTAAAATTATCTAATTTCATTGTAATTAGAATAAAGAGATGTACCCAACTCAATAATGCTTTAGTTTTCAAATGGCCTTTAGCGATTTTTCCAAGAGAACATATCTTTTCCAACCAAATTATATTCTTTTTACAAAAACTATGAACTGTAATTGTTAAGTTTTAGGTTACAAATCCAAAGAGTAATTTTGAACACGAACATAATCATTGTAGCACTGATGGTGTAAGACATCATAAATGTGTAACCACTTTTACTGCCCCTTTTCTAAAATGATCCTGTTTGACACAGATGTTTACAGTCTTTCTCAAGCAAAATTGTTGTAAACAGAATGCACTACATGGCAACACCACAAAATCGCCAATCGATCTGATTTAAAAAGCTGGTTCTTCCATTGTGTTAAGAGCGTACAGCGACGCATGCGCAATAACTTGATTATAATTTCCGTTGTATTTTTCTTAAAATTTCTTAAATT
The DNA here is from genome assembly GCA_022606455.1 of Callitettix versicolor. Classification (NCBI taxonomy): domain Eukaryota; kingdom Metazoa; phylum Arthropoda; class Insecta; order Hemiptera; family Cercopidae; genus Callitettix; species Callitettix versicolor. The sequence continues at coordinate 63,085,603 of CM040189.1, forward strand.
TTTGTTACGTTAAAACTGTTACAAGAGAAAATGTTGATCTAAATTACAAACGTGCAGTAACCGTAATTCCAAAACAGATGACTGTAAGTAATTGCACGACCTGTTTCACCGGAGACGTCTTGTGCATGTTTAATTGAATTACCCAAGTTTTAATCACAAAGTTCTGTAATAATATACTTATACAAAGTGGGTTGAAAGTTCTGTAACATGTGATTATAATTTAAAAGATTTGAGATAAGTACCAACAATGTCTATTACATTAATTAGTCTTTTTTTTGCCAAAAAAGTCATACTTATTATTTTTAAATAATAATAACAATATTTAGAAAACGTTTTTAATTCATTCAGAATATTTTCAGATTCGGTCTAAGGACACACGTTAGAATTATTAATAATGGGTAAGAAAACTTTGTTTTATTTTTCTTGAAAGTAAAAAGCACATATACACCTATCGTCAGCTGAAAATACTTTGGGCTTCAAAAGTTCGAAACCCGTTGTCTTCCTCGTACCAACCAGAGGCGATATTCACTATATCAAAAAAGATCTTAGGTATAATAAATAAATTAAAAACCACTTGCTTTCAATATTACTGTTACAAATACATGAAAGAGCATTCTCTTTCAGTTAAAAAATCCAAAGTTATGAAATGTCATACAAGACAAGGATAACAAAATTCTTAGAACAGAAGAATAATTCAGTGTTTTAAAAAGGTATAAAAAGATGCCATCTTCGGAGTGGCAAAGATATAATTTAATTGAATAGAAAACCAATTAACTGAAAATCAAAAAATAATGTGTAATTACTGTAGTTCAATAGGCAGAATAGGTTTTCATAGAACTGCCTTTTTTCATGTTAACAGTTTCGAACTGTCAACCGAAACGTTTTCCGCCATTTTTCAAAATAGGTTGATAATAGATTTTTCTTATACTATACGTATGTTAAAGAATTGAGGAGAATGAAATAAGTGTTTATTTTAAGTTTACTTTGTTACTTTCAACTAAAACATCTTTCAAAAGACGGAAGCAGCTGACTCGCTAACGTGATGAAGTGAATATCAAACTAGGCACCGTAATATATATATATAGCATAAGGTCTCAATTAATATTTCGAATCCAAGAGTTCTAAGACTTTTCACAGACTAAAGTAAAAGCATAGTGTTTCCACAAACTCGGTTTAACCCGTTATGTATCAGATGTAAGGTTGGCTGACCCGCCTGAGTTCTGTCGTAGCCGTGGCGCTTCCTAAGAATGTTGCCTGGCAAAACTTTCATTTCCCTAAAACAAACTGGTTCGAAACGACCTACGAAAACCGGTAAATCTGCCTAATTTCTCAAAATCGGATTTTTCAGATTTTTTTAAAAACATTTTGGTGATATATGAAGAACAAGTAAAGTCAGTGTAGCCTACTTAATTTGAAATAAAAAGAGATTTTATCAGGACTGAAGCTGTCAGGGTTCATTTTTGTATTTTCAATATTTAATAATTTGTGCACATTTTAATGCTGATTACGATAGTAGAATTTTGGTTTTAAAGAATTTTTAATGGAAATATGACATACTGGAGCGGCCATGATAACAATTTTAGTCCGATTTGTTTTAAACGTGGAACAAAAATGATTTTGGTTTTGGCTTGGACAAGTTCGTTAACCAGCAATATCTCTTCAGCAGTTAAAAAAAAAGATATAATTACAATTATTAAAAATCTATCGTTTTTTTTAACTTAGGCCTACACCATTTTTGAAATCTGATTTAAATCGTAAAAATTAAATCATTTTCAGTAGAATTTGAAAATTAAAAATGCTTATTTACGTAGCATTTTCAGCATAAATCTGCTGAATATGCAGGTTTTAATACTGATTATGATGGTGAATTTAGATCAGTTGTCTTAAAATTGTAAGATTAAAAATATTTTTTTAATTTGCTTCCATCACTTCTGCGGAACAGGTGCTGTCGCTAATATTTAACATTTAAGAAATGACAGCTATTTGAAAACGGAAAATATATTTTGCTTAGTAACAAATGTCTTCAAACTAATAACCACAATTAGTTTTGGTATAATTTTTCTATTGTTTTTATGTTTATTTTTCATTATATTGTTGTATTTTTTAATTGTAATTTTAATTTATTTTTTGTGTTGAGGTTAAGTGGAAGGACCTTATGATCCTAATTTCGCCTCCATGAATAACATAAATAAATAAATGTTTTGCCAAATAAAGACTTCTCTGCTAAGTTTTGAAATCTAAATTTACATGTTGTTTTTCAATGTTGTTAATTTTGGAAATTCTTTTCCATTAACGAGACAGCTGCGTGCACTTCATTGTGTGATGTGTGAAACTGACTGAAAAAACGAACTTGAAGTTAACTTTTGGTTAACTCATCGACGCCCACAATAGTTCTGCCGGTGACCTTCCTTGGTTCTTGCTAGTACCATTTATAGCGACTTGTGCCTTCGTCAGCAATTAATTAATTATGGCAAAGGCGTTTAAAGAAATTAGCTAAGCGTCCATTTTCATGAAGCTATTAATTGCAATTATTTTGAATCATTATTTTTCCTTTAATAATTTACATATCTCAATTGTGATACTTACACAGTGATATTCAATTATTAAAATTAATTAACTTCAAAATTGTAATTTGTAACAGTTAATATTGTAATTATTTAAATTTAATAATGTCAAGTAGATTGGTTGGCGAAATTTATGAAATACAGCGCCAACCAACCAAAGCGCATAAGCGCGCCATAAGGTTTAAAGGGGGTTTTTAGAAACAAAAAAGACCGAACAGAATTTGCCTTCATCCTGATGTAATATTTTTGCTTTCTCCTTTGTTAATACTGTAAATTAGAATCAGGTTAACCAATGAATTTCGAACACATGAAATAAATAAATGAAGTAAAAACATAACGTGCACATACTACAATAAAATTATTTTACTTAAAAATTTCGGATCGAAAGCAATCGAGAAAATTTCAGGAATCTGCCTAATTTCTAAAAATTGGTTCATCAGATATTTCTCAAAATATGGTCGTTTTTGAAAATTCAAAACTCAAGTAAGTGTACCAGATGTGAAATTAAAGAAGCTTACGTTTCGGCAATAAATCGATAAAACCAGACGTTAACCCTGAACGTAAATGGTTAGTACACTGATTTCATTTATTAATTGTCATTAAACATTAATATATTATGAACAGAATCAGATGAGCTGATTTTGACAAATCATGCATTCTGATTTTTTTTTAATATCCACTGAACCGGATTTGTAAAGCAATAACTAGTGACAAAGTTTATGTGTTTTTGCACCTTTTATTTAACTTTTGGTTACTTAGGTAGTTACATTGAATATAAACGGACTTAGCCGCCTCGGTGGCCTAGTTGATAGCGTACTAGGCTTTCACCCCGAGGACCCGGGTTCGATTCCCGACCAGGGCTTGGCATTTTCATATGCTATAAATCATCCCATCGTCTGCATTAGCCCAAGTGTGCACAATAGTCGGAGGACTACGAACGCTGTAAGCTGCAATGACAGGGGCAAGACGTTTGAGAAAGTACTATTTTCTAGTAGTACTATTATCTATTTAACTGTAGTTGAACACTCCGCCGCATGTCATAAGGGTTGTCATTCTAGTACATTTATATTCAATGGTAATTATTAGACTACATAGTGTTACTTCTTAATAGAATAAAATCGGAGAAAACCAAAATCCCTGACTAATGTCAAATTTCAAAATTCTTTTTAATTTGTAATTTTGCTGGTTTCTCTTGTACGATTCAAAATCAAGCAACACTTTAGAGCCGGTTTTTATAAAGCTTATTTCTTTGATTTTCGCAATTACCTGTAGTTCCCGAAAAGAAATTTTTGCGAAGGTAAATACTGAGAATTACTGTACATTGTATGGGGCAGATAACGTGGTTTGTTGTAGGCCTAGATTAATTTATTTTAAGTGTCCGATAAAAAATCTAAGAATATATGGTGACACTATAAGCGCACTTATTTTCTCGATGTTGTGATAGAAGCAAATCTCTTATAATAAATTTTCTTAATTTGACAGTTTTTGAAAATCTTATTAATATTTTAATCATTTATCACAAAAAGCATTTTAATCTTTATAAATCGTATTTAAACTTTAACATACGATCATTGTAAACCTCATACATTAAAAATTCAAACGGACGTTAAACACAAAAAAATAAAATAAATTAAAAATTCGAAAATGAACCTTGACCGCATTAATTTTACCTCGTAATTTTAATGAAACTTTTTTCAGTATTTATTATATTGACAACAGCACAGTTGTGGACCCAAGTATTGAAGTACACACTGGTATACATGCATTACACCTTACTGAAGAGGATCCGAGGATGAATATTGCAAATGAAATGCATTACTTTACGAGGCAACAGGTTTTATTCAGACGTTCGCCTGCTGAAACAAAACCCCGCACCGGTCGCGACCTAGGTTGTCCTTGGAGATCCACAATAGCGGTCAAGAGGTTTGCGTCCTACATACACCTGTGCCCTGCCTCGTGGGTGTAACCAGTAACCAATGTGTACAAGTCTATATACAGCTGTGCTCTTGCTGATCGTTTGTTTATCTAAGCTTAAAATGTAATTTTTGTCTGTTTATAAATAATGTTTTTTTTGTTGTTATTTTAAGGCGAAAAGCACATTGAGGCTATTATCGCCTCCCTAAATGTAAGTGTGAGTGTAAAGTGTTAAAGTCGTAAGTGTATTGTTGTAAGTGTAAGTATGTGTTACACTCGAATACCACGAGGGACGTCTAAATCCTCTCAATAGGTGCAGCTAGTCTGTACCCCCTACGGAGTTATTTATTTACGCTTACCCATCGAACGTAGTTCAATACACTTACCCATGCGTAAACTGTGACTTTTTCATTATGCTTAATCGATTAATTTATTACTTCTCCCAACGGTGACTGTTAATTTGTGATTAACAGACGTTTAAAGTACATCAATGCTCAACCGGTTTATCAGTGTTTTTAACCGGAGATTTTTAATCCATCCTTAACAGAATATTTTATATGTAGCGACGTATCTATTTAACCAGTTTTTGTTTATTTATATTTAATTGGGAATTGTTTGTTTGGGAACCTGCGAATTTACACTTAATTTGTGATTGTTATTCTGTGATTAACAGATGTTTAGCGTACATCAATACTTAACTGGTTATTGTTTAACCTATATTTTAACCGGTGATTTTTAATCCATTCTTCAGAGGTGATTTTATATTTAACTAGTGGTTATATATTTAACCAGTTGTTGTTTATTTATATTTATTGTGTTTTGTGATTGTTAATCTATGATTCACAAATGTTTAACGTACATCAATGCTCAACCAGTTAACAACTGGTGATTTTTAATCCTTCCTTAACATTTCTTTTTATATTTAACTAGTGAGTTATCTATTTAACTAGTTTTTATTTATTTATAATCGGAAATTGTTTAGTCCTTAAGCTGTGATTTTATACTTAATCTGTGGTTGTTAATTTAACATCCTTGATATTTTGCTTAATCGGTTTGCCTTTTATCTGTTCTTAACTGGAGATTTTAATTTACTGATGATTGTTTACCTATTTATAACCGGTGATTAATCTATTCTTAACGGTGGTGCTATTATATGCTTTTTAAGAGGTTTTAAATCTAATTAGTGACTGTTTACCAATGATTATCCTGTAAGTGAATCCTAATCTGTTAATGTTTACCTATATTTAACTTAACCGAATATTGTTTATATAAACCTAAGTGGCACGTTTATGTGTAATCATTTATGTTTAACTGAAGATTTAATGCTTAGGCCAAACCTATGACTATTTATGTTTAACTGAAAAGTTAATACTTAACCTATAATTTTTATTAATACTTAACTAAAGATTTAATACTTAACCTATAATTTTTATTAATGCTTAACTAAAGATTTAATACTTAACCTATAATTTTTATTAATGCTTAACTAAAGATTTAATACTTAACCTATAATTTTTATTAATACTTAACTAAAGATTTAATACTTAACGTGTAATTTTTATTAATACTTCTCTGAAAATTTATTACTTAGCTATGTTTTTTTATTGTTCTTTTGTACATATTTTTTTGTTGTTATTTTAAGGCAAAAGCACATTGAAGCTATTATCGCCTCCCTAAATGTAAATGTGAGTGTAAGGTGTTAAATTTGTAAGTGTAGTGTTGTAAGTGTGAGTGTTAGTCTCGGGTACCGCGAGGGACGTCTAAATCCTTTCAATAGGTGCAACTATTTTTCTGTACAATACAAATAACTGAATTATTATGAGTACCGTGATATTTTTGCTGAATTATGTTCAACTCTTACTTTGTACAAGGTTTTATTGCCAACAAAATAATCGAGGCAAGGAACTTCTAATATTTTCAACGTATAATGTAATATATGGTAATCTCTTAACTAAAACTCATAATCATGATGTTATTTTGCAAGGAAGATCGGAACTATAAACGATGGTTGAAACAATATTTGTTAAAACTTAAAACAAAAGTAACCGTGACCAGTGACAGTGCTGACTAAAGTCACAATGCATAAATCGTAATTTCTCGGCAATCTCAGTAATTCTTTTATCGAGTATTCGTGCTTTGTTGCGAATATGCCAGTGAAATGTATGATCTTGTACAGCACCGACGCCGGTGGTGACCTACAGAACACACGTGGTAAACCAATTGCGTGGAATATTAAACATCTGCCATCAACAGTCAGCCAACGGACTGCTGTTAACCTAGTTGTTAGGTTAATTCCTTAGTTATTCATGCCTGCTCCTTTCATATCCTAGATCATTGGGCAGGGCTTTCATCTACAGTAATTATGGGCTTAAAACTGGTGAATGTGTGAACATTCTAATCTAAATGTGTTAATAAAACGTTTTTCACATTTATGTTCAGCTATTTCCATTTAAGGTATTGGAGGACACGAGACAGCGCCGATCCCATTTAGTAAATCACTTTTTGTGTTGTTTAACATTTTATGTAGTGTTGTTAATATTTAACGTTTACAGTTTTCATCCGATTTCATTTAAACTTGGACAAATTTTTTTCCCAGCAAATCCGTTAAACTGTTGCAAAGTGACCGGCCATTCCAAATGTTATAAAATCCTTCACGTTTTTTTTGCGAATCTTATTTCACTACCGACGTTTAAAAATATGCTTACATTAGCATTAATTAAATTATCAAATTAAATTAAAAACACGAAATTTTAAGGATGTATTAACTAAAAAGAGCTTAAAAATGAACATGGAAAATGTTTGAGCAAATTACATCTGCATGTTAAATTTTTATCGAAATAATTCAGATTGTTTTATGTAGTGTAAACACATGTACATATAACAACATGCGTAAAAAACATTGTTGGGGAAGTGTATAAGGAATATAGTTATCAGAAATATAGGGAAATGTATAAGGAATATAGTTGTCAGGAATATATGAAAGTGTATAAGGAATATAATTGTCAGGAATATAAGGAATATTGTCGTCAGGAATATAGGGAAGTGTATAACGAATATAGTTGTCAGGAATATAAGGAAGTGTGTAAGGAATATAGTTGTCAGGAATATAGGGAAGTGTATAAGGAATATGGTTTTCAGGAATATAAGGAAGTTTATAAGGAATATAGAAGTTGTCATGAATATAGAATAGTGTATAAGGAATATAAATTGCTTTTTACATGATCGCCATACTTTTTATATATTTGGAATATAGTAAAGTTAAATTAATATCACACAATTATCTAATACTTCAGAAATTTGTGATTATAACTGAAAACTGTCAAACCGAACATAAACATCCTACAACCTAAGTATGTAGTTTTACGTCTCAAGAAGCTATTTCAGATCTTGATAATCATTTTGTTTGCACGTTTCAAGCAGAAGCACTCAAGCTTGGCGTTAGATTCCTGATCATTCAGGCCATTAAAGAAAGTCTCGAGTCTTTTTGCATTTAAATTAGTTTTGCTAAACAAAAACACATCGTAAGATAAATTGATTATTTTCTTTAGGCTGATGATAGAAAAAAGCCAAAAGCCAATGAATGGAGTTCAAGTTATCTACCGTATTGTGAATAATCCAATCTAAACAGCGGTTCCAAAGCCTTTTCAGCTAGCCTTCTTTTGGAGACATATATCTGCATCACCGTCTTTATAAACGTAAGTGGTATTACAACACATTTCTCACATGTTGCTTACCACAAAAATTAGATGTCACACTTGAAAATTCTTAACTCAAGCTTAAGTACAAATTTGTAATAAAGGAAATATACTATCTAGTATAAATCGAAAGGAAAAACAAGGAATTTTCGTGCATACAGCGATCCATACATACGTTTCCTTTAGAGTCTTAACGACCACAAAATGTTACCAAACTTGTTAGAACCGATTTTTATAAATCTTTATTTAAATTATTTTTATAACAAAAAGGTTTGAAAACTGTTTTGGGGGAGGAAATTTTTAAAAATTTGCAACGTACTTAATGAATATTGTCAATTCGTTTAGTCTATATAGATGCCCCCTGTTTTGAGCCTGTTTGAGGAGATCTAAAAACGAACATTTCTATAAAATATTTTGGAAGTAGGCCTATAGTGAGAAAGTAAAATAGAAACGAAATAACCGTATTTTTTTGCTACTTTAGGACTTTCTCTCTTATAATCAAAATTAATTCATCCCAGCATTATATTACTTAATGAGAAAAGTTTTGTATTTTTTTATTATAACTGAAAATACCATAAAATAATTTAAGATATATTTCTATAAGATACAATTATCGGTTTAAAAAATCGTAAAACCTGTTAATTTTATTGCAAGATAGTCTCAGTTAAAAATATTGCTATAAAACAACAGGAACATTTACATTAATTATAAAAATGTCGCCATTATGTCAGATAGTCAAGCAGCCAAAGCGCTGAGTTCTCCAGCCATCAACTCGGCAATGATCTGGGAATGTCTGCAAATAGGCTACGCCAAAGCAATAAGTTTACCTTCTCTGGGTACCAGGACACGCTGGGGTAAGAGAAATGAGAAAGTGGATGAGCTGACAAGAAAATGGGGTATAGAACTAACTTACTAGGCCCAACTTATAGGACCACACCGTTTTGCAGACTTGGAGGCAGCTGCTTCAAGATGAAGCTTAGAGAAGAAGAAGAGGCTAACAGCTCTGGAAAGATAAGGAGATCCCGGGATCTTTGATAGGATCAAAGCAAAGATCTGAATCAATCTTAGTGAAAATAAGCTGACTTCTGACGGGTTTTCGTACAGGATATGACATCCTTAAGAGACATTTTAGGAATCTTGATTTAGTAGAAGATCCAACTTGCATACTGCGGGAGGGAAGTGAAAACTCCCTATCACTTGCTGGTGTACTATGAGACGATTACTACGAGAAGACCTAGTATTTTGAAAGTTAAAGTTTAAAGTGAGGGATTTTCCTGCTTTGAATCTTCTCGAAATTGTCAACTTCATGAAGAAGCTAGGACTGAGTAGAAACTGCAACTGAGAGTCTCAGGAATATAGGAAGGACTACGATCATAGATCTACGAAGGACTCAGTGTGTTTGATAACCCCTAATATTCATCCATTCACTCATACGTTCATAATAAAAACTCTTCAAAAATGTGTAATTTTTGTTTTTTTTAATATTAAAAATTGCACACGACTCATGAAAGCAACTGTACATAATTGGCCGATTCTCAGTTAAGAATCCAAAGCTGTGTGCCTGATTGTGTAGCGGGCATCTTCATTTTGTACCATTAAACAGTAAAAAACAATTTTGACTATGTAGCGTTTAAAAGTACGTTTTAAAATTTATACACGAATATTTTTTTATTACGTTTTCATCCAACCTCTGCCTCTTTTAATAACAAAAAGTAACCAAATCTCAAACACCCCTTCTCTTAACTTGATTGGGTAATATTTGAGTGGCCCATCATTTGTATACGTTTTAAATTCGAGAGGGAACGATAATTACTGGAACAATATGGACTTACGATCATACATGGAATATAGTCCGGTAGTCAGATACAAGTCCAGGTAGGCAGAGTGCCGCCCACCGTACACAGACACTCCCACATTATGTAACAGTGATCCCAGATCCCACAGTACACAGTAGCGATCAGGCGACCCGCCTCGCCAAGTAATACAACCTGCATGGGAGCAAGGGGCACACATGTTTACCAGTCGTGTCGCGTTCTTGCTTTTATAAAAACTATCATATGTAAGATACAGTGTGTCTCAAAACATAATACGATTGTGATAACAACTAGTAGTTCAAAGAACATACAGTAGATCTCGCTGTATACGTATTATTAATTAATATACAGCGCTCGTAACTTTGTCTACCACTTTAACCGGTAACCTTAATACGTATGAAAAATATTACTGGACAAACTTTTTTTCTCTTTCTCCATGAAGCGGTAAAACTTCGATCGGTATAGTTTCTGACTCTACGAAGTATAACAAATTATCTAAAATTGATGAAAATATCATTTTTCAGTCGTTTATAATCAAAAAATGTGGTTTTTATGAGGATATCTGTGTATTTATGCCTATCATTCGAGATTAATATTAATTTTATAATGTTTTTTCGCCTGGATGTCTGGTTTGCCTACACTCGTGATCGTTTTTTGTTAAAAACATTTTTTTTTGCCAACAAACTCTTTTTAAAAAAATTAACTCTGTTCGAACCGAGCCTAGAAGCATCCAAAGAAAACTTATCTCTATATCCCCAAAAATCCAGTTCAAAATATAGGCTATCAGCGGAAAACCTGAAAAATCAGCCTATTTTTTTTTTTAAATAGGTTAATCAATTTTCTCTGAAATTGTAGTTATATATTGAAATCCGTAATCCAAGTGAGTGAAGAAATTTTTTTTTTAAATTCAGAAGTAAATCGATAAAACTCAATAATAAATAATAACGGCACGTTGCTGTCTTGCTTCCGTGACTGAAGTGAATTTCCAAATAACTTTTTCTTTTTGAAACTCTGATTTCACCGTCATAATCAGCATTACAATCTGCTTATACTAGCGGTTTTAAATTTCGAAATTGAACTGAAAATACGAATAAGAATCCTTACTGCCGACAAATTAAATTTCTTAATTTCAACGGATTTGAAAATTCAAAATGCTAATTTATGAAGTTTTAATTCCGGTTACGATGGACAATCAAAGTTGAAAAATAATTTAAGGCAATGAAGTTATGAATATTTAAATATTTGAAATAGCCACCATTTTGAAACCGTTGAACGAATTTGTTGATTAACGGACTTGTCTAAATTGTTACCATAATTGATTTTTATGCCAAGTTTGAATTAAATCGAATTAAAATTGCGAACGTGTGTGTGTGTGTGTGTGTGTGTGTGTGTGTATGAGGATCGATATTGATTTCAAGGTTGCGAGTTTTGATCTTACAATGATGACTCCTCCAATAGGCATTATTCAATTTTGATTCATGGAGTTTAATTACGAATTCTTATATATCAACAATATTCCACGATTTTAACAAAATTTGATTGAACAGATTTAGAGAAATGTTTTATCGATTTTCAGGTTTCTTTTTGTCGATATTTTCCGAATCGAATGTTTTGGAAAAGTAATTGAATGCGAGAGTTGTGCAATATTTTTTAAGCATTTATTATCCATTTGCATAAATGAACTTTTTAACGCTTATTGCGGTGGTGAGACCAGATTTATCGGTAAGATAACAGTGTTATCTTTAGTTGTTGTGTATGTTAAGTGAAGTTGTTATTTTAAAATTTACGGTAGCGAAACAGTTGCGCGCCAAGATTATAGTATTTTGAGCTGTTTCTATTTTGAAATGGATTTATGTGGGTAACGAACTCGTTTAGCTTTTACCAAATCATTGTAGAACAATGTTAGATGATGTTGCTGATCTTTGAAAGTAGGTGCCGCTATAATTATTTTAACTAAATATTGTAAACAATACTTGTGCAACTGGAATCGTAGCAAAGTATTTTAATTTATTCACAAATTTTATCTTGAAAAATAACATATTAACTATGAAATGTCACCGGTTTTAACTGATATTCTAACAGCCAAAAAATTGCTAGTTTTTGTCAGAAACAATACAATTTTTTGCATTTCATTTAATCTCACTTGATCCTCGTATTGTACCAGAATTAACGCATATTATTCCGATCTCTCGTGGCTTATCCTTGAGTCAGCAGGAAGGTTAGGTTAGGTCAATGCCCTCTACAAGGTTTTATTTACGTTAATACTTGAAGTATTTTGTTGGGTGTAGTTTAATCCTCTACTCGCAGACTTCCGTGGGCAACGCGGACATATTTGGCGACAACGTCAGATGTAATAATTGTTATCTTGCGTTGGTTTGCTACAATTGCTTCTCTTTAGTTGTAATCAATTTTATTCGATTGTCACTTTTCACAGCTGTGTGGGCCAGTGGTGAAATAAAGAACCACGTTACTGAACTTAATGGGGATTGCGGGACGCACAGCAAATTATACGGTTATATGGCCTGTATGTTTTGGTACACCCACTTTGTGCCACATTGTGAGTGTAGTATGTTTCATGTTTATAAATAAAATTCTGAATTGAAAGGTAATCGCGGCATGCAGCTCTCTTTGACTTGATGGAAGCGAATTTTCAAAAATATTTTTTTCTTCTTAAAATTTGTAGAAAATTTCATTTCATTATTTGCATTATCTGAACGCTTTCGCCCTCAAAATAATTTGTGTATTTTCATTGGAATTTAAAATTGTATGCCTTTTTACGCAGATTTTAGTGCTGAGCATTGATGAAATCTGACATTGAAAAAAGTGTAAGGTTCAAGTTATGATTTATTGTTCTTTTTAATTTGAAAATGCTGTAAGATTAAACAAGTATTTTTTATAATTTTAGGATTGGAAAGTTTAAACAGAAATTACTTTGTAACGAACTTGTCCAAACTGTCTTTGGTCTTACACTAAGCATTCCGATCGGTTTTGTACCAAAAATAAGGACCTTCTTTATTGAAACTACACACTGGGATACCTACAGGTCCGTCAGAATACAGAGAAGCCTCACGCCTCATATTTTCCATTTTACAATAAAAAATATAACCGATTTAAAACCGATAAAAGGTTTGTAAACAAAATTCCAGGAGCAGTATAAAAATCTCCCGTAAGAATGCAGCACAATGCAGGCATGTGTTTCAAAACAGCTGATTGCTAAAAAAAACATTGTTGGAAGTAATATTTAAATTATTACTGTATCTAAAACTTAAATAATTACTGACCGAATCAATTTTGAAAGTATAATCGGTAAGGCAATCTAGGCCAGTTCTAACATGAAAATGTCATTAAATAGAAACTCTGCTTTTAGTGAACAGTAAATACTGTATGTAATATTAAATCTGGTTATGGTAGGTTTCATTTGTAAATATTTCAATAAGGTGCAATGTTAGAATTCAGTTATTGATTTTATAGGTTATAAGAATTAAAACGTGGCTTGGTCAACGGCGTACGATTAATCGTTACGAAATTGAATAATTTCAGTATTGTTGCAAAAACCATTGATTCTGGACAGTTAGTTATACCTCGGCCTTCTGACCCAACTACGCCATTCAAATTAAGTAGAAACGAGTTCCCAATAAATATTGCCTTTGCGATGACTATTAACAAAACGCAAGGGCAAACACTTGATAAAGCAGGAATTTATCTCTCCAAACCAGTCTTTTCGTGCAGACAATTATGCGTTACTTTCTTAAGAGTTACGTCTTTCGCAAACGTAAAGTAGCTATAGATGAAGCTCCGGAACAAAAATTGTCTGAGGATTTTGTTGTCACGTTGAACATTGATTAACACTGTTCAACTTCTTGCTGTTCACTATGAAAGGTCGCACAGGCCCATCGCTACATTCCTAACGTCTTCACAAAAAGTGATTTAAAGGTCAGGATCGACGCTGTTTCCGGGCCTGAGTGTTACCATGATTACCGCTCAAACTGCTAATTTTTCAATGGAAATTTGCTACTGAACGAACGCAATTGCATTCTGACACAGCGTTAAAACAAACAAGTCTTGCGCACTTCTCCCGACAGCCGACACTGGTCCTCGCGTCCAGTCCAAAGCCCTGGCACAGTTTTTATAATTTTATTAAATCGTAGCTGAATTATTTTATTTCACGGTGAAATGACGAACAATAGAACGTAACTGGTTTATAAATCGTGAGTGGTCGTGCATGAGTGGGGGGGGGAGAGGCTCACGTAGTTATGTCACTCGTCACGGTTATTCGGCAGCGACAGGAAGGAAGTCCGCACACAGTCACCTTCAACTTGTAGGCTGTCATCATCATCATCAGTACAATGGTTGTTATCAGTCGCGCAACACTTCAAGGTCTTATAAATAAACACAGTTTTGCTCACGCGATAACTAAGTTGCGAAAATATGATTTTTACTTTCTCATTAAATGAAATTTAAAAAAGTTTGCGCGATCATGAAAAAATCGATTTTTTATTAATATATTCATTTTCAGGTTTCCTGAATTCAAAATCTTGGTTTTTACTTAATTGCCTGTCCGTATGTGTTTTTGTGCACGTCAAATTTAAACTAACGAAAATATTGTATGGAATTTTACAAATAGGTTAGGCATAGTTTGCCCTTATCTCGGTACAAAACAGGTTCAATCTGTCTAAAAGCTCTTTTTTAGACAACAAATTTTAAAACTATTACTTATATGCATATTACTGCATAGTTAACGAACAGACCGATAAAGGCTTTTTTCCCAAAACCTTGAAGATCTTTTTTTAAAGGTAGGCTTTAACCATTTTGATCAAATTTCACTCAAACTTAGTTCGTAAGTAGACTTGCCAAAACAAAATTTATGGATCTTTATTTGCCCAAAAAGTCTTATTCGAGAGTCAGCGAAAAACGAGAAAATCATCCATAATTTCTGTAATTCGGTTAACCGGATTTTAATTTTTTTACGTGCGTTAATGTTTATATATAACTGAAATCAGCGTGGCAAATTTGAGGTGAAAGAGATTACAGATTAAGAAAAACGAATATAAAATATGACTGTCATCGGTATTTTTCGACTTAGAATCTCAGACAGTAATCTGTTTCTCTCAAATTTGATACACAAAACTGAGATATAAATCTTCATGTATACCGTGTATATGAATAGGATTTGTGGAACTGATTTTGAGAAATAGGCCAATAGTCCTGCTTTTATGTCGCTAGATTCAGAACTGTGTTTGGAAAAAATCGAATCTGAAAAATTTGTAAGATTTTTTTCACAGGTTATGAATTCAGTATCGAAATACAATACGTATTTAAAGACCACCTTTTATTCAAACCCTGTATCAAAGATTATGAGTAAATAAATTCAAGTCAACTTGTATTTTTATGCAAGTCCCATTCTTAATTTTAATATTTGTGCAAAATAATTATGTGAAATTGTAGTATTTACCTACAGTATTTTAAATTAATAATGTGCATTAAGTTAAATTTACGATTGTTTCTAAATTTTACACGAATGTGTTGAACTTTTAAAATTTCAACACCACTCCGGTACTGATGCACCACACAATGATCTGAAACCAATATATAAACAAATTGTTATCACATGTTTACAATGTTATCAAATGTGTACAGAGTTATCAGATATTCACAATGTTATCAGTTGTTTACAATGTTATCAGATGTTCACAGTATTATCAGGTGTTTAATATGTTCGATTCTGTTTTCTAAATAGATACAAGAGATTACTGTACACGCTGATTTTAAATTTTGAGTTATCAAATTGAATCTTTAGATCAATCTGTTTTTACTGTCTCACTGTACTTAATACAGAAAGTATTATGATCGTGAAAGAATCGATTATTGAGATTTTGATCGATATATCCGTTTTTAGATAATGTGAGGAAAAGGGTGAATTTTACTTGAATATCTGTCCGTTAGAGTGAGACAGAACTAAATTAATTGGGCGATTTTGTTTAAATTCGTTATGAGAGTCTTCTTTCTTTATATTTTAGAACTTTTTTGTTAATATTTCAGAAAAGGTTTTTTGGGAAAAAGTTCTTAATGGGTTCAATTAAATTTTGTTGAACTATAGTTCATAAATATCCTGGTCGAAATATTCCTGCAATACCTCAAAATCAACTTAATTTCTTGCCCACCATAAGTTGTTTACAAAAACAAATACTGATTCCGGAAAAGTTATTTATAGTTTTTTGCTAATGGAGTATTTGGTTAATAATTTAAAGTGAAAAAGTTATTTTGTTTGGATGTCCGTCAGTTCGTCTTCTCCCTACATAGCTAAATACTAAACAAATTGATCTATTTCGATTATATTTCTGGGGTCTGGTTCGCCCATGAATCGGTCATTTTTTTGCCGAACCTTTTTTGATCAGAAATTTAGAAATCGGATTATCTCAAAATCTACTTTAACAATGTTGATGAAAATGTGCTCAAATGTAGTTCATAAACTCCAAAACAAAATGTATGGGTTGTCATATTGTTCAAAATTCTTATTTGAAAACTATACAAAAAACATTTCAGCAGTTCCTACTTAGATTTAATTATGTATGAACATATGTATGTATAAAATGTGAAAATAAACATATGTATAAAACATATGAACATGTATATGTATAAAAATCTTTTATGTTGATTCAAGTCAATGTAACGAATTTCAATCTCAGTTTAACAACGGAAAGTAAACTTTGATCGTAGTCGGGGTTTTTCTTTGATTTACTCTGAACATATAAAGCCAGTAGAAATGTTTTCGGTAAATTACTGTATTTAGGAAAATTTTCATAATACTTTTGCACAATTTATTGTTTATTTATACCTTGCGATACAAATAGTTTCAGCTTCTATTTGTTTAATCAGAACATGGAAGAATCAATCAGGCGAGAAGGCGTCAACGCTTAAGAAACGAAAATAATCAGTTTACGAATGTTAAATAAAAGAAATTTAAATTTAGACAATAAATCGGAAAAGTGGGAAAATATCGGACCACTAATTTGGAGCAAATTCGGCTTAACTGAAGAAATTGTTTGGTACATTACACTGTAGGAATCAAGGAGAGAAAAACAAGTTTTAGAAATGAAAGTAGTATGAAAGGTGCTGACATCGACCTCGAGTATATGGGAGGACCGGCTTCATAAGAGTGGCCAAAGAAAACTAAACAGGAATGAAGATTGTTTACGGTGACAGATTTTAGCGGGAAGTTCGGAAAGGCATTATTCCGGCATTATTGTACAAGAGGGACGAAGAAGGAAACTTCTG
The DNA here is from genome assembly GCA_022606455.1 of Callitettix versicolor. Lineage (NCBI taxonomy): Eukaryota > Metazoa > Arthropoda > Insecta > Hemiptera > Cercopidae > Callitettix > Callitettix versicolor. Next base: position 63,102,865 of record CM040189.1, read on the forward strand.
TACAAAAGGGACATTCTGGCAACTCTTTTTTATTTAAATCTTCTTACGTTTTGTTTTAAATTTATTCTTAAGTTTAATTATTTCTTAACGAACGACGTAGGCTGTAAAAAATCTCTCCAGTAAAACATTTTGCAGTTGAAATTCGCCAACTGTACTATAGTATTAGTTAACTAAACAGGATTACATTTCGAGAGCTGAGCTTTGAGAATAAAACTAACACATTGTTTTATCTTGGAAACGGTTTCTGCATTTATCGCAATACATTAATACATTTCTAGCATGTTGACACTGCATGACTTCTGATCAACTAGTTACATATGTACTTGTAATGAATCTAATAGGCATTAAAGGTAAACATTTTTAAAATACATTGCATCGTGCGTTTTTTGTTTACAATTTTTAGAAGTAAAATTGTGACCACTTGGACGAAGTAGGACAGTAATAAAAAAATCAGCCTTTAAATATTCTATAAAATTCAAAATGTTTTCATTATGAATTTTTTTAAATCTGCTTAAAAATCATCAAAATCAGCGTTAAAATCTGCAGAAATTAATAGCTTTACCGCAGTCAGTTTTATTTTAAAAATTAGAAAAAATAATGTATGCAGAATATTTCACTGATTACGATAGTTATATCTGATTATCATAAAGGGCAAGTTAAATTTTTCGGCCATTTAATTTTATATTTTCATTAATTTTAGTGAAAACGAAAAAATATAAATAAAGTTTGTTATATGAACTTTGATTAAAACAAACGGTGTGCCGTAATTTTTATATAAGTAAGTTGTTAGAGATATTGTCTAGCTTAATTTGTTGACGTGTACACTTACGTTGATTGCCAGACCGATGTTTAAGTTTAAAGTACTGCCAATATAAAACGCCGCAGAATTATTGCTCACATTAAACAGGAAAATTGCCACCTGAAAGATTAATAAAAGAGTTGTACAAATTAAAGATTCGGCGCACGAAACTAATTAATGGGTACAGAAATATTACACAATCAATTATTTCTAAAAAAAATCAGCTGGTTAAGAAGTTAAAACTGGAAAATCAGCCTCAATCAGATTCACAGCTTACCTCCGGTGTATGAAATTTAAATTTAAAAAGTTCATGGTTTTAAAGTAAATCGCAAAATAAATTATTTTGTTTTACTTTCAAAATGTAAATGGCATTAATTTCAATTTTTTTACACTAACTTGCGTTTTGTATTTTCAATAAGACGTAAATCAGATGAACTGTTTTTTTATAAACGAACGTGATTTGGGGGATTTGCATTTATTTATTACATCTACAGCTAACCTGAGAATAAACTGATCTAGTAGTATTCTTTTCCATACAGAAACATTACAAGAAAATTATTCCATTGGAGAACCTAATCACTTTACTAACTCCAACAGCTTCTTTCTTTAAGCCTTGTCACAGCGTCACTGCAGTAGAGTTTCAGCACGGTAGTCTCCTCGCGTCCAGCTGCAGCAGACCTTATCTCTCTGATAGTTTCCACATGCTTTATGGATATTGGTCGCTGCTGACTTACGGGTGCCCCAATAGCTTCTTTCTTTAAGCCTTGTCACAGCGTCACTGCAGTAGAGTTTCAGCACGGTAGTCTCCTCGCGTCCAGCTGCAGCAGACCTTATCTCTCTGATAGTTTCCACATGCTTTATGGATATTGGTCGCTGCTGACTTACGGGTGCCCCAATAGCTTCTTTCTTTAAGCCTCGTCACAGCGTCACTGCAGTAGAGTTTCAGCACGGTAGTCTCCTCGCGTCCAGCTGCAGCAGACCTTATCTCTCTGATAGTTTCCACATGCTTTATGGATATTGGTCGCTGCTGACTTACGGGTGCTCCAATAGCTTCTTTCTTTAAGCCTCGTCACAGCGTCACTGCAGTAGAGTTTCAGCACGGTAGTCTCCTCGCGTCCAGCTGCAGCAGACCTTATCTCTCTGATAGTTTCCACATGCTTTATGGATATTGGTCGCTGCTGACTTACGGGTGCTCCAATAGCTTCTTTCTTTAAGCCTCGTCACAGCGTCACTGCAGTAGAGTTTCAGCACGGTAGTCTCCTCGCGTCCAGCTGCAGCAGACCTTATCTCTCTGATAGTTTCCACATGCTTTATGGATATTGGTCGCTGCTGACTTACGGGTGCTCCAACAGCTTCTTTCTTTAAGCCTTGTCACAGCGTCACTGCAGTAGAGTTTCAGCACGGTAGTCTCCTCGCGTCCAGCTGCAGCAGACCTTATCTCTCTGATAGTTTCCACATGCTTTATGGATATTGGTCGCTGCTGACTTACGGGTGCTCCAATAGCTTCTTTCTTTAAGCCTCGTCACAGCGTCACTGCAGTAGAGTTTCAGCACGGTAGTCTCCTCGCGTCCAGCTGCAGCAGACCTTATCTCTCTGATAGTTTCCACATGCTTTATGGATATTGGTCGCTGCTGACTTACGGGTGCTCCAATAGCTTCTTTCTTTAAGCCTCGTCACAGCGTCACTGCAGTAGAGTTTCAGCACGGTAGTCTCCTCGCGTCCAGCTGCAGCAGACCTTATCTCTCTGATAGTTTCCACATGCTTTATGGATATTGGTCGCTGCTGACTTACGGGTGCCCCAATAGCTTCTTTCTTTAAGCCTCGTCACAGCGTCACTGCAGTAGAGTTTCAGCACGGTAGTCTCCTCGCGTCCAGCTGCAGCAGACCTTATCTCTCTGATAGTTTCCACATGCTTTATGGATATTGGTCGCTGCTGACTTACGGGTGCCAATAGCTTCTTTCTTTAAGCCTCGTCACAGCGTCACTGCAGTAGAGTTTCAGCACGGTAGTCTCCTCGCGTCCAGCTGCAGCAGACCTTATCTCTCTGATAGTTTCCACATGCTTTATGGATATTGGTCGCTGCTGACTTACGGGTGCCCCAATAGCTTCTTTCTTTAAGCCTCGTCACAGCGTCACTGCAGTAGAGTTTCAGCACGGTAGTCTCCTCGCGTCCAGCTGCAGCAGACCTTATCTCTCTGATAGTTTCCACATGCTTTATGGATATTGGTCGCTGCTGACTTACGGGTGCCCCAATAGCTTCCTCTAGAACGTTTGTATAAATTGAATATTGGACTTTTTGGTGCAGCTTTCAACTGTCTTAGCATTTGATTAGACAAACGTATCTTATTATAAGTGTCTAATTCAGATCTTCTGCCGAGGAGCAGAATACATTTTTCTATATTTAATGTCACTTTTTCTTCTTTTTGATTGGGTGCCTTCCAGTTTAATCTAGCATACCAAGGTATTTAATTTCTACAATGGGTTATTTTAGAACTAGAAAATACAGGTATTGCATTTTTTTTTTATTTGTGAAATTGACATGAATTTATTTGAACTCACTTAAATGCTACTTTGTCCAAACACTAATCTTGTCAAGGTTATCTTGCAGTTTGTCAGATGCTTCTTCTACCGTGTAAGCTGATGTCATAATAGATATGTCATCGGCAAAAGAAGCTGTTGTTATTCTCTCCTTTATAATTTGGGGTAATATACAAGTATCATTTATTACCAAAACTTCAGAAAAAATTTTTAAACCGATTTTGAGGAATAAGGCCGATTTTCATTTTTTTTAGTCGCTTTTTTTACGACCCGTATTTTGAATGTGAATGTTTAAGGGCTGGTTGTGATGTTGGATTTTTCGCGATGCGTGCCAATATCGTATGGCACATAATAGTATATTTAGCGCGTTGCGTGCTATTGTATATATAAAAATATAATTGCGACTACTTCTAAACAGCTGTTTTCGCACAACAGCTGTTACTTCAATATCATTTCAATTGAGGTTATGTTAAAAAATCAATTTCCAGATAAAATTGACATAAAATTATTTTTTTAAAATGTTTTAAATGAACATTTTAGGAAAAATGAACGCGAAATACTACGATGATTAGAAAATAAATTAAAACAAAAAAATGAAATTAACGATGAAAATGTTACAATTAATGAAAAAGTTATGCTGAAGAGCAACATCAACTAATTAGTAATAAAAACGAGAATCGAGAAAAACATACATGAGTTATATTTTTTGTGTAAAGTTTCTTCAATATCGGTGTGCTTAGTGATTTTAAGTACACTTCTTTTTTCCTTACACTAAGGTGTTTGTGTTATTTTACACTTACACACTCTTACCTGATGTTTTGTGTCTTCATCACCCAAATATTCGCATTCGCATTCTGATAAAATCTGTTTGGTCAACTCCACCTTAAAACAAAAAATTGAATGCTTTCAACAAATAAAATGTGAAACAATAAACAAATGCAATTTTAATTGTTCAGAAACATCAGGTGTAAGTCGAGGGAACAAAAATTAAACCTGATCACCGTTGAATTTAACTACGAATCACTTTTTCTTGAGTAGTCTTTTACTTGAGTTGTCACATGAAACAAACGTTTGAATTTGAGAAAAACGTCTTGTTTCCTGTTTCTGAGTTTCTCACGTTTTTCGATTGTTTTAGAACCGGAATATTTATTGAAAACGGTCCACTTGCAGTACGTTTTAACTGAGTTCGCAAGGGCTAAATTTGGTCCTCTTTTCAGTAAGTAAAACTAGTTATGAAAATGGAAAAACAATCTATTTGCTAATTCGTTCGTAAGTGACAGTAAATAAATTTTTAATGAAGTTTAACATTTTACTTTATGCTAGTTAAGCAAGTTTTCAGACTAATGCTGAAGAGGGATCGACATACGAAAAAAAACGGAAGTAATTAACCTCGAACTTGTTTGAAGGTCAGATTGTACCGAAGTGAACTTCTGCGAACATCTTAACATCTTATTATGTACTTCAATGCAAACAACGACTTTTTGAAAAGAAATATTAGCTGAATTAGTACAACCATAATTTCAATTTTTTAAATTTAGAATTACTTAAAAATTTGACATATGAAAGTGCATGTATTTTTCACGAGAAAGTATACTTTTTTAACAATTAAATGGTCTAAAGTGATGTTGCATTTTTTGTGTTCACACGATTTCAAAATGATGTAGGTGATGATTAAGGTATCAAGGGAACAATATGTTTATTCATTGACAGTATATTTTTGTTAGAGCGTTAAACATGCTACAGCATGCTTCAACAACGCTAATACAAACAAACACTTTAAACAGTCTATTTAATGCACACCTACGCACCTTCAATATGTGCAGTTTCAGCACTTTGTTCACACATCACTAAAAGTACGCGTATTTATACCGTAAGTACCTCGGTCGTGAAGTTGGTCGTAGACATAGACAGACACAACAGTTCTATAATCTGGTTTACAACCAAAGCCATGTTAAAGTATGACTGTGGGTACAAAGCTTCGTGAGGATTGATGAACAAATGAAGCGCCTCCAATAACACGGCGGAGTAGAAGCCAATGACGATCAACATTTTGAACTGGGAACACTCTTGCAACGTTCGGTGTATTTCGCAAAACTTACTGTGCATGTTGTTCAAAGCACGGACCACAACGTGTCCTGAAACACAAAGAAATTTTAACGTAACCTACAACTCTTTACTGAGTCACTATCCCAACAGCCCCAAGAACCTGTTTTTCAGTTCCGTAATATAAAAGCAAAAACATCAAGAAGAAATCCATCTGGTTTTATACAAGACAATATTGAGACCATAATGTATGCCAACGAAATACATGTGGATTAGGACGAATAAAGATATAACAGAAATGGTTAAGGAATTGTAACACATTGTACCATGCTTTCGGAAAAGGAAGATCTTGTCCCAAGAAAGGGGAGAAATAGGTGAAGGAAGGCTGTGAAGGACTGAGAAAGAGTGAGTAGGCTTACGAAAGGAAGTAGATGCCTCCAAACTAGACTCGATTTCAAAGGACCGTATCGTTTTCTTGTTAGGTACAAGACAATATTGAAAACATTGGTAATGTATGGTAATTAACCCTAGATACTTACCGAAGCGAACAAAAAATGAAAAAGACTGACGTGAAGGGAAAAAATTAAAGGATTGTTTTATCAAAAATGTTGGAAAAATATAAGACGAACAAAGAATTAACATAAGTGTTTAAAGAACAAGTTACTGTAGCAAGCTTTCAGATACGGAAGATCATGTCTCAATTCCGGAAAGAATAGGGATAATAAAAAGATACAGTAGTTGCAAAATGAGGGGGAGATTTTGAAAAACTGGCCGAAAGAAGTTTGAGGAGAGTAACGAATATACAAAAATTAACGGACGGTTATAAATAACTAGGTGCCATAGCAACAAGAAGTAAGAACGTTTTGCATTAAAAATGACTCCTTCAAGCCACCTGTTTTTTTTCTCTACCTATTATCCATTTTTGTCGTTAGTTTTCATTGTATTTCGAAGTCGATTATTCATGTAATATTACCAACCCTACTTTATAATTGAACATCCTTGTTTAAGTCTTGCAATTTTTTGTTTGTCTTCTACAAACCTGTGATTCCTGATTGGACCGAAGACAAACATTTCTTCCAACTATCTGAAACCTTATTTCTCTTCCGAAGAAATTCAGTGAGCAAATAAGAACCTAAAAGAATAAGGCGAAGGAGATGACCAATGACGAGGAACATTTTGACTTAAAACAAACTCACAGTGTTTTTAAAGTCGTTGTGAAAGCTTGATACTGTAAAACCAGCTAATTACTTTTGGTATGGGTTATCACGTGGAAAAATATCAATATCTCTTTCGTTTTGTAAAGATGTCCAGGTTTCCCTTTTGCCATAATATAACATCATAATTCTTTTCTTTAGAACAGTTAAAATAGGATTACCAGTTACTAATTTTAAACGCGCACAATATTGTGACTGTACAAATAAACAGATAAACTTACGTTCAGTGCTGTGACTTAAAGGCGGACCTTCGCGCTGTAGGACTTGAAAGAGGTCTTCGTTAAGAATGGAACACCTGTGTTGAAGAATTTTATTGCAGATGTAAACGTTGAAACACGAGGCTAGGTTAATTAGGTGGTCAACAAGCTGGAAATAGCGAACAGATTTTGTTATAATATAAAACATTGTTGCACATTTTACAAAATGTACAACCACAATTGATTATTTGTCACTGTACAACATAGAACATCTCTACGCTTAGAGTGAAAACAATCTTACTTTTGTGAAAATCAATTTTACCATCAAACAGCTGATTGTGGCCAACAGCTGTTACTTTGTTACGTTATTTTAAAACGATCGTATTAAATAATTTGAACGGATCTATTAAGTGCAGAATTATATTTTAAGATCTCGTCACAACTTGTCCTTACCAATGCTAAGGTGTAAGCAGTGTGTCGATTTGAAAGTTCATTATAAACTTTTGCTAAATGTAGAGTAATATTGGAACCAATTAAGAAGCAAAACGTCACAGTACTTCTAACATTGTCAACCAGAATTCGTCGCTTCCTTTTCGGATCTGAAAATGAAAATGTGTTACCGATACTTTAAAAGTACTTAAATACAATGCGTGTACAAAAACATAGCACATTCGAGCCTAAATACAGTATTTAAGCTGAGGCAGATATTCTAAAGTTACGAGAGATTGTAGGGCCTAATTATGTCAATAGAATATTAAAAATTAAAAGACAATTAATAGTGAATTATTGTTTACTCTATTTACATTTATAGTAAACAGTAGCAGTAAACATAATCTCACTTGAAATAATTATCGTAAATATGACAAAAAACATAACCTCGGTTGAAATAGTATTATTGAAGGAAACGGCTATGGTGGGAAATCAAATGTTTAGGGACCATCCCTCGCATCACCATAAAGTTACAATTTTTCTGTTATATATTAGACATTATGATTGTTTTTATTAAGCAGACAAAATTCTTTACTGTTAGATTAATATAATTATCTTGATTACTACTTGCCACCATTTCTAGTCTTGTTATTTTCACTGTTTTTTATACATTTCGAATGTATTCTTTAGAACAATGAATCACTGATTAAAATTGCAAACACAAGAATAACAGCATTCGGTACTCAGCATTGTTGCATTGGTTTTCTAAATGTAAATATCTTTTAAATTATCTACTAAAATTAAATTATCAAAGTTCCTTTACTCCCAAAAAGCACTTTTCCATAACCTTCGTAGTGCACCGATTCCAACTGGTCCAATACGTTCCATAAGAGCTGTTCCTTAGATGTCCAAGAACTTGCTAGATTTAACGCACTTACAAAGGATAAAATTATCTGGTGCCCCTAAAACAAATCGATATAATCATTTAACATGTTTTTTTAATATGTTCAGTGTAGTTTAAACATTGCAGAAAATTTATTTCTTTATTTTTTTTTTTTTTTTTTTAGGCGAAAAGCACATCGAGGCTATTATTGCCTCCCTAAGTGTAAGTGTGAGTATAAAGTGCATTCTTGTCGTAAGTGCATTCTTGTAAGTGTAAGTGTGTGTTACACTCTGGTACCGCGAGAGACGTCTAAATCATCTCAATAGGTGCATATAGTCTGCACTTCCCTGCGGGGTATTTCTTTAATAGCTAAGCATAGACGATTCTGTACTCAGCGAAATCCATTTCAAAATGGTCTCCATTCAAAATATTTAAAATCATACATTTTATATGACATTTTTGTAATTTTTTATGTAGTATTAACGTTTAAATTTGCACAGTTTTCAGTTTTTTAAAATACTGAAGTTGGGAAAATTAAGGGAAGTCTGTTAAAAGGCCTAAACTGTTGTACATACTTTATTTAAGGTAGTTACATACTTTAATATCGTCCTGTTACTTACTGTAGCGTAATTTTTCTTCTTCAACTTCCACATAAGGAATAGTGGAAAACATAGGCAAATGCAGAAACAGAATAATCCAATTAGATGAACTTTTGATTTCTGAAATCAAAAAACTTAGATAACGAATCAAAATAATATATTTAGGACCCAGTTTATAATACATAAAATTTAAGCAAAATTTGATGAATCGATTTGGATAACTTAGGCATTTCTGGGTTTTTTCGATAGCCCCTGAACCGGAACTTTAGGGATGGGGAGAACAAGTCGTTTATTTTGTTCAGGTCAAACTGTCAATTCTTTTAAAGTCCCCTGAGATACCCATTGGCACTCAGACGTCAAAGTAAAGTTACTTTTTCTAGCCTTAAACGATTGTTTCTGTATACTTTTTATGGTGAGAAGGTAAAACGCAAAACTCGTTTCACAGTTTTCTAAAATTAAATACGGAACTTAAATTTGTCAATGTTTTCCCGTTTTTTTTTCGGTCATATTTTAAAAAATTCTCATTTTTTAACAACGTTGAGTCTTTTTAATCCCATTATTGAAACACAAATTGTGCAACCTCGATTATAAACTGTTCTTGTTCTACTTCATAATTCACTGTTATGCGCTTTGTTAAACGGTCAAAACAAAACCAGCCTATGTTTGCATACGTTCTGTGACACTCTGAGGCGTGATTTGTAGAAACTGAATTAGGCTGTGATCGACAAATAATTTGAGACCATGTAGTCAGTTAAAAGGAATAGACCCTAATTACGCTACCCTGATTTTCTATGCACTTCTAGTTAGATTTGACACTGTTATGTACAATCAAAAGTTAGAGAAAAAACAACTAAGGTTATGGAAAACAGCTTTTACACACACACACACACACACACACACACACACACACACACACACACACACACACACACACACACACACACACACACATCTCATATTAACAAATGTTACTAAACCATAGCCTATATTATCCTCATAATTTTAAATTATTCCAAAATATTAAGTATTAATTTTATATGACTTTCTTAGGATCGATATAGGGCCTATAGAAGATTGTAGGCCTATTGGCAAGTTGATTACTTTGAAAATCAGTGTTCCGGTTCCTAAACCAAATTAACTCTATAAAAGAGAAAACAATGTAATAGTTTTATTTAAAAGTGTCAGCTGTTTAAAACCTTACGCTTTAGGCCAAATATTCACCAACAATATTCAAATTAATGAATTGCTGAATGCTCACGTTTTAACAAGCTAGATGATTTTATAATTATGCTATTATTTTAAATGTTTAGTTAATTATGGAAGCTTCCTTTGAGCAGACTATGGTTTAAAGATTACGATGTAAACGTAGTTAAACCATATAACGATCTTACTAAATTATGAAATAAATGGTGCACTTACAACATTATCAATTAAATATAACTATCTCATATCTAGTGTGGAAGTTTTTCTTTTAAATGTAATTTAATGTATTTATGAGCTAATGTTCTGATTAACTCGAGAATTACCTGGTTTTGATGGTAAATAACTTTAGGGTGCTGGCGAAATCATATATCGCATTTAACTAAACACAACTCCAAAATAGTGTGACCATTTTGCTTTGAAACGGTTTCGCACTTATAATGCACCAAAAGCAAAAATTAATTTCACTGTTTTATTTCATTTTTGCAGCCCTTTAAAAAAATCTAACAAAGTGCGGCCTTCCCTAACTAGAGTCACTCAGGAACTGAACTGCGCATGATTTTTTTAAAAGTGGCGCATTTTAATGACGTCAGTTTTTTTCTGGAATGTTCTATGTCTGCCCTGCGCTCACCCATTGAAGGTAAGGGGTATCGCAACTATTTTTATTTGAGAACAAGATGATATCGTGTATCGCTTTACCTTAAAACGCTACAGTTCCTTAAAACTGAAATACATTATACATTATTAAATCGTATCAATCAACGGTTAATAGAAAGTGCAGAGGATTAGTGTGGTGCTGTACAAAGATACCTTGACAGGAGCGATGCCACAGACTTGAGACAAACACTCGGAGACTCGCAATGGCCACACGGGGCCACACGTGAGGGTTTTGCGTATCCACTTCATATCGTATTGTGTCGGTCAACTGGCAGCTAACCTGCGGCAGCACACAAAGAATTCATAATCGCGCCAAGAAACTGTCTCGCTGACGTGATGGGAGCGTATTTCCAATAATATTTTTTTATCTTACAATTTTTTAAAAATTGATTTCATCATAGTCAGCATTATAGTCCGCAGAAATTAACAGTTTAAATTTCAAATACCAGTGATATACGAAAATGAAGATTTTCAAAAAAGATTTTAAAATATTGTTGAAAAATCGCCGCTTCCATCATGTCCGATCCGATTCCAATTTAACCAAATTACCTCGGTGTGAATTGACAAGCTCTGGTTCACTGTTGTAGGAACACTGTTGTAGGCTACTTCATTTTCATTTCGTTATTCATTACTTCGCTACAAACTTAACACAATATTTTCCTTCTTTGATCGGATTTGTTTTTATCTGTCAAACAATCCGAACGTTATGTCAGCAAATTGATTTAAGTGTTTAAGTTAATTGAAAGAATTCGTACCAAGCTTTTTACGTAATTGGGTAGTGGCATTGATTGTTGTTTACAATCTGAATACCAACATTATTTTCATTCTGTAAATAAACACAATTATATAAATGCCGACATTAATATCATTAAAAATAGTTATTAAAACTTTCTTGTTTTTTAATTTATTTTGTGCTTATGAAAGGAAAGTCTTGTTATTTTTTAAGAGTAATTAATATAGATCGTTTAGTATTTCTCTATTTCTCCCTTTCTGTCTAATGTGCACACACCATTTTTAAATAGATTTTAAGAAAAATGTGTTTTGAAAACTTCATCATTTTTGTAAAGGTATCGAATGAAAATAAAATATTTTCCATTTTTTAACTAAGAAGGAAATGTTGAGTATGAATTACTTATATCAAAATGTCGTCTTTGTTATTCATTGTTGTTAGTTTTTACAAATTCGCTTCTATCACGTCAGCGAAACAGCTTAGAACTGAGTATGTTTTACTTCAAATTTCAGGATATTGTTAAAGTTATTCTAATTATTAGTTATGTTTAAAACCTTTGGTAAAAAAAGTAGTTTTTAAGAAGAGAAAAATGTAAAAATTCTGATTCTTTCTTAATTTTTAACACGTATTCGTAACAGTTGTCTTTATAGAAAATTGCATTACAATAAATACTTATAACATGTTAATTAAATACAGGTTATATGTATTATTCATGTAAACTTGTTACAGTAATCTTGTATGATATTTTAATATGGTTAGAGTCTTGTTTTTCCTCACTTATTTTGCAATTGCTTAATTCATTTTCCATAATAGGAAATACTCTTATTTTATAACGATCTTATTAAATAAATGGTGCAATTATTGAAAATTAGGTAATTAATCAAAATATCTTTACCCAGCTAAATTATTGAAAATTCAGTAGTTATTCAGCAGTTAATCAAATTATTTTTTCCTAGCTAAATTACTGAAAATTCATCAGTTATTCAGCAGTTAATCAAATTATTTTTTCCTAGCTAAATTACTGAAAATTCAGTAATTATCCAGCAGTTAATTAAATTATTTTTTCCTAGCTAAATTACTGAAAATTCAGTAATTATCCAGCAGTTAATTAAATTATTTTTTCCTAGCTAAATTACTGAAAATTCAGTAGTTATCTAGCAGTTAATTAAATTATTTTTTCCTAGCTAAATTACTGAAAATTCAGTAGTTATCCAGCAGTTAATCAGATTATCTTCACCCAGATAAATTACTGAAAATTAGGCAGTTATCGAGAAGTTAATCAGATTCTCTTGATCCAGATACAATCTGAATACATAGCACACAAATTAATCATTAATTAATGACAATTTGGCAGTTATCCAGCATTCAAACAAATTATCTTTACCCAATTAAATTTGTTAAACAGTTTAAAAGTGGCGGATATTCAAAATCATAATTTTTTATCTTAAACGGTTTTTGAAAATTTGATTACATGTCATAATCAGCCCTAAAATCTGCATTGTTTAGCTTTAAAAAATTCGTTGAAAATACGAAAATTAATTTAACAAAGGCAGGATTCGTTTTGTATTTTTAATGCGAAATATAATTCTATGCTGATTTTAATGCTAAAATCGGATTTTAAAAGAGTTTAATGAAAAAACACTATTCGTGAGTCCCCCCCCACCTAATACATAGAGCTCCTACCTAATGTTAAAATCAGGATGCCAAAATAAAAGGTAAATTGTACGTAGTATTAAAATTTGACATCAGAGCGCTCTGATCTCGTTTTTCAACTAACTGCCCATCATTGAGGTTATAAATTGCTGCGTGACATGTATTTATCTTACACTCCATTAAGGTGTGTAATTAATATCATTAGCGATTCATACATTAACAAATAACCTAATTGTAGTCTTAAAAGTTAACCTAAAAGTACATGGTTCATTTCACTTCTGATAGCGTTCTCAAGTTTCAGTCACACAGTTTCTTATGCAGTGAGACCTTTACGTGTTATAAATTCGAAGGTACTATTAAAAATAATATATATTTAATTGCGTCGTTTTAAAATAGATGGACGAATTTTCCTGGATGACGAACTTTTACGCGAAATCAATTTTTATGCCAAGTTTGAATCAAATTTGACAAATATTGCCAACATTAGAGTGCTAAAACATAAAACAGAAATACAATTTTTATGGAGTGGGTATATAAATAAAAATTGTTATCAGATTCTCAGAATACGCGTACAGTAATATTAGAACAAAGATTATGTTTTTATGGTCCATTATCATGGATGACTGAAATATTCAAACTGTCATTTCGAAACGGGTGGGAAGATTTTGCTAGGTAACGTTTTTGTCTGAGGCTTTTTGTATATCAACCAATATTGTTGTGCCAAGATTTTCGCGTGTCAAAATATTCTTTTGCATGATGCTGTTTCATGTTAGTTTTTTGAAATTCTTGCATCATTTCAGCGAGACAGTTGCGTGTAGATTATTTTTTAACATTTTTTATAGCGACACCGTCAGATAAAATGTCTGTAATAATTGGACTATTGAAAAATAATTCAGAGGGAAATGTTTATTATCGGATCGAGAAAAGCTTTCAATTAAACAGTAAAATTATAGATCCATAATTAAACATTTATTTTTAAAACATAATACAATTATTTGCAATAAAACGTATCATGGTCAAGTGCCATTAAATTCAGCTTAGTCGCGTCCATTTCATTTCCTGTCCAGGTACAACGTGGCTTTATCAGAACGTGGCTTTAAGGAACACCAACAGGTAAGTCACGCAAGCGAGGATGTACTGCAACATAAAGTCAGTCAAACTGTTTTCACATAGTGACAAAAATTATATTGGTCTATATCTCAGCTTCTTACTTTTAAAGAGATAAAAATAAAATAATCACGCATCGTAGAGTCCCGCTGAGGTGATCGGAATGGTTTTCGAAAAAACAAACATTACATGCACGAATAGTATTGTAACATTTAGGCCTACTGTAGCCGTTCTACACACTCAGCTCGTGTTCAGAAGCTATCGACAAGATAGCTGTTCGATTCATCGATTTTGCTAAAATTTTGGTTATGAAGATTTGTAACCATCGTGGAAACAACAGACCCTTCGGCTTTCAGAACCGTAAATTTCTTTTATTCCAAGTTAAGTACATCGACGAGATAAGTATCTTCATGTTTGAATAAAATCTGTTGAGTCGATTGTGAGAATTTTCTTACGATTTTTTCTATAACTTCCGAACTTGTTTGGTGTTTAAATGCTTCATTAAAAAGCCTATTTAAATAATTTAGTGAAAGTTAGGCAGTAAATATAATCGTCATTTATTTCATTGCCTTAAAACTTCTTATAAAATTAAGATCCCAGAAGTGTGTTTTTGAATTGTTATCTTTTTAAAAGTTAGACGAGATAAGAATTTTCGGGACACTTGTATTTTCGGTAGACGACTAATTTGCTGCAAGAGACGCAGTATACTTACCGTCATCAGTAGAATCATGTCCAAGTTGAAGAAACCAAAAATAGAGAAATGGGTTTTTCTTGATTTTTGTCGACGCAAAAAGATTCGGATCTAGCAAGAAACAATTGTGTGAACGTTTCAATAGAAAAACTGAAATGTAATAAATTATTACAATTTAATAAATATAGTTACATTTTTGTATGCCTGTGCAAGCTATGGAAAAATATTACTTGTAACACATGTGGGTTAGCATTGTTTATAGATTAACTAAATAACTCAAAGTATTCATATTTTTTAATTTATGTTTTCTATATTTAATAATTTTTAATAATTTAAAATGTTCTTGGTTTCTATAATGTAATTAAAAAACTGTGATTTTATTTTCATAATCGGATTGAAATAATCATTTGAAAGAAGTGCTGAAAAATCTGCATGCATTGGTTTTTTTATTATATATGTGTAGTGTAATTTTTCTTTTAATAGTTTTATTAATTTTCAAAACTCCCTGCATTTTAACAACACTCAGTAAATTTGTAATAACCAAAAGGAAATAAAGTTGTTTGTTTTGATGTTATTTTTACCTGTTCTTTAAGCCTTGAATCCATTTGATGTATTAAAAGCTGAGTAACTAAAGTTTGCGATTTGTTAACCTAAAATAAAAATGAATATTAATGCGAATATATATTTAATCAATGAATAGTACAAATTGTTTCAATTTTTTATATTTATATTAGTAAGGTTGAAACTGACATCAACCTGCCCACTGCGCAGCGAATTGATCTCACGTGGTTGGTTGTGTCGGTCAACGTGGCCCTCATACCAAACAGTTACGATTTGATTTGTATGTTGTTGTATTCTATTAATATTCTTATTAACTAGACTCTGTTCATTGATTTGATAGATTATTATAATTTGACGTGTTCGTAGTTGACTTGATTCTGTTATTTGATTTGTATTAAATAATTACAATTTGATTTGTACATTATTGGATTTATGTGATATTTTTATTGACTTAACTCTGTTACTGGATTGTACTAGACAATTATAATATGATTTGCACATTACAATTTGTTCTGTACGTTGTTGGATTAATGTGATATTTTTATTTACTTGACTTTGTTATTGGATTGTACTAGATAATTACAATTTGATTTGAAGTTGTTGGATTTATTGCCCGGGAAAGTAAACAATTTTTACACGAGAAGCTCGGGAATACTTAATTAAGCCATTTTGGATGAAGCCGGTTACTTACATTCAGTACTGGATTTTTTTTTTAACGTCCGACTATTGTGCACACTTGGGCTAATGCAGACGATGGGATGATTTATAGCGTATGAAAATGTCAAGCCCTGGCCGGGAATTGAACCCGGGTCCTCGGGGTGAAAGCCCAGTGACTATTAACTAGGCCGCCTACTGGAATGATAACTCTTAAGAGAGTAATGTGAGTACTCGCTTCTGGTGGCATCTTACGTCATAGTGTTCCAATACGGTTAAACAGGTAATAGTATTGTCTATTTTTTCAAACTTTTCCACTCCCTGTCTTTGCAGCTTGCAGCGTTCATAGCGGTACATAGTCGAATTACTTAAACTTCAGCCGCTGATATAGTGCACGCTTTTTGTAATGGTGGTTGTACTTCTAGCCCGTTTATGTTCGTTGATTATTAGTTAAGTTATTACATTTATGTTTTATTTGAAATAAAATTATTATTTCACCAAAATCAAGCAACTTTCGTTGTGCTTATCGCTATCCGTAAGTTTTCGAGAGCACCAAGAATTGTTTCTACCATTTAATAAAAAAAACTTTTAATCTCAGAAAAAAATCAACAACGAGTAAATCGTTGGTCACCCTAATCTGGACTAACACCTAAATAATCGTTCCCCGCAGGGGGTGCAGACTAGCTGCACCTATTGAGAGGATTTAGACGTCCCTCGCGGTACCCGGGTCTAACACACACACACACACACACACACACACACACACACACACACACACACACACACACACACACACACACACACACACACACACACACACACACACACACACACACTTACAACACTACATTTACGACTTTAACACTTTACACTCACACTTACATTTACGGAGGCGATAATACCCTCAATGTGCTTTTCGCCTTTAAATAAAAAAATAATAATAATAATCGTATTAATTGTACGTAAATTAATGATATTGAAATATTTACGTATTTAAACTACTTTAGTTCAAACAATTAGGGTGATTATTGTAATTAATTGTGTTTTTATTACGTAACTATGTCAGGTAATTCTATTGTACAAATGTAGACAGCGTTGTGTATTTACAAGTACCGGGCCTGCGGTAGTATTGTTATAAATTACTAACTTCTCTGATCAACTCGCTAGACCTCCAGCACAGAGATGTCTGGCATAGAACTACAGAGACGATCCAAACACTTTCCCTAATGCACTGTTTCTTCTCTTCTTCAGTGCTGCCATCACTTGTCGATACAATTATAAAGAATGGTGAAGACACCAGTAACATGAAGTTAATAATTATTCTGATGAGGAGCTGGGTCCGAGTCATCAAGTTCAGTTGGTGTATGAGGTCACATGTTTGAGTGTGATACTGGCAGAGTCTTCTCAAAAGCATGCAAGCATCTGTAATTAATTAAGCAACAGTTTAGTACAACAGATGGTAATTGTGGTTTGCTATTTGTAAACATAGTTCTGTTTTACTGGGCACAATATCTAATCCTTCTACCTTGCACATATATACAAAAGAAAGTACTCCTAGCACCATCAATCTACCAGCGAAATAAAGAAAATTATGTTATGGTTTTCAAAATTACTTTTTCAATGACTATACTTAAACGAGTGGATTATAAAATAAGTTTTTTTAATAAAATACTATAAATAGTGCTTACATTCGAATAAGAATCAATGACTGTTTAAGAAAATTTAGAACAATACTTGTGTTCTGTCCAAGTCCTTCTTTATATTGTTGTCAAACCTCACCTTTGCTTCTAGCATCCACGGATTTGATTGTGCCGTTGATCATTTGAAAAGCGAATGTCAATATTTTACACGGGATCAGAAATTGGGCATCGGCTCCCCATAATATGGCGTTTGTGGCAACCTGAAATGTAAATTTAAACTAAATTATACAAAATCAATTTAGTACCACCATATTGAAATTGTTTTAAAAATACTTAGTCGTAATTAGAAAGTTCGGGTAAACATATTATAGCTGCATACTCGTACGGTAAGTTACACAGACAGAAATAATAATTTATAATTACAAAAAAACTTCCCGGTTTTTAAATATTACAGGTATATATGCCGGCCATCGTGTTTTTCTTTTAAAATGAGAACTCACACTATTAATTTTTGTATACTGTTAGGCATGTACAGTACAAACCCAGTTATACAAAATAAGGGAGGAAACCATTTCGGCATACACATGTAATACTTTCTTGTATCTAATTAATACTAGAAGATTTTGACGATCAAGTATTAAAAGAAGAAAAGATAATTCTAACCTCTTTTTAAGTCTTTACACGACATGTTTTTATTGAAGTTATAAATTACATTTTTGGGCTTACATCAGTATGCTGATTTAAGTATGGCTATAGTATATTAATTATTCATTTAAACAAATCGTGCTATCCATACTTCTGTATTGACAGCTGATGACTAATGCCGATGTCAGTGTTGTAGGGTGGGGGTGCGGATTGGCAGTGTAGCTGTATTTAGACTCTGGAGTCCGTGGCTAGGGAAGTCAACCCAAGGTCACGCTCACTTCTTTGTTAACCTATGAGATCTCGCCCTTATATTCCTGTACATATTTTATTTATTCCTAACTTTTTTAAGGAATTTGTGATTTTTTATTATGAGTTTCGGATAACCCGGTTTTCGATTGACAAGTTCGGTTAACCGAGGTTTTCCTGTATTGAAAAAAATTCACAAATTAACCCTAAACTTCCCTTTTGTTTCGACCCGAACTTGTATTCTGTGTCGTCACATCCTGAAACTGTTGTGAGTAAGTTTAGTTCTTTAATTACATATTTTTGTATTTTCTCCATGTAATTGTTCCTTCAAACAAGGTTCAAATTTTTTGACCGTATTACCATGCCTCATATGGTACAAGCCTATGGCGAGGACTTTTCCATACGACAGGTGGAAATTTACATGGAACAGTAAAGTTGTACAACTAAGCTGCACGTTAGTTCAAAGAGTGGCGGTCCGCACGGTGACGTCAGCGCTGGCAGGACGAGTACTGCGGCCCCTTAGCACTTCTTGTTGGCCATAGCAGTAATTTGCATCAGGATTGAAAGAAAAGAATAGGTATGCGTAAATAATTATATCAACAGTCTTGAATAGATAATCAATAAAAAAATCGAACATATGTATTTTATAAATAATTTATTTACCCAGAATAGTATTGTCTGAAGGGAACCCATTCCTGCCACCAAGGGAATGGATAGAAACAATACCAGCTGTAGGAAATACTCGTAGTAAAGCCTCCTCACTTGCTTTTCCATTTCTTTTCCATCTGAAAGCAAATTTACAAATCTCAACTTCGGTTACCATTTAGCGATGAGGAACACATATTTGTTGGCTGTATAGAGCCATAGGCTATTGACGATTCGTTATTCAGCTGCGAGGTTAGCGAATTGACAGAAAACTTCACGGCCTTAAGGCGATATAGAGCGAAGTTGACTTGCGACTGGACTAATCAGTATTAGGTAAATCCAAAGAGGTTTTTTCAAAATTAAAAAAATGATAAAAACCACTCCTCATAAAAAAACCAAGGTTCACGAAATTAGCGCCTATCCTGATATCTTGGTTTTTTTTTTTGAGAGACCGTCAACACACGCACGCACGCGCGCGCACACACACACACACACACTTGCGCGCGCGTGTATTCTAAATATTTAAATAAACAGTATATATTTAAATACTGTATAGCTTATTAGAATCCGTGTATAGCTCTGAAAAATCCGTTACTCAGTAAAATCTTGTACATTAGTCTTTTCTACATAAATAACTACGAGGGTTGATCAAATATAAACGAGACTGATTTTTTAAAAAAATTATTGCTTACTTACAAATTATTCTTGATACAACTTATTTTTCTACATAGTCTCCTGCACGAGTAACACATTTTTCCACCGGATTGGAAGTTTTTAATTCCATCTTCGTAAAAAGTTCTCGGGCGTTCATTGAGCCATTGTACATAGTTATTTAAAAACTCTACATAGTTATTTTTTACATAAATAACTCTGGTTGAAGGAGGGAATTTTAAATTTACGTCAAATTACTCATACATAAATACATATTTTTTTTAATAAATTAAATAAAACAATAGGTAGTTATTAGGTCTGCTTTATATATGTATATACAGAATGTAAGTGGGTGTGTACTTATTAATAACGTTAACCTAAACTTGAAAAAAATATAATTAAATTATTAGAAACAGATATAAATACAAAATAGTTTTTGGAATAACAAATATTTTTGGATTATTTATTTTTGTTAAATTAATAACTTATGTGTAACATTAATATACAAGTTTCTTTCACGGTGTATAAAAATGCTTCTGAGGTTTTTGTGTTTTGTTATAACACAGTTCTGGAGGTTTTGTAATACTGCAACTACTAACCAAAGATATATTGAAGGGAATCGTTGAAGAGGAAGGAAGCTCCATTGAGGAACTTCACTAAGTGCTTCATGTTGACGAAGGATATCAGAAGGAAAATAGCGGCCACGTCCATGCACAGGAAATATGTCTGGATGATGGACTTTCTGTGTTGCAAAATTGCATTTGTCTGAAACAGTAATGGCGTTGGTATTATTGGGAACATTTATGATTGGCGGTCTGGAAGTCTTTCCCAGAGATAAAATGGGCACTGTTAGGATTTGTAAGCTTCTAACCGTTTTACAGTGTCTATATAAATGATACAAAAACATGCACAAAAATAACATCCAGTTAAGTTATTTACAAATAAAACCTTTTTAGCATAAAAAAATTCGGTTTGTAAGTATGCTACAATTTTGTTTTTGTTTTTTGTAACCATATTTCTATCGAATATTTATCGTAAAATGAGCTTCTGGTCCATCGTGGTAAGTCCCAGACGGAATATTTTGAAGTAAACGCAGATTCGAATCTCTAGATGACTTGTTGAAGGATCGTTAAAATCTTTGTAAGCTGGTACTTTTGAGTTCTAAATTTTGGTTCAATTTAATTCAAACTGGTTCATAAATCAGTTGTAGTAATAACTTTGTCAAATTCATTTAACGAACCAGCCAAATTCGTTTAACCGTTTACAAATAATGACGGGTATTCCAAATTTTAAAAAAATAATAATTACGTTTTTTTCTTATCGTATGCAAAATTATATTTCGCTATCGTGAACAGTGATTAAATCTGCAAAAATCAATATTTTAAATTTTCAAATTCAATTTAAAATGCGAAAATTAATTTAATTCTGATGAAATAAAAACTTTCAAAAAGTGTGATTAAAAGTTTTATGTAATTGTTACTTATTGTTCCATCACAACAACTGCGATAACAGTGTTTATTAATTTGTGACTTAGTTGTAATACAATTTGTGACTTAGTTGTAATACAATTTGTAATTTAAAAAAGCAAAACTAATAGCTGTATTGAAGCTAGTGTTTAGTTTTAGTTTATGAAAAAAAAACAGTGATAAGTAAATTAGATTAGAAAGTCATAGATAGTTAGATTATGACGGTGATAGTGATCAGCCATTGTGTCGTGCAGTACATCCTGTCCGGTTGTGATGTTATTAGGTGACCTTCGTTATTAAATAATTAATTGTAACGTTCACAGAGATACTGGACTATATTTATTAATTCTTCGTTAATAAATAATTAATTGTAACGTTCACAGAGACACTGGACTACATTTATTAATTCTTCGTTAATAAATAATTCATTGTAACGTTCACAGAGACACTGGACTATATTTATTAATTCTTCTTTCATAAATAATTAATTGTAACGTTCACAGAGACACTGGACTACATTTATTAATTCTTCGTTCATAAATAATTAATTGTAACGTTCACAGAGACACTAGACTACATTTATTAATTCTTCATTAATAAATAATTAATTGTAACGTTCACAGAGATACTGGACTATATTTATTAATTCTTCTTTCATTTTTAACGTTCATAGAGACACTGGACTACATTTATTAATTCTTCGTTCATAAATAATTAATTGTAACGTTCACAGAGACACTGGACTACATTTATTGAATCAAAGCACAACTTCAACTAGGCTAAATAAATCGTACAGAAAAACGCACTACTTATTGCAAACCCATATCAGCTGGTACACGTGATACGGCTGTGATGGTAATTATAGGGATCCGATTTCACAAGATTTTATACAAAAACAAGTGAAGGAATTTTTGGAAAATAATCATTGACCGTATTTAATTTTTGTACTAAAATTTTGGGAGAGTAACGACTAATAGGTATTTGGGTTCATTATGGTTCAGTTCGACCCTTATTTTTTAGGAAATACCACTATTTTTGTACTAAAATACCCATATTCTAGTATTTTGTTTATGGAAGTTATCCTTAATTTTGGGTTTACATAGATAATTACAATAACTTTGTATTTCTCTTTAAAAAATAAAATGTTTCAATATCAATCATTTTGGAGTCAGATGTGGGCTTTCTACTGAACATGCACTAATTTGTCTTTCTTGAGACTGTGTTTGATGATGTCAATAGCAATGAGAAGTGTCTGTTGCTTTATATTAACATCACTAAAGCATTTGATTGGTCGTGTAATTCTGCTTCATAAACTTTGGTATGCTGGTATCAGTGGTGTGCCTTTCAACTGGTTTAAAAGCTATTTGAGTTCAAGGTTTCATTGTTAGTATTGGTAAAACTTTGAGTAGTAATAGATTTTTACAGTTTACCTTGTTGGGATTCTCAAGGTTCGGTTTTAGATCCTACTGTATTTCTCATATAGACCTTTGTAATGGTCGATTTTGTGGTAGAATTACAGCATTTGCCAATGACACAGCGTTAGGTCACTGCAGTACTTCTTTTCAAGATCTACACGGGAATTTAATTAAAGATCTAGAGATAGAGTTTGGTTTGATAGTAACTTTATCGTCCTAAGTGAAAAACTAAATTTATGTTATTTAACATGAAAAATATTTCAGTGTTGTGTAATACGACAGTTTTCTGTGTCAGTCTTCTGTCCGTTATAATTGTTTTCAAATTGAGAAAGTTAAAGAAATAAAATATTTGGGACTTACGATTGATTCAAATTTATCCTGGAAGAGTGATGTTAATAAATTAAAGCACGACGAGATAATTGCTTTGCGTAAACTTTGCTTGTTTAGAGTTGTGTCCTGTACTCATCATGCCCTATTGGGTTCTCGCTTATTTGAACACGTTAAACCCATTTGTAGATATTTAAAAAGCTGTTATTAAAACTATCATGAAGATAAACAGAAGAGCTCACTTGCGGCCTTTATTTAAAGAATTAAAAATACTTCCATTTAGACATCAAAGTACAGTAAAAAGTTTTCAAAATGGAAGTATTCCGAAACTCGTCAATAAATATAAAACGGAAAAAACATTACATTAAGAATTATATCAGCATTCTTAATACCGTGTGTGTTTATATCAGCGCGCGCGCGCGCGTGTGTGTGTGTGTGTGTGTGTGAGAGAGAGAGAGTGTGTGAGAGAGAGTGTGTGTGAGTGTGTGTGTTTTATTTATACTTTTATTTCAGAGATAGATATTTATTTTTTTATTGTGTGAAGCAATATTGTATTTTGTTTTTCTTTAAATTTAAGCACAGTGTTTCCTTTTGTTAACATATCATGTTACCACTTTTTCCTAGTACCCACATACGGGCTGCGGCCTAAGAGGATACTATTATTTCTATCAACAAATCTTTTTAATATTTATTTGTTCAAAAGTTTTGTAATTTTAATTTCATTGTTCATTTTCCCCTTCAATTTATTTAATGGAATGTACAATCCTATTTTCTATGAGTAATTGTAATTCTATCGTTTTACTTTTGTTTTGCAAGTAACGGTAATTTTGTTTATATTAGTTTTTTTGCCTATGTTTTGATGTAATAGTTTATTTTTCTGTATCTTATTAGCGAATAAATTCTAATTCTAAAAAAAACTTCCGGGAGAGGTTTAAAACATCTAATTCTAAAGCTACCATTAATTTTTACTCTACGACAGATAAGAATAAAACACACACACACACACACACACACACACACCGAATTTTTTATTTGATTATAATACTTTTTTAAACACTTACGCATAACGAGAAGGTGGACAAAAAACATTTTGTCCAATGTACAGTCCAACAATACTTCGTTCATATAATCGTTTTAATTAATTAATTACCATAACAAAATTTTTATTACCTCTTGATCGGCCAAGAGAGTTCTTGAATTTAAATGTTTCATGTAGACAGAACACAAGAAATACGCCAAGAGACATGTCGTCAGTGTCCCTAGCGGACAGATGCGGCTTTTCTGAAAGAAAAAAATCCATGGTACATACGTTATGGTAATACTTACGTCCAGTTTTTTAACAGTTGAAGCTTTAAATGGTTCTGGTATCGTTATTTGTTGTCCAAATTCCGAAAAAACATTATATTTTATTCAGATGTAATTGGGATGTATTAAAATTTCAGCTGTTATTCATTGTTTTTTTATTTGTTGTCATAGCAAAAGATTTTCATATTTTTCTGTAATTCCAAACTAAAAAATTTAGTAGGTGGTGGGTGAACTAGTAGACTTCAGTCTATAGTACATAGAGCTCCCACCTTTGGATTAAACTCAGGATGCCAGAATGGAAGTTAAAATTAACGTAGTACCAAAACCTGACAACAGAGCGCTCTGAATTCGTTTTTTCTACACTTACCCATCCTTGAGTATATAAATTGCTGCAGTGACATGAATTTATTTTACATTCAGTTAAGATGTTTAATTAATATCATTAGTGAGTCGTACGTTAACAAATAAATTAATTATACTCTCAAAAGCTGATCTGAAAGTGTATGGTTCATTTCGCTTCTGATAGATAGCGTTTTACATTTTCAGTCACATAATTTCCTATGCAGTGAAATCTCTATGGATTATAAACTCAATTATGTTTATTTTATTTCACCATTCTTTATTTATACAAAAGTTCAACGCATTGAGAGATGGACAGTGCAGTGTTGTTTCTTTTACAATCTTTTTAGTAACAGGACAACGTTATTTGAAGTTGCTACTTGATAAGGTAATCCCAGAACAGGAGCAGATATACACACAAAGAAGTACTTTCATATATTTTTAACTGGGTGAAATATTGCTGGGTTTATTTTAAATCTTTGGTAGCCGTGAGATGGGTTACTTTAGTTTTATAAAGGATAGATTGTACTAATACAAATGAGCAACAATTAGAACTGCAATTATTCAAAACATGACTTATATAAATGGCAACACTTTAAGCAATGATTATAGATTATTGCGGCCATTTCGAGCACTGCAACCCTAACAAGTAATAAACATCCCTTCAAAAGGAATTATTTACGTTATTTTGTTCTGCTTTAAAATAAAAATTATTACAAACTCAATGTTTGGATATTACAACAAGAGTAATTTAAAGTTCTAAACTTATTTTTGAAAAACCTGGTGCTTTATTAAAGCCTGGAGTATTTTGTGTTGTAGCAAAAAACAGTCAAATACAACGTGAAACGTTATTTAACTGCTAAATGTTTTTCCTCATTTGACAGTGTAATTCTTTAACCGTTCGTTATAATGGTTTTAATTGGAAGGAAAATAAATAAAGGAAATCGGTATATAACACTACGGTGGCTAGCATACTTAATCTATTAAAAACAAATAATTACCTTTAAAAAAACATGTTTTTAATTATGTGCGTGCGCGCTTGCTTAAGTATTCGCAGTTTTTGTCTAATTTGATATTTGGAACAAAAATTGGACAAGTTCGTTACTTAACTTTTTCATTCGTTTTAAAATATCAGACAAATGTTTTCTTTTAAATCTTGATATTTATTTTTGAAATTACATTTGCATTGTTACATATGGAAATTGCTGGCTTAATAAAACATTAGCTTGTTTAGTGTTATTAAAGTTTATTTTCTATTTTTTGGAATCCGCTTGGATCACGCAGCGAGATGCCTGTGTGTCATTGTAAATTTTCCAATCTTACTGTTAAGTATTCAGAGAATAAGTTTGGCATTTGGCAGCCGACCGCAATGACCACTTTTATAATTCACAACATACAAATAACGTGTCTCTATTTATAATAAACCACATCTGCTTTGAAAGACTCTTAATATTCATTTATTCAGAAAAACTTACATTAGCGCTTATATCTAATCTAATAGGCATTGCTCCAAACAGTTTGTTAAACCAGTACATGGGCAGAATGGCGTTCCTCACGTGATTTCTGTCCGACTCCATTTTGAATAGCATTGAAAACACAAAGCTTACTCGAAACTTTAATTCATTGTGCGGTGAATTCTGTTATTTTCTTCTGTTGTTCTAAAAACCCATTTGTTTTCTTAGAAATTAACGTAATTGTTGTCTTTGTGTTGAAAGAGTCTACAAAAATATTTCGTATTAATGTAAACTCCCATTAACTTAAACGTCTTTAAAAATAATGAATTACCTTTTGTGAAAACAATTTTCAGCAAACATAATACGAAAAGTATACAGCTTCAAAAAGTTGACTTACGTTATTTATTTGGTAACATTTTTAGCTATATATACATATATACAGAGTATTGAAAAAATTTCTTACATACGCAGAATTGTTTTGAACAAAAAATTAATTAATTTTTCATAGTAAAAGAAACGGAGTTCCAAGTGTGCGAGCTACTTTTTCGTGTTAAAATGTTTTATAATATAACAATTCTAATGGGACTTGACTGATGCTTAACAGTTATGTAGTTTGAAAGCTAAGTACTCGTAGTTCTAAAATATATAATTAGTAACATTGGTTGCTATGGTGACAGATTTCAAAAATTATATAAGTTACTAAAATTGATTACTATGGTAAGACATGCAATATTTGTTGTCATGGTACAATAGCAAATTTAAATAATTATATTTGGTTGATATGGTTAACATAAAATAAAATTTTAATAATTCATTGAGAACGCAGATTTTAAATTGCAAGCTATTGTTACATTGTTGCCATGGCAACATTTTATTTGCATTTGTTAATCAATATTTTTTTAGTTTAGTTATCACGGAACGTTTTACAATGGAACAACGAATATTAACTGTGAAAAAAACGTCTGCACGTGACCTGATACCCTATGACTTCTTCCTTTGTGGGTATTTAAAATCACACTGTTATCAAAATAATCAAAATACCACAACACAAAGGAAGAGATTGGCAATGTCATCGCTCATATGGAGAACGCCTGACTGAAGGTTATAACAGATTTCATTGATCGAGTTACAGCATGCAGAGCAGGTCATGGAGGACATATGTCAGCTGTAGTTTTTTCATATGTTGAAATGAGTTACATTTAGTACTTATAGAGTACTTTATTTAACACCGGCGTTTTTATTGAATCACTCTTTATTAACCTACTTTAAACACTTTGGTCTGAGGGAGTACATAAACAGGTTAGGAATGTACGATGGAGAAACCATGTGTAGGTCATACTGCAGGCCTCCTAATCTACAAGTAATTGTGAGTCTCTTGCCAGCAGGAGGCTAAGGTGACTTGGTCTTCAGGACCCTGAGCTAGTCAGTGGTCTGCTAAAACTTGTTAGTCTGCTGAACTAGAACCCATTGCACAGTAGGCCATGTGATCGCGGTGTCTGGGATATATTATCCTTTCCTCTAGCATTAGTCTTCACCTGAACATATTTAAATAGTTTTATATATTGGCTGTAATGTGAACAGACCTAAGTAATAAAATGTTAAGGTAAAATTAATAATGACAAAATAACACTGAAATAAATCGATGGTGAAGGAAGGGGATGTTCCAAAATTGATTTTTGGGAAATCTACATCAGGGAAATCTATCAGGTCCGTGAGATAGCTGCCACATTTAAAACGCAGGGTTGATACAATCTGAACACTCGTGCTGGTGTACTGATACAGTTACTTCGTAATTAGTTAATTGTGTTTATTGAACATTAACAAAACTTTGGTAACTTTTTAATAAATTTAGGACAATATTTATTTTAAATCTAAAAAAGCCACTACTTTTTAAATATTCATAGCGGTTTATTTCCAACAGGTATAATTTTGTTACATTTTATTTTGTAAAGAGTAGAAACGCTCAGACAACAGGCCAGACACATCAGTTAAGGACTACAGAAGGACCCCTATGCCGTGATGTAATAAAGTTTTTGTTTATCTTAAATGTCTTTCCTAATTAACCTGAGTTAGCTATAATTAGCTCCGGTCACATTCAGAATAGAAAGTAGAGCACCTCGCCGCCTCCAACGTAAATATTTAAATTAGCAAATTGCGAAAACTGTTCATTTTTTGCGATATTTCTCATCTTCCTCGATTGTTTCGTCAGTTGTCTCGTAACATTTTTTTTTAAGTCTTGGTTTATGAAACCGTATAAAACCAATGGCTTGTACAGTTTATATGATTATACTGCAGATATTGTACTAACATGTGCTGTGTAATTGTGTAGGTTATATGATATTGTAATAAAGTCTTTTGCACCTTCAAAGTACAGTAAACAAACACAGTTACGTTAAGCAACAGTTATTTCAAATTTAATTTTGAAATTAATTATGAAGTGTTTAGGTTACAAGAAACTAATCTAAATGTTTACTTTCCATCCTGAATTTGTCTTAATTTCAAATCGCATTTCCAATATTATGATAATGGCAACGATATTTGAACAATAGTAAGTAGATAAGACTAAACAGACAATGTATGGATAAACGATAGATGGACATCGACAGAGGTACAAAATAACAGATTGACAGCATATATGTTAACAATAATAGATGACCAGCTAAACATAGATAGGCTAACACTAGATGAACAAACGTACATTTATAAACAATAAAAAAAAGAACAGTAAATGAACAACGATAGGTGGACGATATTGAAACAAATTATTGATAAAAAACAAATTATTGATAACATGAAGTAAACAAAAATCTTTTTTTTTTCTCTACCTATCTTGTGAGCGTGTTTTCTACCAGCCTATGTCCAGTTCTTAAAAAGATCATCATATCAGTTCTATTATTGGCTTTGATAATTAATTATGTATCAAACGGTTGTAGTTTCTTCCATTATATATATATCACTACACACTTGGTCTAGTTTTACTTGCATGCGATCTATTCTAGGTAAATCCATGCTTACTACGAATAAGTGACTAATGACGTATTAGTCATTGTAGTATGATGATAGTTTATAAATTTAGTATGTCTTTTTTAAATCAAAAAAATCTTTACTCAATAATTTTCCACACTTTGATTATTCGAGATAGGCTACGGGATAATGATAGGTCGATAATAGAAAAATGAATATCATTTAGGCGAACAGTAATAAGGTAAATTGTAGGTAAATAACAATAGGTGAACTACAATAAAGGAATAACTAATGATAGATGAACAGTTTTAATGTGAAAAACGGTAAATTGACAGCTAAATATATGTGTAAGGCTGGATATAACAATAGAATGAATATCATTTAGGCGAACAGTAATAAGGTAAATTGTAGGTAAATAACAATAGGTGAACTACAATAAAGGAATAACTAATGATAGATGAACAGTTTTAATGTGAAAAACGGTAAATTGACAGCTAAATATATGTGTAAAGCTGGATATAACAATAGAAAAATGAATATCATTTAGGCGAACAGTAATAAGGTAAATTGTAGGTAAATAACAATAGGTGAACTACAATAAAGGAATAACTAATGATAGATGAACAGTTTTAATGTGAAAAACGGTAAATTGACAGCTAAATATAAATATATGTGTAAAGCTGGATATAACAATAGAAAAATGAATATCATTTAGGCGAACAGTAATAAGGTAAATTGTAGGTAAATAACAATAGGTGAACTACAATAAAGGAATAACTAATGATAGATGAACAGTTTTAATGTGAATAAAGGAATAACTAATGATAGATGAACAGTTTTAATGTGAAAAACGGTAAATTGACAGCTAAATATATGTGTAAAGCTGGATATAACAATAGAAAAATAACGATAAATGTGATAGAAAAATAAATGTATATATATATATATATATATATATATATATATATATATATATATATATATATATATATATATATATATATATATATAGGAAGTAAATAAATAAGAAATGTAGGTAATAATTGAAGAATAATGATAAATGGTCAGTAGTAGATGAAGAACAAAACGTAGATAGGCCCCCCATAACGTTAGATGTACAACAATAGAAGGAATTATCCTGAAATAAATTTAATAGTTGATCAGCGATAGAGGACTAACGTGAAAAATGACGATAGTATTCAAAACTGTTTTCGATTTAAGACCAACAGCTTTGAACGTGTAACTAGCGCTCCTATTGTGTTCAGATTAGTTATATTATCCAAGTACTGTTCGTTTTCAGGCGCCACCAGCTGAATCCTTAATCCTCTTTGTTCATGTGACTTGAAGGCTGCTTACAATGAGACAGATGCACAAAGGGTAGCCTCAGCTGATACAATTAACATAAATCAATGTATCTGATTGAAGTCAGCTGTATCGGACGTCGCGGACACGGACACTCGGACTATTGTGCAGACGTGGAGGCCGTTGACTTCGGATTCAAAGATCTTACAATGAGGCTTCTGTAATAGTGAAACGGATTTTGTCAATTGTCCAATAACAGAAGACAGCTAAGTGGCCGGCCGGTACCTTTTGCTGAAGAACCTTGCCACTTTCTGTATTTATCCTACTGAAGTAGGCTCCTAATCAGTTTGAAGGAACACATTTATTTGAAGGCATTTACCGAATTGTTTTTAGCGAATATGTATTGGAAAATGATGCAGCCATCATGGTAAGACTCAGACCTGCGACTTTCATTAAATGAGAGCGAATGAAAAGATATGTGTGTGCGTGCGTGCGTGCCAACGCAATTCAAACTTTGCAAATAAACCGATTTTGGTAATTACTTGGGCAAATTTGTTACTGAGCAAAATCCGTTCAGCCGTTTCAAATGGCGGCCATTCCAATTTCAGCTTGAAACTGTGCATAAATTATTACTACTTGAAATTTTCAAATTCCATTCAAAATACAAAAATTAACCTGTTGGTGGATAAGGTTCACTTTTTATTTTCAATGTAATTTGAAAATTTAAAATGCTAATTTCTATAGATTTCAGAGCTGATTATGATAGTGAAATCAAATTTTCAAACAAATATATGAAAAAATAATATTGGAAATTAGCCTTGATCAAGTCAGCGAGACAGTCACGGTTTTTATATGAAAGACATCAATAACACGCATAACACAAAAAAGTAACTTATTTTGGAAAATCAAGAATAACTGTCGGTACAGTGAGCCTATAAATTCACTTCTTTATTGGTCAGGTGGCCAACATGAATAAATGATTGACCATATTCCCAGTTTATTAAAATCGTATTTGTTGTTTCTCTGCACGATAAGCTACCAAACGTGAACAGGTTACGTTATTGATTAGCATTACATGAACGAAAATCATAATGTGTTTTTTTACTTTTACTTTTTAATTTTTTTACTTTCGCGTAATAACTTTGTTCATATTAACATGTTCGTAAATAATTTTTTTTAGTTTTAACAAATTTGAAAATTAAAAACGCTACGTTATTGCAAGTTTAACGCTAATTAAAATGATGAAATCAGTTTTTTTTAATTAGTAAGTTATGATTTTTTTCATTATATGTGGCCACCATTTTGAAACTGTAAAACGAACTCTCTGTATAACGGACTTGTACAAGTTATTACAAATAATAGTTTTTGTAATGAATTTGAATAAACTGGAACCGCATTGAGTGCTAACACGTATAGGCCCTACGTATGTAAATAAAATGTTATAGAATCAGGATCAGCGCCTATTCATGATCTTGAGTCGAAGCTTTACTATGACGGCCGAAGCAATCCACTGAAACATATGTTATAGGGCTGTCAAATAAAATACAGTATTTTATAAGTATAACAAGAAACGTCAAGTCGTTGCCCACAAATTTGACATTAAACGCGACCGATATTTGTGTCACTGCTTTTCCCAGTATATTGTTTATTCTGTGTTGGCCTTTTGTGCAGAATATGACATGTTTGTAAGTTAGTAATTAACTGAAGTTAACAATTCCCTGACACTTTGTGTTATGTTACAGATAAAGAGCTACAGATTGGACATAGACCATCGAACACGCTGAAGGATGACAGAGTCCCCGTTGTCGCTTGGGAACCTTTCTTCTGCGTCCTGTTGCAGGACGAACAGACACTCACTGCGTACAGGAGTGAAGAGTTATCTGTGAGTTATTGTGATCTCTTATTTAACTTTCTTTGGCACAATTCCTTTCTTTGCACCTTCCTATTCCTTTCTGCAATGCACCCTATCCCGCCATTTTCCGTTTTTTATATATAGCCTATATATATATATATATATATATATATATATATATATATATATATATATATATATCCTCATGACACCCTGCTTCCTTCTTTTTACTTGTCTTTTCGAAGTTTCCTTATTTCTTCCATTGTTTCATGCGACAATGATTCCATTGGTAAGCGCTCTTTGCTGAAGCATATAGCCCAACAATGCCAACCGCAGGGTCTTGACAAACCTTACTTAATTCTTATCTTGAATTAGATGCCTAAATCTTCAATTTCATTGTTAGTTCTTCTTTTCCATCTTTGTTTCTTTCTTACAAAGCTATCCTCGTCATTCTTTAAAATATACAGGTTTTATTATCAGTAATTAGCAACGCTTCCGATCCTTTAGTAAAAACAGCTCAAATACAAGACAAAGAGTCTTGTGTATTATATTTCTTAAAAAGTATTAATTAATTATGGAATATTAGTTTTATTATTATTTTTTAATCTGATATTTGCAGTAATTATTGTCGTGTCATTGTGTATTGTGTGTGAAACAATACACGACGTTTCGAAAATGTGCATGAAATCTTGTTATCAAGTGCCATAGGCCTACCTAAAACATAAACCTTAAAAACTAACTTAAGGCGAGAAGTCATTTGTGAACAAAAGTTTATCCACACTCTTTAAACACCATGCGTTATTCCATATCATGGTTTTTTGCCTACAATACTTTGAATATGTTATGATTAATTATACACAACGCAAGCATGTAGTTTCAAATTCAGTTACTACCGTTAGTTTTTCCGTGCATTATTTCGACCTTGAGAAGGGGCTTTTAATTAATCTAGCAGCTAGGTGGTATAAAACAAATATGCGTAATTGTACATTTACTAATAATTATCTTTCATGTTAAAGTGATAAAACTATTCCATAGGTTAAGGACTTTATTCGATTCATTCATTCAAATTGGTTAGGTTAGGCCAAAAACAAAATGCTTTGTATATTTTTTTAACTGAATAAATTTTATCTACAAAGCAATAAAGTACTGAGAAAGTAGAACGACTCTGGCGCTACCAAGTTGCGAATGGTGAAAACTGTTTTGTTTGTTGGAATTGCCCTGCACTCTGGTAGCAACAAATAGAACTACGTCGGTCATCAAAAGTAGTTTTAGTGTAGAGGCGGATTGTATGTTTTATATCAATGAGGAAGTATTTTAAATTTAATTCAATGAACTGTTATTTAAAACATCAAAATTAAAATCTCTTTTTATGTAGAATAAATTATTAATGTATTAGGTACATCTTTACACATAGTTTATAACTTTATAAAAAGTATTTTTGACAAAATTATATTTTGTAATGAAATTTGATTACTGATCTTTGTAAATATTTCAATAATTTTACAATAATCACGAATAATTTATGAATTAACGAATAATAATTCAACTAGGCCTACTTCTTTTCAAATTTTTGTAAACATTTCTTAAATTTCCACTTTTCTAAATTATTTGATTTTTTAATGACGTTATGGTCTGGTAAAATTGTTGCTATTCCATACTTTTGCACATTATTATTATCATTATTATTACTAGATCTTGAATGTTTTTATTCTTCCTACTTTGTTTCCCATTTCAACAAAATTTTTTTAGTGTCTGAGACTCATGAAAGTTTTTATTTTGAAATTCAGTACGTTCTGTAATTTGGAATAATGATCTATATATATTTGTCCCTAACCTAAAATAATTTCTGTTCCGCAGATATTTCTGGAGACCACCAGAGGTATCCATTCAAAGACTAAGGTAAACCCCGTGTGCAGTCACTTCATTTTGTATGGTTCTTTTTATTTATTTAACATCCCTGTAAAAAGCATTCAATGTTTGACTTTCCATTGCATGTTTTAACTGTTTGATTCGATAAGTGTATTTTGTGCTACAACTGCAGTATTTCATTGTTATTGTATTGCCCCAATGCATGGTAATCCTATATTTTTTACTTTTCACAACAAAACTACAAAGTTTATTCTCTCTTTTTTCTAATTTACTCTCGAATTGCAAAAATTATTTAATTCCAATTTCTGTAGGTCTACACTAACTTGAGTTATGATTCTCTTATTATATGAGAAGTCGCCGTACACTTCCGTTTCAAGATGGCGGCATGTGATTTAACGAACCTCTGACGATGGGTGTTAGCAGTTTTAGCCAAACGCGTTGACCGATTGTTTTGAAATTAGGCACGAGAGTACCTCGTAAAAAGCCCAAACGAAGTGTATGTAAGACTTTTTCCCATTCACTTCCTTTTCAAGATGGCGGCCTCTGATTTAACGATGACAAGTTTAAGCAGTTTTGACTAAACGCATTGGTTGGTTGTTTTTAAATTTGACGCGAAGGTATAAAGCCCGAACGTTTTAAGGTTCTTCCCATTCTTTCCTTTAAAGATGGAGTCAGCTGACGTAAATAATACGAATGTAGTTGCTGGCTACTTCCATTAATGGCAGTACGGCAGGACCTATCATAATTTTGACCCTTCATGAAGAAAGAGCATAAAATTGGTACAGTAAAATTTGTTCCAAGTATTACGGTTACTGTTGATTAGACCGAAATCAATCAACAGACCGCAATCAATAATGCGCTTTGAGCGCTGTCGTACAGCGGTGGCCAGGCAGTTAATTAAAAATATACTGCGAGGTCTCCTTTTCTTTGATAGTTGATAGGCCTACCAACTTTAATTATTTCTAAGGTAAATTCATGATTCATTAATAATACACATTATTCTCAACTCACTTTAGAATATTTGTTTTTTTTTTTTTTAGTGTCATATTTTATAGTGTTATATTTATATTTTATTATTTTTTTTGAAAAAGTTAAAACTAAATATTTTTCGTTTTCCACCCAACCAGTCCGTATATCCTGCTTGTTTTATGTTGAATAAATTGTTGTTTGCATTATTACCTGGAAATCTGAAAATTATATTTGTGTGATATTTATGTGTATCGTCAATTTTGTAATGTTTTTTAATAAGAACTGTTACAGATAATTTTTCCTTGTACCTAACAATATAGGCTACACGTATTTTTATGCACGTCTAATATTGAATTGAAATATTTAACTATTTTTTTCGATTAATTTTTGTAGTGTATATTTTATTATGATTATTCAACTTTAAGTTATTTAATTAGTTACAATTTATTTTTGTTTCTCTTCATTGTAATATAGTTGTTAGGTAACCTGACTACCTGTTATAATTGTTGTTTTTACCTACAAACGTTTGTTATATTAGCGAACTCAATATTTCTCAACAAACTATTTTTAGTAACTCTAGGTTTTAATTATTTGCTGTATTATTCGTGATATTTTTCTTGTAATATTAATCTAATAAAATAACAATTTATAGTTGTATGTACAATTGTACGGTTTTATTATAGTAACTTTCTCGTTCGTGAAGTTCTGGTTATCGCAACGAGAATGCGCTGTGTACGCTATAACGTTGATTTAACTTATACGTATTATTTACAGTATTGTTGTATAAGACATGACCATTTTTTGCTTTACTTTTTTAAAGTCACTGGAATACAGTACTGTAATTTCGTTGATATTAATATTCATTAAACTTAAATATTTATAAAAAGTCATCGATTTTAAATTGGAAGTAATAAATTGTTTTAAATTGTAATAAAATATATTGACAGGTTTAATTCAATGTTCGTATAGTAATAAAATATTTATTAGTACAGTGTCTACAATATTTTACTACTATTATCTACTATTTTTTTCAAACCATTCGTCCATTTTAAGTCTTCCATATGTTACAGATCGGAGACGCATTGTTCGTAGACCTTCCACGGGTGAGGCTGGATGGCGGAGCCAAGGCGTTCCGTCAACGATGGGGCTACGAAGGCAATGCCCCGCCTCCTCTCTTGGAGGAAGACGAAGAAGATGAGGAAGGCGATACTGAAGCCGAGACGGTGTCCTTGCGAGAGGAAAGTCTTCCGACCAGCTTATCTCCACTAGGTTAGTTTAACATTGATGTACTTACTGTATGCTACTACTGTATAATTAGTTCACATTATGTATATATTTGTATTTAAAATTAAACCAACTGACAGAACATATCCAACATATTGGTTCGGGCAAGTTCGAACTTTCCTTACCAAAAACTGTTAAATCAATTTGGATATCGAGGAAGTGATAAAAAAGGCCGATTAATCCACGCAGTACATTGTGTTATTGTAAAAACAATAACTTACCAACCAAGAGCACTACAAAGCCACAGAGATGCAGACATACCGATTTTGAATTAATTGTCTTCGACTACAAGAATGACTTGGGGTAACATTGCGATTTGATATAATTTTTCGTTCTACTTGTTATATGTTCCTCATCTTTCAGTTGATAAATGCGTACCTTCTTTTGTTAGAATTTTGAATTTTTTATTAATTTTTATTTTACCTGAGCAAGCAAGAATTGTTTTTGTATAATGCATTGTTAGAATTACCATTATTTTATAGAAATTAATTTTAAAGAGAAATACTGAATGTGTGAAAAATATTACAATAGTTATGAATGTAACGTAAAACTTTCACTAAAAAAAAAAATGTATGTTTCCGCCCGGGATCGAACCGGGGACCTTGCGCGTGTGAAGCGCACGTGATAACCACTACACTACGGAAACTATGACAAAACTTGACCGATGTAAATATATGAAATGAATTGTGTATTTCATTTTTGTAAAATATTGTGTAATAAATTTCTGCATATTATAAATGTAATACTGCATTAGATTGTGAGTCTTACATTACAAAACAATTGAAGAGACTAATTTCAAAAATGTTTAAGGAGGATAATTTTTTTAATGCAGTAGTAAAAAATTAAAATGAAATATATATTATTATATATAATTATTTGATTCATTTAAAATTATAAGTTTTTAAACGTTTTTTTATTTTCAAAGTGCATATAATAGAGGGTTTTTATAAACTAAAATAAAAAAAAATACATGCCCATTAGTTATTTAGAAATTCTGAAGGTATAATTAGTTTTCAACATAAAATATGCGACAAAAAAGGGGTAAGTTATGACACCATTGATACGGTTTTCCGACATTATTTCGTTTATAAAGAATACCTATCTTTATTTTCACTTAAGGAATTACCTGAATAAATATTTGGAATACAAACCAAACAAATCTTGTACATAGCTTATTTTTTACAGTGAAAAAACATAATTATTTTTTAAGTGATCAAAAATTATAAAAAGGAAAGGTTTCATAGACATTTCTAAAATTAACTTCTTTTAAAAATTAAATTAAAATTTAATTAATAGGTTAATTTTTCATAAACATAAAACAATTATTATTTGGGCAAACATAGTGCTGCTCATTATACTTGATTAAAACTTAAAATAACTTCTCCAAAATGAATGTAGTACTTACTATATGATTTAAAAAGTTCCGACGAGGATGGGATTCGAACCCACGCGTGCAGAGCACATTGGATTAGCAGTCCAACGCCTTAACCACTCGGCCACCTCGTCTGTTGCAGAGGATTTGATATATGTCGTCATATGACAATGACCTTGTTTTATAAATTCTTGTTTAGTTTACAACAGCAGTTGAAGCAAAACAAAATTATTTATTTTTTTAATTGATTGATAATTCTTTTTAATTTTTTAAAAACTAAATATAAAGAGAGTACACATCTATTAAATCCTATGGTTGGGATTTGGCTGCATGCAATTATTTTTTTTTACTTTTTGTACTAAATAAAACGTATAAATAATACTGTTTATTACTTTTACACAATATCTATTAAATTACTTTTTGCAGTAAATATTACTTTTTTAAATAAGATTTTCCAAAATTATGGAATCAACTTAAAATCTGTATTATTTTAAAAACGCCTAAAGCCTTTTAAAATAAAATTATTAAATTTTATTTTATAGCCGGCTAAAGTATTCCTCCCGTTCAAGAAATTATTTAATACCAAATGTATATTGTAGAGACATTGTAGGCTATTGCAAAATGACTGCAATTTTCGCTCAGTGTAATTGCTTGTTAACCTCTAACATCTGTTGACCTAGAACTCGGTTACTACTCTCCTACTTTGACAACTTCCCATGAAACAGCCATTACAGTTGTGTCCCCGCCGGTTGCTCTTAGAGTATCTTGTCTACCCGTGTAAATAGATGATGACAACTATAACTGTCAACTCGTCTTCTTTAGCTATTTGTTTCACCCCATTGATCTGGTTGTATACAAAGTAGCCATTACTGATTAGTCACTTGGTCAAGTATATGAGAAAAGTAGTAAAAATTTGGTCCATCTTTGTGTATCTTTCGCAGCAGGATAGACAGCATACAGCGCTACCTAGCAGCCAGAGAAACAATTACAAGAACATCTACAAAGCAAAATTGATTTTCTTTCCAAACAGAAAAAGATTGTTCCGCTTCTAACACGCAGCTGACAGTAATTCCATCCCTCAGTAGTCTAAAATATTTTTACGTGGTGATTGGCATGTATGAGCTTTTCAATTGAAAAAACCAAATCCATATTTGTAACTTTTTCAAAAGTTTTAATGTAAGCTTTTATCAGTTTTATCTGCAAACAAAATCATTGAAATTTAGAACTTTATAGTTGGGCATTAAATGTTTGAATAAACTCATTTACTAATTCAATAGGCCTACAATTTTTCTAACGAATTCAGTTATGATTCTCCATTAATATCAAAACTTGAGTAACAACTAATAGCCTAACCCGATTTTGATAAACTAGACCGATATTTTTGGATTTTTTCTAGAAACAACAACACATTAACTTCTTAAATAACTTAATTGACTGTGAAAATGTTGGTGTAATGTTTTTGCAACATTTAAAAAAAAATCTAATTCTACAGTTATTGTTTTTGAGTTGTCCCGCCCAACTATTGTTGACGTAGGCGAGCCGAGAACAAATTGCCACTTAGTCTTGTAATGATTGCGCCTGATTATGTTGACAATAGTTTTCTTATGGAACGCTGACCGTCAGGGAGCCGCCTTTGATAAGGACAACAAAGATGGCGGAACCACCACCTTCCTGTCCTTAGCGGAAGTGGCTAGTTACACTTCCTGCCCAGTTTATTGTTGTCTTGCATTTGTCTTCAAGAAGTGACTCTGTGCAGTGATTTAACTTTTATCTTTATTATTAAAGTTGGTTTGTTCTTTGTGAGTTTTGTATACTTTAGTTTTGGAAACAGGTTTTGATTTTAGAGATTTATGAAGAGTATTTGTGTCTTTAATTAGAAATTTAATTTTACGTATATAGGCCAAAATTGGTTTTATTGCAGTAGGCCTACACGTATTTTTTAAACAAATAAATACTGTTTATTACTTTATTTTTACATTATTTTAACTGGAGTAGTTCTTCGGCTGTATGCACAATACATGTAGCGTAATATTATTATTTCGGTAGCCTACATTGAAGTTTTAAAAATTGTGTTATAAAATCGATATATCATTTTTTTAAATTACGTTTTAAACTGTCAGTAATCTTTTTTTTTTAATGCCTGTCTGTACCGTTTGTATGTGTTTTCATTTGTTTTCGTCCTGAACAAAAAACTATACTTTTTCGTTTTGATTTTGAAAAAATATATGTTTTCTCGCTTATCCGAAATGTTTTTTATTCACTTAATAGCTAAAATATTAAAAGAACTTTCCATAATAGGAAAATGAGTGTACTCGAAAATCTTAGAAATCAAAATAATACGCATTGGACACGATCTTTCTAAACATTTCAGTTCGGATTCTACCGACAACCGATATTTTTATATTTCTGTGATGCCAAATTTTAAATAGTATAAGTATTAAATACTATAAGTATTTTACAAGGTTGCAGTGTGGTCTGCCGTAACATTTTCCTTCATATTGTTGTTAACAATGATTATTTTTTTCATTTAACTCCAAGCCGACCAGGATTACAAAGGGATTCAATCAGTTTGTAATTAGCCTATTTAATATATCTTTGTACTTTGTATTTAGTACTTGAAAATAAATTCGAACAACATAAAAAATGTAGACTTATAATCAAGTTACACTTAATTTTTGACAGCTCCATTTATTAAAAACGCTACACAATATTGTTCGAACAATTTCGCGCAGTTCTAAATGGCTCGTAGAATAGGTAAGCCCAATTAAACAGCAATTATTAAAGTAAATATTTTTCCAACACGTGTTTACACATTAGCTTAATTAGTTTTCAGCCAACCAATTAGGCATATTTCGATAGAATATTAAAGTCAGCCTTTAGCGAAACGAGTGGAAACGTCCACTTCTGTAGACAATCAGAACAGAACTACTGTCGTAGCACAGATCAAAACAAAAGTGACTCATTCCGTTTCCCGAGGCATAGGGTCTTAGCCAATCAATGACGCAGTGCAACAAGGCGAGTAAGTTAATCAACGGTGACTAAATCAGTATAGCAGTGACTAGGTCGTAGTAGTGAAGTTATCGTAGAGGCAGTGAAATCAGGTGAACGCGATGTTTTAAGG
The DNA here is from genome assembly GCA_022606455.1 of Callitettix versicolor. Lineage (NCBI taxonomy): Eukaryota > Metazoa > Arthropoda > Insecta > Hemiptera > Cercopidae > Callitettix > Callitettix versicolor. The sequence continues at coordinate 63,143,686 of CM040189.1, forward strand.
TAGTGTTGTGTTTGACAAGTTTTGTGTAAAATGGCTCATCGAAGAGTATGGCAGTCGTTGGTCCGTCGCAAGAAGAAGACTTCTATTTCTACACCTTCTTTGACAATAGACGCTGGTTCTTACTGTAAGTTATAATATAATGATTTTTAATAATGTGCTCAGCGTTGTTGGTTAGATAGTCTAGTAGTTATCGATACACGGGTATAGGCCTAATTGATTTAGAATGAAATAGATTATGTTCTTTAACTTCAGTTGGCAACTCAACACGTCTTGTCTGTCAATTATAATTACGTTCCATTAAATTTATCATAAAACTATTTTTTCCTTTATATGTTTATATGTTGTTGTAGTATAAAAAGTTAAAAAGTAGGGAAATTAACTTATATTTCATTTTTAAAATGTAATCAATACTCATATGAATGGTTTCTGGTTCTTTCCTGCGTTTAAAGTTTGTCAGGTTATTGTGAGATATTAACCCAAACGACGAAAAATAATTCAGCCGAGCCTTAGCTTTACAATGTTGTTATTACTGGCAAATTTAATTGATTTTACAAATAAAATGTTAGCATTAATAAACAATTTTAAAATAATTTCATTTAAATTTGGCATATCACAAGCTCTATTTGCTGCTTTGTGATATGTTTTGCTAAATTATAAGTATACAGGATGTCCGGAAATTGTTATATACCAAAACTTCGAGAGACAGTTCTACGGCCAAAACAAGAAAATAAACTCTATTAGGCTTACACGTATGAATTATCTTGCTTTGTTTAATATAGCGACCTACCTGTATGTGATTTTACAAATTTAATTTTCATTCTGATCATGTTAAAGATAGAAACGTGAAATTTGATTATAAGAAGTGCAAGTAGCCTAATTATCTGCTAAACTTTCATTCGATAAAGTTCAAGATGGCGGCTGAAAACAATAAAATTACATTGTTTTTTACGTAGGCTAAACTTTGTTTTTTTTTAAACTTGAAATTCAACGTAGGTACAATGTTACAACGATCGAAATGTTAAAAAAAACCGTTCACAAATAACTTTTTACAAATAACCAATTTTACAATAAGCAACGAATTTCAGTTTAGCAATAATAGGCCTGCAATTGTTACGCAATAAGATTCTAATAAAATGGCTGCTGGATTACAGTTAATTACTTTATAAAACTGTAACGTTTGCTTTAAAAATTACATGTTATTTTGCCGTTTTCATCTTTTACTTTTCGTGACTGAAGGGGTCCGATATTTTACAGGTAGGCCTATAAGATATTACTTCCTTCTTTTTGCCAGATTTCAAGTTTCTATTTTTAACTAGAGCTAAATGAAAATAAAATTTGCAAAAGGTCACATGAACACCGACTGACGAAAAACAAAACAAAATAGGCTACTCTTGACATGGATTTTTTTCTCTTTGAACCATTTCTTATTTCGACAGAAAATTTTCCGACATCCTGTATAATCATGTTGACATTTTCTTTGTGATTTTACACTATGTCAGTACATTGGACTTCAAACATAGCACTTATGTTGCAATAAGAAGCTTGTTTTTATCACATCATCTGTGTTTACTGTGTAACATATTTTAACAGTGGGATAATTAATTTGCATGCACTGTAACAAGCAGTGGTATGTCACGTGGTTAATTTCCAAGCAATGAAAGTAAGCTGATTTAATTTTAAATTTAATGCAAGCCTTCTTCAAATTAGCTGTTCAATTTCTAAATCTTACATGAACTATACAAACCTTTGTTTTTATACATTTAAAGTTAACACAATCCAAAATAAGAACAATTAATTTTAAATTTGTTTTCTTATTTATTAGGCTACGAATATTTCCAAATAATATTCGTGCCACGCAGATTCTGGCTGAATATTAATATTTTAATAGCCTATTATTACAAACGTTATTTTATATGCTAATATTTTCATACTTTACAAAACGAATACAAAAGGAAACCTTGACCGCTGTATAATGTATAACTTTTTTAAACTTGCTTGTTCTGAAAATCTGATTCCACCAAATTATTCTGTATAAATTATTATTTTTAAGATTTAATAAATATTATATATTTATAGATAAATAATAGGCCTATATTTCCCGTACGACCATTGTATACCATTAAACTACCAATAAGTTCATTTCAAAGAGGCGGCATTCAAAGTCTTGAAAAATTTTAACCTGACTGCGGTCGGGTTGATCGATTACGATAAGAAGACCACAATTTAAAAAAAGGGTAGAAGTTCAGATTTTTAAAATTTTAAAAAATCACCTACTAAAATGTTTGTTGTTCTTAAATTTTGATAGGGCTAGTTGTATTTTGGAGAACTTCGCTTCTAAGCTAGCGAAATAGATTATTTTGATTTTTTTTAATTTCAAATTTAAAGCATTAACTTGAGCTACGTATTAACATGAATTTTCTTGTATGACCAAAATTTGAGTAAAATCTGATATACGTGTACACAAACACATACGCGCACACATAATTACATTTATAATACCCTCTTTGTTTTCTAGAGGTCAGAATTGGCGTTTATGTATGGCTCCGTGACTGGGTCTTACCTTGATGGCATTACTACGAATGGAAATTCGTAAGGATTACTGAAGAACAAAGTATAATCAAAAGTGCTTTAGAGGCAATAAATTTGTTTAATTCATTAGTTTTATTATTGCCATTTTCGCAGCATGCAGAACATTTTTTTAAAGGTCTGTCACCGATTGTTTTTCTTTTGTTGTTTTAAGGCGAAAAGCACATTGAGACTATTATCGCCTTACTAAATGTAAGTGTGAGTGTAAAGTGTTAAAGTCGTAAGTGTAGTGTTGTAAGTGTGAGTGTTAGACTCGGGTAACGCGAGGGACGTCTAAATCCTCTCAATAGGTGCAGCTAGTCTGCACCCCCCCTGCGGGGGACTATCACTGAATTTGATGAAAATGAAATTTAGCGAAGTTTAGAAGAAAGACAGTTTTTTGGCGTTAAATACGTCTTACAGGTTTTGGAGTTACGTTAAAAGAGAGATTTTTACTTCCCTAAAACTTTAATGGATAGTTTTCTTAACTCGAAAAATGCTTATTTAAAAAAAAATATTTTCAAAGTGATAAATACTATTTTAATTGCAAAGGTCTTTATTTGCAAAATTAAATACTCATAAAATATTTCTTTGTGCCAGTAAGTAGAACTATGACCAGTTTTAGAAGTAAAAATAGGGAAAAGTTAAAACAGTGCAATTGGGGATAACTATTGTTAATTTTGATTACCTAAGCCTAAATAATTGCAATTCAATCAAAACACTACGTACGCCAAAAACATTCTTATTATTCTAAAATATTTCTCAACCTGCCTTCCTGATCAAGTCAAACGATTTGTGGACTAAACTTTTTTTCCGTTTTCTTCTTCGTCCTTTGAGTTCTTCCGACGTGATGTCGCGCCAACATCACCCTACGACATCTGATTGGAACTGTACATAGTTGCCAGTTCTTTGATCTGTCACTCAACTTTTATCTGTTCGCTTCCAATTAAAGCTGAAAGAGTGAAGCGATAATATTAAGGCATTTTGTACTTCATTACTACAAGTGACTCGTGAAACGTTGCTAGATGTTACACACTTGGAGTAATTAAAAGTGCGTCTGGACTTAGGATCAACATCAGTATCCATTGTATCGACAGAATCGTATATTTCTTTCTTACCATTCCGTAAACAGTGTTTTCCAGTATGTTTTTGTCGCTGTAAGAAGTATAAAAGAAAGTGTTTTGTTCGTGAAACAAATCAGTCTTAAGATTTTATTTGACATCCATATTCGTTTTTAGCCTATGTCTTCTGTTTTACACGCATCTGGTTTGTGTGTCTGTGCACATCGCTGAAGTCTAAAAAAATTGACCAGTTCTAAATAAATTTGGTATATAAGTCTCTTTTGCCATCTCGAGATCTTTGAATAAAAAATCGGCGTTACGCTAATGGAACCACAGTTCTAACCCAATTGTGTTTTAGAGATAATTCTACCATCAGAATTTCGTTTTCAGCAACAGAAATATCCTTAGGTGAAGAAGCGAAGCAGGATAATCTATAAAAATGTTACTTTTTTTACTAGTGTTTTGAAAAAGAAATATCACGTTACTTCAACGGATTAAGTTTGTCGTGCAACAGGTGACGGCTCAGGTGACGGTATTGTGTAGGCACTGGTTATTATAATATAACCTATTGTGACTGGTAAAATTAAAAAACATGCCATTTTAGCATTCCCGTCCAAGACTATACGAATAACTTGTTACTTATTTAATTTACTCCAATCTTTACTCCTTTGCGCTTATTTAGAGAATAATGGACTTGCACATTCTCTATATTGACTGAATTTACGGCATGCAGTATTACATAATTTACATGTTAGTATTACATAATTGACTAGGTTTTTGGATCATTGAATGTCAGCTGTATATATGTACAAGAAATAACGGATCCATCGTGTTGAAATTCCGTTTATAAATTGGTAAATCAACTTTCAAAGCCTTGTTTTTTAAAAATCCTAATAAATTCTAAGTTATGTGCCTGTACTTCCATCGAATTCAGATCGTTAGCTATGACCTGGAAAAAGGTCAACCAGAGTTTGTTCAAATTTCGGTAAACTTAAGGCGAAATTTTACATAGAAACTTGTACAAAATTTTAAATAGAAGTATTTTATTTTATTTCACACACGATTAGGGTATTTTATGTTTTGTATCTTATAGATATTTTCGCTAACCAAATACATTTTTCAAACTAGGTACTCTGATTTGAGAAATCGATATGTATGACCAAAATTTTAACAAAATTTGGCATCTGGTTTTGACAATTTATGCCTTTCCTTTACCCATTATCTTCTTTTTTTTGTAGTACTCGTATAGGAAAGGAAATACTTTCTTTAATAGATCTAGCCTGGTTCAAGTCCCCTCTCTACACAAAAATTGTTTTTTTACTTTAATGTGTGTTAAGGTTTGCACATCTTTGCAACTAATTTAATTGAGTAACTATATCTAAATTAACTATATCTTTTAACCACATTTTAATTACATTAAAAAACGTTTTTGCAGCCTATTTTTGGTCAACAAACTGTTAGAAGTCGTATTTTTTCAAAGTCGACTGTGAAGATTGTTGAACAGATATTGTTCAAATGTAGTTCATGATTACCCAAAGAAAACACATAGCTTTCAAAATCAGATTCGGGCGTTAGAAATAGGCTAAATAAAACTGAAAAATAGAATCTTCAAAATGTATCGTAAATTTCTATTACTTCAAACTAGGTACCATGAGCAACATTGATTTATGATTTTGGATCATTGATACGTGATTTATGTAGGATTTATTTTCTAAGATTTTTATCCTTAGCTTACGAAATAGGTTTTTGGTTAAATAATAGAATACGAGAAAGTTTTTGTAATGTTCACAATATTATTTACTAAATCACATGATAATGTAACTAACGACAAAATTTGTATTGTTAAAACTTTTGTACGTTCTTGTTTGAATGTTTTATTGCACTGTTATTTTTATTGAAATTTTTTTTTAATTTATTACTTCAAAACGTGTCAAAATGAAAGGCAATATGTAGTAATTAGGATTGGCAGCTAGATGATCAGTACCATCAACGTCTGCCTTAACAGTAATGTATTGTTTTTAATTATGTAAAATATTCACGCCTTAATATTTGTAATATTTATCGAATGTGTAATTTATTGGCACTGAAGCAGAGTCAATGCTCTAATTAAATATTTAAATTACGTTTTAATAATAACAATATCAATTCTTCTCTGGTCTACAATACTTAATTAGCCAATAAGACATCTGTGCCAGCCGTAATATGACTGTCATTCAGGCCTAATTAAATGTGTCCGGTTATATCAGCCAGCAATAAAATCAATTATGTTTTTATATCAAGCGCTGCGCAAAAATAAACCTTATTTAGTGTTCAGTTTAATGTAATTTAAAGCCCAATGTCGCATACACTACCAACATGGGTGTAGGCCGGTTAAGACGGTCATGGTTGCACGACATTGTGAAGGTCAGTTTGTAACATTCAGTACTCCTTCAATGTACAACTGCTTTGCTGTAAGTTATGTTGCAGTAAATGGAGGAGGTTGGTTTTAACAGAACAAGGTCGCTATTTAAACGTGATATTTAATACATGTTAAAACGTGTTTTATAGATTAATCAGGCCTTTTTTTTAGTACTGAAATAGTACATATATTAAAAAATTTATTAAATGGGTACAACTTTTATTTAAAAAACGCTAGATAAACTTTGAAATGAGCTAGACTATTGAAGCCGCCCAAATTTAGAACTTACTCTAAAGCACTTTTTGAGGGTCTTTAAAGTTTATGTGTATGTTTTTATCTAGAAAACTGCAATTTCGGTCCGATTTGATTTTATCATCGTAATCAACTTTTAAATCCGTAACATTTTAAATATTTAAGTCAGCTGAAAATTCGATAACTAACTTGACGGCGATAGGGTTCCTTTTGTTACTTCCGGTGTAATTTGAAAATGTAAAATGTTGATTTGTGCAGATTTTACCGCTGATGATGGTGGTGAAATCAGATTTTTTTAAAACGTTGAATATAAAACAATAATGTGATAGTTACATTTTTTAAATTTGCTTCTATCAGGTCAGCGAGACAACTGCTGCCTTAAATTATTAGTGAGTATTAGCGAATTCCCTTTGAGAAAATGAGCTAATGGAGCAGCCATCATGGTAAGACTCAGACCCATGACCTTGAAATAAGTACTGCCCTTGACCTCTAGATCACTTTTTGACGGGTCGTTAAAATTTGTGTGTGCGCGCACGCCAGCGCTCACGTTTGTAATTTTGGTCCAAAAACCGACTTTTTGTAATAGCTTGGACAAGTTCGTTTATCAGCAAAAGTCGTTAAACGGTTTCAGTATGGCGGTCATTTCAAATATTGACAAAGTCGTAACTCCTTTATCTTCAGTTTTTTGTGGAAAATATGATTTTTGCCATTGTAATGAAAGTTAAAAACTGCATAATTAGCGTTTTGAATTTTCAATGTCCGTTGAAAAGAAAAATACTTTTTGACGACGGTTAGGGTTCATTTTCGGATTTTCAATGTAATTTGAAAGTTTAAAATTGTAATATATGCAAATTTTAATGCTGTTTATGATGGTGGAATTAGAATTTCAAGCATGGTAAGATAAAGAAAAGTACTTTTGGAAATAAGTAGGCTACCTTAGGCTAGAACATCTTATTTGAAGAAGGCTAATAATACTGTAGCACTGTATTTATTTATTTTATTTATTTTTACCTGTCATGATCTAAACAAATTTATGCATAAATTATTTTTAAACAAATACTTCATTGTATTTAATTGCTTAGATTTTTTTTTAATTATTGACATGTAAATAAATATTTAACTAGCCCGATTCTAAAATTTGAGTGAATTTCCGAAACATATCTTAATATAAAGGATCTATAAAAATTTTAATTAATTTTTAGTTAAGGAAGCAAAACAGCTGGTAAAACAGTAATCATGTTTATTACTTTTAGAACAATAATTTGGTAACACTGTTGTTTAAAATTATTGACCAGCTGATTGTTGACCAGCTGTTTAAGTAAAATTGTTTCGTTTATAACCTCAAAATCTCCTATTAGCCTAAAATGGCTTGTCTTCTTGAAGTTTAAAAATTATTTCGTGTAGTTAACTTTCTTTTATAACCAAAACAATATGGAAAAAAATATTTTAACGGCAAAAATGATTAAAAGACGCAATTTAACACGCTTTTATTTAATTCAAGTTTCACAATGTAGTAAAAACAAATACCAATATGGCGGCGACAGAAGACGAGAAAGTTTGAAAGTTTATGTTTATTTAATTTTAAGTAATACTGATTTAAGTTATGATTCGTCATATGTGACCAAAATTCAAGCAATGATCGATTTTGAAAAATGTCAGTTTTTGTCAGTAGCTTCCTGTTTTTTATAGAAATAAATGTGAAAAAATTTGGTATTTTTTTTGCAACATTTATTATTAATCTTTATCTCCGCCATTAGCGAAGGTTTATAAAACTAATACGCCTTATTTTTTGTTCAAATGTAGCGTAATATTCTGTGTTCAGTAATCTTCAACTTGAGTAGAGGAACAAAGTTTTTTGGTGTGAAACGTAAATTCTAAACTTACAACTTCTTATTATTTTTACTGAAAACTTTGCGGCCTCGCCCGTTGACAGAATAATGTCCGCCTGTCATAACACGTGATAACAGCGTAAAACTTTATACCTTTACCCAGTTACAGTAGCTTCAGATCCCCTGGAAGCTTTCAGAATTTGTAAATAAACCGAGGAGTGGATTAAGTCGGAATGTCAGAAGATTGTTTCAGACTCTATATTTAACTGCTTTTAGATCTTTTTCTTCGGCGGTATCTAGCGTCTAAACAGTAAGACAGAATTGTGAAACTTGGCAGTTTCGTTAAGTGCCACAACCTAGATCTAGAGAAACTTTAAAGGTTACAAAGTTTGTTTGTAAACATTTAATGTTTACTTTCAAAAGTAGGAAGTTATAAAGGGAAAAAATTAATGTGTAAGTTATAGGCCTATCTATAAATAACAAAAAAATAATAAATGTAAGTACATACCTACAAAATACACTTAACCTTGTATTTTAGTTTCACAGTCTAACCTAAATTTCATTATTTTGAAATTAATTACGATAGGATGTTAATTTGATGGGAAACAGGTTCTGCTGTTGTTTATCACTGACAGTTTCCGAATTAAGGTTATTTAGGAGAAAACGGCCCTATGTTTTGTTTGGTAGAAAAATTGGCGACTACACATTTGAACAAAAATTTGATGAAAATCGAAAAAATCTATTTTGAGAAATTAATATTTTTTTAATTTTTAAAAGTATACCAACAAAACAAGCTTTACAAATAAAGTTTGGTCTCGAGATATGGGCATAAGTACTAAAATCGGTCAATTCGTATAGTCTCCACCGACTTACAAATATGGCCTACATAGAAACGGACACACCGCTTAGTGAGAAAATAATTAATGATTCAAAAACATCACACAAACTTTCTCACATTCAATTACTTCCCCATAAATCCGTTTCGGAAACTACCTACAAAATATTGAAAATCGGCTGAATTTATATCAGATTGTTCTCACGTTTTGAACGAAATTGATTATAATAATATTATTTTTAATTTAGGCCAAGAAGGCGTACTAGCCTTGGTTCCTATCGGCCATCTTTTATTCTGTATAAGAGCAATGTTAAATAATGATACAAATTACTCTGCTATTTGTTAAGATTAAATTATGTTCGGTTAACTTCTTGTGTACGGGAATTTGGTCAGGTTTTTACATTTTGTGTAATATAGCTTTTATTTTTTGATCTTGTATCTTTAATATCTATATATATATATATATATATATATATATATATATATATATATATATATATATATATATATGAGCCGCCTCAGTGGCCTAGTTGATAGCGTACTGGGCTTTCACCCCGAGGACCCGGTTCGATTCCCGGCCAGGGCTTGGCATTTTCATACGCTATAAATCATCCCATCGTTTGCATTAACTCAAGTGTGCACAATAGTCGGACGTTAAAAAAAAAAAATAAATATATATATATATATATATATATATATATATATATATATATATATATATATATATATACATACAAATACACAAAAATAAAAATATAAAAAGCTAACTACAGTCCCAAATATATATATATATATATATATATATATATATATATATATATATATATATATATATGGCTATGTTGTTAACCTTTGAAATAAGTTAACAAACATAATTTTATCTTGATAAAAAAATGGAAGTAATCTGTATCGTTGATTAACGATACATATTGATGATCCAATATGTCAGACAGGGTACATGGATTTTTAAGGTAAATATTTTGTTTGAAGGGCTGCGCTTTAACTCTGACACTGGAATAAATTTGAAATTCTCTTACGTTATATAAATTATGTTGAGTAAATATTTTGTTTTAGGTTCTGGCTAAACAGCTGGTTCTTTTAAAGAGGCTATTTGTATTTGCATTGTTACGGAAAATGGTCTGTGTGTATACGTTATGCTGTTTTTTGAACCGAGATAAAGTGTGTTACTTTTACACTTAATAATCGCCTAAGTATGTCGAATAATTTTTGTGTTAGTAAATTTTCTTTTGCATTCTTTATGGCTACAAAAAAAGGAAGTAATATTTTCCAGAAACTTTACATTTACCGCGAGATAATTTTTTGTCAGTTGCGGTTATTAATTTTCCTTTCTCACTATAGGTAAAAAAGTTTTTTAAAAAAATGTTGATCGTTGAAAAAAAACTCATGAATTTTTGGGATTCAAGTCGTCTGTCTGTGTCAGTGAACATCGTTGAGACTAAAGGAACAGACAAATGTTACATATAGGTCTGGTTTATCAGTACGTATTTAAAGACTTACAAAAATAAAGTTATGTTTTGATAAAAAAAACGTTAAAAATCTATTTTTATGAAAATTATTTCATACTATTTTTTAAAAATTTCGTTCAAATTGTATGCACAAACACAAGTGCAGCGTATCGGTCGCCAATAATATCACCAACATCAGTAAATCGTGTTATCACCAAAAAAAAAAAAACGAAGATAACATTTCTAAAAATATGTTATCCGATTTTTATCAAACCGAGGTCACAACTAAAGTAGCTTGAAGTACATGAAATTTACTAAATTTAGGGAGTTAATTTGAAAAAAATATATAAAATTATTGTGACTGCTGAAACGTGCTTTTTTCGAGTTATACTCTCGAGCCGTACATCCTTTTTATAGATGTTATATAATGGTTTGTATGCTGATTTTTCAATTTTCTCTTGATGCATACATTTTGTTTGGACTACATGTATTGATTCAAACTCGTTACAAGCGATTTTAAGAATATCCATTCTTTATGAGTTTTTTTGCCAAATCGTGTCCCTGAGATAATAATAGCAAACAAACGTGAAATTAAAACAACTTTGTTTTACTTTCAACAAATGTTTAGCGAAGTTAAAGCAATCAGTCATTTTTAAGATTTATGTTGACTATAGCCTGTGTCACGCTTCGAGCGTGACCGCACGATTGCCACTATTGCTAGGAGTGAGGCGGAGAACACTAACTACATATTGTGATTCACGGAATTGTGGAATCTACAGTGACTCACTACCAGACGTGTTTGCGTATTCAAGTGTTTTGACAAAACATACACTATTAGCTCAGCCGAGCTGGGATCTGATCTTACAGGAAGTGGCGTGGTCGCGGTTCCTTGAATTTTGTTTCATTTTCCTTTTTTATAAATAAAACCACCAGACCGGGTGGCCACCAAATGCGGAATGGAGTACGTATTAAAAACCTAAGCAATTGTTCTTAATGTAAGTGCGGCCACTGACAGCGAAGCTGAGCTGAACGGAGTCAAGCGGCGTCGCTGGGCTACACAAAGGTTTCAGTGGCCGCATTTATATTACAAACAATTGGTTAGGTTTTGAATATGTAGTCTTCCGCTCCGCATTTGATGGCCTTAGTGTTTCTATGCACTGTTATTACAATTTATGATTATTTCTTTCTCTACAAAACCGAGGTCCCCCTGACTTTGATACAGTATTATCTTTTGTGGTTCCATTTAGCCAAAACATGCGTTTTCATGCATGAAATTTGTAAAAAGCGACCCCTCTCATCCGCATGGGTGGGTATGCACACCTCCCAAACTCTGTGTTATACCGTGTCCGGTTTTATAAATTTGGAATGTTGGCAACACTAATCACCACCATAAAAACCCGTTTCGTGAGGTGACAAGAAAACATTATTTCTTAAAATCGGTTCATCACCTTTCGTCCAAATTTTGGTGATAATTTGGCTACGTGAAGATTCATAATTCGTCAGTGTAAAAAATTGCAAGTAAAATATATTTACGTTCCGGGAGTCAAGTTGGAAAACCCTAAAGGGTTTGATATTAAAGTAAATATCAATTTTTCTAAACTGAATTGAGTTATAAATCTACGCATTATTAAAACCTGGTGATAAATTTGACCGATTTTTTCGAAGTTTTCTAACGTAATTTTTCCGTAAAATACGTTTATGGTTTTATTAAAACTAGTTTATGATCGTTATGAAAACTTGCCAACGTCTTTTCGAAAACGTTACAAAAATATTGCGTGTAATATAAATGTAGCACTACATTGTAGTATAAAATGTCGACAGACAATTGAATTTCATTTCATGAACAAATTAATCAAGCAAATGTTTGAAGTGCTCAAAGTGCTTGAAAGCAATCTATGAACAAAATCTAGTTTTAAGCGTTTTGTAACGGCCTTCTCAACGCATAGAACGAACACGTGCTACGGGAAGAGTTATGTTCATTTCAATGCACGTATCCTGTGTGACGGATCTAAATCTGAATATGTAACTAATTGCAACAGTGACGTTTTGTAATTGCGACCGAAGAACGCTATTTACGCTGCCGAGAGTATGACTGACAAATAACCGGAAACAGGAAGTAAATATTATACATCCGGAGGTATTGTGGTCCAGTGAAGATTCTCCGTACATCATTTGTCTTCGTGTGTTTTGAAGTTTTGTACATGTTTCCCCGGTCTGTGGATAGGGTAGCGTTAGTCAAAAAAAATCTTGAACAAACTTTCTCAAACTCTGCTGTTTCCTTCAAAAATCGGGTGCTGAAGCTAAAGACAACCGGAAAATCGGAATAATTTCTTAAAATAGAAATATGAAATGGGAAAATTCACACGTTAAGTATTGTACCAAATTAAAAATGTATTGATCTGGAGTAAACTAATTTTTTTAATTTCAAATTTATCTACATAAAAATGCCCAGAATTATAAACACTGACACACCTTTTCAAGAAATTTTGTGTATAGCTTCTTAACCGATTTTTTTGTGGATATTGTTTTAGATACCTGACTAAATACTACGTCAAAACTGATAGAAGCTTTTTGAAAAAATGCATTTGTTATTACTTTTCAAGAGTTTTTTACTAACTTTTATCAAAAGTTCAGTTTCAACTACCATCAAACTAACTTTTTTCCCATCAGAATCACTTATAAACTCGTATAGTTTACAATCAATTCGTGTGTGTGCGTACGTGCACTCGCGCATGTTAGTAAATTGAAATTTAATGTTTTTCATAATACGTAATTTGAATTCGTCATAAGATAAGGAAAATTTTAATATATATCTACCTTCAGGATGATGTATTAGAAAGTATAGTTTTTATTTTAAACTCGCTAAGAATTTTCCATTCTTGTTTCCTTATTTTGTAAGTGGAGCATCACAGCTAAATGGGTAGCATAGTGGACAACACTGATCTGTATGCAGGGTTGGATGTGCAGCAGATACTTATGTCATCTCCCTTCTTCACGCGTCTAAACTAACTGGCATAAATTGCTTACGTCGATCGCCCTTCTCATGCCTACCTGGTATAAATTACTTCCGTCGATCTTCTGTCATGTGTTTAACTTAACTGGCATAAATTACTTTCGTTGATCCCCTGCCTTCATGTGTTTAACGTAGCTGGCATAAATTACTTTCGTCGATCTCATGCCTTCATGTGTTTAACGTAACTGGCATAAATTACTTCCGTCGATCCCCTGTCTTCATGTGTTTAACGTAACTGGCATAAATTACTTCCATCGATCTCCTGCCTTCATGTGTTTAACGTAACTGGCATAAATTGCTTCCGTCGATCCCCTGCATTCATGTGTTTAACGTAACTGGCATAAATTACTTCCGTCGATCTCCTGCCTTCATGTGTTTAACGTAACTGGCATAAATACTTCCGTCGATCTCCTGTCTTCATGTGTTTAACTTAAATTACTTCCGTCGATCCCCTGCCTTAATGTGTTTAACCTAACTGGCATAAATTACTTCCGTCGATCACCTGCCTTCATGAGTTTAACGTAACTGGCATAAATTACTTCCGTCGATCCCCTGCCTTCATGTGTTTAACTTAACTGGCATAAATTACTTCCGTCGATCCCCTGCATTCATGTGTTTAACGTAACTGGCATAAATTACTTCCGTCGATCTCCTGCCTTCATGTGTTTAACGTAACTGGCATAAATTACTTCCGTCGATCTCCTGTCTTCATGTGTTTAACCTAACTGGCATAAATACTTCCGTCGATCACCTGTCTTCGTGTGTTTAACCTAACTGGCATAAATACTTCCGTCGATCTCCTGTCTTCATGTGTTTAACTTAAATTACTTCCGTCGATCCCCTGCCTTAATGTGTTTAACCTAACTGGCATAAATTACTTCCGTCGATCTCATGCCTTCATGAGTTTAACGTAACTGGCATAAATTACTTCCGTCGATCCCCTGCCTTCATGTGTTTAACTTAACTGGCATAAATTACTTCCGTCGATCCCCTGCATTCATGTGTTTAACGTAACTGGCATAAATTACTTCCGTCGATCTCCTGCCTTCATGTGTTTAACGTAGCTGGCATAAATACTTCCGTCGATCACCTGTCTTCGTGTGTTTAACCTAACTGGCATAAATACTTCCGTCGATCTCCTGTCTTCATGTGTTTAACCTAACTGGCATAAATACTTCCGTCGATCTCCTGCCTTCATGTGTTTAACGTAACTGGCATAAATTACTTCCGTCGATCTCCTGTCTTCATGTGTTTAACGTAACTGGCATAAATTACTTCCGTCGATCTCCTGCCTTCATGTGTTTAACGTAACTGGCATAAATTACTTCCGTCGATCTCATGCCTTCATGTGTTTAACGTAACTGGCATAAATTACTTCCGTCGATCTCCTGTCTTCATGTGTTTAACCTAACTGGCATGAATATCTGTGCCATCCAGACGTTGACGAGAACACCCACCCGTATCTTATCTTTGTCCCAATAGGAAGTATCCCAATACTACGAACTTATCGATAGTACGAAGATGCTAAGAAATTGCTGAAACAAATTTGTAGTTTTTATCATACTGAGCGGCTTGAGTGAACTTCTTTGATTAGTTTCCAGTAAGTCAACTACACACTTTCAGACAGACCGCCAGGCAGCAGCACTGCACGCCGGACAGCCGCTCTGGAGTGAGATAGATGGTGATAAAATTGATCTTTCATCTTTCTATTTGTAAGAAATTTTCAGAATTTCAGAACTGTAGTTGTGCTTTCGTTAAGAGCGATATCTCCGCGACTTAATTAATGAAGAAAAAAACGAAATAAGAAAAAATATGTTTGAAAAACGACACAAATTTAGTACTTTTTTATACTTGTTCACAGTACCAAGTAGACCTACAGTATTTAGAAAGTGTAGCACTTGTAAAAACCAACAACTTTGAGATAATGACGCATAAGTTTAGGTTTGAAAAAAGATAACTTTACTTTGATGTTTGTCCGTTTGCATGTTAGTCTGTGTACATTTGTGGAGACTAAACGAATTGATAGATTTCTATAAAATTTATCATGTAGGGGTAGACTGTCTATATCTCAGGACCATTTTTTTAAATTTTAAATTATTTGTGTTTAAGCCTTTTTTAAAAAAAAAACCTAAGAATCGAGATTTTACTATTGTCGTCCTTTTGTAATTTATCTACATAAAAATGCCCAGAATTATAAACACTGACACACCTTTTCAAGAAATTTTGTGTATAACTTCTTAACCGATTTTTTTGTGGATATTGTTTTAGATACCTGACTAAATACTACGTCAAAACTGATAGAACCTTTTTGAAAAAATACATTTTTAATTACTTTTCAAGAGTTTTTTACTAACTTTTATCAAAAGTTCAGTTTCAACTACCATCAAACTAACTTTTTTCCCATCAGAATCACTTATAAACTCGTATAGTTTACAATCAATTCGTGTGTGTGCGTACGTGCACTCGCGCATGTTAGTAAATTGAAATTTAACGTTTTAATTTTAATGAATTAATATAATCCAAAGTCCCTAGTTCTTCCGATTGATTATTGAGGTAATAATGGAAAATTGATCTAATTTATTAATTTTTACAAAACTTGCTCTTAAATTTTGGTCATATATGAAATTTTATAACTTAAGTTAGCGTAGTAAATTTGAAATTTCTTAATACTTTTAAATAATGTGCTAACTTAAATGTTTTGTTAAAATTCCACATTAAAATACTATTAACAATGTTTTGCATAGCTCTAAAACTGTATGTATATTAAATCACGAAATCGAATGTCACACAACCCTAACTCTTACTTGTAAGGAGTGCAGTTGCTCATTATTTCCACCTCGCACTTTAAGATTTAAAAATAGCAAAGTGTTTTAACTACACTTTGCCTCGAAAATTCACTCTAATTTTGTTGTAAGTAGCTTGTTAAAAAAATATGAAAATAATAAGAAAATGTTTTTGTTTTTAAAGTTTACGTTACTTATTTATTGAACTAAATTAATTTCAATAAAAAATATTTTCAGAATTTGAATACTCAAATGTCAGTATTCAAATGCTGTTTGTTCAAATTTGTTTGCCTTATATAAGGATAATAAAAATTGGATTATGGTAATAGTCATTTTTAATAGTTTAAAAAAATGTCATGTTATTTTTACAAGCGTATCTATAAGTTTTGTTAAACTAATCAATACTTGAGTTCATTATAAATGACAATTTTTCAAACTGGTACAGCTTAATCTTTTACAGAACGATGGACAACTTAAAAAGAAAGCAGACGTTAGTGTTTACTTAATTGCTTGTAAGGTTATAGGCCTACTGTATTAGTAAATAAAATTAAACTAGCAAAGCATGCGTTTTGCAACATTACATTATAGTGAATACATTTATGGTATAATTGACTTTGTTAGCTCCGATAATGAGACAAGTGACGTCTCCAAAACAAGGCAGGAAGTTGTCCCGCTACACAATGGTGGATCAACACAACAACGACGATGAAGAAGAACTAAACGAAAAGACCACCATACAAGGTAGTTACAAGCAAGACTCAAGGTGGCAATGTTTCCGCCATACTTTCAAAGTCAGCATCTTCTGCGCATGCCAAAATGTACATTATTCAAAAAGCTTTCTGCTTTAAAAATTCTTCTTTTTGACATAATTTGCCTGTTAATATTATGTATCTTAAGTCGACGTTAATTTATGTCGGACGTCGCATTTACTTTTATTTGTCCGTTTAGACCGTCAACAAAAATTTATCTTGGATTGTTTTAAAACAAACAAGGTAGCCTATATCTGTAAATATGTAAAAGCAAAATCCCTAATTCAAGCTAGCTAATTTCCACGGAAATAGAGGGCTAATTTACTGTAGCTAATTAGAAAAAGTCTAAATATGTTTCAACCCGATATTTTGTAATTAAGAGGGTGCCCTGCTATGGTTTGTATTTTAAATAATTACATTTAAATTTTGGTTGCAATTGTCATTAGTTTAAATAATGTTTCTACTTTGGTTGATGTGTAAACATTTTAAAAATGACAACGACACCTAAAAAGATCGAAGCTAAATGCGATTAAACAATGAAGTTGGTCCGTGAAGCAGGCAAAGATGTATTTTATTATTTAATATTCAACGTTTGAAGATAATATAAAGTCCAGTTTGTTTGCGGCAAAAACATCAAATATAAAAAAAGTAAAATAGCCCACTTAAAGTTAGTTTCGAGTCGAAATCCCCCTTCAAAAGTTTTGAGAAAAAAATCAACACATCTTTTATTGGATATTTCACTCGAAATGTTAAAAAAACAAACAAAAATTGGAACACTATTACCAAAATATGTTTTAAAAATGTATATTTAAATAAAAACTAAACAAAATTACTTTAATCATATCTCTTCGTTCCTGTATTTATGTGAAAATAGTATGTTGTAGACACCATGAGCCAGTATCCAGTAAGTGCTCTGTTTTGCAGTTAGCTTCCTTCATGTCTATAAAATAACATGAAACGTTGGAGAATTCTAAATTCCCATGTTTGGTAGGGAACACTAAAATATGGAACAGGTCTATACAAAATGTATAGTTAAAGGTTTACAATTTACACCTGTACGTACTCCAAAGCATTTATACTCCAGTTCAACGAACCAGTTACTCCTGAAGAGGAAATGTTATTCCCGTAAAGAAAATCGTGTACTTTGAAGAGTATTTAATTAATCGATAAATACTTATTTGTTTTTCAAACGCAATTTTCAGTATTAACACGTTTTAAATCTTTATGAAGCCCACTTTGTAGAAAAGGAAATTATTTTAAAAATGACCGCTCTAGATAACCATACTTACATAACCCGCTGTAAAAATATAGGTCGACCGATAGTCTGCTTCCGCAAAAATTGATAGTTTCTTAACAGTTTGATCTAGAACACAATCTTTTAAGATTAGAAAATATAGTTCCGTTTCTTCCACAAACTCGGCCAATTAACCAGTTCGTTACAAAATACAAAAGTTAAAAAAAATCTGTTATTGTAACATGTAGACTAACTAGTGTGTTCACACGGATGTATAGTGAACAGTGTAACAGTGTAAAAAGGCTTTCAGTACAAAGTAACAGTTCTTCCAGAGAACTTCAATAAAAACGTACAGTTAACTTAACTAGAATCAGTACAGTGTCTGTTGTAGAAGTGTTGTATGTCGACCTAGATTCCATCCGTCTGATCAACTAGGCTGTACTGAAAAGTCAGCCTTCTGGGACTGATAGATAATCCAGTGTCTTGGATGGGAATATGGTCTTGTAAAGGGGGGGCTAAAAATTACTTCACTAAACTTTTGGAATATTTGGGTTACACACTGCATTAACATGAGTGACAAACAAATGTTTTTTTACTGTTAATGTTGCTCGAAGAATAGGCCTACTTGGGTTACTGACATATCGGTTTAGTTTTAACCTAATGTTTTGTTGTGTTTTGTAACTGTTACCAATATGTTTTTGTGTTTGTGCGTAAGTAAATTATAGTTAAAGTAAGAAAACAATTTTTTTTAATTAAAAAGAATTGCTGTGTAATAGTTAAAGGTTTTTGAGATAGGTTATTCAATGTTAAATATTTTAAACGCTGGCATTTTGAATTTTTTTGCACTGAATTTCAACAAAATGGCTTGTATATTTTACAAAGGTATAACATTATTTAAAAAAAATAATAAAATGGTTGTCAGACTGTTAGACGGAAAACCATACAAAATAATTATGTTGTACGGCTTTTCTTTTATATTTTGTCCCATCCAATGAGTTTTTTTTTTTAATTTGATGTCACCATCGTTTACGGTCTTATCTGATTACTGTATATTTTAGTCGTGGTACGGTTGAACGGATTTTGCTCGCTAACTTATCGAAGCTATCAGTTTTTTTGCAAAGTTTGAATAAAACGTGATTATTTAATAGAAACATAACGGCTCGTCTAATCATCCTTGTTGGGATCAACGTCCATTGTTAATGGAAACTAGCGAATAACGAAACTAAATAGGATCAGACTTAAAATTCAGTTTCACTTATCAAAGTGTTCTTGAACCAAGGAACAAAAGACAAGGTCAGTAAATACCGTGACGCTCTTGGCATTGTTACGTCATCTCCTTCTTACCGCCTTGCTCTTCTTGTTCAAAGGATTCTTAATTGCTTTAATAAGCTGCGCTATATCTTTCTTATCCTTGAGGTGTACTCCATTGAATTGGTTTCTGTTCAGTAATACGATCACGCCAGAGTGTAGGCATACCAGATGATAGTGATACAAGATGCAACTTTCCTCTAATAATGTTTTAATATTCTGACTGAATAACAGTTCGTTTCAACTGAACAGAGGGTTTTTAGTTTCTCACAATGAAGAACGTGTGGTGATCGTGAAAAAAATTGATTTTAAGTTTTTAATTAATTTATACTGAATCCAAAAAAGTTTGTTACCTGGAAATATGTGTGCACATCATTAAAACGAATTAGCCGACTGTGGCAGTGGTAAAATTTTCAAAGATTTTGGTTTTAAAACCTTGTTTTGTCAACAGCCCTTAAAAATTAACAAAATTCGAAACAAAAAATCTTGATAGAACCGGTCGTTCAGTTATTTTATTCCCTAATTTTGATTATATTTATGAAGGTTCATAACTGAAGTCAGTGAATCGAATTGTAAATAATGGAAGTTTTAAGGAGTAAATAAAAAGTCACCGTCGTTTATATTGATTTTTTCAAATTTTCATGAACAGTAATTTTATAAATTTCAAATTCGATTGCCTTGAGTCATACAACACAGTGACCAGACGATCGATTTTTTCTGTAGTCACTGTCCTACTGTTCCTCACATTTCGCAAATGTAAATTGTCATTGCAAGCGTCACGTGTTTTAAAGTAATGTAAAACTAATTTTCGCTCTCCTAAATAATATTTGGACGAAAAATAAGTCCCAACCGATGAAGTGAAGATTGAAACTGTGTAGGCATTGCTTTTATTGAAGTGTGGGCTGATGGTTTACGTGTGGAAAGTTTTATGAACAAATCAATGTTGACTCGTGTTGTTTAAGAGAATTCGTTTTGCGGAAACATACAGCAGTGATAATGTGCTTTAAAGAGGACAAAATAAATGGTTACAAACGCGAACATAATATTTTCACATTGTAATAATATTTGTTGTGTCGTTAGTAATGATAAAGTTATATAAAAACAGTTCTTTTAATATTTTATATTTATCCTACCGTATTCCGCTTTGGTATTTCAGAATTAGGATCACCTTGATTACAAAACCTGGGGGCCTTACGAAATTTGGCACTATGAAAGTAAGCACAGCATTTTGAATAAGAGTAGTCGTTGAAGTAAGGGCGGTAGTTTGAAGGAAGGGAAACCATGTTTAAAAAATAAATATATAACGAAAAGCGAACGGTTTGAAATAATAATCACAAGTTTAATTTATGAGTCATTGTAAATTTATGAGTCACAGTTAAAGGTTTTTGAGATAGGCTATTCAATGTTAAATATTTTAAACGCTGGCATTTTGAATTTTTTTGCACTGAATTTCAACAAAATGGCTTGTATATTTTACAAAGGTATAACATTATTTTAAAAAAATAATAAAATGGTTGTCAGACTGTTAGACGGAAAACCATACAAAATAATTATGTTGTACGGCTTTTCTTTTATATTTTGTCCCATCCAATGATTTTTTTTTAATTTGATGTCACCATCGTTTACGGTCTTATCTGAATATATTTGAATTCAGATAATTTGTTTTTTTAGTAGCAATTTTTACAGGGCATTACAATACCTCGTTGCAAATGATATTTGATGTAGGAATATAATCTTCTTGTAGTTTTTTTTTATTTTCTTTAATGGATACAAACATGTTAGTTGATTTAGTTACCCTTGGAAAGGCTACATATGTGAGTAAAGACGGCATTTGATAAATACAATCCTGTTCTTTGAAGTGTCTGTCCCTGCGACTTGTTTATAGTAATAGCAAACGCAATTTTAATGTGTAACTGTCTTCTAGTCAATTGAAAAGACATGCTTGATAACCTCTAACTGTATTTTGACTTTTTAATTGTACTTCGTATTTTATGACGTCCGTATTAACAAGAGATCGTTAAAAGGAAAGGAGAAATCACAAATATATTTGTGTAAAAACAGTGTCCAAAACATGTGTTTGGTATTCGAAATGCTTGTCCCGGCGTGAACGACGGGCAGGGATAGGGGACTGTCAGTAAGGCCACATAACCTATAAGTTTAATGACTTTTAATTAAATATTGCAATTGTTTTAAGCACGTTATGCATTTTTAATGGGATTATCTGTTCGTGATTAATAAGTTAGCTTCGTAAAATATACAAAATATTGTCCGATTTGTGATGCCGCGCATGCGCATCCATGATGCCGTTTTGCTTATGATAGTTAAAAGTGTCTTTTATGTTAAAATTCTCCACAAACAGTACATTTTTGCTCAAAATCGTTTTTCATTGTCAGAAGCCTGTTAAAAAATCTTTCTAAAGATACCTCATTTATGTCTGTACGAATAGTACGTGCTGAGAAAAAGGACTGTTGAATCGAAAAGTAATATATACGATCTTCACATAGAAACAAAGTTTGAAAAGTTTTTCCCCGGTTTTGGTCGATAGTTTTCAATGCTTTCTGTGTGGACATTCAGCGAAATCAAAACCGTTTCGTCAACATCCATTTTTTTATTATTTTAGATGCACACTTCGTATAACTACATAGAATACAACGGGATACTGACTGACACACCTGTCTGTACAAATGTCGGCGTTATTGTGAAAGGATAAGGCTATCCAAAGAGAACGTACGTGAGAACTGGTACAAGGAGAAGGAACGATATCGCTTTCTTATAGTTTTCAAATTACGTTTGTAATGATCGGGCCGAGGAACAATGGTTGACCAATTTGTAAAGTTATCTACCCAGAACCAAAAAACCCTATTTACAAACAAACGAATTATATTTGCCTTAGAACCGGTATTGTGATGTTGTTCGGCTGGGAAGAATCGTAACATCGTTTTCTGTAAAGTTATAAACTCAAGATTGTGAAACGTTTTATTGAGCTGAGATGTAATTAAATTTAAAATGTTCAACTGTGTCATTTCAAATTTCGATCGCACTACTGTAATCTGCTTTGAAATATGTGTACAGGGTGTAATGTAAGTCAGTACTCGCTTTTACTTTCTCCCTATACGAAGTTTGGAAATTTTAAAAAATCGATTTGACAGACGTGTCCGTTGTTTGGATTGTCTCCGTGAATAAAAAAGGGTTTTTATTTGCAGCTTCATCTATTTTTCTAAAAACCTAATTCACCGATTTTTATGAAATTTTGTTTGTAAACATATTTTGGCCTATTTAAAAAGTTTTTTTGAAATATTAGATTTTCTCTAAATCGGTTCAAATGGTTTTTAATAATTTTGCTCAAAATATTGTCTAAAAGTACCCAAACAAAATATGAATCGCAATAGCATCTAAACGGAAAACTGAAAAATCGATATAATTTCTAAAAACTGGTTAATCATATTTTTCTAAAACGTTAGTCATATTTGAAGAGTAGTGTTATAAATTTCAAATAAGAGAAATGTCCGGTTTATAAGGAAAAGTTATAAACTGACCGTCGTGGAAAGTTATTATAAGTGTTAAATGTCAACATGTAAACTGAAAGCAGTAACAATTATAAAGTAATTAATTGAATGTGAATGTGTTGTACAAGTGAAATTCCGTATCGAGCAGCAGATACAGCCTGCCCAACCGTTATTTCTTCTTCATCAAGTAACAGTTAACATGATTCTTAGAATACAAAAATTTATCTCGTTCGTGTAAGTGAGTCGATTGACATAATCACCTCAAGTTTCAGAAGCGATAACGTCAAAAGCTTATATGCTCTGTACTGTATTTTTAATGCAAATACAGTGGGGCCTCAACTTACCAATTACCTTACTATAAAAAATTTCAACTTACGAAACGGGATTTCGGAAATTTTCCGCCCTAACTTACGAAACGTACCTCAACTAACGAAACTACGCGAAAAAACACCCCGAAAAAGTGTCTACGAATAGGGCAGCCGCACATTTTGATGACATTTGCCTAACGCATTTCAGAAGCATTGAACGTGGGCAAAAACAATCGCTGCTGGCTGGACTGTTATTTTACTAAACGTACGTCAGAAGAACCTGGGGAAGGTGAAAGTGAACCCAAAAAGGCAACAGAAAGTGATAATAATTAAATTCTAAAAAGTGTAAAAAAAATTAAAAAGTTTAAAAAAGTGGTAAATGCTTTTCAATTTTTAGTGTTAAATTTTATTTTGTAATACACAGTATATGCGTGACCGTACGCTCTCTCTCAGCTCTCCACGTTCGTCTCCTACTCCTCCATATTCACAACCTTCGCCGCCGCCCCTCCCACGAACTTCACCACACATCCGAATCTTTAGACGTAAGAAACTTTATTACATACATTATTTCGTATTAGTATTATGTATATGTAATGTAGTACATTATATATGTAATTAATAATTTTTGTATTTAATTTTTTATCTGTGTTTTAATGCATATTTCTTCCATATTTGACATAAATGTATATTTTTTTCATTGTATGGGGGGAGTTTTGGGTGGTGGAACGAATCAGGCATGTAAAATGCGCCTTAACTTACGAAACGACTTCCGTAAAGAATTAAATTCGTAAGTTGAGGCCCCATTGTACTGTACTTTCTGGGCTGTCACCCGAAAACTTCCTGTTGTACGTGCGTTATCCCTTCTTCGATACTGCACGCACGGCAGTTACGCTTCAGGCCTTTTTTGTTGCGATAACAAAATAGTATATCTGTAATCGGAATTGTTACAAAGTTGTGAATGAGTTAAAATCTCACAATTTAGCTTCGAGCTACATCGAAAAAACCTATTGGAGGGTATTTAGGGTACCGATTCATGTAATATGACGCTAAAACATACGGTTGATCAGACAGTAACTTGACTAGGAAATCACTAATAGATAAAACCTAATGATGTTACCCATACAGATAGTTGCTATGGAAACCCCGAGCATTACTGTCAAATTGCCATTATAACATTCAAATACGCCACTCTGGTCATTATGTACATGGAAATTTCTATTACAAAGATAAACATTTATTTTTAGAACCTGCATGAATAACCAAAGACTGTTTTATAACTGTTTGTCTATAAAAACGCCTCGAGTGTTGAAATACTAAATCGATAAATTATTAAAACCTACACTGGGTGTTTCTATATAGTTCTACAAACGTTCCGCGTTGGTTTTTTAACGGCAGAACAAATATAAAAAGTCCGCATTCATCGTTCTAAAGCTTTGGTATCCAGATACTCCGTTTTATATTTTTACGAGAAATAAATCGTTCTTCGTGAGTCTCTTCCACTCAAGTAAATACGTGAACGAAGTTAGTTACTCTATAAAAGTAAACGAACATTTAATCATACCTACGTTTTGTGTACCACTGTTAAACTTAACAAAGGTTTTATAATGTAATACTGTATTCTAGAACTCATATTTATTTAAAATTTGCTCGTCGTAAAACGACATGAGGAAAACTAGAAAAAAAAATGTATTTTCTCATATGGAAAACTACGTATTCTTGGCGTCTTGGTCTAAGCATTACAGTTTTCTTACGGTTAGGCATTGAATATAAGCGTACTAGAATGATAGCCCTATATTCTCACCCAGCTTATGAGAGGTGTAAACGCTCATTGCTGGTGGCATCTTGCTACAGAGTATTCAACTGCAGTTAAATATATTCTACTGCCTATTTTCTCAAACGTCTCCACCTCTTGCCCTTGCATCTTGCAGCGTTCGTAGCGGCAGATACTTCAATTACTTTGACTTCAGCCGCTGATACCGAGCACACTTTTTATAATGTTGGCTGTACTTGTAATGCGTCAATGCTGACGCAAAGTCGCGTTGGAGACTTGGGCATTTACACTTCCTGCTGTCCTTACTCTTCATATACTTTTTATGCTTATCAATTAACCCACAAAAAATATATATTCTATTAATAATAATAATTATTTTTATTATTGTATGTAAATGATAAACATCAAATAAATAAAATAAAGTGTAATTTACGCATTTACAAAGTTAACTAAAAGAAATCTACCTTCACAGTAGGCCTTCTAAATAATTACGAATTTCCATATTATAATATATGAAGATTCTAAAGTTCTCACATCTTTCCCCGTTATTTTTTTTTTTTTTTTTTTTTTTTTTTTTTTTACGTTCTGAGGCCTACCCATAACGCGGACTCCTTTTATTAACGTCATCACTAGTGAAAAATCAAACTTGGCACAAAAATTTGTTGGTACTGGCTTGAAATAAAATTGGAAAAATCTACAATACAGTATTAAAAAGTGTGTGTGTGTGTGTGTGTGTGTGTGTGTGTGTGTGTGTGTGTGGTTTTGAGCATGTTCGTCGTGCAGCAAAGTCCGTTCAACAGCCATTCGAAATATTATTTTTTTCTCACGGTATTTTGAAAATTTGATTTCATCATCGCAATCAGTGTTAAAATCTGTATAAAGTGGCGTTTGAAGATTTTCAATTTTTGTTGAAAATACGAAAATAATAACGGCGATGAGGCTTCATGTTTGTATTTTTAATGTAAACTTAAAAGTTTAAATTACCAATGTACGCTGATTGAGAATGGTGAAATCAGATTATTTAACATATTTTACATTAAAAAAAAGACATGTTAAGAAATTTGATTCCATCACGTCAGCGAGACAGGTACGATGCGAATATTTAAAGTTGCGATACGTCCAGTGATACGCTAACTGTCTCCGCAAATATTGACATGTCCTGATTATATTGTTTGAACACAATCGGAGAGAAAGCTCCTCATTGGCCACAGCTTCGCCGAGCATTAAAGTTTCCTGGAAATGAGTCTTGTCTTGTCCGTGTGATAAGATGGAAGTGAAGTCTTACGCGACCGCGTTGGACAGCTTTGTGGACGTGATTGTAGCGAAAAGTGTGCTGAGAAGACTTTGGAAGGTTCGCAAATTCAGATCCGCTGAAGGTAAGATTCAGTCTGTGTTCAACGTTAAATGAAAATAGCTTGTAGAACATGCCACAATGTTTAAAACGTTTTTTATTTGAAAAGCTGTACTTTAAACTATAAGGATAAGGGATCAGGGTTAACGGTAGTAACTGCTTCCCGAACCTACACCCTTGAGGTGCGCTGTTCAGAGACACAGCAGACTGACCGGTGCCTTGGCACATCGACCACCAAGCCTTTAGAGTATATAAAAGCATGGTGATCACTACATGAATCATTTTTGATTTAGATTTTGATGAATAAAAAGGTGTTGACCGATATTCTGTCTGTCTGTCTGCGCACAAACTTCAAACGAATCGACTGATTTAGGTGATAGGCTATTGGTCATGTTGGTTTGGTTCGTCACATCTAAAGCCCTATATTGATCAAGAACCATTTAAAATTAACAAAAATCGGATTTTCTCGAAATCTGTTGTAATGGTTTTACTCAAAATACGCTCAAATTTAGTTCTGAAGTACTTAAAACCCACATCTGTACGCTATCTCAGAGTAAATCTAGTTCAGTACTAAGCGACATTAAACCGAATAATCGTTAAATTTTC
This sequence comes from Callitettix versicolor, assembly GCA_022606455.1. Lineage (NCBI taxonomy): Eukaryota > Metazoa > Arthropoda > Insecta > Hemiptera > Cercopidae > Callitettix > Callitettix versicolor. The sequence goes on from CM040189.1 coordinate 63,170,721, forward strand.
TCAAAATTGGTTTACAAAATTTTGAACAAATATTTTTCATATATGAAATTGCATAAATTGAGAGAGTGTAGCAAAATTTTAAATAAAATATATTTATGATTAGGTTGTTTTTATTATTATTACTTTTTTTATTCACGAAACGCAAGCTGATATTTTAGTTTAGGTTTTTGTTGATAAGTCCCGCACCGAATTTTGAGAGGAAATAGCGACCCTTCAAGTTTTGTTTGGATACTGTATAACTGCATTGATAACATTTCTATAAATGTTGTTTAAACCGTTATTGAGATAATCCAATCTCCTGTTCTTCTGGGGAGTAATTTATTGTGTCAAAATTGTTATAATGTTTTTTATTTATTATTTTCAAAGTGGAGAAGGACTGAATGTAATAGCCACAAAGAAACAGAGGGGACAGAACGTGAAAGAAATTAATGAACGACCTAAAGGTGGAATAAACATTTCCAACAACTATGCTTAAACCGTCATTATTTTGCCGAAAATGCATAACTGAATGGAGTATTACTTTTGAGATTACAAAGCTAACTAAATTTTAGAAATTTTAGAAGTACTTGCTCCAAGATACATAACTGTACACATATACAGAGGTTTTTTGCTTCTAAGAGATAAATAACGTGAAAATCTGTTAAGACTGACATTTTGGTACTTTAATATTTAAAATGTGCGAAAATTCGTTTGGTGAATTCGTTCAGTGACTTAATATCGAAGGCTTGAAGGCACTACCAATTAATCCCCCCCCCTGGTACATACAAACACAGGCCGTATTTGCCTGAACAAAGATGCCACTTCTAGCTGCAAGAGCAGTAACAAAAGCTCTGTTTTATTTTAAAATACCCCTACGGCCTACCGTAATGTTTTCCAGCTTTGATGTCGGTTAATTTGCGATCCCTAGCGCATTCGTTCGTAATCAAACGGTAAAAACTAGAAAACAAGCGATCCGTAACCCTCGTGACTAATGGAAAAAAGCTTCGCAGTAAAATAATCACGGCACGCAACTGTCTCGCTGACGTCACGGAAGGGAATTTCCAAAAAGTTACAGTATCACATTTTTTTTGAAACATTTTAACATCTCATTTCACCATCATGATTAGGTTTTAGTCATCAGCGATGTGCGCAAAGCCGCTACAGTTTTTAGTTAAAGGACATCTCCAACTTGACTGTTTTTACGAACTTAATAGTCTGTTTAATATTTACTTTGTATAGTGTGAGTGTAGGCCTAATACAGCTGTAATTGGTTTTCTGAACGCAGTCGTCTTAGTTTTGCCAAATTTCCAAACCTAACGATTTGTACGTGGTCTTCATTTTGATGTTCGTCCAAGTCCGCCATATTGGAAATGCCAAAAAGGAAAAGTCGCGCAGGCATTCCTCATACGGTGGCCTATACTTCCGTGTTGCGTGCTTCATTGCTTCATTGTATGCATAACAGTGTTCGCTGCGGTGCATTGGCCAAAGCACTGTCACAGGATATCTCCTTGTTTCCGCACAGCGTTGGTAATTAATTAATAGGCAGCGACGGTGAATTTTAAAATGTAGATTTTATAACATCGCTTGGCCTAATCAATTATCCTCCCCCAAATTGTTAAGAAAACTTTTAAAACTGATGAGTTTAAGTACCTAAAAAAATTTCGTTTTTTAAATATGTATTAGGCTACCTAAAATTGAGTTTAATGTGATGATATTTAACCGAGTTTCCGGTTTATGTCCGTAGCTCTGGAATATAGTTTTTTCAAAAAGTGATGATACATTGTGTTTGGATAGGCCTACTTAAGAAGTATATTTTGAGCTAAACGTAATCAAATTGGTTGTACTTGATTTTGAAACATCATGTTTTTGCTATTTTTTAATTATTATTAAAATGGTTTAGAACCTGAATTTAAATCTAACTATAATATACTTAATTAAATGTAAAATTTCATCGAAATCGCTGATTAGTTTAGCCTCCAGAAGTACCAATGTGTGCATAAAATGCGGTCAAATTTACTTTTGCATTGTTATGAAATATCAAGAAAGTACATACCAAGGGTCTTGGGAAGAACGGTCTGACTTGTATAGTCAAAGAGGTCCAGCTTACAAGCGATGCCCTTAGACTCTGCGGAGAGAGAGACGGGATTTCTGACGGTGCCCGGGACATTCCGAAGTCATATACACAAAATGTGTTTGAACATGTCATTTTGTTGTGTGTGTATGAAATGTGGTACAGCTGAGGAAACAGCTCAGCACATACTTTTTGAATGTCCGGCTTTGGACAGAAAACGGCTTTGGACTCCCGAGGCGCTCTGTGGAGTCAGCATCATCAGAAACGTCTCACGTTTCTCTGAAGACCTGAGGTTGAATCTGTGAAGGAGGGTGCATAATAAGCTATTTAGCTCAGTGGTAAAATCAGGATCATGGAAGTCCTGGCTCTCTGGGGGGAGAAAAGAACGTACATATTGTGATTGTAAACTAATTCTTTCTTCTTGACATTTTTATGGATCTATTTTATATTTTTAAGGCCTATTGAGTCCAAAAAAGTTGTTATACATTGATTATCACACACAGCGCAGGGTTATCATTCTAGTACGTTTATATTTAATGCCCTTATGAAAGGTATGTGAGCGCTTGCTGTTGCTGGCATCTTCCGGCTGAGTGTTCAACTATAATTATATAGTACTGTCAATTTTCTCAAACTTCTCCACTCCTTGTCCTTGCAGTTTGCAGCGTTCGTAGCGGCATAAAGGTCCAATTACTTGGAATTTAGCCTCTGATAACGAGCACGCTTTTTATAATGGTGGCTGTATTTCTAGTCCGTTACTATTATTTTTTTTATTTATTTATTTTTTTTTATTAAGTCACTATGGGTTTTGTCCGGGTGGAATTTTGCAATCGATTTTAAAATAATTTCCCGATTAGCTAGAGGTTTGAAATTTTTTATACAGCTCTAAACTCAATTACAATACAATAATATTGGCTTATTTATAAATATTGAACTGTGCCAAGGGCACTATTACTGAAATTGTTTGGCCATTATTTCGGCATGATTAAATGTACGATAACGACATTCCGTCTCTATGTTCAGTATAATAATCTGCCTTCCCTAGCTTCGTCAATTCTTCTTTCGTTGACGCGTTTCGGAGAACCTCCATCTTCAAAAACTATTTCTATACTCTATTATCATTGAAATACTCTATACTCTAGAGTATAGAAATAGTTTTTGAAGACGGAGGTTCTCCGAAACGCGTCAACGAAAGAAGAATTGACGAAGCTAGGGAAGGCAGATTATTATACTGAACATAGTGACAATAATCCTACCTAAAAAGAAGAAGAATATAAAAAGAATGCCATTCCGTCTGTTTTCTTGTTATAGGTAGTAATGCTATCGTTCCTTAGTACAAGCTAGGATGTCCGAGTGATCCAAGGCGCCAGTTTAAGCTCTGGTTCCCGGTTGGGAGCTTGGGTTCGAATCAAACACTTGACCAATTTTTTAAAATTGTAATAGATAGACTTGAAAAGATGGAGTTTCGTTCACTGCACTGCAGAGGGAAATCGTGCAAGATGTGTTTCCAGAATATTGTTTCTTTGTTAACAAACGTGTGTTACAAGTGTGTGGTACACTGACCAGAGTATCTTGGACAACTTGAGGCTGTATTACTCGAGTTATCAGGCGAGGGTTAGACTGAGTTATAGTTGTAAACATGGGTGAGCACAGAGAATCTGGGGTCGTTATGGTTGTAAACATGGGCGAGCACAGAGAATCTGGGGTCGTTATGTTGTAAACATGGGTGAGCACAGAGAATCTGGGGTCGTTATGTTGTAAACATGGGCGAGCACAGAGAATCTGGGGTCGTTATGTTGTAAACATGGGCGAGCACAGAGAATCTGGGGTCGTTATGGTTGTAAACATGGGCGAGCACAGAGAATCTGGGGTCGTTATGTTGTAAACATGGGCGAGCACAGAGAATCTGGGGTCGTTATGTTGTAAACATGGGCGAGCACAGAGAATCTGGGGTCGTTATGGTTGTAAACATGGGCGAGCACAGAGAATATGGGGTCGTTATGTTTGTAAACATGGGCGAGCACAGAGAATCTGGGGTCGTTATGTTGTAAAACATGGGCGAGCACAGAGAATCTGGGGTCGTTATGTTGTAAACATGGGCGAGCACAGAGAATCTGGGGTCGTTATGTTGTAAACATGGGCGAGCACAGAGAATCTGGGGTCGTTATGTTGTAAACATGGGCGAGCACAGAGAATCTGGGGTCGTTATGTTGTAAACATGGGCGAGCACAGAGAATCTGGGGTCGTTATGTTGTAAACATGGGCGAGCACAGAGAATCTGGGGTCGTTATGTTGTAAACATGGGCGAGCACAGAGAATCTGGGGTCGTTATGTTGTAAACATGGGCGAGCACAGAGAATCTGGGGTCGTTATGTTGTAAACATGGGCGAGCACAGAGAATCTGGGATCGTTATGTTTAAAACATGGGCGAGCACAGAGAATCTGGGGTCGTTATGTTGTAAACATGGGCGAGCACAGAGAATCTGGGGTCGTTATGTTGTAAACATGGGCGAGCACAGAGAATCTGGGGTCGTTATGTTGTAAACATGGGCGAGCACAGAGAATCTGGGGTCGTTATGTTGTAAACATGGGCGAGCACAGAGAATCTGGGGTCGTTATGTTGTAAAACATGGGCGAGCACAGAGAATCTGGGGTCGTTATGTTGTAAAACATGGGCGAGCACAGAGAATCTGGGGTCGTTATGTTGTAAACATGGGCGAGCACAGAGAATCTGGGGTCGTTATGGTTGTAAACATGGGCGAGCACAGAGAATCTGGGGTCGTTATGGTTGTAAACATGGGCGAGCACAGAGAATCTGGGGTCGTTATGTTGTAAACATGGGCGAGCACAGAGAATCTGGGGTCGTTATGGTTGTAAACATGGGCGAGCACAGAGAATCTGGGGTCGTTATGTTGTAAACATGGGCGAGCACAGAGAATCTGGGGTCGTTATGTTGTAAACATGGGCGAGCACAGAGAATCTGGGGTCGTTATGTTGTAAACATGGGCGAGCACAGAGAATCTGGGGTCGTTATGTTGTAAACATGGGCGAGCACAGAGAATCTGGGGTCGTTATGTTGTAAACATGGGCGAGCACAGAGAATCTGGGGTCGTTATGTTGTAAACATGGGCGAGCACAGAGAATCTGGGGTCGTTATGGTTGTAAACATGGGCGAGCACAGAGAATCTGGGGTCGTTATGTTGTAAACATGGGCGAGCACAGAGAATCTGGGGTCGTTATGGTTGTAAACATGGGCGAGCACAGAGAATCTGGGGTCGTTATGGTTGTAAACATGGGCTAGCACAGAGAATCTGGGGTCGTTATGTTGTAAACATGGGCGAGCACAGAGAATCTGGGGTCGTTATGTTGTAAACATGGGCGAGCACAGAGAATCTGGGGTCGTTATGTTGTAAACATGGGCGAGCACAGAGAATCTGGGGTCGTTATGTTGTAAACATGGGCGAGCACAGAGAATCTGGGGTCGTTATGTTGTAAACATGGGCGAGCACAGAGAATCTGGGGTCGTTATGTTGTAAACATGGGCGAGCACAGAGAATCTGGGGTCGTTATGGTTGTAAACATGGGCGAGCACAGAGAATCTGGGGTCGTTATGTTTATAAACATGGGCGAGCACAGAGAATCTGGGGTCGTTATGGTTGTAAACATGGGCGAGCACAGAGAATCTGGGGTCGTTATGGTTATAAACATGGGCTAGCACAGAGAATCTGGGGTCGTTATGTTGTAAACATGGGCGAGCACAGAGAATCTGGGGTCGTTATGTTGTAAACATGGGCGAGCACAGAGAATCTGGGGTCGTTATGTTGTAAACATGGGCGAGCACAGAGAATCTGGGGTCGTTATGGTTGTAAACATGGGCGAGCACAGAGAATCTGGGGTCGTTATGTTGTAAACATGGGCGAGCACTGAGAATCTGGGGTCGTTATGTTGTAAACATGGGCGAGCACAGAGAATCTGGGGTCGTTATGTTGTAAACATGGGCGAGCACAGAGAATTTGGGGTCGTTATGGTTGTAAACATGGGCGAGCACAGAGAATTTGGGGTCGTTATGGTTGTAAACATGGGCGAGCACAGAGAATTTTGGGTCGTTATGTTGTAAACATGGGCGAGCACAGAGAATCTGGGGTCGTTATGTTGTAAACATGGGCGAGCACAGAGAATCTGGGGTCGTTATGTTGTAAACATGGGCGAGCACAGAGAATCTGGGGTCGTTATGTTGTAAACATGGGCGAGCACAGAGAATCTGGGGTCGTTATGTTGTAAACATGGGCGAGCACAGAGAATCTGGGGTCGTTATGTTGTAAACATGGGCGAGCACAGAGAATCTGGGGTCGTTATGTTGTAAACATGGGCGAGCACAGAGAATCTGGGGTCGTTATGTTGTAAACATGGGCGAACACAGAGAATCTGGGGTCGTTATGTTGTAAACATGGGCGAGCACAGAGAATCTGGGGTCGTTATGTTGTAAACATGGGCGAGCACAGAGAATCTGGGGTCGTTATGTTGTAAACATGGGCGAGCACAGAGAATCTGGGGTCGTTATGTTGTAAACATGGGCGAGCACAGAGAATCTGGGGTCGTTATGTTGTAAACATGGGCGAGCACAGAGAATCTGGGGTCGTTATGTTGTAAACATGGGCGAGCACAGAGAATCTGGGGTCGTTATGTTGTAAACATGGGCGAACACAGAGAATCTGGGGTCGTTATGTTGTAAACATGGGCGAACACAGAGAATCTGGGGTCGTTATGTTGTAAACATGGGCGAGCACAGAGAATCTGGGGTCGTTATGGTTGAAAGATCTTTTGATTTAGCATGATCATCATATAGAGCTAAAATACTTGTCTATAAAGGAAATCATGGTGCAGAAACATTACATAAATAAATTCTTTCATTCAGTTATTTCCCAAAAGTCCTGTTCGGAAGTCATATACAATAAAACACATAAAATAGACCTAATTTCTCAAAATCAACTCACCAGATTCTGCTCAAATTCTGATCGTATTAATTTTGGGATGATTCACAATACAAACCGGTGTACCAAATTTTAAATAAAAGAAATTGAAGCTACTCCCAGACTATAATTTTACTTTGTCACTACTGCGTATTACATACATTGTTTAGAGATTGAGTATTACATTTTTGCTACACAGAGTGTATAAAATATTGTAATCGTGAAAAATTTATCTTGAAATTTCGATTGATCATTTCCCTTGAGTCCAAAAAAGAGGTGTTATGCGGATTTCTGTGCAAATCGTTGTGGATTGATTTTTTATGAAATGTTGAATGTATATAAATCTGGTATGGTCATACTTTGTCTTTGAACCAGTTTTTGAAGCCGCTTATCGTAACAAAACTATGAAAGTATGACTTCCTCGTAATCTGTTAACCGATCTAGATAAACTGAGCCGATTTTTACACGACTGCCAAAAAAGAGTGTTATGTTTTCAGTGCCTGGATAAGTATGTATGTATGTTTGTATGTTCCATCATAACTGCATTACAATAAATGCAGTCGGGGGCTGTTTAGTGCAGATATATTGAGATGCAGCCCCCGTCTGCATTTATTGTGTGAACTTGACATGTAAATTCTTAATTTATTAAACTAAATACTCGGAAAATATTCTTCAACATTTATTCTAATACCTTGTTTTCATCTTTTTAAATCAATTGTATTTCAGATTTTTATTTCTTTTAATTATGAAATATATAATGTTTGTGAATATTTTTTTTTTGTATTTTAGTAGTCCTGTTTTTTAATTTTTTAAGTAATTATTTTTTCCAGTTTTATTTCATAGCTCTAAAACCGGATTTTTTCCGATTTCGAACCCATACCTTCTGTTTATGTATCTTTGTAATGTACTGTTAAGCAAAATTTCGTCAAAATAGTGAAAAGCCGATGTAGAAAAAAATTAATTCGAAGAAATGATTCGAAATTTTGATGAAAAATTTCTCGATATTTTTCGAATTTGGCTTACTTATCAAATTTCACAAACAAACTTTAAGGCAAACAAAAAGATATCTGTTAAATTCTCAGTCAATTTTTTATCTCTATCCTTTCTATAGTCGCAGGGGGTGCAGACTAGCTGCACCTATTGAGAGGATTTAGATGTCCCTCGCGGTACCCGAGTCTAACACACACTTACACTTACAACACTACACTGCACTTCCGACTTTAACATTTTACACTCACACTTACATTTAGGGAGGCGATAATAGCCTTAATGTGCTCTCCTTAAAATAGCAACAACAAAAAATTCTATAGACTTAAACAAATTATAAATTATGAAACGTTTTAGTAGGCCTACCCGACTTATTGTAACTGCTACAATTATTTTCAAAATTGGGGAATAAAAAAGGAAATGTTAAAAAATGCATTCTAACAATGTTTTTGTTTCTTTTTACAACAAACTCGAAAATTAATGGTTCCAATATTTTACACTTCTTACAGTGATAAATAAAAACTGGAGCAATCTTAATATAACAAATGGGAACTTTCTGTAAAAACTTCAGAGTTGACAGTATTTATTGCTTTTAATTATAACTACCTTCGAAGCAAGAAATTTACTGTTGACAAATAACAGTTATTAATGGTTATTGCCACAGTTCCGCGGCAGCAAGTTAAAGCTATCTGAATTATTGGGGACGGGGGGTTCTTCAGGAGCCAGTGAAATGACCCGCGAAATGCGCGTTCTTTGACGCATCCTTGAGAACTACCAACATGACACTAGATCAGTCGTGTAGAACTGCTTGCCCTTTGTCTGCGGGTAAACACCTGGACGAGACGCGGGAGCCTTTACCGGTCTTACTTGTCCTGAATGCTCCATTAAATGTGTTTATTAACGTCGTTAAGGGCAACGGTTGGGGCGAGTTTCGGAGTCAGACAGTCAAAATCCCCAATGCGTTCGTATCTTCGGTGAACAGTTGTTGCAAGTGATTGTAAAGCTTTTCTCCCTCTGTTCATTCATTGCACAAACTTTCTCAAATTCACTTGAGAAAAGCCATTTTATTTAAAGCCATTTATTCAAAATAATATTTTTACAAATGTACAGTCATCACAAAAAATAGTTTATCACAGCAGGAATATAAAATAGTCTTTAGAACTAGAAAAAAAGTCATATCAGTACAATAGAGGAAATCTGCTGATTAAAATCACACAAAAAAGCTTACTTACATAAAATGGCACTAACAGTTGACTAGATACAAAAAAACGTAAAATTAACACATTCTGGTCTAGCCAAAGTACTTAGAATCTAATTAACAAATATAAAAAGTGTAAAAATACATTTAAAAAAACATGCACTGACCACCCTAACACATTCACAAAAATATAAATATAATAATATAACAATTTTAAGACAACAATAAAATTCTTAAATAAGTAACTAACAAATGGTCAGTGCGTGCACCCACCCACCAAAAACAAAACTCTAAAATTAGAAAATACTTGATGATCGACCCAGCAGACAACCACTGCTGATGACCAGTGACGTGAGTCACTTATATGTCGCCCGACCAGCGAATGGTGTCTGACACCATAAGGCGTCGCATAACGAGGCGATATCCTCAGCTTTTTTCTCGTTCTTTTTGTCCCAGGACTCCCTACAACTAGTTGTAGTGCTCCGACAACTAGGGCATCTAGGGTTACTTCGTAACTCTTCATGAGGAGCTCCTCGGCCAGCTGGGCGTATTTGTCATCTTTGGACCGTCGCGCCTCAGCCAGCGACCGGTAGCGGTTCTCAAATGGGATAGCGACATCGGCTATCGAAATGCGCTTCTCCACATCGTTCACCACCACCAGATCCGGCTTCAGATCGCTAGTCGTTCCTGCGACAGCTCTGTTCACGCGTACGTCACCAGCCAGGCGGGGCACAGATGACCAAAACTGCGTCATGACGACCCTGCAAGGCAGCACTCGTCGTGTTTGAGACAGTGGTTCAGCACATGCGACATCGCCTCAAAATAAAACATAGGCCTACTGGTCGTTACCTCAAAAATTTCGGTACAAAAGCTGTAGAAAAACTCCTGACAACGTACAGGTTTATTTTGTTTTTTTTCCAATGTAGGCCTACTTGTAACTTTTATATTTTCTGTTTGGCCTTATTCGAGTTACAACCAAAAGTTTAGCAAAATTTGATTATCCAATTATGAGGAACGTTCATGTCTGTTTCATTTATTCAATTCCTTCAAAACAGAATTTTCAGGGAATGCGACCCATACGTTTTGTTTGACTATTGGAAGGTTAAAAGAGTTGTTTATGGTCAAAAACAGGTTTAGCTTTTCTTACGAAATGACTGTGTACTATACAATAAATAAATACAAACATTTTTACATTTTATTGCATTCAATTAAATCATTTTAAAACGGTTTAAATAATATACTTAAGCAAACAAAACGAAAGAGCTATTTCTCCAAAGTACGCCTTTATGTTGCTCCTTCCCTCCCCCCCCAAAATCTTCGATAAAACCCCCAGAAAAATCACTGTAATATCTCAAAATTTGATAATTCAATTTTCGTGAAACGTTAGTGATATATGAAGATTCGTAAGTCGAACCAGTGTAGAACTAACAAATTTGAAATAAAAGACAGCGTTCGTGAGAAAAGCGAAAAAACGAAAATGTTTTTCGTTTAAACATCACAAACCGTTCGAATTTCTTTTATTTCAAATTTTGTATATGAGCGAAGTATGTACGGCTTTAATTGCTTCTAAACCGTAAAGTTTGTGTACAGTTTTTGCAACATTTATTTTTCTTCTTGTATTTTCGCTTTAAACTCGACACATTAAAAAAATTGTACGGCTTACTGTAACGGTTTTACGCTTAAATTTAGTTGTGCTAATTTCTTACAGCAGTTATTGTTAATTTCAAAACACGTTTGCCATCATGTCCTTGCTTCAGAAGTCGTGAAACAACTTAACCAGTCGTAAGTGCAAGGTGCTGATTCCATTGTTGTGAAAGTGGGCGTCCGCTTGGAGCGCTAGGTGTCTCTCATGTCTGTATCTGACAACAAACGTGAAGTCAGTTCGTCTATAGGCGTGATTAAGAGAAGTGGTGTTGATCTGTGGTCGTTTTGTTACGTTTATATCAGTGCGTTTTGTTTGTTGTGTTCTTGTTTTATTTCAGTAATACTTTGTCGTTAAAACAGTGTAAGTGTTTATGAAAGCAGTGTTTAAATAAATTAATTAACGTTACGCTTAATATAAAATTGTATAAAAGCTAAATGACAACAGATGTTCTATTTACTTTCAGATAATAGGCTTATGTAGAGACAAATTTTAAAGGCACTCGCGTACGCAAAATATTTTCACAGATGTCCGTTATTAGCCTAGCTCGTGTAAATGTGAAATATAGGCGTATTCATGTTTTATCTATTTATTAAAAAGCGTTTGTGAAGAATATAAAATAAGTCTTTTAGGCCCTTGTAATTAACCTAAACTTACATTTTAGTCTACTATAATCATAATAGTGAAGTACAATCTATGGGTTGCTTAATCAGTTGCATTGTTGTCATTTTTGATCATTATATTTTGAATTTATTTTAAAAAAGACAATGGAATTTTATCTTTTTAAAAGTACGATGTGCATTTTCAGCGTCACATTTTAATGTTAAAGAGACTTCTAACTTGCCTCAAGAATTGGATTTAGTTTTAAAAAAGTGTAAAAAACTAGACATCCCCGTAACAAAATGAAGCATTCAGAATGGGTTGTGGCCAAGTTTTTATAATGAAAAACCTTGTTAGTTTTAGTTTCACATAACTCTTTCCAGTATAAAATGTTAATTTTATTCCAAATGATTTTAAAAATTACGAAATGACGTAATTTTTGTTACAAATGATTTTTAAGAAAATGAGATTTTGACTAGTTTTTATTAATATTTTTACAAAAAAAGACTTAAAAAATAGTGTATCCCCTAATTAAAAATTATCTGGAGATATGATTGACTATATGTTATTTAAATATTTCACCAAAATCGGTCAATTTGTTTCACGTGTATGTAGACATTTAAATATACAACCGGACATACATTCACGTTAAAACACATTTTTGAATAAGGAACTTGAAAATTTGAGGAACCAAAAAATTTAGGGATATCCTTTACGATCACAATTGTTTCCAAGTTTATAAAGAGAAAACAAAATTATTAAACTTTCTGCTAGGCCTATTAATTTTTATTACTAATTTTCTAAAATGAAATAAATAATACAAAAATAATAAATAAATAAATAACACAAAAAACGTAAACATTGCAATTAAATTGCATCCTTTTTCCTTTCCGTTTGTCCTATTTTACTTGACCCATTTCGAGTTTGTTTAGGTTAGGCTACTCCGTGCTTTTGTATAATTAATAGTTGTTTATGTTCTCTTGTCCTTTGCACATGTCTGACTAATTTCTGTAAATAGATTAAGGAAACAAACTCATAAAATCCTAAAAGTGCCAAAATACCAACGAAACAGCTCTGTTAACTACAGGCCTTGAACCTATTTAGCACTTAATTTGATCTGTCTAAAATAAACAACTTGCATGCTAATGTAGACTTACTAGGCCTATATAAGGCTATGTTTAAATAAATCAGCTGATTAAAAACAAGCATGTGCTAAAGCCAAATTTCACACTGCCTTTTCTACGTAACATTAAAAAACACACAAATTGAACAATAAAATATAAAATGGTTGAATTGATATTATTCACATTTTGGTGCAAAATGTTGTTTTCTTTATTTACATGCAAAGAATCCCTAAATAAACACAAATTAGAAACTTTTATAAGAAAAATATTTGTTACTGCTAACTTTATCCTCGAATTTTTACAAATTATTAATATAGGCCTATTGTCAATTCCCACATAATATTGATTTTTCTTAACAAAGTCCGTAGCCCCAAACAATAGCCTAAATTAATATTTGTCATTTTTTCACTTTATTTCTTCAATATAAATTTTGAAAATAAAAAAACCTAATTTTTGTCACATCCGAAAGAAAGAAAACCAGGTTTGGAAGCTATTGACAAAAACCGGAAATCAGTTCATTAGATTAGAATCAAAATTTTGATCACACGTGGTAATTCATAACTGAATTCATTGTAAGCTACCAAATTTTAAATAAAAAAATGTTATAATCGAGAATAAATTGAAATAAATCAGACGGCGACCGGGCTTCGTTTTCTTTTCTTTTCAATTTACCCCCGAACCGTACCAATTTATTCTTTTATTAAAAACTTGTTACACTGACTTGAGTTTTTGATCTTCATGTAACACCAAAATTTGAATAATATCTGATAATAGGCGTAGTAATTTTGAGAAAACAGTCCGATTTTTTAATTTTTTTAAAGAGGATTCGTTTAATATAGCCTATTAATTTGTTTCACTAAGTAGAGCTTGGAACGCAAAAGTTATTCCCGAGACGTAAAAAAACTTTATTTCAAATTTGAAATACTTTTTAAGTTATGAATATTCAGAAGAATCTGATAACAGATTTTTGTTAGAAGTTAAATTTTCATGTTTTTTTTTACCGCAGGCTTACATCTTTCCCGGAAGCAAAAATAAAACATAAATTTAGTTCGGTTATAACTTCTCCAACTATAAATTATTTTGGAAAATCATTTTGACAAAAATATTTCTTTTAAAATGTACCAACAAAAAACGTACGATAGGCAAGTTAAATTTTAAAAAAATATACGCAAACTTTTTTTTATTTATAGGTCTACACATGCTTTCATGAACTTTTAAAGATAACTGTTTACGTATTTTTGAAATGTGATTTGGATCGGGGTGTGTGACTTGTGTAAGACAAAAACAAAAATGTCAACTTTGGATGTAAGCACCAGCAGCAACAGCGGTCATGGTACGACGGGGCGCAGGTTCTCGCGGGGCTTCCACTCCTGCCTGAGGGGCGCCAACAGCCCGGATGACTTTTCTCCGGATGATGATGGTAAGGAGACTTTGACCTACTTAATACTTGTCACGGTATACCCAATGGCTATTTAAGGAAATGTTTTGTAAGGAAACAAATTAGGTAATCTTTAGAAATACAAAAATACAAATTATTGCAACGACTGGTAATTGCATCGTAGTTTTTCGTAGGCTATTAATTAAAAGAAATATACATTAAAGTTACAGGGTCGCTTGTAAATATTTCTTTTTAATTTTTTAAAATATTTTCTTAGGTATATTCGACTTCAAAATAATGTTTAAGTCATTACTCAGAATTTGGTAAAGTAAGTTCAATATTTATAAATTAATTACTTTTAAACTAATGATTTTTTCTTGGAATTCAAAAACTGACATTTTGAATATTCGTCATCAGGTATTATTGTAACTATTTTGCTTTAAACAATAAATTGTTTAAAGCAATACTGAAATTTTCACACTTTCAATTATTTCTTCAAAAATAGCTTGGACATTATCGTAAAAATCTTTTAAATTTCGCCTGATTTTTCAAAATCGGTCCATCAGATTTTGCTCTATTCGGTCATGCAGTATGAATAGGCTATTCGTTACCTGAAAGTAAAATTTATACTAAAATAAAAACATTTACTGTCGAGATTAAATCTACCGACGAAGAAAGAACAACTTTAATATTTAATAAAATAATATTTTTGTTTTAAACTATCTGTTACGATAAACCGCATTGTAAAACAGCCAACTAATTGATCAATAAAGTAAAACAAGCGCTTCTTAGGTCCATAAACCCAGATTAAGTCTGTCGTGTAGTTTTAACAAGATTCCCACAGAGACCGTTGTCAGGCTTTAATGGAAAAACCGGATATAGGATTAAAGGATCCTTGGCACATAGAACAACGTAATTAACCTAAATATATGTGAGACAGAAGGAACTCATTAGCACACAAACGCCTCGACCAACTCCAAGTAATATTTTGTTAGGTTCACTGTCTGTACTTACAGCACTGAAATACCAAAATTAGCGTAAGTGTTGAAAAATGCACATTCTATACGACAAAATTTTTAAAGGAATATTTTTCAAATTCAAGATTTTTTTGAAGTGAGTTTGTGTAGTAAATTAACTTTGAATGAAACTGAAGTGGATCGAACATATTCCGAAGGAAAAGAAGAATGAAGTAGGCCTATAAACGTATGTGGTAGCTGCTTTGTCGTAAGTTTGTGTTTAAACAGACCTCTATCAACTTACAGGATAGGCCTACAGCTGTCGGGTTGTACTTGTAAATCTAGTATTAAAGTTATTCATACTTTCTATCTACGCGGAATTGTCAGTGCATCGTGGCGCTCTCGTAAGGCCATGAAACAAAATGGTGAGCGTCTTTATTTGCATGCAAAGCAGTTCATAATGTACGCCGACCGAAAAGGACCTAACTCTGTGTGAAGCAATTAGGTTAGCAAAGAGATAAATGTATGATTCATTGTTGGAGATGTGAGTTCTTTTGTTGATACTTATCGTCATAAAGTTGTTCAATAAAGATGTAATCAGTTTTATAAATATGTCGACAATGTTCATACAAGAAAGAAAATGCTGTCTTTTTCCTCTTCCTGTTATTGTTTACGAACTGCATTCGAACAGGTCAAGGGAAATATTTTTCCTAATGCATGTTGCGAGCACGATGTGATCCATTTTTAATTCCATTAAATTCTGCATAAACTGCCTGATTGCACTCCGTACTACAAAGCAGATAATTTTCGCGTCCACACTGCACAAGGAAAGCTTTGTGTTAGCGAAAAACCCGACTGGAAACTCGTCACACCCCCACTACCTCCACGTGGCAGTGTATACATGGCTTTAGAGTTTTGGAAACGTAGGTTATTTGTACCATTTCGACTGCTCTTTTATAATTTAGCTTTTGTAATAGATAACAATGTTTGTACAGAATGTGAAGCTATAGAAGGAAAATCGATTAATCACCCTAATTTCTCAAAATTGTTTTATAAGAGTTTGGTAATATTTCAGAAAACATAATTTGGGGTAACGACTTGAGTAAAGAATCTAACGAACAAAATTTAAGAAATTAGGCCAGAGTTTTTTTTAACGTGATGTTTTTTTTTAATAATAGAGATCTTATATGTTTGTTTTGGAGCTTTAGGACTGCATTTCAGCAAAATTTGATACAAACTTTGCAGTTGATTTTGAGATTTCGACAATAATTTTTACCAAAAATGAGATTGAAAAATGTTTTTTTATACAGTTAAAAAAATATATCCCTAGATAAATACAAGCTGATTTAGCCTTCTTGTCAAAATCAAAATCTGTCTCTGGTGATATACATAGGCACAAACACACAGACAGACAGACATCTAAGTAAAAACCACTTTTTTGACTCGGGGGATCTGAAAACGGATAGATCTATCAAAATAGCGATTGATTTTTTTTACAATCACAAAAAATTTATTATGTAGTGAGAAAGTTGGCTAAAACTGCAGCATTCATGGGTGTCTGGTCTCTGTTTTGGATCCATCTTGTTTTCTGTTTGCTAAGTAGCGAAATGCACGAGGTTTATGGGGTAAGTTAATTAAACAAGAATGCGCTTGCGACCGGCCTTGAATTGTTTTTATAGTGCCGGTGAGTGCAAGGTGTCTTGGGCTCCGTGAGAGTGCCAAGTGTTACACGGATCTAAGTTACAATACTTACTGCTGGTTGTGAAACTCCTCAAGGCTGAATCCTGGCAATGAGTTTGTGTAACTTCTTCAAACATAGGCCTAACTGTTTTAGAGGAAACTGTTTGTAAAATGTAAAAAAAAAACCGGGACATAATTAGTTTTAGAGATACACGCTTCGTTAACACGGGACTGTATACACACTCTTAAATGTTGTTATTTCTGTCCACAATCCCGTCCTCAATCTTTTTTCTTAAATCTTGGAATTAACAAGATTCTCGTAATCTAAGAGAAGAAACTGGTTCTACTCAAATTTTGCCCTTATGAGATTTATAATTCAAGTCGGTGTTCCAAATCTGCATTACAATTAAAATATAATAAAACTTTAGGTTTAATATGAAATGAAAAATTGTTAAGCCATGGTGATTCGGAGGTGGAACAGCTGATTTCTCACCACAACGAAGAATATAAATAATAAATAAAACATTACAGATTGTAATTTAATTTTTATTACCGAAATATTTGCGTATTTGGGGACACAGTACTTAACAAATGTTCTGAATAATACTGTATAAACTTGGTCAACATAAAGTCATCAGAGGACGCGAAGCGTTTGGAGACGAATTGGCAGCCTCGGTTGAAATAAAAGAAATTTGTTGTGCGAGAGTAACTGTAAAACCTCGATGGCGGATCAGGGTTTTATTTTGTTGATAGTTTTTCGACCCCTATTTTTTTGGGATGTTAGTAAAATTTTTAGAGTGATCCATTTGCTTTGTTTTGTTCTAAAAGATGATTGAGTTTGAGAAAATTAGTTTTTCTTAATTTTTAGTAATTTTACTTAATTAAATATAGCTATTGGTTTAACAATCAGTCTTGAAAAATTAATTGGATGACTATTTTCTTTAGATTAAAGTTTTTGTGTAATTAATCAAATAAGTTAAATTGTGTTTGTCTATTGTTTAAACTCCTTGAAACGTTTCACGTTTAATTTCCACACTTTTCCAGTATTGGTTTACCAATTTTCTGCTGTCAAGCACTCAAATAGCTTTTATTTTAAAATAGTTTTCTTACTTGGTTTCCTTTCCTCAACTGATTTAATGTTAAACTATTATTGCACGTTCCAGATAATAGTTTCTTATTTCACGGGACGCTTCGTTGAAAATTTATTTGTGGTTATTCAAGAGTTACGAAGAAATGCTATTGTTTCTTTTTAACTTGGTTTTTTACATAATGTTTCGTATCTATTCTACAGGGACTTTGTCTGTTTTGTTGAAAGTTTTATTGCTTAGATTCTGATTCACAGATGGTATAAAAAACACAAGAAACTAGCGTAGATTGTGAGAAAGTATTTTGTGTGATAGAACGAAGTATTCAATATGGATTTCTTAATTCTTTTAAAGATTTAACAAGTCGAAAGTGTTGTTTTTTTTATTATATGCCTACAAAGTAGGCCCAATTTATTGTGACCGTCCGTGAGCAAAAAAAACATAATATTTTTATGTTTGTCTTCTGTGTGTGTCCACATCTATACATTACTAAATTAAGACAGATTTTAATAAACGTTGGCATGTAAGTCTGGTTTAATTATTAAAAAATCGATTTTTTAAAATGAAGTCTAACCATTTTAGCAAATTTTGCTCAAATATGGTAGTAATTTTATTTAATGAAAACCAAATTTGAGATAAATGAAATTTTCGGTTCGAGAGTAAATCGATAAAATTCTGTTTAGTATTTGAATAAAATCTGAAAACATTTTGCGGAAATTAAGCCAACTTTCCCGTTTTTTTGTCGGTAGTTTGAGAAATAATTTTGGGAAGGTGAAATAATTGAATACGAGAATGTTTTTGTAACGTGCTTGAATAATTTACTTTAAATATCTACAAGTATGTATTACTTTATTGCAACAATTTTACTAAGTCTTCAATTAAAGATGTAAGGTTTATAAAAACAGGTAACAATCAAAACGTTTGAGGTTTTAAAACGGCTTTAAAATTTTGTTTAACAATCACACTAAACAATCATAATAAATTGTTAGTGACTCGGGTCGTGTAAAATTTGAAACTAAAGCAAGTTATGAGTTTGCTTTAATTAAATTTTTCGTGTTATTTTAAGGCGAAAAGCACATTGAGGCTATTATCGCCTCCCTAAATGTAAGTGTGAGTGTAAAGCGTTAAAGTCGTAAGTGTAGTGTTGTAAGTGTAAGTGTATATTAAGACTCTGGTACCACGAAATACGTCTAAATCCTCTCAATAGGTGCAGCTAGTCTGTATCCCCTGCGGGGTGCTTTAGTTAAAATGAATCCTGTAGGCTACACTTCAAATGAGTTGGCTTGAGTTGTGGTAGTTCATATGTGGAGGAATATATATATATACAGAGTGTACAAAAAGTAACGCAACCCTATGGAGAAATAGGAAAGTTATTTTATTTCGTGAATTTACAAAAACTGTATTGAAAGTGGGCTCCATTATGCGATTCACACAACTGAATAGCTGTGACTGAGAAGACCTCAGCGATTGCTTTTTATCTGAAAAAGCACGGACCCTGCAGGGAGGTGCAGACTAGCTGCATCTATTGAGAGGATTTAGACGTCCCTCGCGTACCCGAGTCTAACACACACTTACACTTACAACACTACACTTATGACTTTAACACTTTACACTCACTTTTACATTTAGGGAGGCGATAATAGCCTCAATGTGCTTTTCGCCTTAAAATAAATAAATAAAAAAAGCGAAGCACGGATATCTTGAAGAATACTTAAATTCACAGAATTACCGTATTTGGACGACAAACAATCTACATCAGCTGGACGAGTGTCCCCTGCACTCACAAAAATTAGGTGCTTAGTGTGCAATGTCACGAAGTCGAGTCTTCGTAATATTTTTTCATGACACAATAAAAGGGTTGTGGTCCCCTGATTTATCGCTACCTGACTCTTTCTTGTGGGGATATCTTAAGGATGTTGCTTACAAAAACTCATCGTCACACCACGAGTTTTAGGGAGATTAGCTGCTATTTCTCAACAAAAATTGCAATGTGTTCAAGAACCTGCAATGTCGTATTCAGTTGTTTCGCTCGCATAATGAGGTATATTTTCGATAGATTTTTTTAACTAACCATAAAATAAAGTATTTTTTTTTACTTCCCTGTAATGTTGGGTTGCTTTTTTACACATTATATATTCGGGTCGCTTTTATCCTATTACTTGTTTTTTTTCTTGTTTCCGAATGTGAGTGAATATTTGTAATACATGTTTCGTGAAAGTTGGTGTTAAGTTTATTATAACTACAGTAAAGTATAACTTTGGGTACTGCTAGTTAGCAGTGCCAGCACAGTGCCTGTACAATTTCAACGTTTTGCTGTGAATATTTGTAACTTTCAGCTAAATATTTAACTTAAAACATTGTAATTAGGAATTTTAAAATCCGACCTTCTTCTCTACATATATGCGCACAAACATTTCTTTTTATTAATATAAGAAATGCATTACGTAATAAATTATATAAATAATTTCCACTCCGGTTTTACTTCACTCAGTCACTATCTTAAAAGGTTATACTTTGCAGTTTTTTAAATATTTCATAACCACTTTTTTTTATAAAAAATCGTGCTCCGTTAATTACCATGGAACATAGGTTACTTTCAAAATACCATGGTAATTGCGCAATTACCTGACTTATGTAATAGCTTTATCTGCCCAATCTACTCTACTTACTGAGCACTCAATGCAAACAGGCGGATATGACATTTACCCGTTCTGTAGACTATTACTTCGCCCGAGGTGCTGCATTCATTGTTCCATAAATCCTATTGGAAGAAGTCACGATGTGGATAGTTGTGAAACAGATTTGTCTATTTTAGACATCCGAGTGACCTAACCCACCTGTGCGGATCGAGTGAAAGGGCCATCAGGACGTTAACTGGTTTATCGAAAACATGAGGAACAATGTAGTTAATAATAGTGGCTGAAACTGATGAGTTGATGGGTTGTGAAAGTAGAAATGTAGTTATCTGGAGTCAATATGTTATGACTTATTAGGAGGCGTAGCCCTTGCTGACCTTATTCACAAACGTTCAAAAAAAGATTTATAATTTTCGTATCGAAGCTAAAATATTTGATTATTTTGCGTGTTACATTTGAGCTCCGCGGCCATATTAATGACGTCATGCACAGAGACATGCGTACTTGAAAAATATCTCTACAAGATTTTCGTATAGACATTTAACGATTTTCAACTAGGTTTGAGAACAAAGCTGATAGATCCATATTTTGGGACAATAAACACATTAGGAAAGGCGAGGCTATGTAGGCACTCGGGACATGTTTCAATTAGCGGTGTTCATACAGGTACTTGTAGTGTTAATGAAAATCGGTTAGTCTTATGCTGTAGTTCGAAATTTTGGAGCCAAAACTGAATTTTGATATTTTTTAAATACCTTTATTTAAATAACGCTTAAAACTAAATTTTCGATTTAAGTTTAGGCTATAGACTCTTAGAAGACGTTATTGACAAACAAATGAACAGACACTGCAAGTGTCTGTTCATTTGTTTCCACTGTAATTGGACGAAACAGTGGACATTGTTGTATAATTGACCAAGATTTATTAAACTTTTTTTAATGAATTCATTTGAAAAATAGGATATGGACGTCAGACTTGAAGCAAATCGCACGCGCGACAAGAGTTGAAATTTTTTTAGAGGTTAGGATCGGCGTTCGTGTCAGTTCTCGGTGGGTCTTAGCATGATGGCCGCCTTTTAATCCCATTTTCCACTCAGAATCGCTAATAATCGTATTATAGTTACATGGGAAGTTCTAGGTTTCAGTCCGTCAACCGCTAGACGAAATCAAAGTTTTTTACAACATATAAAAAAAGTTTGTTACGCGAGGTGGATTGAATCAATATTTACGAGAGTGTAAAGTTTTATAAAGCTCCAACCTGTAAATCTGAGCAAACTTTTCTCCAGGGCCGCTCCCCCTCGTCTGGTCTCCATCCGTGTTTATTGGATGCATTAAAGTAGCCTAGAAACCACCGATGGCAAAGTATCGCTTGTTACTGCAGTTCAGCAGTACTCGTAGGTTATTTGGTCTCACTATTTCAGTCACATGCCAACTAGGAACAGTGCCTTGAAAATGTAACAACTGAGAAATCAGCTGTTCGTTGGAAGTAGGAATTATTATTACCAACACATTAGTACTAACAATGTATGTATGACGAAGGCATTAAAATTTTACCCGATTCATAAAAATAGCACAAACACTTTAAGCCTGGTGGCCACCATAGAAGTGCGACGCCGCTTGGCTCCGCTCAGCTACGAATGCTTTCAGGGGCCGCACTTACATTAAGAACAATAGGTTAGGTTTTGAAAGCACAGTCCGCTCTGCGCTTGGTAGTCACTCGGCCTTATTCCTATGATACAAACAATGAAAAGCTATGTTCAGTCGGCGTAATTTTTCGTATGAGCTTATAAGATTTTAATCAAATTTCGGTAATTCAAGATTAATAACTCGACTCAGTTGCCTAATTTGAAATAAAAGAAATTTACGGTTCCAATACGAATCGAAAACACAAAACAAACCTGATTGCGGTCAGGGTTTATTTTTTTTTCGGTTCTCTTACCGTCAGTTTATTTAATATTAATGTAACAGCTAAACTGACTCAAGTTATGTTTCTTCCTTTATGATAAAAGTGGAGAAATCAGTGATAAATTACGCTGATTGTCCAGTTATGTTTCTGTTACTTCCGCACCGGAATTACGGGTATTTGTGGGCTACATTTGAGTAAAACTTTATTGGAATTGTTAGTGCCGAGAGTATTTGACCAAAAAATGGCTTGAATTTTTTAACATTAATAAACTGTCTCGAATTAAGGCGTAGGTCAGACTGCAGCCCCCGCATTGAGAGGTTTTAGACGTCCCTCGCAGTACCCGAGTCTAACACACACACTTACATTTAGGGAGGCGATAATAGCCTCAATGTGCTTTTCGCCTTAAAATACAAAAAACAGACTGCTAGAAATATATCCAGTAGGCGCATCCATAGACATGCAATCTTTTATTAAGTCAAAAAAACTTTTTTTGTACCAAGGGGCCTAAAAAAAAAAAAATAATTATTCATTAATATGTACATAAAGAGAGAAAAATTATGTATAGGAAAAGTAATAAAATATAGCTTTCTGTATTGAATATTCGGATCACCCTTTTCCAAACTTCGGGTCTTGTGTCGGTTTTCACCTTGAAAGGCAATCATTGATAATTAAGGACCGACTTATTTAATTACTGTACTTTGTATCCTATGATTAACTAATTCGTGTTATCGTTTTGTTCTTTCAAGGTTTAAAACGTTTCATCTTACATTTTTTACTTCCTACTTGAGTAAAAGTTAGTACACACTTCAAATATTTAATAACCGTACAAGATTTTTGTAATAATAGGCACTCCTAGAAATTGGCACAGGTTTTTCAGTTATCTGTGGTATTATTTTAGAAGGGTTGTAATGTAGATTAGAAAAATAAAGTATTGTTTAAGATTTAAATAACCAGAGTAGACAGAATTACATGTATATGCAGCTTATTAATTTGATAGAATATTCTGCCCAGAAACGTTTCTGAATCATCCAGTCAATCGTATCATCCGATTACGAGAAATCAGATGATTATCGAAAAATCGGATGATTTGCTACTGTTTATAATCATTTTACGCTGACTAACGATCGATGGGAAAGTTTAGCCGCCTCGGTGGCCTAGTTGATAGCGTACTGGGCTTTCACCCCGAGGACCCGGGTTCGATTCCCGGCCAGGGCTTGGCATTTTCATACGCTATAAATCATTCCATCGTCTGTGCATTAGTCCAAGTGTGCACAATAGTCGGACGTTAAAAAAAAAAAAAATAAAAAATCGATGGGAAAGTATCGCTTTTAAGTTGCAGTGAAGCGGTAGGAAGAATTTTAAATACAGTCGACCTTGGTTATAACGCCCTCGGTTAGAATGCCAACCCGATTATAGCGCTATTTTCATAATGTCCCCAATATTCTACATTAAGTGTACTTGTATTTTAGGCTCGGTTACAACGCTTTGTGAACTCGGATACAATGCTGTCACGCTGCTGTTATAGTCCAACCACTTAGTATACTGTCTGCGCAAGAATTTCTCGTGCATGTAGGAGAATTCCACTTCAGATGCCTCCATCAGTTCAGTGACACAGAGTCTGCCAATCTGAGTGTAGAAACTGTTTACTAATTCAGCGATAGTGAAAAAAAGGGAGGAGCTATGATGAGTGCGGACATGACCTCTCACTTGCACATTTTTTCTCTCTGTCCCACTGGTGCTCTTATCAGTTTTCTAAGCTGCTGACCTATAGTCACTCTCACTTTTGTGTTCTATTTTTAGAATAAAGGTTGAGAATAGAAACGGACCTTTCTTAGAATTTTGTTGCTGTCTAAACAAACAATGTAAAATGTGTCCTTCCGTTCAAGCGATTCCTCTCTCTCTCTCTCTCTCTCTCTCTCTCTCTCTCTCTCTCTCTCTCTCTCTCTCTCTCTCTCTCTCTCTCTCTCTCTCTCTCTCTCTCTCACACACACACACACACACACACACACACACACACACACACACACACTACTCCTAAGTGGGGGGAAAACATCAATCTCACAAACCCTCACAACAGTGTACGCACTGTGTTGAATGTATACATACTAGACTGTACAGTAGGCCTACTTATTTTCTATTAGTTTTAACTAAAATATATTTTGTGCACAATAGCCGGACGTTAAAAAAAAAAAAAATATATATATATGTGTGTGTGTGTGTGTGTGTGTGTGTGTGTGTGTGTGTGTGTGTGTGTGTGTGTGTGTGTGTGTGTGTGTGTGTGTGTGTGTGTGTGTGTGTGTGTGTGTGTGTGTGTGTGTGTGTGTGTGTGTGTGTGTGTGTGTGTGTGTGTAATACGTGTAATAAATTGTAATAAAATAGCCATTAATTACGTACACAGTACAAAGTATGCTTTTATTTCACTACATACAGTATTGCCGCCGTTTACAAACTCGTTTAGTGTAAACTCGGTTACAACGCTATCTCGTTAGCGCTCAAATACCTTTGGTCCCTTCAACCGCGTTATATCCGAGGTCGACTGATGTGTTCCTCTTTATTGTAACAGAATGAAATGTACTCAATAAAATCGGAATTTTGTCATTAGGATTCATAGAAAATTTTAATCCGAATTCACATGATTGATACATTTCCGAAGGATTTTGGTTAGATATTCTCATGCAAAAACAGAAATGTGGATTTATTTTCCTACAAAAATTAACTAAACCAATAGATTTTAATGTAACAAACAAAATTAGTTTTTTTTAATAATTATGGAAACAATAAAATTTACGTTTCCGGTTTACTATGATACCTGAATGAGTGCCTTACAGGATCCATCTTTGTGAAAAAATGTCATAAAAGTACTCAGTAATCGGAAATGAACCGTTCATACAGTTTTATTAAACGGTTTGAAAGAAACGTTTTGTAGCCTATCACAGCTCGGTTTGTTTTTTTTATAAAATTATCCAGAAATACTTGCAACTTGAAAGAGCCTTTGTTATAGGATTGAGCTCAATTACAGTGCATTGTTCTTGTATTCAGAAGGGGCGTTTCCAGTGTTTTGTTAAACAAAATACTTGCAGACAATGTTGTTGCTGATAGTCGATAGCGATGCGCAGGGCATAGCCTATAGGAAACATTCAAGCATAGTACTGTTGTGTATTCTGTTCTGTTACTTAATTTTATTAGAAATAATTTAGCGAATTACTATTAGATATACGCGGAATAGTCATGGCGGTAAAATCAAGTTCCGCATTCTTGAGAAACAAACAAAATTTTCTGGTTAACGAATTTGTCCAAGCAATTAACAAAATCGATTTTTGTGCAAAAATGAATTAAACCGGACCAAATTGCGAACTTCATATCTTATTGAAGATTTTAATCAAGTATGGAATTCTCCTTTTAACTATTAATAAAGTGATTTAAAGACGTTTTGTATATATAAATAGTTCCTCAAGTTTTATGTAAACTTAACACATCAGATTCGTAATCAAGGTAACATAAAATGAAGGATAAATTCGTAATTATTCTGCTGTCATTTATGTTTAATAAAAAAGGTCATGTTTGAAATTACTTTTTTCTTCTGCACACGTTATCTAACATTTAGGTTTTTTTGCAAACGGTGAAGTAATAAGTCGTAAATTACATAATTTCCTGTAGAATTAAACTTGATTTGAAAAAAGAACATTTAGGATAAATTCTTGTTTGTAGTGTTCGAATTGGCACAGGTGTAGTGCACAGATGTTCGAATTGGCCTTTTTTTTGGAGAAGCATTTTTTTTGACTGGAAGAGAAAATAGACAACGTAAAAGAGTTACGGAATATGTGTAGGCCTATAGGTTAGGTAGTTAAAAGGTAGACCTGTATTTTTATTTTCAGACCGTTTTTTTCGTGACTTTATTCTATAGCGCATCATGTAATCCAAAGTTTCAATTGTTACGTCTAAAACTCTTGAAAAACTATAATTTCACAATATATTTACAAAATGTAGCGAAAATTCAAAATATATTTTCAGTAGTGGAACAGAGATTAAACTATAAGAATATAAATAAATAAATTTCTGACAGTTAAAATTATTTAGGTGGCGTCCAACGTATTGTATCGATTCTTTATTACCCAATAGTAAGTGCCGTGGTTCTGTTGACCTTTTCGTTGCGCATGGTTGGTCACGCTGTCTTAAAAAAAAACAGGCATTGAGTTTTAAGGTTATTTGATTATTTCATTCTTTAAAGTAACACATGTCGGTATTATATTGTTATCGAGAATAAAATAGATTGTATATTATAGATAAAAGTAGAACAAACTAGAAAATAAAAATAATAATTGGTTAGACAGAGGTTATTTTAGCTTAACCTATTATAAAAACGTTTAAAGAATAGTATTTACTTGTAAAAGCACTACGTTGTTGGTTTAAAATAATGCGGCACGCAGCAGTGTCGCTGACGTGATAGAAGCGAATTCCCAAATATATTTTTTTTGTCTTAACCTGTTTTTGAAAAAAAGGTTCTTTCTTTCAAGAAGAATTCGACCAAATTTTTATTATTTCTTTTTTTTTAATTTTAACTGAACTTAATATTTTTATAAAGTATAAAGAAGTATATTGATCGTGAAACAATGGATCTTATAAAATTTTGATCTGTAAGTTTTTAAGTCCTATTAATCAAAAAAAAGTTATATTAACTTGCATAGATGTGTTCCTGAATGCCTGTACGATAGCAAAAGACCGATTTTGAAGAAATTTAGAATGTGACAATTTATAACTATGCAGACATAGTTCGAGAAAGTTTTCAACATTTCGCTCAGATGTATCCAAAACAAAACATACGAATTGATAAATTTCCAAAATTTATGGCGCGCGCGCACACGCACACACACACACACACACACACACACACACATCTAAAAAATAGATATAATTTTCAAAATCGGTTTATCAGATTTCGTTCAAATTTTGTCCGTATAAAAGAAGTCCAAAACAGCAGTCCGTGTTGTGAATTTGAAATAAAGGATATTTTCAGTTTGGTAGTAAATCGGGAGGAAAATAAATCCTTCATATTTGCTGTTGAACAGTAAATATCTTTCATTTCAAATTTAATACACTTACGACCGAATTTTGGGTAATTTATAATAGAAATTTTAGAAGTAAATCGGGGGGGGGACGAAAGTGTAATCTCACTACCGATTTTTTTTCTTCAATATAGACCACTGTGGAATCGTAAATGTTTTTACTTTGAATATGGTTAATCAAATATATATCTGATTTGAGTTATGTATCTTCTTTACATTTGAGCAGGATTTTATTAACCGATTTTCCCAGTTATGAATCTTCACATTTGAGCAAAATGGTATTAACCGATTTTCTGAATGTTTGTTATTTTCCGAACCGAATTTTTTTTGAGAAATAACTGAGTGTGACAAAGTTTCCGATATTTTTGGGCTATTTTTTTTTCTGTTAATAAAAACAGTGCAAGATGTTTAAACATCGTCCGTGTGTAACCAGTAAAGGCGCAAGGTTTGTGGAATCCGCGTCGGTTGACATTTGAGTTCATTACACAGATGACTGGCGAAACCTGAAACTCAGAAACTGCTGTTGAAGATGTGTGACTCATCACGCCGGTGAAGGCGTATACACATTGTTACATTTCAAGGTTAAATAGTTAACAGGGCCTTTACTGATAACAAACTGCACGACCGCGCCGATGTTCGTTATCAGCTTGTGAGTGTCGAGTGTTGCCATAACAAGGTAGTAAATTGCTACTGTATTGTGGTAGTAGCCTAAGCAGCTGATTAAACTTGTATATATGCGGTTCTGTTCCGAAAATCTAAGCTTTGTTCTACGTCAAGATACATAATTAAGATACATAGAAGTAGTGAATTTATTTCATCGACTTTGTGAATTAGATTTTATGACAATAATAGACCATGAAAACTAGCACTATATTTAACAGCCGTTTGTATTAGGCCCACTTTCTTATTATGGCTTACGAAGTATTGAGAAAGTATGGTGATCATGAAAATACCATAATAAAGCCCTGAGTAAAAAAAAAGTTTAAACTTTTGTGTCTGTACGTTTGTACACTTGGCTGAAGAACGTGACCAGATATCGTTCGAATTTTACATGTAGTTATGGCACTGTTTTTAATTTTTAAATTAAATTTTTTTTGTAAAATATTCTGCAAACATCGAATTTTAATAATCTGCTTAAACTCTTTCCATTAAATTTTGCCCAAATATAGACCTGAAAACTTAGCCTATAACGTTTTATATCCATAGAAAAACATATATCTAAAAAAATCAGTTCGGAATTTGTCAATAAAACGTTTTCTTAAATTTTGGTGATAGATGAAGTTTTATAATTCAGTTAGTGTAGTACATTTTAAATACTGCAGCAGAAAATTACTTCCGGAAGGAAACTTTTAAAAGAAAATATAACGTGACCACTTTGGTTTTTTGTAATTTAATTTGGAACTGTAATACCTATTTATTTAGAATTTGGTGCACTTACTTAAATTATGAAACTTTAAATTTGAAGAAAATCTGTTGAAGACTTTGAGAAATCGCACCGATGTTCCTGGTTTTTAAGGAAATAATTAAAAGTGAGAAAGTTTGTGTAGTGTTTTTGTACCATTTATTTTTGTATTCGGAACTCGTAGTTTGCTCCGGAAAAGTTCGAAACAAAATTAAGATATCTTTTTTATAATAAGATTAACTCTATAGGTCAACAATTAGCGATAAAGATGTTGATTTGTTTAAATGCAGTATTTAAATAGTCAGCTGGTTGTATTTTCATAGTTGATGTAATGCGTGTTAAACGATCAGCTGTTTCCACGGTTTTTGTTAACCTAATAAAGAAGATGTCTAATAAGTCGATTGAACTTACTAGCCTATCTATCGCCGTATGGATAGATTTAATGGAAAAGGGATTTTTGTACTTACATCATATAATATTTATTAGATTTAGAGCAGATATCAACTGCTGTTAAAGGAACATATTTATTTGTTGTAAGGAACCTGTTCCAGACGTTTAGGACCCTTTTTCAAATGAGTGTTAGAACTAAGGGACTCCAACTTCCGTTTCTAGACCGCAAATCAACTAATAACACCTTTTAAGCTTATACAGTATAATTACCAAACTCAATAATTACAATACATACAATACATTAAAACACAATAATTAGGCCTACAATAATCATTTTAGTTGTGTGAATTCCTCAACACAAACATAAATTAATATTATAAAATTAAAATACACAATGATTTATTTGTTATTTACATTCATCGGATACAGTGGCAATAAACATAACCTCAATTGAAATCAAAGGTTCCTGAATATTTAGTAGCTGTGATGCAAAAACAGCTGTTTATGTAAATACATGTTACGCACCAACATAGCGTAAAAATTCCCGCTGATTATGATCTTAAGTTTTCATATTTATAATTATAGAATAGAAATTCATTGGATTTAAAAGATAGTTCTTAACACAATCACTTAAAAGCATTACTTTTTTCGAACTATAAAACTGTCTCGAAGAAAATGTTAAGATTGTCGCTTTCAACTAGAACGTCCAGCACCCCCTTCCTACGTCTGTCTAGACTCCAGACAAGGATTAATATTTATTTTGACACCCTCTACTACCCTCGCCCTAACCCTTAGAATAATGGCCTCCAACGTAAACTCGCATGGTCTTTAATTTGTCCAGTTTTATTTAATATCACCGACACACGAAACCACTTAAGTGGGGTAAGATCGATTAGTTCCATGTGCCATTGTTCTTATCCAGTAAACCGATTCCAGCAAATCCAGTTTATCCTTAAAAGTTACAGGTTGTTGAGTTGTAGGCTCTGTTTTTTTCTTTATTGATTTTTTTTACTGTAAGAAAAGTTGGTTTTGAGATTTTTTTTCTTTAGCTGAGCGAAGTGATCGATTCCGATGAAATTTTACGTCGTATGTACTTCGTTATTATATCCTAAATTCAAAAGTTTTGTTTTCAAATATACGCCTTAGAAACTAAGAAAAGTAGGATTTTGCTCAATCGCAGCCATTGAGTAAACATATGTCTGCAAGTATGAAATATTGTGGTAAATGAAAAATAAGCGCTTGATAATTCGAATCGAAATTTGGTAAAAGAGCTTAATGACTGTCGAATAAATTTTGTTTTGGTGCTCAAGGGCTATTTTTCTCACGTGTTTACTTTCTCACCAAACGAAGTGTGTGTGTATATATATATATATAACAGGCCAAATGGCCATAAAATGTGAAGTGAAGTTGCGCTGGGCGGAGCGGAATAGGCCTACACATTAAAAACCGAACGCATTGTTTTTAATATACGGTCAGTGAAAGTGTAACAGTGCGTCGCTGGGGTCCGTTCTGCGCAGCTTCGACTCTGTGTAGATCTCTTTTGAAGATGAGTCCGCTTCCCCCCACCACGCTGACCACGCCTCCAAACTTATTATATATTGTTACCGTTTTTAAACATAGTAATTCCTAGAATCCGTTACAATATACCTAAATATTTAAATAAACGCGTTCTTTAAACTGACTGAACTCCGCTTTCGATTTTAGTTCATCTTAATTCCGCTACGCTCGGCTTAGTTCAGTGCTGCTCCGCTCCGCATTTGGTGATCGCTCGGCCTTACGTTTTGGTGTGTGAGTAGTTCAAAATTCGTTACCCTTTTCGAGAATTTGATTATGATTATGAAACAAATTTTAAAAAAATAATAAGATGATGTGATGAATTTTATACGGCTGCCAGAGTTTATTTTGGATGTTATTTATTATTATTACAGTAAAATTCAATAATATTCGTCTGTTACAATTAATGTAACGTGATGTGTTATGTTACGTTTGGGAAATTCGCCTCCCAACTGTGAGACACCTGCGTGCTACAACTATTAAACATTACGTAACTTATATTATATTATTGTAACGATCATTGGCCTGTCAAACGTAAAACCTACTCGGGTATTTATCCACGTAGAAATGTGAATTGGAATAATTGAATTATAGCCAGAATCTGCTTTCACTGCGAAATCCTGGCATTTTGTCAAACAACTAATAATTGTAAGCCTTTATGCCTCGAGTCTCTATCAGATATTTTTTTTAGCGAATTTCCTTCGGTAAATTAGTTGTTGAAGCAGCCGTTATTTTTAGACCGTGCATATACCGGACCCGCGGGACGTTATGAAGAACCATAACAAGTTAGTGCACCAAATTAGAAATAAAAGAGAATTTATGGTTAGACAGTAATTCGGGGAAAACACTCGAGGGCGTTTGAAGTTGTTTTAAAATTGGTAACCATGAGAAGAGGTATTGCTCTAATTTCATACAAATTTTAAAAAAACTAATTATGGAAAATGTTTTATAACACTATTAATGCAAAGACAATGTATTTTTTTTTTAATTTCTCTTTATAGACCTGTAGATTTTATCTTTAATCCTAATGAGATTTTTTTAATGTTTGTTATGAAAGTTAAAACTAATATACCAAATTTAATTAAATAAATGTTTGTGTAACGTAAACATTACCGAATGCAGTTCTTATTTTATATTTACTTTTGAAAGTTCCAATTTAACCAGTGCTAGGCACCCCACTAATTGCTCGGTATTGTCTGGACGGGCGAACCTTGACCTATTTCTCGAGTTTTACCATAAAAGGCACGCGGGAGGGGACTTGATTTGCATGCTACTGCCTCAGCACAACACCTGCTGTTAATCAAATGTGACGTCATATTTTTAACCGATGTAACTAAGAGTGTTGTGATTTATTAGAAGTACAAAGAAAACTGACAGGCCGTTCCAAAGTATATACCCTCGAGAAGTTGACGCTTTAATGGTCCCGAAGAAATTGCCTATTAATTTATTTACCACTAAATTGTGTTCAAGTGCCAGTAAACTATACTTTGAGTTAAAGTGCCTCTAAGTGGTAAACATTTAAACCACTAAATGATGATTAAAAGGTAATCGCTTTGCAATAGAGATATTGATCGTTTGCAACAATGATCACATTGTGGTGAGATGTTTTTTTTTAGCTCGTGGGCCATGAAAGCGGCCAGTATGAAATGAGCCAGATCATAATCCTTAGGACACAACTATAGTAACATGAGTTCTGTGTGTTAGTCTCATGTTTTGTGCGGTTTGATTCAAAATTGGCGCAAAAACTTGTTGCTAATAGTTTGGACCCAGCATAGTCGCTTCGTCTGTTTCAAAATGGCGGCAATCAAAAGAAGGTAATTTATCACGTCAGTGAGATATCTAACTCTTGGGGGAGAAGCGATAGCGAAAACCAAACTCGTAGGGCCTACGTAGAAAATAGAAACCATAATTTCTTGATATGCTCAGATAATTTTCCGTAGTATTTCAAAATGTGATCAATAAATGGAATCACTGTCTTCTTACAAATCTAAATCATCTTTAAGTTAAGTTGTAAATAACCTGTAAGCATTAAAATGAAACAAAAATTACTTTACAATTTAAATTTTTGGGATAAACACATTGAGTAAACAAAGTACTTATTTTTTTATCTCAAGTTATCTCGTTAATTAGAAATAACGAATAATTACCGAAACTGTTCCTTAAGAACATATCGTAAAGTTTAAAAATAAAATAATTTCGTCATTAATTCTTAAGAAGGCCATTACAATTATAGCGTACTTTAACAAAAAATTTGATTTACAATAAATGACAGAATAACCGCGGTAAGTTTCAATGATGTGATAGAAACGAATTTCCAAAACGTAACAATATCACATAGCAATAAAAAAATCTGATGTAAAATTTGGTAAATATGATTTCGCCGTGAGGTTTGAAAAATTTTAAATAATAGGTCATTACGATCTGAAATCGAACTGCTTCATATTGGAACAGTTAAAAAAGCTGGATTTATGAATTTATTTTCCAAGTTAGACCATTGCATGTTATGTCACTGTAAACATTCGTGACAGAGGACACCTGTTATACAAGCTGGTAGTCACCTCCTCGCCAGAGATAACGGAATGCTGACTGTATGATCAGATTACTGCTTCTGTTTGCACTCGGGGCCTTCAAGGTCTACAATCTTACCTTTCTGAGAAAGGAATTCCTCTTCGGTCATTTGGTCATTTAACTTCAGTAATTAAGTGTAATACAGTGATGACAATTGTCATTGCCAGATATTTACCGCCAACTAAATTGAAAATAGACCTAGATTTCGAAACAACGCATTCAGTATCCTTTGCGGAAAGATACTTTTTATTTATAAAAGTAAATAACTGCATGCATATCTTAATCCTAACCTGTTCAGGAGGCGTCAGATTTTAACAGTTTAGTGTAAAACGGAGTTTAAAAATTCTTGATCCGTTCTAAAGTTCTCTGGTTTTAAAACTCAGGAGTGTAAAAACTGACGAATTCAAATAAGAATATGAGTAAGGGTAGTTTTGTTTACTTAAGAATCAGAACTTAATAGCCGGACTAGTTTTCTTTTAAATTACCACTCCAGTTCACAAGGACGCCATGTTCTGAATCAAAACTTACTAGCCGCAGTAGATAGCCTTTAAATGACCACCCCAGTTCACAAGGACGCCATGTTCTGAATCAAAACTTACTAACCGCAGTAGATATCCTTTAAATGACCACCCCAGTTCACAAGGACGCCATGTTCTGAATCAAAACTTACTAACCGCAGTAGATATCCTTTAAGTGACCACCCCAGTTCACAAGGACGCCATGTTCTGAATCAAAACTTATTAGCCGCAGTAGATATCCTTTAAATGACCACCCCAGTTCACAAGGACGCCATGTTCTGAATCAAAACTTACTAACCGCAGTAGATATCCTTTAAGTGACCACCCCAGTTCACAAGGACGCCATGTTCTGAATCAAAACTTATTAGCCGCAGTAGATATCCTTTAAATGACCACCCCAGTTCACAAGGACGCCAAATTCTGAATCAAAACTTACTAGCCGCACTAGATTTCCTTTAAATGACCACCCCAGTTCACAAGGACGCCAAATTCTGAATCAAAACTTACTAGCCGCAGTAGATATCCTTTAAATGACCACCCCAGTTCACAAGGACGCCATGTTCTGAATCAAAACTTACTAGCCGCACTAGATATCCTTTAAATGACCACCCCAGTTCACATGGACGCCAAATTCTGAATCAAAACTTACTAGCCGCAGTAGATATCCTTTAAATGACCACCCTAGTTCACAAGGACGCCAAATTCTGAATCAAAACTTACTAACCGCAGTAGATATCCTTTAAATGACCACCCCAGTTCACAAGGACGCCATGTTCTGAATCAAAACTTACTAGCCGTATTAGTATTCCTTTAAATTATTACCCCAGTTCACAAACGACGCCATCTACTCGCTGGGATGCCGTTGTAAGGCTTTAGCTTTTTTATATTTATAGTTCATAAATTAAGCCTAATAACCTAAATGTACACATTTATAGTAATGTCAGCGAAAATATGTTAACCTAAATTTACGTACAGTATTTACATGGATAACGTAACAAGAATCGTATTTGTTTAACCAAGCGGATTACGGAAATAACTTTCTATATATCTTGTTCCATGAAATTTTTGTTTCATTGATCTTGTTATCAATGTTTGGTGTACGCTTGTCTTTTCTTAAACCATCTAGATTTATTTTCATCCTCATGATTTTATTACACAGCTGGAAGTTGAGAATCTAATTCAGTAGTAGAGTTTGTGTAGTCTATTTTTTTTAAATGCACCATTTTTGGAGTCAATGTCTTTTGCCAAATTCCCTCGATGACGAATACCTTGTAAAACCCATTCAATTACTAGGAAGTCTATTTTTAAAAAACCGACCTAGAGGAAATTTGACTTCAATAGTTTAAGTTGATCTATGTCAATTTTTTTTTAGTAAAACTGGTAATTATTCAAAAATTTACAGCTGAATGCATAGTGAGTGGACAGTGACCCACTACTCATAATTTCGAATTGTAAGTTCCTTTATTCTTGACGGTTGCGCGTTCTATGGATTCAGAGAAAACCGTGATTGTGCAAGTTTCCCAGCCGTGTGAAGACGCCATTGTGATACTACGATCCATCTTCAGTGACGTAAGAAATAAACCGTGTCCTGCGCCTCTAGCGTCTAATGTGGGAAACTAAACTTAACTTTCCTAACGGCGTATTTTGTTGTGTCATTTCAGTTTCCTAATAAAAGTATTTTCCCAAGCAGTGTAGGCCTGTAGCAATTCTTTTGTTTTTATTCTGAATAAAAATTAAAAGATTGACCATTGTATTCGGAAGTTATTACTGCTTATGTCATATCAGATGTTACCTTTGTGAAGCAAGAACAGCCTAAAAGTATTTATTTTAAAAAGGTTGTTTTTTACGTGAATATTTGTGTCGTGTGTCTTGTATTTAGGAATTTATCAACTACAACAGTCTCGCTCTTTGTACGCAGCTGACGCGTTGAGCGATGAAAGTAATTGTCAAAAATTAACGGTTAAAAATATAACCGTACTTTACGAGAATGTTTCGAACAGTTTCGTATAACGCAGCAAATACATGAACAAAATTAAAAAATTCTAATATGCACAGATTTCACACAGTAATGATGGTGGAATCGGTTTGTCTGATTTTGATTAAATTTTAGTCATATGATATGCTACATAACTCAAGTTAGTGTTTCAAATTTGTTATAAAAGATTCTTATGATTTGGAAGTTTTAAAAAACGAAAAATAATGTAGTGTGATTGGGGGTTTGTTTTTCGATTTCCTCTCGAACTATAAATTTTGTCTTATTTTAATTTTAATTTACCAATGTCAGTTATGAAACTTCATTTATTACTGAAATTGTAGCGAAATCTGAACAACCAATTTTGAGAAACTGAAATGATCTGGTGTATTTTGTAGCTTTCGAACCGATTTTTGGATAATTAATTAAATGTGAGAAGTTTGTGTAACATTTTTGCACCATTAATTTTATTTTTCATTATATTTTCACGTCCATACGATTTAAGTTGTTTTATAGATTAGTTCAGGTTTAATCTCTGTTTTCTAGTTTTTATGTTTCGTTTTGAATAAAGGTTTTTAGGAAGGCATCATCTCGAAAATAATACGAGATTCAGTAATATCGTAGTGCATTGCAACAGAACATTGTTTTCCAAAAACTCCGTGAATCTTAATTGTGTTGGAACACAGTTCAGTTCCTAAATCATTCGATACGTTTCACAATGGAACAGTACCCACCGACATTACCATAATTTGTTCCCAGTAACGCAATCAATGTTCTGTTATGTTCTTTCCGCTTCTGTTTTGGCCTCTCCTTCCATTTATGCTTTAAATTTTCTGTTCATATAATTATTGACGTGAGTGTTCTCACGTTTTCGTGAGAGAAAATGTGTACAATAAATAATTAAGTCACGGAAGCAGAATATGGGGCAGAAGAGTAGTTCAGCTGGACCGTAACCGAAGCGGTCTGGGTTAGGCTTTCTTCCGCATCGAGCCGATGCGAATGAAACTTTTTTTGTGTATATAATCGTGCGTCGTAATGAAATCTTAATAATATGATGTCTTGGTTATTTCATCTGAATGTATAAGTAGTGCATTGTGCCGTGCACACACACACACACACACACACACACACACACACACACACACACACACACACACACACACACACACGCACACGCACGCACGCGCGCGCGCGCGCGAATGTTTAGGCCTAAAGCTAACAGCTAACGGTAATATTTCTTCGATAAGTATAAAAATATAAAGTTTAAAATTGGTACACTATGGTAATGCGGGGTGGAGACAATGTTCAGTTAACTGCGGTTATGTTTACTAACATTGAATTATGATTATATCAAAACTCTGTTTTAATTGTTACGAGGTTTTTATGTTTGACTACGAGTAGGCCTAATAGACACTAAAGATAGATACCGAGCAAGGTAGGTCTCTGTTTTAACCCGACCGTTTGGCATTTGTTCTGTTTGTTTGTTTCGCAGTTTTAACCAAAAGCATTGACATATTGTTTCGAAATTTTATTATGGAGGTACTAATAAAGCCCGAACGACGTATATATAAGATTTTTTCGTCTTACTTCTGTTTCAAGATGGCGGCCTCTGATTTACAATATCGAGTGTACACAGTTTTATCGTAACGCATTGACCGGTTGTTTTGAAATTTCAATTTCAATTCAACTTCGTAATTTCATAGAAGATACCTTGTATAAAGCCCAAATGACGTATGTAGTAAAATTTGCCCCTCCCCATTTATTCTGTTTAAAGATGGCGGCCTCTGATTTAACAGTGAGGAGCGCACACAGTTTTGGCCAAACGCATATACCGATTGTTTTGCCATTTGGTACGAAGGCATTTGGTATCTTGTATAAAGCCCAACTGGTTGCCTCTAACATTTTTCCCTATTTACTTTCATTTCAAGGTGTCGGAGTCTGATTTAACGATGACGAGTGTACGCTATTTTTAACAAACGCATGGCCGCTTATTTTGAAATTGGGTACGAAGGTACCGTGTATAAGGCCCGAAAGACTTACGTATAAGATTTTTCCATGTATTTCCCGTCTCAAGATTACAGGCTCTGATTCAACATTGAGATTGTAATTGCTGTTTATTTCCTGTAATAGCCTACTGGCTATACGGCAAAACCTATCATAATTTTGACATAAATCACATAAAATTTCCAATACAGTTGATTCAGTAACATTTTTATGGAATGTCACTGTTACCGGTTAAATTTGCGATAAAAATAACGAGCGCTATCTTGAAGCGTTCTGTACATTAACAGCGAGGTCTGCTGTTCTTTGAACTACTAGTAATTAACTGTCTTTTAACTAACAACGTAGCCTTTTTGTAATTACTGTACAATATATAACTTAGACACTGTTAATAGTCTACCACGCGGTTACAGCACTGTGATTGCAGGTGAAAATGGTTTTTCGTAAATGAGCCGCCTCGTGACCTAGTTGATAGCGTACTGGGCTTTCACCCGAGGACCCGGGTTTGATTCCCGGCCAGGGCTTGGCATTTTCATACGCTATAAATCATCCCATTGTCTGCATTAGCCCAAGTGTGCACAATAGTCGGACGTTAAAAAAAAATGTTTTTTCTAAAACAAAACAAAAAAAAACCTGTAACTGGGTCTATGCATGTTATTTTTACCGTTGTCAACAAGAATAAAATATTGTACCTGTTAATAAAATATTTGGTAACAAATTTACAGTGTTAAAATTAAAATTGCTTATTGTAGAAATATTAAGTTTTTATTAAGACTGGAAACTGAAATAATGTCATATCAATAAAAACGTAACAATGATGATCAAATCAACGAAACAGATGATTTTTTTGTCAAAATTAAGATTTTTTACTAAACCTATATCTGTCAGTGAATATTATTTCTGAAGAAAGTTTACAGATTTATTATTGTTTTTTTACTATACGAAGTAGATACAAATTGGATTCATCCGTTTCACCGTTCTCTGAATCAAAAAAAGTGATTTTTACTTGGACGTGTGTCTGTATACCTTGCTTGAAACTAAAAAATTAGAGATTTTAATGAAATTTGGCGATATGTTCTGGTTTACGAATATCTTGGAACCATATTTTACATTTTTTCTTGAAGGTTGATTGAAATACAGTATATATAAAATCGGATTTTGTCAACATTTTATCTAACGATTTTGAACAAATTTATCTCATTTGTAGTTTATTAGCAGCCAAACTTCACAAATCGGTGTAACCCTGAAATTCCGGTTCGGCTGTTATCGGAAATCTGAATAGTTGACAGAATTTATGTAAATCAAATTTAGATCATTTATAGCAATTTAGGTAGGCCTAATAGTTGCAAACTTGAACATTTAAGAAACAACATGAACAGATAGTCAGTAAACATTATTAGTTGGTGGATTGTTTCAAGGGTTAATAAACTTTCGGTAAGTGCTGTTTTTATTTATTTTTTGTAGCGCGAGTAAGGTCTATATTGTTTTTCGGGCGGCTCTTTGAAGAATATAATTTCTGGAGATAATAGCGCCGCCTGCACGTCGGGACATGTGCGCAGCAGATGGTTAGGACTCCGCCACTCTCGCCCGAACCTTTTGTTGTCTGTCGACGTTGCGGATTTTGTCAAGAATCTAAAACTTGGAAATGCATTCTTAAAACTATTTTTTTTTAGTTTCATTGTACAGTAGTAAGTTTTTTTTACGTAAACCGGGAAAGCTACATCTGTATCAGCTGTTCGGAATTTGATTTGTGTGTTTGTTACGCAGTTTTGGCCAAACGCATTAACCGATTGTTTTGAAATTTAATACGGAGGTACCTTTTATAAAGTCCGAACGTTATATGTGTACAATTTTGCCCTATTCATTTCCGTTTCAAGATGACGGCCTCTGATTTACAATAATGAGTGTACGCAGTTTTAGCCAAAAGCGTTGACCAATCGTTTTAGAATTTGATACGAAGTTACCCTGTATAAAACCCGAAAGACGTGTGATATTTTGCCCATTCATTTCCGTTTCAAAATGGCGGGCTCTAATTGGACATTGAGAGTGTAATTGCTGGTTTCTTCTAACACTGGTTGGCAAAATCTATCATAATTTTGACTACTTCTTATAGAAAGTGCGTGCAATTTTCAATAAAGTTGATCAAGTAACACTTTTTGTAAATACTCCGAAAAATGTTTTTGGCGGGAAAATGTTACGAGCACTGTGTATATTAATTTAGAATATACTGCGAGGTCTGCTGTTCTGGGTGTTCTTAAATTCACTGCAAATATTTAAAAAAAAGAAAAAAAATCGAAACAAATAAGCTCTCTTATCTGGGTGTTTAAAAGAAATTTGGCAGAAAACTTTTGCTACATGACATCATGGATGCCATGTCGATGTTCGGGCGTAAAACATTTTCGTATTGAAATGTTCTTTTGCGTGTTGTTAATCAGTGTTGTGAAAAATGCTCTTTCTTTGTCATTCAGATAGTGAGTTATTATTAACTAATTATCAACGTCTCTTTAAAATACTGTAATGTTATATTTAGTTATCTATGTAAATTGCTTGATTATATAGAACTTGTACTTAATAATACATTTTTGCAATTTGCAACTTAAAAATTTATCGCAGACTCGACATATTATGTACATAACTTTTGACGTCACTTCAAATAGTCTTATCGACCAAAGCTCCACATGCAAGCGTGACGTCATTTGTTTTACCATCTTTAAATAAAACAGGTCTTTGCTCTATTAGTGTTACGCAGTTTGTATGAATCATTTCAGTGATTATTTTACTTGTTTGATATAATAAATGTAGTAAATTGTATTTTCCATGAGACATTTCGTATAGTTTAAAGGTTAACGTTGCTAATCTTTATAATTAGAAAAATATCAGCAAAATCTTTTCGGGTAATTTTTTTGTATATTAAGCCTTTGATTTTCCATTTTTCTAAATATCTGGAAAAATAGTGTCACAAAAATTGTTTTTTTAAAGAAATAATTTACATTTGAGCTATTTTTAAATAATTGACTAAGTATGATAAGAAAAAGTGTGTGTATACTCAGTATTATTTTTAACTGAATGTTTTCGTGATAAAAATGTGTATAGTAATTCTTTTTGCAACACTAATGATACAAAAGTATTTTTCCAATAACAGTTTTCTATTAAAAACATATTTGGATTGTGTATATTTTTTAAAATTAAAGTTAAACCGTGATAATGAAATAACCTATACGGAAAATTGCAGGCAAATTTTAGTAGCACCACTATACGTCCATGAAACTGTGATAAGAAACATAATCTTACTGGTTTTTTGAAGGAAAACATATTTTTTGATTAAAGTAAATGTCAGTTGTAGTCTAAAGCATGATTTTTTTTAGTTTGGGTCATATTTCCTTACTTGATATTTGATTTTTACTCGCTGCGTACACAAAGTAAAACAAAATTATGGTAATTTTGAAAATAATCTATCGTAATAAAAAATTTGATGTCTGTGCATCTGCCTTACGGTGTAGTCAAAATCTGGGAATTATTTTTGAAGCGAAACTTTTAATGTTAGCTTTGGCGAGAGGAGTGAATAGAAAAAAAGTCTGCCGAATGGATGAATGTAACGGAAATATGGAACGAACGAACAAACGAATTTCGTCTCTCTATTTCTGTCTTTTTCTGCCTCCTTTTCGATAACAGTACACGCGTATTATAGGAAAACGTGTTGCTTTGGTTTCGGTATTTTCCTTAGTTGAAGGACACGTGCACGTTGTAACCTTTTATAATACATTCGAAATTAACATAAACGCTTATAATAATTATTGTTAATATTGATATTTTTCAACAACATAACCGGAAACTTATTATAGCTTATCAGCTGTTCAATGAAATCAGCTGATCGTTACGAATTAACATAAAGCAACTGATCTTTTACTTCAACTATAGTAAATAATATCTAAGCTAGGTTCACGTATTTATTTATTTAAACAAAACAATATATTTGTAAACATATTCAGTCTAATTATAGGCTATATTCAGCAAAGAAATCATAAGCAAAAGCTTCGTTTCAGTCAGTAACTCCCCGAATTCCATAGTGTAATTTTTAGATTTTTTTTTTATTCCTTACTTGGTAAACTAACTTGAGTGATAGATACAACCAACATTTTACCAAATAAACAGGTTTCCTTGATTCTTATAGATAGCTTCGAAACCGGAATTCTTTCAGGAGGGAAATCGATTTTATTTTTTAACTAAAAGTGAAATTTTATTTGGAAATTCATAACTGTTCACCAGTTCATGTAGTATTAAATACACTTTTATTGAATAAAATCAAAGTGAATTATGTTTTTTTTTACTCACCCGAAATGACAGTATGTCTATTTTTAAAGAAGAAAGGACCCCTCTACAATGTAAGAACAGTTTTTAGAACATGAATCACCCATCCAGGTCGTGCACTGCATTGTGTACCTTCAGTGTTATTCCTTGTTTGTACCACACAATTACAACACATCGCATTTCTACCATTCCCCTCGTCCTCTTGTAGAATCATCACAAATGCAGCCAACGTCTGTCCTTCCTGATTAGCCGGTTCATCATCCGCGGTTGGTCTAATGGCCCGTCTAATGGGCTTAACCCAGATATCCTCTGACCTAGTGTGCGCCTTCAACATTCTAGCCACTTTCCATCTCTTATCTCTGTATTGGCAAATATCAGGCGAAAGGGTAACCGGCTTTCCTGTGTAACGCATTCAAAAACAAATGAATATTCTCGAGTTTTATGGAGTAAATGTACTTACTCTGTCATTTAATTAGAATATTAACCTTTTTAGCTTTCAAAAAAATTATTGAAATTACAGCACTTGAGTGACGTTTATTTGAGCAACTTTAAATTATTCAAATATAATTTTATTCCGACTATAAACTGCACTTTTATGTAAATTATTTCATAAATGTTAAACTTTCAAGTTTTATATTTTCTTGCCTTGCATAAATTATTAGGCTATGTTCCAGTTGATAATTGTTTATCAGTTGTTCCAGTTGTTACAAATTTACGGATAGAGAGAAAATATGGGAAAAAACTTCACAGCGATCATAGTTCATTTTTTTATTTATTCGAAACCGTCGATTTTTTTTCTTATTTAAATTTGTACACTGACTCGGGTAATAACTCTACAGATAATCAAAATTTGAACAAAATCTGATGCACCGATTTTTTTTTAATGTAATAAGTTTGTAAATTTAATCAAAATCATTATAGTCGCTTTTGACAAAATAGCTTGAAAACGACATTTTTGAAAAATTGTTAAAAAACGATTCGATGTAGACAAATTTACATCTACGTACCAAATTTCATCAAAATCAATTAATAATTTCAGTCTAGATTTTTTGCACAGACTTAAGGCAAATAGGCATCCAATTCAAAATATTTTTAAATCAGGGAACCTGAAAACGGATATAGGATAAATCTCAAGATCTAATTATTCACTCATATAGTAAGAAAGAAAATAATTTTGTAACCAACGCATTTTGGCCTGGCATATCAAATATGAGAAACCTACGTAGGTTGATTTTTTAGCCCCAAAATACTATATTAAGAAAGTACATTACAATCGTTAGAGCTCTTTGCTACAAAAGAAGACACTTTTATAAACATACATAAATAGGCCCTAATACACTATATATAAATGTAATGTAGGATATTAACACTACCTTAATTCTATTAAATATTCTGAATCCAGTGCCAACGAACTAGATATACAGTCGATCTCGGATATAACGCGGTTAAAGAGACCAAACGTATTTGTGAGCGTTGTAACCGAGTTTACAATAAACGGCGGCAATACTGTATGTAGTGAAAGAAAAGCATACTTTTTACTGTATATATAATTAATTGCTATTTTATTACAATTTATTACACATATTACATATTTTGAAATATATTTTAGTTAAAACTAATAGAAAATAAGTACTGTACAGTCAGTCTAGTATATCTATACATGCAACACAGTGCGTACACTGTTGTGAGGGTTCGTGAGATTGATGTTTCCCCCCCACTAAGGCGTAGTGTGTGTGTGTGTGTGTGTGTGTGTGTGTGAGAGAGAGAGAGAGAGAGAGAGAGAGAGGAACCGCTTGAAAGGAAGGACACATTTTACATTGTTTGTTTAGACAGCAACAAAATTCTAAGAAAGGGTCCGTTTCTATTCTCAACCTTTATTCTAAAAATAGAACACAAAAGTGAGAGTGACTATAGGTCAGCAGCTTAGAAAACTGATAAGAGCACCAGTGGGACAGAGAGAAAAAATGTGCAAGTGGGAGGTCATGTCCCCACTCATCATAGCTCTCCCTTTTTTTCACTATCGCTGAATTAGTAAACAGTTTCTACACACAGATTGGCAGACTCTGTGTCACTGAACTGATGGAGGCATCTGAAGTGGAATTCTCCTACATGCACGAGAAATTCTTGCGCAGACAGTATACTAAGTGGTTGGACTATAACAGCAGCGTGACAGCATTGTATCCGAGTTCACAAGGCGTTGTAACCGAGCCTAAAATACACGTACACTTAATGTAGAATATTGGGGGACATTATGAAAATAGCGCTATAACCGAGTTGGCGTTCTAACCAAGGTCGACTGTATTACCTTTTTAAATACCAAAACATACTCTAGTTTTGCATGTTGTAGATTATATTGTATTAACTGTACTACTGAAATTAAATAAAACCTTCCTTTTACACGCCCAGTATTTATTTATTTTTTTTTTTACTCCTGGGAATAAACGCTTTTTTTCTAACTGCAGAGAGAACCAAGACGAATCCATTTCCTTTCCTTTATCTTTGTGTTTGCGGTGGCGTAATATTACAGCTTATTATAAAAAGAGGCCGATTAACTTATTAAAACAAAACAAATGAAGACGATAGCTAAA
Organism: Callitettix versicolor; assembly: GCA_022606455.1. Taxonomy (NCBI): domain Eukaryota; kingdom Metazoa; phylum Arthropoda; class Insecta; order Hemiptera; family Cercopidae; genus Callitettix; species Callitettix versicolor. Next base: position 63,215,293 of record CM040189.1, read on the forward strand.
CACTGCAAAAAAAACTAAAATTATTATTATAGGTATCTGTAGACTTAATCATGTTATTGTCGGTACCAAAAAAACGCTGTTTAGATATATAGGCCCTAAAATTATCTGCAATACAAGGTGTTGTCTATGGAGAAGGCGGGAATGGTAGCGAGAGACTGGAACAAATCGTGGTCGTGGGTTGTAAACAGCATTGCTGCCACCTACTGGAAAATCTTTGAACTAATAAGCACTTTAATACAAGTGTTTCTTTAAATAGGCCTAAAACACAATGTTATTTGTATGTATATATATACAAAAACTCTAAGAAAAACAACTCAATGGAAATGTTCAATAGATTCAATTATTGGATGCTGCAGGGGGATGTTAGAATTTAAAATTTATCGGCAAATAACAGGTAGTGCAAGGACAATGTTGTTAGTGCTGCCACTTTCAGAGCGTGCTCAACTGGGTATGAACAATTCTTTAGAAAAATGTATTATTTTCCAGCTTACCATTTAAGGCGCTATAGGTGCTTTGCGACAAACGGACATAACCCTGGTGCGTAACTACTGACATTAAAAAGCAGTTACACATTTCTGATCATAATTTCATATTAGAGTGAATATGTGGGATGTGTCTAAAATATATCTACACATCTTCAACCGTATCTTTGCCATTGGATTGACGTCACGACCTGTGTTACATTTACAGGAAACCATTTTGTTCCTCCGTACTTTGTCGTACAATTATGATTGACATCTCATTTTAAAGCTATGATTCAATACTTGGAATCATAGCTAGGCTTTCTAATGGACATTCCATTTTTTTCTTCTACTCTAAATGTAACGGTTATTTTAAAATTTTTAAAGAAAATATTTTGTTTCTTCGATAACTTGAACAAACTAGACGTGGGAAAAACCTCATTAGTCTTTCGGATGGTTATTGGTCACAGGTTTGACAAGAAAATACGAACAAGGAAAATAGTTTGAATATTAGTCGTATGGAACAAATATTGCTCGGTGAATAACAGGTAGGCCTACAGGCGAACCTCAAACGTTTATCACGTTGTCAAGTCGCATAATACCTTTGCGTAACAAATTTGACAGCAGCCTAAGCAATAACAGTTATCATTCTTAACACCCGACTGTGACTTCCGAAAAGCAAACAGTTCCCACAGATTTAATACTTCAAACAGCCGTCCATCATCGTTCCAAAGGAATTAATTTTGAAAGAATTAAGTGTTGCAAATACGGCACAAGCGTAGTACTGTACAAGATTAGGTAATCAATCATTTAAAGTGACACCAGTCATGTCAGCGGCGGAGTGATTTATCGTGGTGCGATCATCAGTTCTCGTCTTTAAGATGGAAGCTGGAGGCCAGACACTGAGAACGCTGTAGCGCGTAGGTCGAGTCACGTGCAAGGGTCATAGTTAATCTTATCGCGTAGGAAACGCTTAGTTAAAAATGAGATGATAGTTGTACATCGTACAGCCCCCACCATTGTAGTCACTGCAGCTGATTCGCTACGAGGATGGTTTTTCTTATGGTACAACAGTATTTGTAATACAATAAATACGGCCGCATCATTGAATAACACAATGTAAACGATTATTTTTTGTGAAAAAAAAATCAAACAGGTTTACACGGTCATTTCAAGTTGCATGCCAACAGAAACGTCCAATGTTTCTCGCATTTAAACATCATTTCTTGAATTATTTTTAAACGAACTGTGTGGTGTGACGTCATTAAACTACAAGCAGGCCTACATACTGTTTGCAAAAGTGTATAAGTGTGTTCTTAATTTATATAATTGATACTTGTTATGTTCCTTCCGATTTAGAGGGTATTGTTAAGGTGTTTATTTTTCTCATAACCATTTTCTTTGTTGTTGTTGCCCAACGGCACACGCGAGCGTCACCGTTCTCGGCAGTGGCATCCTTTTACTTCCACGAGCACTTCAATCCGAACTAGAACCAGTCACGTTCCACCACAACTTTCTACACATGTGAGGAATACTATTAAAGTTAGAATTGTGAATACTGTTTATCACTGCTACTGAGAACACTGTTCTTAGCAGTGAGCAGTTGTGATTGCTCGTCAGCTATCCTGCTCCCTGCTCTCTGCTTAGTGTTGCCTTGTCTGCTCTTTGTTTTACAAGGAAATTTACGCGTGCAAAGCGATAATAAAAGAATACTGAAGATTACGTGAAATAAAAGTTAGCCTATTTCTGATGTTTTTAAATGAATAACATTTTATATATTACTATTAAGTAATAATTAAGGCTTAGTTGATTTATGTTCTTTTAATTAAGTACAGGAAAAGCGTATTTCTGCTTTTTATCAGTTGATCATAGTTTCAGGTTTTTAATTAATTATTAAACAACATTATTATTTATATTCCTTATTTTATGAATTCGAAGATTTATATTTGTTACAGTTTTGTATTTACTGTATTTGTGCTTCACATAGACTACTGTGAAAACATCTAAAAGTTATTTTCCTATTATTTTGATTAAACTGTTACTTTATTAACTTTTTTTAATTATAATAATATTTATTTTTAAAATTAAATATTTTCGTTTTAAAATTTTGTAGGTCTAATAATAAGTATTTTTCATAAGAACTTAATAAACAGCAGTGAGCAGTTAGTGCACGGCAGTACGTTGTCTTATTAGTAAACTGTTCTCTGAACTGTGATTAAATCACTGCTACTGTTCACTGCTCATTTACGTAACTGCTTAGAGCATTCACTAATAACAGGAAATCACTCTAAAGTCCACCATTCAATACACAACGAAACTCCCAAAGTGAACATATGAAAGACGAGCGCGTGTATCGAAGTCTTTTTGAAGGTTAGGGAGCGTTGCTAGCAAAACCACCAAGTTGCTAATATTACGTTCGCGTGTAACCAACAAAACCGTAACTGTGTGTACTTTCCTGACCTGTTTGCAGTTTGCTAGTTTATCTTGAAGGTTATGTTTCCGCCATTGTCATGCCCAGCTGGTGCAAGTGGTTTTCTTGCAATTAGTTCTTCACCCCCGACTGCTCTCAGCGACACCGCACTGTTCCCCGCCAGTGCCAGCTGTAGTAATTAGCGCTGTCCTTTATTTAGCTAAATGATTTTTTTCTGCTTTTAAAACAGAGGCAATTAAATCTAAAACAATCGCGGTGCGTAGCGAGGCTGACTTCGTGGAAATGAAATTCCTAAAAACTAACAACCTTTAATGAACATTCCGAAACGTGAAAATAAAATTTATTTTGTTAATATGTAGCTTAGACAGTGTGCTTTTTTACACTGAAAAATTTTCCCATCGTAATGAGCGTTAAAATGCGCTTAGTTAAAATGCTAATTTCTATAGATTTTAACGCTGATTACGAAGTGGTCAGTTTTTCAAAACGCTTTAGATAGAAAAGTATTTTTTCAGAAAACATTTTGATTCAGTTGTTCTTATTTTGCTGAGTAACGAATTTGTCGAAAATAAATTTTTGTTTCAAACTTGAATTGTATAAATTGTGAACGCCAAAGTGCTGACATATATGTTTAATTAAACATATAAAATTTTAACGTAAAAACGTGTTTAGAAGTCCAGGAATCCCTGCACTGCATGGACACCGCTTCTATGGCTTATTTATTAAAGACAATTATTCAAAACGACAAAAAGGGATCCTGAATGTTAGTCCAATGTATGTAATGAATATGGCACTTGCGAGTCCTACAGCCCGGTCCAAGCTGGTCTGGGAGTGCCGGGAGAACCTCAACGCTCTGCCCTAGGTAACTGGGTTCCGGGGAATAAGGGGGTTGAAAGGTAATGAGGAGGCAGGCTGGGTGTAGGGATTTCTCTGTCATTGGTCGGGTTTGTGATTAACAAGCAACATCAGCCAAGATGGGAATACTTCATGGGCTTTCCCATAGCAAGCTCTCTTAAGCAAGGTTTCATATGGAGGATTTAAAGTGGCGGCAGACGTCTTGGGCAGAGCATAACTTAGGATAATCATGGGGCTTATTACAGGGCACTGTGGTTTGAGGGTGCACATGAACAGGATAGGTATGCACCACGGAGAAACCGTGTGTAGGTTGTGCAGGAAGAGATAGAAACTACAGGACACATAATTCATGATTGTGAGGCTCTTGCTAGTAGGAGGCTCGTGTTTTGGTTTCCTGAACCCTAAGGATCTTGAGTATAATGAGCTAGTCAGTGGATTGTTAAAACTTACTAAGGCATCAGTCTGCTAAACTAGTACTCAAGTGGTTTAGTTGCAAAATACAGTAGTTGACCGCAGTGCCTGGGGTTGTATTACCTCTTCCTCCAGTTTGAATCTAATGTAATACATACATTCAAAAGTAATAAATTTCATTTAAAAAATGATCGTAATAGTTTTTATTGATTTGCTGTTTCCTTCTAGCCGTGTTAAAAACTTATTTACTCTTACGCAGCCTATATAACAAATAACGCCAAACACTGCTCTTCTCTAACACCGTATGGTGTCCATCCCGCACATCCTGATGTTGAATGTCTCTATACTTACACAAACACTGTTCAGATGAAATCCGCCATCTTCACAACAGACGGTCCTTTGATTGCGAACTCTATAAAAAGCAGATATAAACATCGCGCCCATTAAAAACAAAAAAGTGCAAAATAAACATTTATTAGTCAAGGAAGTCACAGCTGTTCTTAGAAACACGTGTTTGCTGTCTCTCAGCTGTTTACAGATTTCGGACGGAACTGAATGAATGGCCTCTGTAAAGAATTTTAATTTAATTTGGTCTTTTATCAGTGCTTCGCTCTATTTTTAGGCTTATTAGATAATTTCAATTATAGCGGCCATCGCGGTAAGATCCAAACCTGAAATTACCAGAGATGATAGCACGTTTTTGAGTAGTCGTTGAACATGTTATGTATGTATAACTTATTATAGTGCTGCAGATTTCGCAATTTTAGTTCGATTTGATTCAAACTGAACACAGAAGTTGTTTTTAATAGCTTAGACAATTTGCTACTCAGTAAAATCCGGTCAGTCTTTGACACTGACCCGGTCAAACATTGTTGTAAGACAAAGGAAATGTGTAATGATGTTTTATTGAAGTGCTCATAATAACAATATTTTTTACATACAGGCTGTCAGTTTAGCTTTTTATTACTTTCTAAATAGAAGTTGTGATTTAGTAAATTTTAATTTGACCTTTCACCCGTGATAATTTTTGTACGGGGTCAAGATTCTTTCTAATGATTAATCTCGTTGTATGTGTTGAAATTGAAATGAAAATTACGCGGGGCCTCTAGAGACAAAATAATTAAAACCTCAACCGTTTGGCATTTGGTTTGTTTGTTTATTGCGCAGTTTTGGCTAAACGTATTGACCGATTGTTTTGAAGTTGCTACGGAGGTACCTTGTATAAAGCCCGAACGACGTATGCATAAGATTTTCCCCATTCACTTCTGTTTCTAAACGGCGTGCTCTGATTTACAATAATGATTGTATGCAGTTTTAGCTAAACGCATTAACCGATTGTTTTGAAATTTGGTAAGAAGATGTCTTGTATAAAGCCCAAATGACGTATGTGTACACCTTTTTCCTGTTTACTTCCGAGTGTAGACAGTTGTAATGAAACGCGTTCTCCGATTGTTTTGAAATTTTGTTGTATAAACGCCGAAGGCTTATGTGTAAGGTTTTCTCATTCACTTCCGTTTAAAGATGGCGGGCTCTGATTTTAACGATGATGAGTGCAGGTATGGTTATTTCCTGTAATACTGGCTGAATGGCAGAACATACCATAATATAAACCTTCTCATGGAGGAAAAGCGTAAAATTTTCAATAATGGTCCAGTAACATTTTTCGTAAATATTACGATTACCGGTTAAATTGACGGAAAAAGTTACGAGCGCTGTTGTGGAGGGCTCTGTGTATTAAGCGAGTGTATTACTGTGAGGTATGATGTTCTTTGAACTACTAGTAAAAATACAGTCCTGTAAACAATGGAAGGAAGGAATGTAAGGGAAGAAGTATGTTGTTGAATTTATGGCAGACATTTTGAAACATTTTATGATAATGTAGGCAAAATTGTATTATGTTTAAACCTTACATTCCAACTACATTCATGCAATATTTCAACTCACTTTTTTGAGTGATGCAATTTATATGCCTTATTTTTATAATATCGAAGCTCACAGCTGTCTCGCTGACGTAATAATAGCGAATTTCCAAAAACTAAATACTTGTATAGACAAACATTTTGATACGTGAGAACGTAGATTTACCTAGCCTATAAGTATTTTTCAATTTAAAAAAATGTATTTTCATTAAAAATACGAAAATGTACGGTATAAAAATTTGTTGTTTTTCAATGAAATTTAAAAATTTACAACACTAATTTATACAAAATATATTGTTGATTACAATATTTAAAACGTATTTCTTTCAGTTTTTGAATGACGCCATTTTGAATCGATTGAACGTATTTCACTGGGTGACGCACTCTTCCAAGTTATTATTAAAATCAACACGCATATGTCCTAGTTTGGGGGGTGGTTAAATGGTTCATTTTGAAATGGGAATTCTCTAATACTAAAGTAGAAGATACGTTGATGGTTAGCGGGTCTTATTTTGATGTAAAGATAAGCTTTAAGATACACGAGAGTGCGCAAGTCAGTGTATTTAATGAACCACAACAATTTTCAGATCGTTCTGGAATTCCCTTTATTCTTCAACAGAACGATGACAATCCAAATCCTCAACACCAGAAACCGGATGCAGACCTTTTGAACGAATCCTTTCTTTACCAACACACAAGAACAAAAAAAGTACAAGTATAATAAAATTTACCGCCGGTAAGCCGTGGGAGTTGACGCCTGGAGTCTTAATTGTGCTGACTCAATTCCTTCCTCACTCCTACGAACGGTTCATTGCTCGGAAAAAGAAACCTACTCGATGATTCATAGATTGTTTTGGTGTAGGTTGGAAATAATGATGTACCTAAATTAACGGTCGCGTAGCCGCGTAGGAGAACAAAATGAATATTATTTAAGCGTAACAAAACTTGCGGTTAACGTATGTCGAGGTAAGCCGAGGGGCGGGCTCGTGTTTCGGCACAATTAATGAATTCAAATCGGTTGCAAAATACCATACGTGGGAAGTCGAGCAGAAAGTTAACGTTCGCTTTTTTTAGCAAAGGCGTTGGAAAGCGGGAAAGGAAACACATAAATTTTAAGTATTTATGATCTTTGATTTAGATTCGATACTGCTGTTTAACAACGCTCAGTGTTCTATGCTGATATCTGCTGCGGGCGGAAAGAATTGACGTTTATCGTGTAAAGAATAACGACGAGAATAATGTCATCATTCAATAACATAATTTTAGGATCTTATTATTTATTGTCAATTAATTTTTATCTGCCAAGATTAGAGAAGTGAATGTGTGGGAAGATATTAACCTAACTTTTATATTCGTAACTTCATATACTCGTATATTGGAAGGAGAGATTTGATTTTGTGTTTCTTTTAACAAAAGAAAAACTTTTTTATTTAAATATTTGTTTATTTCTAAAGTTACGTAACAACACACAAATTTGTCTTATTCAGTTGTGTGTCTGAAGTCCAGGGTTTATATTTTCCCTATTTATTCCGTAATAATCGGACATTTTCTATTATTTCAAACATTCCACACCGCTTGACTTGATCAATAGATATGACTAAATTTAAGCGAAATCTGACGGCTCGATTTTGAAAAATAAATAGTTTTTAGTTTTTTTCGTTAATAGTCTTGTGTATGGAACGTGTTGTTTTGTTACTTTTGTTTGGTCAACATTTTGAGCTAACTTCGCTCAAAACTGAGGAAAAGCCTATTTTTGTGATTTTTTAGTTTTTTTTTAATAAATAAAAGAGTTTGAATACAGCACACTTTAAAAAATTTTAAAATGTGCAAGAATGTGAGAAATTTCATTAGAATCGATTAATTTCGTTTAGTCTTTAAAGATATACGAACAGTAATCATCGAAGTTCAATCACTTTTTTTGCGAATTTCCATTAAAAAAATGAGCTATTATAGACGCTATCATCGTAAAACTCGGATCCGGTATCTTGTAATGAGCACCGATCTTGACCTCTAGATCATTTTTTGAGAAGTTCTTAAAATTTGTGTGTATTAGCACGCTCACGAAGTAATTTTGGTCCGATTTGAGTAAAAATTGGCTCAAAATCGATTATGGTAATAGCTTGGTCAAGTTCGTTAACTAGCCATATTATTTCAAAATGGCGGTCATTTCAAATCTTTATAATTTTTTGTCTTTTTTGAAAATATTATTTCACCATTCTAATCAGCGTTAAAACTGCATAAATTAGCATTTTGAATTTTCACAATCGGTTGAAATTAATTTTAAAAAAATAGTCAGGAATCGTTTTCGTGTTTTCAATGTAATTTGAAAGTTTAAAGTACTAATATTTGGAGACTGTAATGCTGATTATGATGTTGAAATCGGAGCTTCAAAAAACGGTAAAATATAGAAAAATATTTTTGAAAATTCGCTTCTATCACGTCAGCTACGTCCTGCGATTTTTTTAACCTTTAAGGAGACCTAAAAACACATAGACCACCAAAATCTAGAGATTTTGACACATGCGCGCGCGCGCGCGCACACACACACACACACACACACACACACACACACACACACACACACACACACACACACACACACACACTATAATTTCTGTTTGTAGGTATAGTGAGTGAGAAAAAACAATAAATATTACCATATTTTGAAATTAAAATTAAACGCCATGTGTCACTAAAATGGACAATTACCAAAATAATTTAGCGTATGCTATATTTTAAATTATATTTTTACTTAGTTTTTTTAATAGTTGGAAAAGAAAGAACAGTATACTACGTTTTGAGAATATAAAACATTTTCACTCTCAAGTTTTAATCCTAAGAATCTAAGCCTAGATGTCTAGGCCTATTGCCTGTATTGGAACACTAAAAACTGTTGACCAGCGAAATATTAAAACTAGAGTTGATCTACTCGTTTTATATTCTCGAGAAAGCTTGTATTGTTCTTTATGCAAAAGCCGCTTCGGTGGCCTAGTGGATAGCGTACTAGGCTTTCACCCCGAGGACCCGGGTTCGATTCCCGGCGAGGTCATGGCATTTTTATACGCTATAAATCATCCCATCGTCTGCATTAGCCTAAGTGTGCACAATAGTCGGACGTTAAACACACAAAAAAAACTTTATGCAAAAATGATGGCAAACTATATTTCACTTCTCACTAATTACTTTTCAAATATATTTTGTTTTGGAAAAAATCAAGCCTGTTGTTTGTATAAACAATTTATGAAACTTAAAAGAATTCAATAAAACTCAGCGTTTAAAGGAAACCTTAAAAACTTAATTAACATGCACGTTTTGTTTTATTGCATGTCGGTGAAAGTTGGAATGTTTGTGAAATTTTTTCCTTTAAAAGAAAGCATTTTGTCGGTTCCAGTTATCACATCGACACTATGGAACAAAGCGAATGTCAAACATTCCTTTTGAAGTAAAAAATAACCCCTACCGATTGTTTCAAGCAGCCTGAGATTAACATGTATTTGAATAATTCCTTGAATTGTTTGAGCACACGGATGTTTTATAGCTGGGCACAACAATGCGAAACAACAATGAAAACATTCGCGCGTGTAACAATAATGCAATCTCCTCAAGGGGATTCGTTAAGAAATAGGAAGTTCAATAAGATTACGCGATCCTGTTTTTTTGCTAACTTCCTCCCACATTTGATAATGCCGTTTTGATTGCGTTATCTGTTGAAGAGTTCATCGTTACTTAAAAACAGAAGTTGTAGTTATATTATGAGAATAAACATCGATAACTGTTAATGGATCACTGTTGCGTGTTAAGCTTTTAATAAGATTTTATAGCGTTTCAAATAAACCAGTAGGGCCTAATGAGTTATTAATAGGCACTATACAACTTTAATCAGATATTTATAATGTTTGTGTACATTGGAGATTGTTAGGCCCTAAATCAACCCTTGTTCTTAAATGCCTGACGTAAAATATAGACACGAGAACATAAGTTTAGATGTGCAAGGCTAGATTAAATATGTAAATAAACATAAAAACTAGATATTCGTTTTTAGTAGACGCGAAGTAGTCCATTAATTCCGAACCACAGCCATGCTTGTTAGTATGACTTCGCAATTCAAACAGCTGACATTTCTTCAAATCGACTTAATAACCGTAATTAGCTGTTATCATGAAAATCGCGGCCGCGCATGCGCGCTATTCAAATTAATTTATTGGCTCGGTAATTGTAATCTAAGTTCGCCTGGTTAGAAAGTTCTGTAAACATACTTAGTGAAGGCAACAACAATCAATATGTGAAAGTGCTTCGACCCAACTAACAATTAAAAACTCCGGATTGGTTGGTACGCTTACCAGGTGCCGCTTGAAAGTTGTACACATGGAATGTGGTAACAAGAGTCTTCTGAGCTTTTTTAAGTGAAAACGTCTTTACCACTTTTCTGTATTAGAGAAAAAATAGAAGCTAAATAGCATGTAAAAAAGCGATACGTTTGTCGTAAATACAAATTATTAGTATTCTTGAAGTGAATTTAAGTCTACCAGTAAGCGGATCGTTTCTAGTGCAACGCTGTTTCTACTTGTGACATTTTGGGTCATGAGTTCAAAACACGCTACTTACAGGTTTTTTACATGTAATACTAATTTGTTTAGAATTATGTATGTAAATAATTTGAATGATAAATTTAAAATTATAATTAAAGCCTGTACTTATCCCATCTAGTACACAATTGTTTAGTGCGTTTACAGTTGGTCTAAATATAATATGCGTATTTCATAAATAAGTTCACTAATAAACACTTAAATTATTAACGAACGCCGTTGTATTACTTGCCCAGCTCAACCATCACAATTGTTATAGCATTACCAGATGGATATATTGTGCAAGATTGGTGGTTTATATCCCGGTAAGTGTCAGTTTTCTTTAATATCACTTGTGTACTTAAATTTAGAAATAAGATCAGTATTGTAATTGTACCAATACAATCCAACAATGGACATTACTTGCTTCATTTTTTTAAATTTTCGCTTTTGTCGGTCAGTTCCCCCAACTGCTACAATTTTGTTTTAATTTTGGAAACAAAACCTTTGAAAATATACATTATCTAATCTGTTACTAAACGAAATTAACATGTAAAGTTTAACTTATAAATAAATAAGTACCCTGTACATTATTTCGTGAAAGAATTACAATGGATATATCTGCATTTATTTCGAGTTTAACATTGTATATAAAACGTTCTATAATGATAACTCTTACGAGAGCTTTGTGAGCGCTCCCTGCTGGTGCTTTTTGCTGCAGTGCGTTCAGCTACAGTTATAGATAATAGTATTGTCTGTTTTCTCAAACGTCTCCACCCTCTGTCATTGTAGCGTTCATAGCGGCAGATAGTCTAATTATTTGACCTTTAGCCGCTAATGTCGAGCACGCTTTTTATAAAATGATGGCTGTACTTTATATTCTAGTACGTTTATATTCAATGCTTGTACTCAGCGCGGCAGTAGCGCTTTCACCCACAAAGTGCCCAACCACAAGAAAAACAGTACTGTATTTGTCTATGTTACCATTGACAACATAACTTAAAATTGACAACACAAAGCAACAGCTGTTTTAAACACAATTGACATCCTTATCAAACATCTCTGTGTCTAAATTGCATAACAAACCGTGGTATTTCTTACTTTCTTACTATACAAAATATAAACTAAATATAGTGATGGCGAAAGGAATCTTGATCTTGTGATGGATGTACCCGTTTTCAGGACATCTTAGTCCAAAAATATGTTTTTTTCTTGGAAATATTCGAGTGTGCACATCACTGACGATTAAACACCGATTTTGATGAAATTGGGCAAGTAGGTCTGATTTGCCATCCCGGAATCATTTTTGTAATTTACTGTAATGGACTGTCCTTTGTGTACAAACGACAAATTTTATAGTTGATAGTAATTTGTGTTTATTAGCAATGTCTGTATGTTTCTACATTTCTCTTAAACATGGCCTGTAAGAGACTAAAGAAAACAAACTGGTGGAAGGAAGTTATTTATTCACACCACGGACAAACTACAAGGCCATAAATATTCCAATCTACAACCTAAATGACTTTATTTTCCAAGCAGCGCTGTCTACACTTCAATGCAGTAACTAAAACATAAGTCATCCACAATCCACTAAAGAATGCACCGATGATTCCAGTTTACCTTCGGATTGACTGCGCATTGTCGGTGTGTAAACTAATTACCGGCAGGATTTCCCGTTCCGGTTGGCGGTGAATTAAATCTTCATTTACTGAGTTTTGGTGTCAGACCGAAGTTATTCCTCAGTTTGTGTCGAAGCTGAGTGCTGTGTTTTATTGTGAAAAAGTGGGCGCCAGAAGAGCAATTTATAGGCTTTTAAATCCAACAGAGGTGAGTGCTAAGTGTAAACAGGCTTCATTGGACTTGAGTACTGCAGCCGACTTAGTTTAGATATGTAGTTCGTGTCAAGGTTATTTATTTGTGAAATAGGAAATTGCATAATGTCGCTAGTTTTAAATATGTGTTGAATACAGACGTATTCGTAAAAGAAGTAGCCTGAACGTATCCTTGCGTAATTCTGTTTGTCTAGACCCATTCTTTGGAAAAGACACGACAGCAGAAATGCGATTTAATCATGAATCGTGTCTTTTATTGTGTTTACTTAATCACGTTTATTTTTTTATTCAGAAATGTTTTATTTTGTTGTCAGGCTTATATGAAGTGGAAAATATGGCATTTTGGGGTCGATGTTAATAAAAAAGTGTTTTTCCCATGGATATCTGACCGACAGCGTATGTCTGTGCACACCTCTACTAAAGAAATTTATCAGTTTCGTTGACATTTAGCATGTAAGTCAGGTTTTCTCTTTTCTCCGGTCTTTTTTAAATCTTTAAAAGATAGTAAAAAAGTCATTAACTGACAATATCGATTAGGATCACATTTTGCTCAAATGTGGTCCATAAATACCAAAACAAAACGTATGGGTTGCAATATCCTCAAAAAGTCCGTTTCGGGAGTTTAATTTTATTTCAAATTTAGTATAACAGTTTGACTTATGATTCTAACTTCTTAACTGACCGAATAGTTGCTGCAACTTCTCGTTTGGTACTGCTGCGATGTATAAATGGGAGAGTTAGTAATTCTGGTTCGCATGCTTACCAAAGATTACGCGAAGACTATGTTTTCTTAATGGCTAATAGCGTAGAAATCCCGTTTGAATAACATCGGCATACCATGCTATCACCTAAACAACGAACACACAGTAGACCAGGCACTTATAAGAATGTTGTTGGGTACAAAACGTCTATGTCACCTTCAGTCCGAAGCCTACTTTTAGCGTCACGTTATTCGCTATTGAACCACGGTGTTTATCTAGCTTTGCGCAACTAGAGCCCACACGACTTGCTGAATTAATTATTGTGGACGCACGCAACGCTATTTTCAGATAAGCTATGTAAATATTTATATTAAAAACCAAAGCACACTTCCTAGATAAGAGAATCGACAATCTAATTGTAATTAACGAATTTTAGGTTTATTTTTAATTACGTATCCATCGTACGCAAATTGATTGTCTTTTATATGTTTAACACTTTATTGGCAGCTCTAAAAACATCATATATTTGCCAAACTGCGTGAATAGTAGACATTGTTATTATTTATCAAACGTTTGCGGATAAATTCAGTTGTTATGAATAGTAAATATTTGTTTAAAGGAACTGTTGTTATGACAAATGAACGATTGTTGGAATAAGTTGTCATAGTAACTAGGTTCTAAAGCTTTGCAGCGCTCACGCATGCGCAGTATAAAGTTCGTAATGTAAGGATCTTTGCCAACTTTATTGCCTGTATTGTAAATGTTTATTCACTGTTGTGTCAAAAAGTGCTTGTCTAATCTGGTGGAAAACATGAATTGGTTACAGTTTTAGAATATTTCATAGAACGGCATAATTAAATGGTAAGATGTATTAAACAATCTTTCACTCAAATATTTCTCCAAAACATCCAGTTCGGAAGCTAATAAACAACTTGAGAAACATAAAACTTATACTTTAAAAGCTGTAAACAAACGAAATTAGACGTTTCTAAATGTAATAACTGTAAAAATGCACTGTGAAAGTATTAAGATAACAAAAACCATCAGCTAGTTATAACTACTTCAAGGTTATAGAGTTTGGGTTCACTGTTTTTATGTTGTCACTTGTTTGCTATTTTCCTAGAAAGTGTCCTTCAGGTTAGGTTTCGTTTTAAGAAATCTGCAGGATGACGTGTCAAGCCAAAACAAAAAACTGAACTCGATGCGGTAATATAACAAAAATCTGGCAAATATTGAAGTAATTGTTAACAATTATATAATCTCAAGGTTGTACGGCTCTTATACAGAAATCATTATATTTCACACTAACTTTATTAATAATTTTACACTCATTAGAATTAATTAAATAAATTATGAAGGGCTTTGAAAATTCTTTAATTTTTATAATAAGTTATAATTAAGTACTTTTGATAAGTCCCTACTTTTTTAAACAATGTTTTTTCGTTAATGGCCTACTCTCTGAAAAAGTTCATTAGATTTTTCTCAAATTTTCGTCTTATGAGAATTAATAACTCAAGTATTTTAGTAAATTTTAAATAAATACATTTACGATTTGGGAGTAAGAAACAAGTCCTTTATGCTAACCTCCAGTCGCAAATTCTTTAAATTCCGCTCTCCAATGACACTGGTTTATGTGATGAACCCATTTTGAGGCTAAGAGTTTTTCCTCTTTTTTTTATTTATAGCTGCTTGGCCAAATTTTCGGACAAAATACTCACAGTTTTTTTGGATACTTGCGTGTTCTATTGAGATAACTTTTATAAAATTTAGTTGATTATTATAAAGTGTATGTAATGTTTATTTTTAATACACAATTATCCGCATTAGTTTTACATGTACATGAATCGTGAAGATAAAGCTTTTAAAATAATACAGTACTTAATCTACAGTATACTTGCCGTTTTTTATTCCTCTATAATTACTACAACTACAGCCTGCCGAAGTGTTTTTAATAGACTATGTTGAACAGTTTAGTGGTGGACATCCCACTCCTAATGGTTAAGTTAAGGTTATGGACTGGCAAACATCAAGGCAATAACTAAGCAGTTACTCTGCAATTGAAGGTTTTATTGCATCGTTAAAGTAATAAATATATAGCTCACTCGGGCAGCTCATAGAATGACGGTGTCCCAATATAGTCTAGGCTCTACGGTGCTAACTTTGAAGGCTATATTGTAGACAAAGCGATACGAGAGATGTTTTATAGTGCAAGCATCGAAATATAGAAGGCACTGTTACAGTGCTGCCACCTATGGAAACATATACCTAGACAGAAACAACATTTCACTTATCTGCACAGAGTAAATTTATTAAAAAAAAAGGAATCGACGAATATATTCTTCTCTGACTGTACTAAGTATTCAAATGTTATTTAAAAGAATTTTCAGCAGATGTTAGTTGTTTCTCTAGTCTTTGTGGTAATATTGTTGACTGACGTATCACGCTTATGTTTTTACGCGGAAAGAAGCATCAAAAGAGTATTTATTTAGTCAACGGTTATACTGTGTTGGTAAACTGAATACTGTATATTTAAAACATTTTTTTTTTAATTTAAGGCGAAAAGCACATTAAGGCTATTATCGCCACCCTAAATGTAAGTGTAAAGTGAGTGTAAAGTGTACACGATGTGTACATCGCCTCCCTAATTTAAGTGAGTGTAAAGTGTTAAAGAATAAGTGTAGTGTTGTATGTATAAGTGTGTGTTAGACTCGGGTACCGCGAGGGACGTCTAAATCCTCTCAGTAGCACCCCCTGCGGGTACTAAATACTGTAAATATATTAGTCTAAACGTGTATTTTTTCGCAAACTTAAAGAAATTTAACAACAATAATTGTTACTGTCCGTTCAACTCTTGACCTGTTACCTGTAATTCTTGCTTTCGTCATCATATGCAGGTGCTGATAGCTAATCCTTTATGTACTCTGAAATCAATCCCTTCTGAACTTCTTTGTAGTTGCCAAGGCCAGCTTTACAAATTTTCCTCTTATAATATTCTAATCTTGTGTCCTGTTACACAACCTGATCATCAGCCAAATTAACTATGTAGATTATTCCAATAACATATGTACTTCGACTCCATTGTTCTACGAGGTAGAATCAAAATGTTCCCGGTTTTGGTCATTTAAACTTTACTGGAAGCACATATAATATGTTAACCTTATTCTACTCCTTCATGTATACACTCCTTCCACCGTTCATATAATTGTTGGAAATACTCCTAAAAGCCATTTTTGGAAATTCGTTCAGCTGCTTCGTCGCATTTTCTATCAGTCTTTCGCAAATCAGCAAAACGATATCCATTCAGTGTCATTTTCAGTCGTGGAAACAGGTAAAAATCCACTGATGCGAAGTCGTAAGAATAGGAAAGGTATTCCAGAGTGGTAACATTGGTATCTGGCAAGGTATGCTTCACCATCAACGATCAAAGTGACGGGGTCATGCAACAATCATAATGGAACCAAACGTTCCCTGCCCATTTTTCAGGTCGTTTTCATCTAAGTTCATCTCGTAGCCGTTTCAGGATCTCCTTGTATAATTCTTTGTTAACTGCTTTCCCTTCAGGAATAAATTCTTAGTGAATCAAGCCCGGGTGGTAAAAAAACTCCAAAATTCACTTTATCTCTACTTTGTCCAAGCGAAATTTTTTCTTTCTTGGTGATGTTTTTGGTTTCCATTCGGCAGACTGACGTTTCGTCTGAGGAAGGAAGCACTCTTTTTACCACGGGATTTTTACCTGTTTCCACGACTGAAAATGACATTTATGGGAAATCGTTTTGCTGATTTGCGAAAGATTGATAGAAAATGTGACGAAGCGGTTAAACGAAATTTCCAAAAATAGCTTTTAGGAGTGTTTTCAACTGTATGAACGGCGGAAGAAGTGTGTATATGCAAGAGGAGAGTATTTTGAAGCAAAATAATGTTAAAATATTGTATCAACTTTCAATAAATTTTCATTAACAAATTCCGGAAACTCTTTGACCCTACTTCATACTTGATTACAAAAAAAAAAAAAAAAAATGAAAAATAATAACAAGTAGTGCAGTTATATTTTATTTGTACAATTGCAGTTGGTATGGCTATATGTTATACAAGCTGTGGAACTAAGATTGAAGAGTCAATCCCCTCTGTCTATTCGCGTAACAAAAGTTATACCAAATCTATTTCCGTTACTGTCAACCGAAGTGAAAATTTATCAAGCCAGCTATCACCGTTTTGAGTTCTAATCCTGGCGTGTGCACGTACACAATTTGTGACGTCAATCACGTACAGCCAGGCACGCATTTTCCACACGTACGTTTACTAAAAAAAAGTGACAGCTGTTTATTGTTTATAATCAGATTTACGTGGTATAAAGGGTTCGTCGGCTGGCGCTATCTGGATTAAGAATATTTATTTATACCGCGTAATGCTTGTTTGGTTTAGTTTTTCCGGTAATGCCTTTATAGCAGCCTTTCTTTTATAGCTTAGTAAGCGTTCAAAGAAAATAATTTACAACGTATGTACTCGTAAATTTAAAATTTCTTGGAAAATTGGATGGTTAGTTTTAAAACTGGAAAATTTGCGCACTCATATTTGGAACAAATATTTTTTCTTCTCTACATTTCTTCCGAACTGGCGCTGAATATTTTTGGCTTCGATACTTAATTGTGACAAATTGAATACTTTCCGCTTGATCGGCCGTGTTGCAATTAACTTAATTTTTTTAGTGCGAATACGTATTGACACTTGATTAGAGATTCATCGATAATAATAAACTGGATAAGTAATACCAAATTCACATCAGCTGAAAACTTCAAATGTCAGTATAGACTATCAATCACTGATGTTCTTAAAGAATTTTAGAAATTATCACGGCACACAGCTGTCTCGCTATCGTGATGTAAGCACATTTTCAAAAAACATTAAATAACATTTTACGTGAACATTTAACAAAAAAAACTAATATTCAAAAAAATGTCGAAAATTAAAACTTTTTTATTGTTAAACAATTTTTTTTGACCATTGCAATTAATCCTAATATCTGCATAAATTGATATACATTTAAAATGTTTTGAATGTGTTTAATGGCAGTTTTTTTATAACTGATCTAGACTGAGGTTAGGCTCTTCGTTCATTTAAGATCTGTTTCTGGGTCTTAACATAATGGCCGCTCCAATAGCTTATTTTTCAATAGAAATTTACTGTTTTTGGTATTACGGCAATCAAAATTCAGTTCCTCTGGGCAGAGATGCATTATTTGTTGTAGGCTAATTAATTACATTTCACCGTATCCAAGTAACTGTGCCAGCATACATACAGCCCCTATTGTATTACACCTGTTTTTGTACTTACAACAGCCATTGCACTGGTTGTACGCCCTTCCAGCCTACTCCGTGATCTAGGTCACACACTCGGAGCTGTATTATGGAATATTCATCACATCTTGCATTAATTTACATTGTTTACGTACATTTTCTCTAAAAATAAAACTATCACAAGTACGCGCGCGCGCGCGCTTTAAAATTTGTCACACCCTCGTTGTCAGGGTCAAAATTCGGATAAAGTTGCATTTTATATTAAGAAATTTAAACAAAAATCGAAAATATATCTGATGTCTGTAACTTGTATTTATTTGGTATACATCGATGCATACATTTTGTTTGGATAGCCTACTTTTCGACTACATCTTAGCAAAATTTAATTGAACACAATTTTGATAAATCTATTTACAATTTTTTCTTAAACAATTTTTTCTAAATAAAATAGTCCCGAGTTATAGAAAAACTTGGAGCAGAAAAACGTCCGAGTAAAACGCACTTTTTGCTTTCGTGGGACCTGAAAATTAATAGTTCTATCAAAATCTGTGTCGATTTTTCCCACAATAATTAATCATTATTTTGGAAAATAAAGCTTTGAAAACGTGGATTTTGAATTTTTGCACACAACTTACATTTTGATTGGAGTTCCGTTGCACCCTTCATCGCTTTTGTTCGCCTTCAAAAAACGCCGTATTTCAGATCATCGTGTAAAATTAAGTAGGTTTTCTTTAGCATCCTACAGTATATATATACAGCCTATCTTCAACAAATTGATCCTAAAATACAGTACAACTCCCAGACTTATTTACTGTTATGCGTTCCTCTTCCATAATAGATAGAAATAGCAGAAGGATGGAGGGACTTCTCCCTACGTCATAAATACACGCAGCCTCTTCGTCCTAGGCCTACTTGCACGTTCTACTTCCGCTGCGTGAGATGCTGTTTCCGGTAGTCAAGTCGAAACGTGCTTTCTTTTAACCTTACACTTCACTTTTGTTGAAGATAATCTCTGTGGTAAACATTCATTAACCTTAATGTAGCACCAGAATCGTGCATTATCCATTCCATGTATTGTTTGTCCATTCCATTGTTGTCTTATTTCTCCAAGAAGGAATTAATTATTACCCTCAAAATATGGAGAATCGTTAATTGTTTTATTATCGTTACAAGAATATATTTATAAATTTAATCTAATAACAGTATTTTGGTTTTTTCGATTTACCCCGTATTTTTTTTTTTTTTTGCTACACTTACATGGGTTAGGCTATGTTATCTACAGATTTGACCAAAATTTCAATTGTTTTTCAGTAGCTTTATAACCGGATTTTTATAAAGATATCCAGTTTGGTTTACCCCATAGGCTACTTTTTGTTTTGGTACTTATGGACTATATTTGCGCAAAATCGTTAGAGCCGATTTTCAAGAGATTTTTGATCAGAAAAGGCTTTCAACAAAATGAAACAAATATTGTCAAAATATCGGCAAACCTAACCTACAACTTGTTTGATTTCATTAAATCCATTAATTCTTTTATTCTCTATCATAGTTATAGTGCACATCCATGTAAAACCACTTTTTTACTGTCAAGATTGGTTTTTGAAATCTTAATAGTTTTGATATTCGGAACCTAATGAAGGAAAATAGAAACGCATTATGCATAGCGTTTGAATAGTGTAGTACTTTAAAAAGGAAAATAGAAACGCATTATGCATAGCGTTTGAATAGTGTAGTACTTTAAAATGGTAGTTTATAAAACTTTTGAGTAAATATAATTTTGGAAATAAAACATTATTGTTTTAAAATAAAAAAGTTTTTTTAACAATTATGACAACATTGTTAAGTTCAGCCATTGTTATCTTGTTGATCCGTCTGTCAGTCTTGTGTCATCTGAACATTGGTTTTAATTCTTCAATTAACAAAACAAAAGAAATAATGGGCCTGCGCAGTAGAGCTTGTTGACATTAATGAGTGATTACGTAATCATATACACTATTTTACTTGTACAATATCTGATATTAAAATATAAATCACTGTCATATATCACCTAAACTTTCTCTCAAACTGTGTGGGTTACATCGTAGTCGCTATTTGACTTAACAAATAGTGGAAAAACATTACATTAACCACATTCTACTTCCTCATAAAGTACGACTAAAAATGAGAAAGCACGATTTAATTTCTTAAAAGTTGCTCGAATTAGTGCGCCAAATTTAAAATACATAAAACACAGTTATAGAATAAATCGGGAAAAAACGAAATCAACGGTGGCCATGTTTTTTAAAAATTTATTTCCGAATCTTATAGTTCTTTTAGTTAAAAATTTCTACAAGTTAAGGAGCTTCATGTATGATGAAAATCTGAGAAACTATTTTGAGAAATTAATCTGATTTTTCAAGTTTTTAACTCCCAGACCGGATTTTTTGGCGATAAACAAAGAGATCCATCAAGATCTCTAGATGTTTTTCTTTGTTCTTCATTTTGGCTAGTGAAAAAGTGTTTCTTTCTGTAGGCGCGAATCTTGTACAAGTTAAAGACGCTAGATGGCACAAGAGGTTAGCATAATGGTCCTCAGTTGTACCTGTGAATCCTTAAATTAACGAAAGCCCTGATAATGATCGTTATTAGAGTAAATAAAAACGTCCCTTTTTACAACTCGAGGACCATCGACCTCCATTAACAGTTTGCCCTAATTGTATTTTACAGATTGTTCCGAGTTTAACACAATTGATTATTACACAATCGACCCAACACGATAAACGTAATTGACTTGACTTTAAAGGCATTGTTGCAGAATTGAACTAAGAGAGCGCAAATAGGATATCCCGTTATGGACAATTACTGTTGTACATGAAGCACTTAAGTACAAGTCTGCGGTATAATTCGGTTGTGTATATGCCCGATAGAGTGCTGTAGATAGTAAAGAGCTGTAATGGCATGTGAAAGTACTGCAAACAATTGATTTCACTTTTAATTCCCACTTACGCTCTTTTCCTATTACAGAAACTTTTAAACGTTCCAGCTCTATTTTGTGTACATTTAAAGCAAGCTAATTAAAAATATAATCAAGGAGAATTAGACTGTATTTCAAGATAACTCACAGTGAAACACTTGTTACTAAGCAAGTGGTATAATTTTCTTTGATATCACGGAGTTTTACCAAGTTACGACTGTGTTCAATAAATAAAGAAAATATAATCATTAAAAATAATTAATTATTTCATCTTACGAAAACAAAGGGTGATAGTCATTAAACAAGATTTTTCAGTAGAGCAATTTTTTTGTTTTAATTTGATGCTGCACAATTTAAAAGAAACAAAACTTTTTAACACACATTATGTACATAGTATTTAGCATTAAATAACGTATAAGGTTTAGTTTTTGAACAGTTACAAATAAACATACCTTGGTTAACAGTTGGTAACTACAAAAATACCACTTAGGTTTACTTACGCATATATACAAAATGTATTGTTCTTGTGGAAGGTCAGTGATATACTCCCTTGCTTTTGGGCCACAGAACTGTTTCAAATGCCGAAGATCATCATATTTTGGTTTCGGGATGGTATCTGGAAATCAAATTTCACTGTAGGCGTAAGTTTGTAATTTACTTTTTTGAAAATCTGTGATACCATATCATAGAGAACTATGCGTAATATAGTGGTATTACTTCCTCATAAAGTGATAGACCTAATACCACTATACCTCGGTGTATTAGGTTGGATATAGTTAGGTTAATTAATAATAAATTTTAAAGTTAATTAACTTCACAAACTTTGTTAAAGTTAGTTAGTATGAATGTTGATGTAGTTCTTCTTAGCAAAACGAATTTTAGGCGGAAAACTGAAACAGGTTTTTTCATCATTTTGGCTTGCAAACCTCACTGCTTCAAGATTCAAAAGACTCGAGTTTAATGTCATTTCACCATCATCACCAAATCATCGTTACAATATGCATGACCTATTGTGCACACACATTTTTACTACCGCTCAAATAATGATATTGAGGTTAGAATCTGTGATTATTCCAAGATCCCGTTTCTGTACCGCTCCAATTGTACAGCGGACAAATTTTTATGTGTGGAAGAGGGTTGAGGTAATTTTCAACGCACCACAGCTTTTCTATAATACTACTTCAACTTAAAGAGTATTACATATAAACGCGTAACATTTCCTGTGCGTACAACCAAGCGGAATGTGTGAATAAATACTACTTACCGTGTGAAAATCGTGATGGAAAAGTAAATCCTTCACTAAACAGTAAATTATTCCTTGATCGTGTAAATAAAGACATTAGTTTATGAAAAAAACGGATATTATTCGTAAAGAATGCGTCTTACAGTAGGAAGTCCGGCATGAAGCATGACATGACGCTAAACAGACTTACCATCTGGCACGGCCTCCTCGATAACTCACGCTGCCTCTCTGCTGTTGACAATTACATGCCAGAGTAAAGGCTTGACTGCCTACAAGAAATAAACACAACTACACGTGTTGAGATATAAGTGGGCTGTTAATCAAGGCTCACTAAGTAACTCCGCTCGTTTCGTATTACCTGGATGCTCGCTACGTTTGTAGCTGCGAATTTGCTTTATTATTGTAATCGTAAACATAACGGCTGCTTTCCATAATAGAAACTTTTACACTGATATATCTAAATTACTTATTTCTTTCATTATTGTTCTAATTTTTTGAGTTTTTTAAAGATGTAAAACTGAAACACGAACGACAGTTTTCATATATTTAGCGCGTACAGAAGTACGAAATAATTGGTGGCCTCAGTTATTGAGTCAGTTTCCACATTCGGTTATAAAATATAGGAGGCATACGCTCTTAGCCGTAAAATGCAATAGGCTACAGTGCTGTGGTTATAAACCGTAAAGTTAACATTACGGACCTTACGTAGGGAGAATATATATCTGACGTTTTGCTTAGGTACCAGAGGGCTAAATTGAAGCAAAATTAAAAAAATATATTATTACAACCGATTTTGAGAAATTCTGTTGTTACTTTCTCGTTATTACGAAATTATTTTGATCGTAAACAAATTTTCCTTTAGATTTTAATAAAATATCCGTTTTCAGGTTTCGTGGGTCAAAGTGATTTTCATTTGGACGTCTGTCCGTATAGCCTATGTCTGTACACATCTCTAGGAGTAAACCATTTCGATGAAATTTTAACTGATTTCGACATTAACCGATTTCGATGAAATTTTTGCATAAATGTAGTTTGCTAATATCTTGAGAGTCATTTTCTTAAACGTAGAATTTCGGCTTTTTGTCAAAAACAATAACAATTAGTCTCCATCAGTGTGCGCCCCCCATACAAGTGTGTGTGTGTGTGTGTGTGTGTGTGTGTGTGTGTGTGTGTGTGTGTGTGTGTGTGTGTGTGTGTGTGTGTGTGTGTGTGTGTGTGTGTGTGTGTGTGTGTGTGTGTGTGTGTGTGTGTGTGTGTGTGTGTGTGTGTGTGTGTGTGTGTGTGTGTGTGTGTGTGTGTGTGTGTGTGTGTGTGTGTGTGTGTGTGTGTGTGTGTGTGTGTGTGTGTGTGTGTGTGTGTGTGTGTGTGTGTGTGTGTGTGTGTGTGTGTGTGTGTGTGTGTGTGTGTGTGTGTGTGTGTGTGTGTGTGTGTGTGTGTGTGTGTGTGTGTGTGTGTGTGTGTGTGTGTGTGTGTGTGTGTGTGTGTGTGTGTGTGTGTGTGTGTGTGTGTGTGTGTGTGTGTGTGTGTGTGTGTGTGTGTGTGTGTGTGTGTGTGTGTGTGTGTGTGTGTGTGTGTGTGTGTGTGTGTGTGTGTGTGTGTGTGTGTGTGTGTGTGTGTGTGTGTGTGTGTGTGTGTGTGTGTGTGTGTGTGTGTGTGTGTGTGTGTGTGTGTGTGTGTGTGTGTGTGTGTGTGTGTGTGTGTGTGTGTGTGTGTGTGTGTGTGTGTGTGTGTGTGTGTGTGTGTGTGTGTGTGTGTGTGTGTGTGTGTGTGTGTGTGTGTGTGTGTGTGTGTGTGTGTGTGTGTGTGTGTGTGTGTGTGTGTGTGTGTGTGTGTGTGTGTGTGTGTGTGTGTGTGTGTGTGTGTGTGTGTGTGTGTGTGTGTGTGTGTGTGTGTGTGTGTGTGTGTGTGTGTGTGTATAACTACTTTTGTTTCACGGTATCTGATCTTAAAATTTGTTGAATAACAATACTTTCTACATATTTTTTATTTTTAATGAAAAAGTAATGGTTATAATATTCATAAAATGTACTTACGTAAGTATATTTTTTAAATTATCCTTTTAATTTTATAATTTTTAATCAGAAATTGTGTTGTATTGATTAATTAAAAAGCATTCTTGAAATTAACAACAAATATTTTTTATCACGGATACTAGCAAAGTGCCTTATTACAAATGCATCGCTCTAAATCAGTCATGGCTTAAACCGATTGTGCAATTGTTTATCAGAATCAGTAATTTGTAGATACTGTGTAATTTTTCACCAACCAAGTATGAAAAATAGGGGCTACGCCACTTATGGTTGGTAAATTGTACTATCAATTTAACCACTAAATTAAATTTATTTAAATGTGAAATGTATAAAGTGTTTACATTACGTGTAATTGTTTTAATAAAAACAATTAAGTAGCATTTCTGCAGTTATAAATTCAACTTTTCACCATGTGTAAATATGTAACATTATATAATAATACTTAAGTTTCAAATAAAAAATAAGATAATATTCATTTTAAACAAACACAAACATTTAGCAGTCACAGATTACAAAGCGTTTTGTTAGGCTGTTCTGTGATACTTGGCAGATAGCTGTGCTAATGAGACCTCAAATCTAGACGGCCGTGGCATGGGTGTATATCTTTACTGCCTCTTGTAAACGTCTTCGAAATACTTTCTGCATTTAGTTATTTTTGGTTACATACCTGCTTGAGTGTTGAACGAGCGCGTTAGATATTTTGTACCAAAGTTAAAATACATATTAGAACCAGGCAACATTTTAATACTACCTTTTTTATTATTATTAATAATTTGTTTCATTAAGCCCATTTCCTAATAACCGATAAAAACAAAATGTACGACTAACAAGCAAAGAATTAAAGCAAACAAATGAGCCGAATGAATCTTGTCGAAAGCGACCATTCGGATATACTGTATTTCAGAGCCCGGTTTCGAGACATTTATACTTCTGTCTTGTTTAATTAATAGTATATGATAAAATTCTTGTAGTCCTAAAGTAACACGAAAGCTCTTACACACACACACACACACACACACACACACACACACACACACACACACACACACACACACACACACACACACACACACACACACACACACACACACACACACACTCCATCAATTGATCCATGTAAATCCCAAAATCTGTTTTTTCACGATCACTTACTTCTCGTAATAATTCATATATTTTAGTAAAAAAAAGTATAATAATAAGGCTAACTGTAATATGTTGTAGGCTATACAAGACAGAAGTGTTCTTCATTCATCCATTTAGCTAAAATTAAATCCGTTTAGAATGTACTGACTCTACGGATCAAGACACCGGTAGCAGCAATACATAAAACTACCTTTTCTGATTGTTTCCGAGATTCAATAGTACCTGAAAATCAGACAGATTTTGTTCAAATTTAAATCTAAAGTTAAAATGAATCATGAAAGTTAGTGCGATTCACTTGTACTTTTGTTTATTTTGGCAAATGGTGATTATCGCTTGTCATTTTCAGCTGGATTTATCCGCGGTATTTGTTAACTGGTGGTATTGGCAACGCGGCAGGGTGTGTAACAATTTATGTATTCAAAAGCTTAAAATGTATGCATCATGCAGCCTGCTTCCTGTTCATGGACTTAGGAAGGAAGTTGTTGGGTTTCATGGGCAACCAGTGTGATGGTCACACCACCTGGTCACTGGAGGCGGTATCACATTGCGGCACAACAGCTGAGGTCGCAATACGATTCTGCCTGGCCGCACGCTCCGGTGCCTTGCTCTTATGTAACGCTCTGATATATTTGTATTAGGTACTGATTGTGAACAAGAATTATTAGAATCTATCATATAGCCTATTCTACTAAACAGTAATTTAGTTCATAAAATAGGCACCGTACAGGCGCATCTAGTTTGCATTCTAATTTTTAAATTTAAAGAAGTAATTAGACATATCTTATTGTCTCACTATAGAAGTACAGCATAAAGTACGTTTGGCAATAGTGGATGTTCGTTTTTCTTTGATGTCTGTCCTTCTATGTTTGTTTTTGTACACATCGCTGGTTACTGATTGACCGATTTTTATGAAATTTGACATGTACACCTTGTTTACCGGTATCTCGAGACATTTTTTTTTAATTTTGAAGAAAACGTTTTTTGAGCCTTTTTTTGATAAATGTGGGCAGTTTATCTCTTTACAAATTTCAATTTCTGAAAATCGTTTTTAAAGATTTAAATCAAATTTTGCTGGATTGTAGTCGATTAACTGAAAGAAAACTTACTGGTCGCTATATGTCTAAAATTTCAGGGTCAAGAGTAACTAAAAACTGTTGAAGTTTTTTTTTTTTTTTTTTTTTTGGTGTTTGACTGCTGTGCACACTTGGGCTAATGCAGACGATGGGATGATGTATAGCGTATGAAAATGCCAAGCCCTCGCCGGGAATCGAACCCGGGTCCTCGGGGTGAAAGCCTAGTACGCTATCCACTAGACCACCGAGGCGGCTCAGACATGAAGTTATTGTAGCCAACTCAAAAGATAGAAATCTTCAGTTCGAGAGTAGGACCTAAAGAGAAAAATTCAAACACAAACTTCCAGAACTACTGCAGTTTTTTTTATTTACTCTGACCATAGTCTAAATTTAATTTATTTCAAAAACGTTTTACACTGACTTGAGTTCTGAATATTCATAACCAATCACATTTTAAGAAATACAGTATTAAACAAAATTTAATTCTTTATAATCTGAATTTAATGAAATTTTGAGTATTCCCGGGACGGCACGTTTTTTGCCGGTAGCTTCTGGATCACCTTGGTCAGTGGCAGGAGAGATCAATCTCCCCAGATAGCGATCTTGTTCCTGTTTATAAACATTTACAATGTGTGTAGTGCAGTGGCTTTATTGCGTCTTGTCTAGGTGAGGAATGAAGATGTGGGTTGGGCTTGGATTTTATTGAGAATTTATAATTTGAAGAAAGTGACTATGTGAGTGTCACATGAGTCGCTTTATGGAGGTTCGTAGACTAGATACAGAGGCCTTTTTCTGTATCTTAGTGGGGGAGCGGGATCTGTCACAATGGCGGACAGATGCGCGTGCGTGGAGCTTTCTGCTCGCGAAACTAGATTTTTGGTAAGAGTGAGGATATATTCCTCGAGTGTGAGGACTTTAAGGCCGTGGCGTATGCTCTCGTTCCTGACGAACCACGGGGATTCAGTCAGTAAACGTAGGGAGCGGTTTTGGAAGGATTCCAGCCGTTTCCTTCGAGTGTTAGAGATGAGGGAGTACCAAGCCGGAGCTGCATAAGTAAGAATGGGTCTGATGTACATTTTATACATAGTCAGCCTGATTCTTAGTGGTATTGGGCTTTTGTTCGCAAGAACAGGAAAAAGCTTACTGCGAGCCGCAGTAGCTCTGCCTATAGTTTGCTTGACATGTGGGGCAAAAGTCAGTCGTTTGTCAAGCGTGACACCTAGGTATCTGACTTTAGGTTTCCATGCTATGGGAGTATCGTTGATTTGAAGTATAGTTTTGGGAGGATGTAGTTTGTTCGTGAAGGCGATGGCTTCTGTTTTATCTGCATTCACTGCAATTCTCCACCTACGAAACCATGGCTCCAATAGGTCCAACTGACGTTGAACGTTTTTGGCCCCAAACTCGAGGTTCATTGAAGAATAATAGAACATGGAGTCGTCGGCGAAGAGCCGCAGTAACACAGGTTCTTGGACAGGCATATCGTTGGTGTACAGATTGTACAACAACGGGCCTAGGACTGATCCTTGTGGCACGCCAGCCGTAATTGGTCTGGGCGTAGAGAGTGTACCATCGACGGACACCTGGAACCATCTGTTCTTCTGGATCAGACGTTTTTTGGTAAATAAATGTGTTTTGTGCGATGTTTTTTTGACCAGACTTGACGTCCACGAGTCTCCATTTAAAAAGCAATATCCTTCCATATTACAGCCGGTGGTAATAACCAATACATACAGGCCTGTTGATTCCAATCTGTTGATTGGAACATTGGAATCTTTAATAAAAACATTCAGGAATAAGTCCGTGTTTTGTAATTGAAAGTGAGGCGATGTTTTCAGTCAAGCTCTATAAAGGTAAATATAGGCTATGGCTTATAAATGAAATATACCAATTGTATTACACAAGCGTTTAGTTTTTAAATAAAAAGCTGCAAGAAATATCCAAACCTATACATTGTGACATGAAAGCAGACAAATGCAAAGAAACACTGAATATTGGCACATACATTCATATTGAAGCCATAACACCCCCCAGCCCAGCCCGCTACAATCCTCCACCTGGTGCTACAATACTTCCCGGCGCCCACAGAAAGCATTTCACAATATTTGGCAGACGGCCGCCCCAGCGTTGCTGTCACATCACATCTGTTCTGCTTGCGTATATATATATATATATATATATATATATATATATATATATATATATATATATATATATATATTTACCTAGGTCCACCTATTGTAGTCCATCTATCAAAATACCATCAATTGTAGTCCATTTTTAAGCACTATATATTTCTGAAGCCTGATGATAAATGATAATAACGGTTTGGGTCCAAGTACAAAATATACCTTTCAGTCTTAAATTTCTTTTCACGAAAAAATATTCATACAGTTTTTGTAATTGCATCTGTCACTTCCCAATCAAATGTGGTCCACAACCATTGTCTGACACCAGGTATCAAAACACCCTTGAATGTGGTCCCACTCGCGTATCATTTCACATTTGATTGTGGGCCAGAGCGACAAGTAGTTATATACCCTAATTGTGGTCCGCCTGCAGTGTTGCCAGATTTATTTTGTATATTGATGAAGACCTGCTTAGCTTCCAATGCGACATTCGACTCTTTGCGTATGGGTCAGTAAAAATATTATTATTTATTATTCTGAAACATACGATCTCTTGTTGTTTCTTCACCATTTTTAGTGGTTTATTGGCAACACTAACCCTAATAAAATTGTCCGAGTGTATGTTTGTCTATCGGTAACATAATTACTTCGCAAAATGAATAATTTCAAGTACGCTGGAAATGGGCATATTGTTATCAACCGATTTTGGCCCGTGAGCACCGAAATAGAGATGATGAAGCCGCTTGGCTCAAGCTAATCGAGGCCGGAAAACGATGTCAACCCGAGTGGCGTGTGATTTCGCTCCAGGAACAATAACCCGAAACTAATTATATGCCAAAAACAAACATACGTACTGTAATGATATTTATAAGAAGTCTTTTGGAAATTGATTTAAAATAACATAGGCTATTGATATTACTCGGTTACAGGCTAGTTGTTGAATAAAATAGATAAATTAATAATATTTGAAGGTAAATTGAAATAGATTATTTGGATAAAATAACTATAGGCCCTAATATAAATCAAAATTGGAAAGTAATAAATGAAGCCGAACTTGTTACCAAAAATAGGTTAATAACTTGCATGTATTCATTAGTATTTAATTATTTATTTAATTAAAATTATTATTTAAATTATTTATTTAGTATTTAATTAGTAAACCTAATTTGCAATATTTGCAGGTATTTGCTAGGTATTGAAGTAACCTATAACTAGAAATATTTATAATAAATGAAAATAAAAGATTAATTAAAACACAAAAACATATTCAACATATAACAATATACTTGTATTTTGTGACATGGTATTCAGTTCATTAGTAGTTCTGTGAACTGTAGGCCTGAATCAGTATGGGTCAAAACACAAACATTAGTTGTGTTGTTATGTAAACACCATCGATCTTTATTGTTTTTCAAGACATTAAAAATTACCTACAGTTATTAAAATTGTCATATTTAGAATACCTTCATGAAAACCTTTCGCTTGATACCCCATTTGATAGGTTTTAAGTAAAAAAATATATCCTGGCCCATATACTGGACCGCCATGCAGCCATCGTGCATTTTTGAGCCTTCAATTTTTTTTAATGCGCATTGACTCATATTTTACTCAAGTAATAAATTTCAAAGCCTAACAACTTTAAAAAAAAAAATAATAACAAAAATTACGAAAATACAAAAATGTTTGTCACGATGCCCCTGACAAGTTAAGGAGTCCAAAATATTACTGACCGACATCACGCGGCCCATGGCACTGAATATTTTTAAATTTGGAATGTACTAATCAAGATATTTCGTTTGAGACCCAAATTGATAGATTTCAATTTTAAAAATTCCAACCTATATTTTGGGCCGCTAAAATGAAATCTTTCATTTATGAGCCTTGAATTTTTTTAAATGTGTAGTAATTCATATTTTACTGAAGTAAAAAAAATTCAAAGCTTAACAAAGCTTTGTAAAAAGATTTAAAAATATAAAAACAAAAACTGTCCTAATGGGGCTTCTGCACTCTAGAGGCACCAAATCTCTAATTTATTTGAATTTCAATGCTTAAAAACTAATTGTTGAAAAGATGAAAAAGTTAAAGAAAATACAAAAATATTAGTCATGGGGCATCTAGCGCTTCAAGGATCTAACATTTGTTAAATTTGGATTGTACTAATCAAGACCTTTCGTTTTATACCTAACTTGATAAGTTTCAAAGAAAAGAAAATTATTTTCCGGCCCATAATTTGGGTTATCAAGCAGCCGTTATCAAGCTTTGTAAAAAGATTTAAAAATATAAAAACAAAACTGTCCTAATGGGGCTTCTGCACTCTAGAGGCACCAAATCTCTAATTTATTTGAATTTCAATGCTTAAAAACTAATTGTTGAAAAGATGAAAAAGTTAAAGAAAATACAAAAATATTAGTCATGGGGCATCTAGCGCTTCAAGGATCTAACATTTGTTAAATTTGGATTGTACTAATCAAGACCTTTCGTTTTATACCTAACTTGATAAGTTTCAAAGAAAAGAAAATTATTTTCCGGCCCATAATTTGGGTTATCAAGCAGCCGTTGTGCAATTTTGGGACTTCAAATTTTTTATGTGTGTAGTGTCTCATATTTTACTCAAGTACTTAATTTCAAAGCGACGACTTGTTAAATTCAACGACTATTTGTTAAAAGGATAAAAATAATTTACGAAAATCGCAAAAATGACCCCCAGGGACCCCTGGTGTACCAAGGGAGTCCAAAAACTAATCAGCAAATGCCCTTCATGTCATATTTGTTTTTTACCAAATTTCGTCAAAATCGTACAAACTGTTCGGGAGTAATCACTTAACAAACAAACAAACCAAAAGAAAGATCATCGAGTTAAAATATAGACCCCACTTCCTTCCGTCAACAAGTATATTCAGAAATTAAACTAAAATGGATCTATCCTATAAAGAAGTATTGAACAGCTGTGTTCTAGTACATCGAAAATCTAGCGTAAGTAGTTTATCTATGAACTGGTATATTTTTAGTAAATTGATTTAAACAGGAAAAGTAATTTATCTATGTGATGGTTATAAAAGCTCTTGAAACGCCCTTACAGCATATAACAAACATATAAGAATTAAATCATATAACAATTACATACAATTACTTGATGTTAATTATTACAAGCCTAAACTATAAAACCAGTGCTGGAAAGTAAAGTTAATAATCAAAAGTGTGTTATAGATTGTATATCTTAATTGAAAAGAGTGTCTTCATTTTTTTTTAACAGAAATGTGACAGCTGGAAATAAATTACTTTGGTAAATTAAATATAGATGCAAATGCTTGAATTATCCCTGTTGGCTTAATAATGATTTGTCTACGGTCGTATATTTTTCCTATTATTTATTTATTTACTGGTACAAATTTACTGGTATACAGCACAGTTTAATATAAAACAAACATACATAGTTTATCTTAAAACTGAAACCAAAAAACTAAATCCAAACCAAATTCCAAGACCTACATCCTTAGAAACCACAACCAATAACTTATTCCAATATATCTATATAATTCTTTCCAATTAATGACTATGGTACCGGTGCATTTGGAAGCAGCCATTTTTTTTTCAATTTATTTCTTAGTGTGTCCTTACTTACATTGAAATAGCTTTTAGGTCATTTGTTAGTCTATTAAAATATATAATAGCTGTATTTATATTCTTTTTTTTACCAGCTTCTTTATATACAGTAGGTATTTGTATAGGCTTATGCTTTGTAATACTGTTACTATTTATAAATTCCTTGCTTAAATTATAATAATGTCTTAACAAAGCTGTCAAAATATAACTCTGATTTACGTTTAGTATATGTTTTTGAAATTCAGCATCATTACTTATTATTTTAATATCCTTTTTTGTAAATTAAGTAATGGCAAGGAGCATTACAATATGCTGCTCCCAGCCTATTATACCGTATATGGCAATACTGTTGAAAAGCCCCTAATATATTTTTAATATAGTTTTACTTGACATAATCTTTTTTAATTTAACAAACACATATGCCAAATACTTAGTTCTATTACGTAAATTAATTATATGATCCGTCCATTTCTTATATCTATTAAAGAAAACACCTAAATATTTAGTACTATGAACATTTTAAAGGATTATTATTTAAAAATATTCTTAGTGCTAGTGGTAATGTAGGTACACTATTTGCAAAAGTTACATATATAGTTGTTTGAATTATATATGCTTGAATTATCTCTGTTGACCAATAGCCTTGAATTATCACTGTTCGTCAGTATTAATAATAAATTTAATAACAGCATAACGATATATCCTGATTTAGCTCTTTGTTACCTTCCAACCGTATATGCTGTTTTAGCTGTTGGTAAATAAAATCGAATCTGACTCAAATTAATTCCTCCAATCGTACATGCTTATTTAGCTGTTGATCAGTAATATAGACTTTTACTCAAATTAATTTTTCCGATCGTACATGCTGATTCAGTCAGTAATAATAGAAAGTTTATTACTATTATTAAACTCTGGCTTAAAAGTTTTTTTTTTAAAATCCTAAGACCGTAAATGCGAGTTTCGCTGTTGGCCATATGAACCCATCACAATAGTAAATCTAAGTTTAAAAACGCCAACGAACCAGTAACGATTAAGAAGAAATATTACAAATGAAAAATAATTCAAGAAATACAAATTTAATCTTAAACAACTTTATTAGTACAAATAACTTGAAACAAATATTAAATAAAACAAAATATATTATAAATTGATGTATAAAGTGAGACAATAAAATAAAATAATATTTCAGTACATCAATACATGAAATGTTCCAAGGAGCTTTTCAAAATCAATAATTGTTCCACTTTTTAAGAAAAGGAATTTAAATGATGTAAGTAACTGCAGAAGAATATCCTTTGCTGACTGCGTTTCTAAATTGTTCACGGGGATGCTGCTTAAGAGACTGGAGGAATGGGTTTTGAATAACGAAGTACTAACCGGATTTCAGGCTGGTTTTAGGAAGGGTTATAGTACTTGTGATAACATTTTCAGTCTTACAAATATTATTAGATTGAAGGTAAAAGAAAAAGGTGAAAACTTTACTGTTTGTTTGTGGACTTCAGGATGGCGTTTAACTCTCTAGTCAGACAAAATGTGTTCTATAAACTTTATTCTACGGGTGTTTGTAACAAATTTCTAGAAGTCTTGAAGCCGGTAGTCTATATATGGATACCGAGACCAGAGTGTGGACCTGACAAACAGTTTTAGAACAGGGATGTGTATTAACTCCTCTGATTTTTCCCCTTATATTTGAATGGCATACATTTTTAAGGCATTTGGAAGGTGGTGTTCTTGTAGCAGGTGTTAAAATAAGATGTTTATGCAGATGAGATATGATTGTGATAGCGGATCATCCGGGAGTATTGCAGGCTATGATTGATAATTTAGCGAAATACTGCAGGCTTTGGAGTTTGACATTGAACCTGTTGGAAACAAAAAAAGAATTTCATTAGGAAATTACCGAAATTCTTAAATAATAATTTATTAAAAATATTCTTAAAATTAATAAAAAAATAATGTATTTCAAATATTTTTTAAAAACATTATTAAGTAATATTAAGAAACAATTTTATTGTTTTACTAGGATAGCGTATGAGGGTAGGTTAATTGAACTTTTGAATTGAATAGTAAAACATTTCGGCATCAACTTTAAAACAACATTCTTTGCTGCTCAGTAACATTAGTGCTAAACCTTTCAAATTAGTTTTTATAAATAAGCAAACAAACAAATTTCACTTAGTAATTTAGATGGGCCTCTAGAATGGGTTTGTTACACTACAGAAATAGTTGTAACAGAAAATCCACTTTTATTTCTCCGACGGGAATCTGCAAGAAGTTCTGCACCTTTAAGAAAGAAAATTACAGTTGTCTCATTAGTCTCATAAATCTTACTGTCTATCATCTTACTGAAAAAAATCTTCGAGCTGATATGTTTTTATAAGATGCCAAAAATATTATCTCTCCTAAAACTTGTTACTTAACAAGAGTATCAAGAGTCCGAGCCGTGCTTATTTAGATCATTTCCGAATGCCCTTATCGGCACAAACGCAACCTAAAGCCATTACACTTTAAGAAATGCTGAAGCCAGCAACTGTCGCGTCGTGCGGCTTCGCAGAATCGTAGTAAGTAGGAAAGGTGCTGAATCAATCACATACTGGCATTCATACGTACACAAACACATACGACACGTATACCGAAACACATCAGTGACATCAGTATAACGGCCTACATTGACTAATCATTCATTAGTAATAGATTCTTATTATAACAAATGGATAATATCATTATTGTTATTATGACCAATCATTTTCTTAAAATTATAACTTTTATCCTTAGGTATATTTATGTCATAGTAGGCCTAATGTGTAACCACTCGCAAACATACGAAATCGCGAAATCAAAGCGAGGCCAATAAATGCAATATGTGAATCTTGGTTTTTTTAAAAAATAATAATTTGATACGTTACAACCAATATTATATTTTTAAAACAAGAAAATACACAAAGAATGAAACAATGTGATTCGGTAACAATGGTCTTAAAGAGTTAATTGCTGGCAGACTAAAATGAAATCAGACTTTTCTTACTTTTTAATAGACAAACAAAATATTGCTACGTAACTTATAAAAAAAAACTCTGATTTTTTCTTAATAGTTAATCTTAGAACATATTCGTATCTGTAAAATCCTACGTTGCTATCCGTTTAAAGTTACGTTTTAGGCAGTAGTAGTATATTCGAAGTTTTGTAAAAAAAACTAGATCAGGGAATGTAATTTCTCCCGTGAATTGATTAAAAAATAAAAGTATAAATTTAACAGAAATGTTAAATTTAAAACTACTTAGAAAAGATTTTGTACAGATATATGAATATCAGGCCATATCAATTTTACTTTTACCATTTTGGGTATTGTCTAGGCTATATTTTCATTTAATCTATTGAATGTTAAGAACATTCAGATTCTATACCAATTTTGAATGAACTAGGCTAGTTAAAAACTTGTTTGAATTAATGAAATAAAAATAAATGTAATAAATAAATGTATTTGTACTGAATGCAGGCCATACAATTGGGTAAAACTGAATTTTCAATTAGCTTCAAACTGCACATTTTTGTGTAATAGTTTAAATAATAATTCGTTAATAACTTTTTAAATAACTTATGTAGCGACATTTTTAAAACTATAAAAAGTGTATCGAAATTTACGCTACAAATTCTTTACAAGCTATTTTATAAGCTGCGTATAACGAAAAACGTTGGCGTACATTGTATTTATTTAGTTTGACTCGGCGTGATGTGTCTACAAACGTCGACGTACGACGTTTTTCAAACCAACTGTCATTTCTAATATTACAAGACTTTGGTAATAAGTTTTATGAAAAAAGAAGGAAGTGAGTTTTATGTTAACTAAGTTGATCACTGTATTACTACTAAGAATGAAACTGTAGAAACCATTGACTTGTAAAATACTGAAGGAGTGTTTGGTTTACTATAATACACAAATACCTCTAAACGATTAAATAAAACATTAATTAAAACAAGCTTAATTAATTACCATCCCTGCAATCGTTTTGAGCCAGTTTGATCTTTTTAAAGTATTTTCAAACACTTGTAGAACCATGTTTTACCGAATTGTATTACCTGCATTCGGTTCTACCAGTTGTTAGGAAATTTGTAGGTTAAGTTAGCAATTTTTTTACTTTTTATTAAGACTAGTTTGATAATTTTACCTTTAGGCCTACGTGACATATACTTGTAACTTATTCGAAATACTTGGGAACTAAGCAAACACCTGTGGTTTCAAAAAGGGCTAAAATGCTAAAACATGATAGTATTCATTTTAAATCACATTAATTCGTTACTATAAAATAATTTATTTTTATAATTTATTTATAAAAATATATTTTGGCAACCAAGTATCCAATAAAATAAACGTGCTTGTTTGAAAGAAAAAATATAGGCCTACATTTTTGTTCTTTTTATAAACAGTCTTAAAAAAAGAAGGACTTTGAGGTAAAAAAACAGGAATTTTTATTCGAAAATAGACTATTTGGATTTGGAGGATCCAAAAATATAAAAAAAATATTGTATAGATTATTTAGGCTTACTCTAAATATAAACGTGGCTCTAGCGGAAATGACCGATTACTGTACGTGTGTACATTAGTTCTAATTATTCCCATGTTATTACAAGTACACCACATAATATACCTAAAATATTTTAAAACTGTCAATAATGTGAGTGAAAAACCCAGATGACCATTAAAAACGTGAATTACATTAAGAATAAATAATTAGTAACTACATGCATGACAACAATATCATAGTTAATAGTAAATATTTAAGCGAATCAAAATTATTTTATATTTGATTAAAACATAAGACTAGTTAAATTTCAAACTTACCTGGTATCAACTGGAAAATTTAATTCACTCTCCTGTACATGGTAACTTCAAAAACACAGTCTGATCAGCACTGCTCGTCTTCATAGGCTACTATACAGAGAAGTAGTGATCTAATGAAAGATAACACAGGCAAACTGGCAACGCCGGAAATAAGGAGCTAAATACCGCGAAAACTACTGCAACGTCATGGGACCACAAATGACAGTGTTTTGATACCCCTAATGTGGTCCAGATTTGTAGTCCTCGTGGACCACAATGACAGGTAAGATGATACTCGCTAGGACCACAATCGCGGGAGGTAGAAAACTATATATATATATATATATATATATATAAGCATTATATATATATATAATACAAATTGCATTTTACTAAAGAACGTGCAGTTACTTTGTTGGTAATTTGTTGTGAAATTATTTTATTTTATGTTCACAAAACAAGTTAAAACAGGCTAGTTCATTGTATATTCTGCCACAATATGATTACATTTTTTTTGAAATGTTTGAAAAAATTAATTACGTTTTTGAAATTGTGTAGGCCTACATTAACCAAAATAAAAACCCCACAACTATATAATTTGTTTTAAAAAAATGCGTTAGTTGAAGTTTGTATCTCAAAACTGAATCACAAAACGTTTTAGTTAAGGCCTATTTTTATTTGATTTATATTTACGTAAGTTCTTTTAAAGAGAGAGTAGTTAAATTTAGCTAGAATGTAGGCCTATCTGAAATACATAAAACGTGTTTAAAAGAAAAATCGTGTTGGATATTTCGGAAAAAATCAAGAAATATGGCATAATTTCTCAAAATTAGTAGGCCTATATTAAGTTTTGGTTTATGAAAACTCATACTTAAAAGTCAGCGTATCAAAAATACTGTTTGGAAATAAATAGAATAAAGAAAATCAGCTGTGTTTATTCTCCTTCGAATTAGCCTTAAACAGTAAATTTTGCATTATAATTTTATACTTTGAGTTATGACTGTTGTGTTTTTAATCTGCCAGTTTTGAAAAATTATCCGGATTATCCGTTTTTATTATTTGGTATCTTCCGGGTTGGATATTGTAAAATATGTAATTTAAATAACTAAGTAAATTTTAGAAAGTTTGCATAATGTTTTGTGGAAATGTTTGTTTATTTTTTTTTAATAGTTTACGCTCTCATTGGAGCACTTTATAATCAGTCCATACACCTCCAAGTCCAACATCGCTATTGAGAGACTAGCTTTTTAGCCTCTTCTTCCGTTCCCAAAATTTCTTCATCCTGTCCCACCTGGTTGCCCTTTGTTCATCAGTTATGGTGTAGATCTTTCGTTCAAACGTTGTTAACTTAAATCGCAGATATTTTTTCCTTAAAATCCTCTTCTCTGCTCTACCTTCAATTTGAGGCACCGTCAAATTTAACTCTTCTAAATCACTCTTGATCTCTTCGAACCAATTATTCTGCGTTTTAATCTTCCAAAAATAGCTAAATAGCTGTTGCACCAGTCGGATTTCTGGAAGGCGTGCTATATGGCCGAAAAAAGCAATTCTCCTTTTCCGTATCTTGTCTATTATTGACTCACTTTCTCAATATACCACTTCATTCGGTAGTAATCTTGGCCATTCACTTGGTGTTTCTTGTTAATGATTGTTCTGATGATCCTTCTATCTGCTTTCTGCAGTTTATCAGTTGTTGATTTAATCTTCAACTTGAAGAGTGTTTCACTAGCATAAGTTGCCTCAGGTTTAACAACGGAATTATAATGTCGAAATTTGGCATTCATTGAGAGCGATTTCTTTTTGTAGGTTGGCCTGGTGAGTCGTTGCACTTGTTTCAGTTTGTATGTTCTGCTGTCTATCGATGGTTTCTCGTCTGTGTTCCAGGCTATAATTTCCCCTAGATAGCCTACTTGAACTTGGTCACAATCTTAATTGTTTATTTTTAATAATATTATTACTAATTTCCTAACTTCATACTAAAGTAATTTCTTAACCATTACACTGACAGTTCTAACTATTGTAACCTCAACAGTACCCAAAGGTGTGGCATATTAAACACCACCAAAAATCAAAAAAGTGCTAACATAAATTCAATTAATACTGAGTATTAAATTAATAATATATCTAAACGGTAAAAAAATGTACAAATTACATAAAATTCCTACAATAATTGTATGGATGGTAGGTTATTGTTAGTTTTCAAAATTTGTTTTGTCATTGTGGACATTTGCTTTGCTTTACTTTACTATGATAACGACGAATCTTCGCGAAAAAATGGTCGGATTTTGTTTTTAACTCGTACACAAGCAAGACTTTATGGCGATTCGTTCATTCTTAAAATCGGATTATCAAAATTTAAATTTAAAAAATACAGTTCAGGAGTAAATCCAATAAACCAAAATGAATTTAAGCCCGCCAGTTGTTTTTTTACATTCTTTAGCCGTATTTTTTTTTCAAAATAAGCTACACAACTAATTTTAATTTCGAATCCCATGGATGTGCGGAAATAATAACATTTTATTGGCTGAATAAATGCTTTACTTTTATCTCTCTTAATTGAATACGAGTAAAATTTATTATTATTGTCATTTAATACAAACCACTGCTAAATGTTGTAAAAATCGCGCACGCGCTCGCTCGCCCACCACACACACACACACACACACACACACACACACACACACACACACACACACACATTCTGAAAAAGTGTGTAGAGGTCAGGATTTCAAAAACCCGGTTTGAGGGTTGAATGATGATTACGACGGCCACTCCAATAGCTCATTGTGTAATGGAAATTCGCGAATACACGCTAAGCGGGGGTGAACGTATCAGCCACATGTGGCTCAGTGGCCCAGAGCGTCTGTGTCATATTGCTTGGCAAAGTTCCACATCGCGCACAGCTGTGCACTGTGTGCACGTGTAATGGCACTGTATTTGTATTCATTGATAATACTGCAGGCATGTGCCGCCGGTGTTGCCTTTAGGGCTTAGCTGACGTTTAATTTGTCTGCTCCAAACGAATAGTTACATCGTGACAACTTATAAACTATTTATGTAACAAAAAACTATATTTTTTAATTTTTTTTTTTTTGTGTTTAACGTCCGACTATTGTGCACACTTGGGCTAATGCAGACGATGGGATGATTTATAGCGTATGAAAATGTCAAGCCCTCGCCGGGAATCGAACCCGGATCCTCGGGGTGAAAGCCTAATACGCTATCCACTAGGCCACCGAGGCGGCTACAAAAAACTATAAGTATGGGTCCAAAACTTAATTTTGGTCCAATTTGTTTAAAAGTGAGCACAAACATGTATTTTTTTAAAAACAGATAGAACGAGATTATTACGCAGAAAAATTCTAAGTAAGACGGTTGCAAAAACATGTAGGTCCACTATTTAACTTCTGTTGTAATAGATGTTATTACACAATGTCATTTATTATATTTATGTTATTTAATACAATATGTCTTACTTTGTTCTACTTTCGTATTTAAAACTATAACCTATAAAATGAATGTTGAATTCTAACATTTCATTTTATTTAATATTTACAAATGAAACCTACTATAACCGGATTTTACATTACATACTTAAATTAGGCTACAGTATTTACTGTTTATTAATAGCGAATCGTTTATTTAATAACATTTACGTATTAGAACTAGCCTAAATTTTCTTAC
Organism: Callitettix versicolor; assembly: GCA_022606455.1. Classification (NCBI taxonomy): domain Eukaryota; kingdom Metazoa; phylum Arthropoda; class Insecta; order Hemiptera; family Cercopidae; genus Callitettix; species Callitettix versicolor. The sequence continues at coordinate 63,256,436 of CM040189.1, forward strand.
CTATTCTACTTTCAAAAGAGATTTAGTTTCGACAATGTTTTGTTTTCAGCTGTTTTTGTACACACACAATTATTTGTCACATATGCTTGCACTGTGCTGCACTCTCACGGGGACCACCTATGCGGTCTCGGATGCAACTGGCATTAACAGTTCCACCTATTCAATCTCGGAATTCTGGAAATGCAGTTAAACCGGCAAAACTTACTGTTTTGGGGTTTCTCCTTAACTCAGTATTTTTCCTTCTAAATCCGTACCAGTTACTAACAAACCGTAACGGTCGGCGATACTCTTTACGTGGTATTGTTGCGATCTTTATCAGTAACTCAACACGCTGTCAAGCCATCTAAGGCAACCTAACCTCACTTTCTATTAAACTGACAGGTTAGGAATTGCTTAACATTCTGCAGGCCATATAGGCTATAATTATTGGCGTCACTAATTTGAATTTGGTTTTTCCGTGTATAAATTAGGTTAAGTTTCAGTTATATAAATAACGACGTAAAAAAAATGTGTCTGAGAAAACCACTTGAAATGAAAGTTATTGTAACTGCCCTTGTTGTAAAATTTCCTTGAAAATAACGCTTTTGTCAAAAATATGTTTGCAGATTTGTAGGTTTGGATATTGTACCTTCGGTTGACTAATTTTTCAATGAATTTTCGCAACTTCGTGGTACTAACATAATGAATTTCAATCCACCCAGTAAATAGGCGAAATTAATTTCTACCAAATGCCTTTTATTGCGTATGTATGTATTTATTGAAGCGTTAAGATATTTTTTGACCACCCTGTATACGAAGTCTACATTATCGATACAAATTTTGGGACCAAAACTGAAAGTTTTCTGTTTTACCTGTAAATTGTTTTATTTTAATACTAAATAGAATATTTACCTTATCATTACTTATTAACATATAGGTCTACTTTCGGGTTTTCAGAAATGTCTCTTTCTAAAATCACGGGGTACGTAAATTCATTTCGTTTAAGAATCACGTAGTATACAAATTAATGATAGCTATTAAATTAATTGCATGATAGATATTGCCGACATTTGCTATTAGAAAATGTACACGATCATAAACAAATTTTATTTTCGATATTCTCTCTTTATTCTTCTGATTTCAAATTAAAAATGTGTTTGGAAATGCAATATTTTTATTTTCTCACAATACGAAGTACTAATATACTTCGTATTGTGAATATATTGCGATAGTGAACAATCGATTTTGTTGCATAAATCGACTCTAGTCCTAAAAAATGTGGTTTTGATCTCGATACCTATGTGTCCGTGCATTTAATTGAATACTAAATTACTTAACATATTTTTATTAAATTTATTATTCAGATCTAGGATAATAGATCAGGATCATGTTTAGTAGTAAAAAATTGATTTTTTCAAGCCAAATTCCTTTTAGGTCAATAAACACTGTTAAATATTGTGTTTTCTTAAAATCATTTATAAATTATTTAGTTTCAAAACTAAAAAAATCTGTAAAGCAGATAGACCGACTTTATATTAATGACTGAAGTCATCGTAACAATTTTAAATTGACGTGGGAAAGTAAATAAACGAAAAATAAATTAGTGATAACCGTCAGTTTGTTAGAGTTGGTAAAAAAAATAAACCAGTAACTTAACGTCAGTTTATTAGAGTTAGTAAACGAAAAATAAACCAGTAACTTACCGTCAGTTTGTTGGAGTTAATAAACGAAAAATATACCAGTAACTTACCGACAGTTTGTTAGAGTTAGTAAACGAAAAATAAACCAGTAACTTACCGTCAGTTTGTTGGAGTTAATAAACGAAAAATATACCAGTAACGTACCGACAGTTTGTTAGAGTTAGTAAACGAAAAATAAACCAGTAACTTACCGTCAGTTTGTTAGAGTTAGTAAACGAAAAATAAACCAGTAACTTACCGTCAGTTTGTTAGAGTTAGTAAACGAAAAATAAACCAGTAACTTACCGTCAGTTTGTTAGAGTTAGTAAACGAAAAATAAACCAGTAACTTACCGTCACTTTTTTAGAGTTAGTAAACGAAAAATAAACCAGTAACTTACCGTCAGTTTGTTGGAGTTAATAAACGAAAAATATACCAGTAACGTACCGACAGTTTGTTAGAGTTAGTAAACGAAAAATAAACCAGTAACTTACCGTCAGTTTGTTAGAGTTAGTAAACGAAAAATAAACCAGTAACTTACCGTCAGTTTGTTAGAGTTAGTAAACGAAAAATAAACCAGTAACGTACCTTCAGTTTGTTAGAGTTAGTATTTGTATTTTTGTACAGTATGTTATCAAATTTTGAGCAAAATCATGTGAATAGATTTTGACATACCGTTTAGACGACAGAGAGCTCGTGTTAATTGTGTTTGAATCTTCACTAGCCCAAGTTGAGGGGGAAAGTTCGGGAGGTCGATATTCAATTTTGAGTTTAATTGTAATTTGGCAAATTCCCAGAGCGGTGCCCAACGTGGGTCTGGCTAAGAATACTGTGACCAATTAGTTCAGTGAGTCACAACGCATGCACTAGGTCCTGTTTGAAGTTCGGGTATAATCCCCAGGCTTTGGTAACCAACCTACACAGATTTGTAGGTTGCAACAAATGTGTTAAAAAATGTAAATAAATGGTGTGAAAATATTACACAAACTTTTTCAAACTCATTTTTTACTTTAAAAAAATCAAATCTGGTCGGTTTCATAAAATCGGTTCATCAAATTTTGATCATATTTGAAGAATCGTAACGCAAGTTTATACACTCTATCTGTAGCCTACTAAAAGAAAGTTAAGGTACCAGAGTAAATAAAAACCCTACTTCGGCCAGGTTTATTTTGTTTTTAATTAACCTTGAGCTGTAAATTTTTTTTTCTGCAGTTTTTTTTTTTTGTAAACTTCTGAACCGGATTTTTTGGGAAAAAATGAATTTGAAAAGTTTGTGTGATGTTCTTATCATGTTTCTTGTTGAAATGTATAAAACATTGTATATAAAAAGGAGTAATTAAGTTCCAAAAGTACTTTCAGTATCAACAAGTCATTCATTGCATGTCACTTTGAAACATTTTTTCGTTCACTTGCAGAGCAATAATGGAAATCGTTCATTCAAGAAAAATATGAAAGCTTATGACGTCATTCTCTGCTTTATATTAAGTATTAAAATATTTTTATTCTATGACTTCAATCTGTTAAGACTGCTATTCAGTATTTTGTAGGGCCTACTCAGTGTTGTGTCTTTTATATATCATATGTTAATTATTGAAAAAAATGTAAATATTGTTTATAAAACAAGCGATCAATATAAAATTAAATTAAATGTATTTTGTGTGTTTTTCGCTTTCTGTTTTTGAAGTTAGCAAATATATCAACTAGTCAGCATGATGTAAATACTGAGTTATATTGTAGACTACAATAACAATAAAATATTAAAATATAATATAGTATAAAAATATAATATATAAAATATAATATAATATAAAAATATAATATAATATAAAAAATATAATATAATATAAAAAATGAACATTTTTACTAAAAATGTCTCGAATCTGTACTCTCTTACTGTAGCACGAACATACACAGTACAGAAAGAATACTGGTCTTGGAAAAAGTCGATTTTGTGATTTTGATTGATCCATTTCAATTCTAGAATAAATGTTTTTTCTTACCTGTAGTCTGCTCGTATCTGGAAACTAAACGATGCCACAGATCTAATTGGTCTGTGTGTAGTTTATCAAAAAGATAAAAAAACTTTAGAAATTGAATTCGCTATAACAACTTCGATATTTATTTTCGAAAATGTACAAAAAACCTAAAATCGGCCAATTATTTTCAAAATCAAATTTTTCTGTTAGTTTTTATTAATTGATACATAAGTAAATCAAAGTATGAATTTAAAAACAATACGGTTTAAGGATTTTAAAAGAAACTAGATTAACTTCGAACTCTGTCGGGGTTTGTTTTGTTTTTTTTTCTGTCGAAAATTCACGAACTGGAATTTTCGATGAAAAACACTATACGTTTCTTTAGGTTTTTCATTTGTTTTTACTGAATTTGAAAACGTTTGTTTCATACGTTTACGAGATTTATTATTTCTTAAATTGTTTTTGATTTAGGAAAAAAATATGTAAAAGTTTTGAAACGTAAAAACTATGCTTAGTCTGAATGTTTGTTAAACACAGTACTTGTTTATTGTTTTGATAAAATTTGCTGCATTACAGTACTACTTATCTTGTATATAGTGTTTGTTAAATACAGTACTGTAATGTTATTTTTGTTTATTAAATACAGTAAATGTATACAGTTTCTTTTACTAATAGCTGTCTTTTGTTTGTTTCCTCAGGTGAGTCAAAAACCCAGTCACTTCCCCGAGCCTTTGCACCTCAGCTAAATCTAGACCCAGACCCAGACCCAGACTCTGAAGGTAGGCTTTGCTTTGTTGCACTTCATATTATTATTAGAAATTATATAAATAGTGTACCCGAAAAGGAACTTACAACCCGACGTAACCTCTTTGTAACTGGAGAAACTGAATTTTGTTTGCTGCCATGTCAGCAAAATTAAACGAAGCAGATGACCGGGAGGAGAACGTAGCGATTCGAAAATGTTTGGACACGGTTGATAAGTAACGAACTATTATTTATAGGTGGCTGTTTTCTGTGCAAAATAACAACTTTTGTGTACTTCAATTTGGATTTTTATGAAAGGATACAGTTGCCAGTAAAGGATACGTGTAACACTGTAATACGTTTTCTTACTTAGTCTAACGATACTGACAAACCGTGTGTTTGAAAAATTCCGATTCAGAAACAGTTGTTAAACTTCAAAATAATCGGGCGACATTATAGCCTAAGAGATACGATGGAAAGATTTTTTCTGTAGAATTTTACATGTAGCCTTTTTTGTAGTCTGTGTACAAAATTTCAAACAAAAACAACCACAAATAAAGAAGGAATTAACTTGACAAGTAAAGAAAATAGTTTTTTTCACGATTTTTGTAAAACTGTTCAGGCTTTAGCTTCCCTTGTAGATGAATAACAAAATTTAAGAGGAATTTCAATTAGAGTACAATTAATATATTGCACAGCTGTCTCGCTGACGTGATGGAAACGAAATTTGAAAAAAGTAATAATGTATAAAAAAGTAATAATATATAAAAATGTAATAAGTAATAATATATGTTACGTAGCCAATACGAACTTACGCAAAAATCATACTTGGCACAAAAATTGATTTACTAATACCAGTTAATTCACCGCTAAGCCAGTTAATTTTTGTAGCAGTAATTTAATAAAAAATAGTTTAATGTAATAAAAAACAGTTATATATTCTTTAAGATTTCAAGTGACTAAAAATCTTTTAAACGGTTAAACGGATTTTGTTGAAACAAAACCAATCAGTTTTTATGTTAAGTTAGAAACAAATAGAACCAACACACACACACACACACACACACACACACACACACACACACACACACACACACACACACAATTGTAAAATGCTCCCGTAAAAACCGATTCATGGTTTCTGGCCTTTTTACCGTGATCCGCTCCTATAGTTTGCAATGGAAATTCACTAAAAATTATAACATTGTTCAATAGATCAGGATCGATGCACATTTTTTGGTCTTACGGCAATTGTTGCTTTCAATTTAATTATTTAAGTAAATTAATAGGTGTTAAAGTAAGTTTATAAGTGTTTCAATAGCGAAGTTTAATAGTGCTTTACGTAGCAGAACGTTGCCGCGTTACTAAATACGTCTGTACATAATACACAATTACGAACAGAAATTTTAATTTCGTTTCGAAACTTAATTTACTCAGTAATAACGTAGGCCCCCTACTGTATGGTATTTTGGCTGTTAATGCACACAACAGGCTTATATTCTCCTTTGTTACAGCCTTCTGAATAATAGAAACAGTTTTTATTCTCTAATCAATAAACGCCTAATTAACGGCCATTCTTCGAATATCTTCCATTGAATTAAAATTTCTTTTCGATCCGCAACTTTCACGTTTCAATTCGAAAGTTCACAAAAACTTTTCAAGTCCGTTTGTTTCAGGCCTAGGATACAATGTTTTACTTCTTTACTGTTGGAAAGTTATTTTCCAAAGCCTAAACAACTGTGCGGCTAATTGGACAACAATAACAGCGTCGTTGTTGCGTTATTGTTATCGCTTGGCGCTTTGACCTACATTTTAATCTCTGTTTTTTTACAGTTGTATACGTGCGCGCCTAAATACGTTTAACTTAGAATAACTTTTGGGCCTTTCTTATAATTGTAGAAAGTATTGGTAAAATTCTAATCCAGAAATTCTAGCTAAAGTAATCAGTAACTTCATTTGTTCTCGGGTTTTTTTCTGTTAGTTGCAGTACAATTTTCTTTAACTTTAGTTTTCAGTGAGTATTATGTTCGTATAATGTTTTTTTCATTTTTATAGTCTACTGTTGAGCCCTAGAAAGGTAGCATTCAAAAAAACTAAGGTAAGGGTAGTGACACGTAAATTTGACGTACAGTTCGAAAACGTATGATCAGTAACGTATGATCCTGGTACTGTATATTGATATAGAGGGGTGGTTATTTTTGGAAATACATTGTAGAAAAATTGAAGTTTGATATGTTGAATTATTGGCATAAATGTTTGAATTTTTAATTAACGCTATTATGATACCTTCCCAGGCCATCAAACATAAAATTGTTATAATTTATACAAGATCGGCGTATAATTATATAAATTATTAATTAACGCCAATGAACTCCATTCCCCGCCCAGTCTTCAAAATTGGCACAGCACTTGTTAAAAGTGGAATTCAACTTCTGTCGGTCAGTTTCACAGTCCCAGGTTTGAGGTTTATCATACCTTTGCTAGTTCTGCTGTAAACTGCTATATTTTGTTTAAAAAAATATTTTTATTTATTTCAGTTAGATTCAACATTTTAAAAAATAAATAGGCTCTAATTAAAAAAAAACAAAAAAAAATGATAAAAACAAAAATTTTATACACAAGTGAAAAAGAACATAGTTTTTATAATTTTATGATAAACGATTTATTAATATATTTAACAGTTTAAAAATACCTGTACTTGTTTAATTTAATGTGTTATTAAAAAAATATTGTTACTTTTTTTTACTGAACGTCCAAACTTTATGCCGGTTAGATTAATGAGGACGAGGGATCGGTGTTAACGGTAAGGGAAAAGAAACGGGAGCAACTGCGGCTCGAACTAAGAACCTTTAGGTGCGCAGTTGAGTGACGCAGCGGAATGACCGTTCTTTACTACATCGACCACCGAGCCATAATGTCACCATGTTTTATCTCTAAATAACTAACTAAAATCTTCATCATTATTTATTTTTACACTAAAATTAACTACAATTTCTACATTGAACACTAAAAGATATAAAAGAATAGTTTTCCAGTAAAAAACAGAAATTTGACAAATAAATATAATGCTATTTGTGTCACGTAAAATGAACGCACGATAATGTACGTTTAGAAAGAAGGTAGCGACACGTCAACCAGACGTCTGACTTGTAAGAAAAAATTAATCACAAAAACCATTCGAAAGTACACCTGCTCCACAATGCTGGCTGCTTGAGGCACTGATAAGAGGGGGAGGGGTTTGAGTGAATTGTATTAGTTAGGTTTGTGATTATTTCTTTTATATACGTTAATATAACTTACACTACCTTTCTAGGGTTAAAAAACATAAATGATTATCGTTATTAGTTGTGTGAGTACGTTATATCGACATGAACCAGCGCGATGTTTATTTGCTTTACATTCAGAGCCCAGAGCACACTCAGCAGTCGGCCAGCACAGAAACCTGATGACTGTGTACAAGAACAGCTTAGCAAGTTGAGTGCAAGAAGGGGCAAACAGGTCGTAACATGAAAAGTACTAAACACCCATGGAATTGCAACTGCGTAACTACAGTACTGGGTCTAGGTTTTATCATGATTATCTCTACTAGCTCTTTTTTCAGTAGTAATTTTGCAGTAGATAGTAGATCCTACTTAGAAATTGCTACTTTTTTTACTTTCACCTAATTAATACTACGTATGCCTTTTTTCAATGGAAAAGTGATTCTGAAAAGTGATTGGAAAGAGTTCAAAGAACAGTAGACCTCGCAGTACATTCTTAATTAATATACAAAGCGTTTGCAACTTTTCCTTATTACAGAGTCGGACGTTAAACACAAAAAAAAATATTACAAAGTCAGAGTTCGCAACTTTTCCGTGTTACAGAGACAGCGCTTGAAATTTTTCCGTGTTACAGAGACAGCGCTCGCAATTTTTCCATGTTACAGAGACAGCGCTCGCAACTTTTCCGTATCACAAAAACAGCGCTCGCAACTTTTCCATGGTACAGAAACGGCATTGCAACTTTTCCGTATCACAAAAACAGCGCGCGTAACTTTTCCGTGTTACAGAAACAGCGCTCGCAACTTTTCCGTGTTACAGAGGCAGCGCTCGCAACTTTTCCGTGTTACAGTGACAGCGCTCGTTACTTTTTTCACCAAATTTAAAAAGTTTGATTGGAAATTTTATGCGCTTTCTCCATGAAGTGGTCAAAATTAAGATAGGTCTCATTCAATTCAGTTTCAGGTCAATGATGCAGTCAAATCAGTCAGTGATTCAGTTGAGTTAATGATAGGTCTCAATTCAGTTAGTATTACAGGAAGTAACTATCAACTGCACTATCAACATTGAATCAGAACCCGCCATCTTGAAACGGAACTGAATTTGAAAAAGTCTTAAAGTACGTCTTTCGAGCTTTGACTTTCTTACCATATTTCAAAACAGTCGGCCAGAACGTATGATTACAATTGCGACACTCGTCGTTAAATCAGAAGCTGCTATTTTAAAACAGAACTAAGTAGGCAAAAATGTTACACATACGTCATTGGGGCTTTATTTAAAATAACTTCGTACCGAATTTCAAAACAATCGGTTAGTGCGTTTTGCTAAAACTGCGTACGCTCTTTATTGTATATCGGAAGCCGCCATATTGAAACGGAAGCTAATGAGGGACATTTTTCACGTACCCTACGTTGTTTTGGCTTTATACAGTGTACCTCAGTAAAAAATTTCAAAATAATGCGTTTGGCCCAAACTGGGTAACAATCAGACACAAAACTTCGCTCTGTCAATTAACAGAATACGTTAAGGAGGCTGTGTTATTGCGAGTAGGCAGAATGACGTCACGTTGTCATCACGTTATTCTTCAGTACTTTTATTGTCAATGCCATTCGCATTCCTGGAACGGCCTACACACTATTGGATCGAACTTTGGGCGTGACAGTTGGTTTTTGCAACGGTTAAAATGTTTTGATAATTTTTTTGTGAAGCGTAGCCGGAGCTTCTTTGTTAGTATATCGTTAACCGTTATGGTTTTATTGTTGTCCTTCACAAATTGGAGAATAGCGACAGCATATCGCTATATTATCATATCGATAATGTAGCTAGTTAGCGTTGCTGAATGTTATGGCCTTCTAATTTCTACCCGTGGTGAGATAGCGTTGTTATAATTAATCATACATTCCCACAAAAAAGTACGTTGTCTTTCGATATGAGGTTTTACCGTGGCTTTTTATGAAAGCCTCATCAATTCGCAAATGTTCCAGTTAAATGTTTCACACAAGTTAACATTGGTAAATATTTTCTCTACTGTTAACATAGTTACAGTTGTTATTGAGAAAAACTGATTTTGAACAGAACGTAAAAAAAAGTTTTCTTTTGAATAGTTAAAAAGTTATTCTTTGATATGGATAAACTATATGTACGCGGGAAATAAATATCTGTTTATATCCAGTGCACAGACACTCAGCGTATTAATATCAAAGTAAACTTTTTTTTTAATTTGGACTCAGCGGATGTGAAAATGTAGGCCGTATATCTATCAAAATCTGAAGATTGGTTTTTCCGACTATAAGCTCACTTAGTATTGGGAAAGTTAAGTCCAATAACGTACAATTTTAATTGGAAAAACTATGAACAGACACAATATATGTACCCCAAAATACTGGAACTACAATAACGAGCATATGAATATTAAAAGCGATTTTAAAATATTTCATCTATGAATTTTTGTATCTGTTTTCTCATAGTTATAAGTGTTTCAGCTTTTTTTTCCTAAACTTGCACCAAAAATGATTCTTAGCTTGTTTTTTATCAAATATATAAGACTATAAATTTCAACTCGTTTTAATTAAAAATTCCAGGTTTCTGAGCACATAATTAAAAAAAATATTGCAATATTAAAAGTAAAGTACACTTTTTATGGTAATGTGTCTACTATTTCAAAAAACCATATTAACTTTGCATTATAAAAATTATTCAACCGATTTCATTGGGAAAACAATATTGTACTGTATTAAAGTCATTATTATTTACTATGTAGTTCCAGCAATTACTACTGTAAAGGACAGCGCTAGTTGAAAGCCAAAGTTGATCAATTCCTACCTAGGATGCGCTAGTAGCGTTCATACTGTTTCTTACCGGAGCACCTAGATAGCGTTAGTTGCTAAACTCTCAATTGTGGGTACAATTATTTTCATTTTATGTACTGCCTTGGTTTTTGTTTGTTTATTATGATAAATTAGCTAAAAATAACAATGATAATTAAAGATTTTTATATTGCAGTGACCTAGATATTCATTGTTATTGAGAGAAGTTAATTTTCTAAAGTAGAGGAATTGTCAAATTTCAGGGTTGTTATTGATATTGTTTAAATAACTTTTTTTTTAATGAACCTGTTCAGTAATACTTGTCATAATATGAATCGGTTAAACTTATGTTTATTTCAGTTTTGTTTGATGCTTCTATGGATTGCAGTTAATCAGCCAATACAATTTCTTTAATAAGATAATCTTATTATCTTTCACTCTCCATGTAGTTGTAGTGCGTGTTTTTTTATGTCTTGCCAATCTATTCCTTTTGTTACCATAGGTTATTACAGTGCTGCATTACAAGCCTTCATGTCATATAAACTAGACTTTAAAGTAGTTTCTGTAATTTTCTCTTGGCTGTTATTTTAATATTAGACTGATAGTTTATTTTATTTTATCTATTAATTGCTGTTATATCATTTTCATTCTCATCATATTCTGTTTAATTAAAAAAAAGCGAGTTACAAAGCCCCAAAATATAGTGAAGTTTATTGTTCTGTCAGTTATTGTTCAAAATGTATCGTTGTTCGTTATCAGATTGGCTCATAGAGCGCAGCACAAGCGAACTACTCAGTAAACCATTTTATTATTCATAGCCCAAGTTACGTTCTATACAACTAATGAAAGCGTATTAATTATTTCACACAAATATCCAAAGCCGCTGAATGTCTTCATTAACCCAGACTGTTATGTTTACAGTTAGACAATTATTTGTCCTTTCAAAAATTAAATGGCTTGTAGTGAAATGGTTTTTAAAGATTAATGCTACGTTTTCGTTATTTATAATGAACATAAAACTAGCCATACTTATGTTGTAAATAACTATGGCTATACGTTATAGAACAGGTTAGGTTAAACTAGCTAATTTACAATTCGTTTAGCGAGCTTTATAATTTCTACATTAAAACTGTTGGTGATAATAGTTTTTTAAAGAATAATTACTATGTTTTTGTTTTATTTTTTTATCAGTAAACTATTATTATACTTTAATAGCAAATAATCTATTTTAATATTACTAGAAATTAATTTGATAATTTAAAAATTCAGTTAAGGAACTTCTATAGATTAGAACTTAATCAATAGTAGTTGATGAACAGTGAACAGCGGCCTACAACTAACAGAATGATTTTATCGTGTTACCCGTAATATAATGTGAATATTTGTTGCCTATAGAAAAAAAAAATTCAGTTAGAATTAAAATTTTTGTTCGTGATTTCAATTAGAATTAATGATTTAAAAGTATCGAAATACTTGATTACTTGTTACCATAACAGCAGTCACAATGTTAATTTATACGGGAATGATTTGAAAATTTTATGACCAATGTTTTTACCTCTGATAGAAAATGTTCAAAATTTCAATTAAAACCGTCAGAAAACAAAAGAACAGTAAATAACTAAAAGGTTTTTCTGTGAACGCTTTGTACGTAGATTTGTAACATCTTTAATGACATAACTTAAAGTAATTCCGTTATAATTTATTGCTAGACCCTCTAACTACCCTAATGGTATATGGGGTATAATGTTTGGAAAATTATATTTGTTTATATTAGGCCTACATAGTTGCTGCTAATCTGGTCATTGTCTTTTTAACAAATTTTCATTTTGAAATTTTGGAGTGATCATCATGTTAGACCCAGACCCCTGGCCTTGAAATGGTCATTTCCAATCCTGATAGCTAGATCACGTTTGCTTGGCAATGGCGAGAGAAGTTCGCTCTCCCTACAACAAGTTGTTTCTGTTCATACATTTACAACATATGAAATGTAAGTGGCTTTATTGCGTCTTGTCTAGATGCACGTTTTGAGGAATCGTTAAAAGTTATACACCGCGCGCGTGTGTGTGTATAGTGTTTTAGTATTAAGCTTTCATAATTTTGGTTCGATTTGATTCAAACTTGTTACAAAAATCGATTTCGATCTTGGATAAGTTCGTTATGCAGTAAAATACTTTTATCGGCATTTAATGAAATTATAATTTTCATTGTCATAATCAGCGCATTTTAAACTTAAAATTACATTCCAAATACACCCCGACTACCTTCGGATTCATTTTCGTATTTTCAGTGGAATCAATATTTTAAAATGCTAATTTATGCGCAATTTAGCGTTGTTTATAATAATGAAATAATTGTTTATGCACATTTTATTTACGCTAGCACAACAAGTGAAAAGACAATGATAGTGCGTTAGTAAAAAAACCGGAAGTGAACGGAATGCGATAAACAGTAAAATAAACACTGTTACCCTCTCCCACGCCGAGTGGGTTGCAAGTTGCAGCAGTGCCGCCGTGATATCTGATAGTAATTATCGCTATCTCGAGCAGTGCATGTGCATAATAAAAGCCACTAAATACTCACCTTCCCATTAGAGCCTACATTAGCGCTGAACAAGAAGCGGCATCTGTGCACGCCTTCTAGGTACTGTAGAGTTATGGCGCTACTTTAATTATATCTTAATCGTGACACGCAGCTGTCTCGCAGTCACGATGGAAGCGAATTTCCAAAAAGTAACAATGTCAAAATAATTTTGTACCTTCACTCCAATCGTTTTAAAACTGATTTCATTATCGTAAACATTAATCGGTGTCAAAAACTGTTTGCATTAAAAAACTGTCATATTACACTGAAATTACGAAAATGGACCCTGTCCGCCGTCGAATACATTTTTGTGGTTACAGTGGAATTAAATGAAGATTACAAGTAAAATCAGATTTTCAAAAAACGTGTAAGGTAAAGAAAATATATTTTAATGGAATGTATTTTGTTTAATACACTAGTTAAAATTTTAATGGATTGCCAGCTTCTTTTAAATGGTTAAACGGATTTTACTGAAAAACTAACTTGTCCGAAGTGTAACAGTAATCGATTGTTTGTGTGTCAAGTTAGAACCAAATCGGATGGAAATTGTGAACGCTAAATGATAATCCATTGAATTTAAACGCACTAGAAGTACAGACACCATTATAAAAAGTGCGCTCGATATTAGCGGCTGAAGTCCAAGTCGACTATGTACCGACACGAACGCTGCAAGCTGCAAGGACAGGGGTTGGAGACGTTTAAGAAAATCAGTACTATTGTGTATTTAACTGTTGTTGAATACTTTGCCACAAGATGCCACAAGCAGCGAGCGTTCACATATCTTCACTCACATATAAGGGTTATCATTCTACTACGTTACTTTCAGTTGCTAAAACACACACACACACACACACACACACACGTGTAACAAAATAAACAGCAACTGTAGCACTAAATAGTTTATACTTACCCGGCGGAGACAGCTGAGGCGAGCAGCTGATGGACTTAGCTCTAGCTCATCACTCATCTACCCAAGATACACATTCACTAGCGTACATAACCTAGCTAACTCTAAAGTGTAAAGTGACCCGTGCTGGTGAAGCGAATGGCACGGGTCTAACGGTGTATCAAACAGAGCTCTGGAAGACCTGGCGACCTCCAAGTGTACCTTAGCCTTACTCTTGCATGCGGAGCTGTGTGTGGGCGGACATAATTTCTCTAGCTACTCGTGTTCCCATGACTAAGAAAATAAATAGGATCAGCGGGATCTCACCACACATAAAAAAAAACTGACCAAATGTAGCAATGCCTCCTTGGTAAGGGTCACGAAGATAGGACAATTGAAAGGGAATTAGCAGAGCACACCTCAGTAATGAAGTGGGAAGTCACCAATTAGAAGCGGGGGGTTACAAAGGATAAATGCTTTCCAAATCCTGGACTTTATGAAAAGACTAGGGTTAGAAAAGGCCCTGTAACTGAATAATTTAGTATATAGAAAGCGGGCACAATAGATTTATCATTGTCGGAGTGCAATAGTAACCCTAACAAGTCATTTATTTATATGACATATTTATATAGTATATATTTAATACTAATCGCTGAAACCCGGAGGGGTGCAGACTAGCTGCACCTATTGAGAGGATTTAGACGTCCCTCGCGGTACCCGAGTCTAACACACACTTACACTTACAAAAAAAAAAAAACTACAACACTACACTTACATTTAGGGAGGCAATACTAGCCTCAATGTGCTTTTCGCCTTAAAATAATAAAAAAACCTAATCGCTGAAAGCAAGAGTAAATCGAAATTATTTTCGAATTAATTTTAACTTTAACAGGCCGCTATTTTGAACACGGCTAACCTTGAAACCTGTGTGCCTTACAGTTTTTATGAAGTTTTTGTGTTGGTCCAAAACATTTTAGAGCCAGATGAAACCGTTCTGTTGTTCTTGCAAAATATAGCCTACACTTATAGACTTAAAAAGACGGAAATTTTGAAATGTTACAGTTTAATAGTAGGCTACTGTCTCTGGATATAAACTTACTAGAATGATAACCCTTCTGAGAGACATGTGAGCGTTCGCTGCTGATGGCATCTTGCGACAGAGTGTTCAACTACAGTTAAATAGAAAATAGTGCTGTCTATTTTCTCAAACGTCTTTTCCCTTGTCCTTGCAGCGCTCGTAGCAGCAGATAATCCAATTACTTGGACTTTAGCCTCTGATACCGATTTGTAATGGTGGTTGTACTTATAGTCCATTAATATTCAATGGTACTGTGCATACAAAGGCTCTTCAGATTATCATAATTTTTGCATTTTATAAACCCCCCGTAATAAAAAATAAACAATAATTTACATCCGCTCTTGCCACTAATTACTTAATAATTTAAAAATGTAATATTTGGGTTATTACTGCAAAGTATAACAAAACAGTTTTAAAAACACAGTTAAATAAGCTACAATCAGTTTTTTGTAACTTTAGTAAATCAATAAACAAGAATTAAAACACTTTATTAAGAAAACGATGTTTTAATAATTTTTAAAACGAACATTTTATGAAGATTTTTTTGTGAATATGTATATCCTTACCCTCATTTAATAAAACATCCCCTCTGACATGGTTATGTAAATTTTAAACGACATTAGAGGATTAAATGACAAGACGTTGCCCAAATATATCAATCAACAGACGAGTGCAGTCTACGATTTGTTGTAAGTGGGAATTATTGTTTAAACAATCGTGAATGGAGTCATTAGCATTTGGAGGGGGATAAGGGAGGGGCAGACAATGCGCCCCTATAACGTTATTGACTCACACTTTATACCAGTTAAAGCAATTGAACTAATAACAAGTATAGCCAGAGCTAGGTCTGATCATTGTAGAAGTCAAGGTCAAGCGGACTTACATGAAAGGTGCAAGTCTACAAAAACAGTTAAATACATATTTTTTTCGTTTAACGTCCGACTATTGTGTACACTTGAACTAACGCAGACGATGGGATGATTTATAGCGTATGAAAATGCCAAGTCCAGACTGGGAATCGAACCCGAGACCTCGGGGTGAAAGTCTAGTACGCTATCAACTAGGCCACCGAGGCGGCAGTTAAATACACCGTAAGTGTTACAGTAATCTGTGCACTCAACTGTCTCGCTGACGTGATGGAATTGAATTTCCAAACATTTAGTAACGCAAACATGTGTTGTATTTCATAGAGCGGTAACTATTTTATTATAGTATCTTTAAAAAAATTGTTTATACGCTTTTCCAGTAAAATTATGTTTAAAAATATCATTGATTTCATTTATACAAATTTTAACTCTGCGATGGAAAAATCAAATTTTCAAAACAGTGAAAAATGAAAAAAGTTGCGTTTTTTTAAAAATTGGTAGTTGTTATTGGTAGTTGAAGGAGTGTATGAAGAAGTACGTCACTCGATATTAGAAATTCAAAAGAAATTCTGATATCTTGAAAACAAAAGGTGATTTCTAAACTGGTCGCGGCTTTCTGGTCCGCTTAGAAATCTGTTACAAAATCATAGTGCTGTAATAAAGCAATCACGTTTGTGAAAATAAGTTCCAGTATTATAGAAGATCCAAAATGGTCGCCAAAACTAGGCTATCAACTTTGTCAAAATTCAGAATTGACTACCTGACAATCATTGACGGTAGTTTGAAATTAATAAAAAGTGATGCAGTTAACATAATATATGTCAAGTAACAGTTAACTTGAGTTATATGAGCATATATTAAAAAACCTAACGGACCGATTTTGATAAATTAAAAAAATAAATTTTGCAAAATGTTTGTATCATTATATTTTAAAAAAATTTTATGAACAGATATCGATTTCAAGTTTTAATAGTTTCCCTCTCTTCAGGTTCTTTAATAAAAGAAGTAAATACATACAGGCCTAGTTTTAAACTTTTCTTTGGAAGTTATTCTGTCAAAATTTCATAAATAAATATTGATAAAGTACGCTTGAATCAATTACATAGCCTAATTCTAATTATTAATAAATATATTTATCACCTTATTTTAATAATTTTATCCTTAGAACCAATCGTTCATTCAATTTTTAAAACAAAATTATCCAGTTGCAACTTAGGCTAAACCAGCCAGTGTTATCTGGTTTTGGAGCTGCAGCGGAACACCAATCACCGGCTGTCCCGGCCACCTGCATGCCACCTGTGCACCTGCCGCCCGCCTGTCCCTCTATCAATCCGCGTTTAATTGTACTGCTTTGCTTTCAGGTTCCATTCTTTACCTTCTCTCAAGATACCATCTGCTCTGATACAAAATCTTCTGACTCCAGTTACAGATTTCCGTTTTATTCGTTTAAACTTGTTTCTAATTGGATCTACAGAAAAACACCCGTGCTGTGCGATCCTGAAACAATTTCAATACGAAGAAACAGGTTTTGTCCAAAATCAGCTGTTCCGTGAAGATAAAACAGTAACATTGCTACACCACTGCTTGGAATTTTTTTACAATTTTATGGGTTGTAAATACAAATTGAAGGCCTAATAAATCTGATTGGATTTTTATTCTGACTTTCAAAAAACGTTTTGTGGCTATATTTAGCGTATAACCTGTATTTAATTAACTTTCGCTGAAAAATGAACTAAGGAGTTGTCATTATCGAAAGTTTCAGTAATGATCGCTGTTCTAGAACTCGTTTTTAAATAGTTAAAATTCTGTGCGCACGTGAGATTAAATCATTTTGATTAAATTTGTTATGTATGTCGTTTACGAATTGCACGTTACTAATTAAAAAATGTTTTATAACCTTTTTATAAGAAAAAACTAAAAAAATATTAAAAAAGCATTAAAGATTTTGATAAAAATTGTAAATTTAGTCCATGAGTATCTTCACAATAAGAATAAGGTCCTTGTTTCATAGAGTAAACATAACAAGTAATGAAGACTTTTTTTAATTCTGTCCATCAGATATTGCAATGTACCTGTTGTGCCCGTTGTTGAATAATTAGAAATAGAAACGCCTTGTTTGTACTTACAAACTCACCCTATCTGTATAGAGCCGTGCGTCTCCTATGTGAAAAGATTTTGGTACAGCTTAATAAGGTTTCATGGCAAATAGTGTTGGGAGTTTTGGATATTAGAAGGGTGGTATGGAATACTGACTTAAAAATATATCTAATCGTAATTCATGGTCATTGTAATTCCTAACATCTGATAAACACTATAATTTTTGTGTGTAACGTTGGCAGTACGAACTGCCCTTGATACTGGCCGTCGGTAATCACTTTCAATCAACGATTTACACAATCGTCGCAGATTAGAATGTCCGCACAGTAAGGCCACGTGACCTTTGCCTTCCTCCTTCACTCCTTCACTCCTTCAGCAATAAATATCACAAAAGCGTTGCTAACACGAGAGGCGGAGGCGTGGAACAGAGCAATTGTGTGGCGTTGCTCGGGGCCATAAAGCAACCTGGACACAGAACCTTGTTCTAGACTTTGAGATCACAGTTCAACAAAGGACAATCTGTTCAATTTATTTTGTAATCTTCAAAGTTTGCAACGAATACAGCGTGAGATATAACCACAATTATTAAAAACAAAGTGACACAGTTTGTTAGATTTTTAATACGGAATGTTTCATTGTCTTACTATACGAAGTGTAGAGGAAGTATTGAGACCGTTAAGAAAAAACGAATATGAGATTTTCATGGATCTATGTTTTCAGGGCCTCGAGTCCAAGAAAGTGGTTTTATGTAGGCGTACTGAGATGTATCTTTGTGCCACCGCTGGAGACTGAACTTATTGGCCGATTATAATTACATTTGGCTTAAAGTTTTAATTTGCCTATATCATGAGAATTTTTAAAACCGTTTTTTAGTAAAAAAAACTGTTAAAAATACTGAAAATAATTTTAATTTCAACTGAAAATATTGCATGCAGATCCAGAGGAAACTATGTTAAATTGCGTTTGAATGTGCACACGTGATAACTCCAGTGCTGCAGTTTTCAATCCAAATTGCGGTCTGTACAGCAAACTACCTGGTGTTGCGTCATCTTCCTCCAAGGCAGCATGGCGCACTTGGTGAACGTAACGATACAAATGAAGTTTATCTGTAATCATTTGTTACAAAGTTAGAAATGGTTTAAAAGTACAAAATTTTGTGTCGCACTGACTTGCTTTTTACATGTTCCTCTGTTTTTCAAATATTATTACGCTAAGAATTCCGATCGGTTTTGTACCAAAAATTAGGACCTGCTTTATTGAAACTACATATGGGGTTCGTGAGAACATCACTGAACTCTCATACCTCATATTTTTTCCATTTTAAGGCTTTACAATAAAATAAAACTGACCAAAAACCAATAAAACAAAATTCCAGGAGCAGTATAAAATGTACCCGAGAGAGTGCAGCACAATGAAAGAATAATAATTCTGTAGGTACCCAAAACAGCTGATTGCAAAAAAACATTGTTGAAAGTAATATTTCAAAGTAAAGTGTTTGAAAGTAAGACAATCTAGGCCAATCTAATATGTAAGTGTTATTAAATAAAAGACTCTTCATTTAGTAAACAGTAAATACTGAAGGTTAATTTAGATAGTAATGTAAAATCCTGTTATAGTGGGTTTCAGTAAGGTGCAGTGTTAGAATTCAGTTATTAATATTATAGGTTATAGTTTTAAATGCTACAGTAGAACAAAGTAAGGTTTGTTGAATTAAATAACGTAAATGTAATGAATGACAGTGCTTTATACGAGGTGCACTTTATTGCACTAGTAAAACGTTATGACTTCAAAACTTGCACATAAAATGTAAAATTATTAAAAAAAACTACTATTTTTGATAACCTAAAAAAATTACTACAAACAAAAACAAACAAAAAGAGATTAATGGAAGTGGTTTTGTAAATGCACAATTAATGGCGTTTAAAGATAAAAGGAATCAAGTATTAGATGTAAATACATAGTGCACAAAGTTCCTTGCAAAATACCTGTGCTGTTTCTTCCGAAAATCATGTTCCGATACAATAGACAAAACATGAAAGTCAGTTTATTTCTTTAATTAATTGGTTTTTCACAGTTTTTCATATAGGCTGTATGAAGATCCATAACTGAAATCAATGTACGAAATTCGAAGTATAACAAATTTAAAGTTTGACAGAGAATTGAATAAAACAAACTCCGAAGGCGGGCATAGTTATTTTTTCCAATTTATTCCCGAACCGTAAATTTATTTTATTTTGAATTTGGTAAATTGAATTGTATTGATACTTTATTAAAAAACCGAAGAAAATCCGATGAACCGATTTTGAGAAATTGAACAACTTTTCAATTTCTTGTCGCTACTATAGGCTCTGAACCGGATTTTTTGTAACATAGAGTCCCATATTTTTTTTTTATTTGTATCGTGTTTTAGGGCTGTTTGTGATGTTGGATTTTGCGGGACGTATGATGCGAGAATATGTTTATTTAAATATATAATAGAACATTTTGCTGCTCGTCGTAAGTCTCATATTAAATTAATTATAATTAAAAATGACTGTTTCCGTCCTGGATCGAACCGGAGATTTTGCTCGTGTGAGGCGCGCGTGATAACCACTACGGAAACTTCGAATTGAACAATTTAATTATATGAAATAAGTCTCTAATTTAATGTTGGTAGTTAAATTAAAAGATAAGTTGTTTTATACTAATTCGTAAAGATCAACTGATTTCATTTTTATTGAACAAGGGATAGACATAATAAGTTTTAGGTTATGTTGTTAAAAACTAGCTATGTTAATTTGTCGTGTTTTCGAACAAATTATCGTAATTAATACACAAAAGGAAGAGAAAACATGATACATAATTTTTATTTTTGCTTTAATAACAAACATTTTGTTTGGATAATTATCCGTTAAGTAAAATGTGTTAAAATCTGTTAAAATTAAAGCCGATTTTGAAAAAATCATATCCAATTTTTTAAGTGGCTTTCAACCAATAAAATAAATTCTTTTCCGTAATGTAGGCCTATTAAAAAATCGGCTCGAGATGTGGCCTAACTACATCTTCTTGCTAAATTTATGAAGTATTCGTTTTCTCTCCTCCAGCATGCGCAACGGGAATACATTCAGGAAAAATTACGTTTTTGGCTTAGGAGACCTGAAAATATTTACACACCCGATTTTTGTAAAAATGTTTTCGTTAACATCAGATATTTTCTAAACTTTTTGTATAGTGAGAAAGAAAAAATAAAATATTTGTGTACTGGTGCCAGCTGGTACTGGTGTACAGAGGGTACTGGAAGCGTATTGTAAATTATTTATAGGCCATTCATTCCACAACCCTTTCCCCGGAGTTGGTTTTCTGTTATGATTAATTTTAAATATGTATCACCTTATAATTAGTTCACTGCCTGCGCAATTAGTTGGTTTCTGTCTCCCAAAGCCCATCCACTAGGCTTATAAATATAAGAAGATAAAACCTTATAAATATTTATTTTATGAAGCCATAATTTTTGCCCATCGATTTTTGGGAGGACAAAGTATTAATAAGCTAGATAATGCTCTATTTTGAAAAAAACAACAATAATTTAAACAAATTAGACAATACTTTCCTTACAAAGTATAGGCGTACGTAATTTCTTTGCTCCATTAAATGGACTGATGCCGGTTTATTCCGAAGTTCAGTTTTAAAGACTGTCAAAAAAGTTAAATATGATCACCACAATAATAACAATTGCCAGTAATTTCCTCCACAATTAGAATAGGTTTGTGTGTGAAGGAAGGTAAAAGAAAAATACAAAAACGTTTTGATTTACTTGCATCGAATCTTAACGGAACTCTTCAAATCGAATAACTGTTCTTGTTGTTGGTGGCCAAAGTTGTGTATCATTAACTCGAAGCATGGTTAATTAGGATTACTTATGACATTTTATATATCATTACCGAATTTCCAATTCAGAATGAGCTATTGGAGCTGCCATTATGTTAAGACTGAAAACCGGTCCTTAAGATGAGCTTTGTTTCGAATCTTTTTTATCTTAAAACGTTTTTGATAATCTGGTTTCACCAACGAAATCTATACTAATTAATTAGCACTTTAAATTTCATTGAAAAACAAAAACGAATTTGACGGCTGCCGGGATCCACTTTCGTATTTTCAACTAGTCTATATTTAAAATCGGTAAAATGTTAACATTTATGCATATTTTATGCATAATTTATGCATATTTTAACAATGCGATGAGGAACCCAGAATTTAAAAAAATTTAATTTAAATAAATTGCAGTTAATGTTGTTACTGAAAGGAAATTCGCTTCCATTACGTCAGCGAGACATCTGCATGCCGAAATCATTAATTTTCCATCTTCATTGCAATATAAATTCCAACTGATATCTTATTTTGATAAAATCACCCTCAACAAATTAAATTTTGCCCATCTACGAATTAAAATGTAGATACATTCCAAAACAAAAAGTGTGTGTTAGATATCATTCCACAAAGATCTTTCTCTGAACCTATCTAAAAACGGAAAATCAACATAATTTATCAACATTGGTTTGTCAGATTTTACTTAAGTTTCAGTCATATATGGATATTCATAATAACTAAAGGATTTGTTTGAATATGAGAAAGTTTGTCTTGAGAAGAATTTTTCTGCATCATTTGAAGTAAATCATTTCAGTAAAATTCACTAAACTAAAGTATACAAAATGTTTTTTTATTTAAAAAAATTAAAAGTATTGATCGATTGAATTTTGCTTTTAATTAATCAATTACAGTAATATTTTGTTAAAATTGAAACACTATTGGAGCAAGTCGGTGTTCAAGGAACAAGAACGGAGAGTTATTTCTGCTGAACAGTAAGCTCTCGTGCAGAATATAAAAGGTAGACACCCCTTACTCCCTAAATACAGGCGGAATTCAAGGCACGTAGTGAAAGCAACCCCTCACGGAACCGAACCTATCTATAGGCGAGTTCGCGTGCTGTGTCCGAAAACATTTCCGTCTAGCAGGAAAGCCGTGGCAAATCTTAATTTTCCCATTATTCGAAGACACCAACCGTTGTGTTTCCTCTGCTAAAGTGGTCCTATTGTGTCGGAAGGTGTAGGAAATTGTCAAAATTAAAAACAGTAAAAACGTGACTAATAGCGGTCATTAAAAAAATATTCGCTCGACTGTTATGACGGAAAAATGTATAACTAGGTATGCATTATGTCTATGGGAACACTGACAAAAATGTATAAATACATGAATAAAACACTACACAAACAATTTTAAATTGAGTTATGTGTGGAACGAAAAAACCAATCAAAGCTCGGCACAATTTCTAAAAATCGGTTTATTAGTATTTATAAAATTTGGTATTTCCAAAATATTCTTAATGTTCGTAATTGTACGAAATTTTAAATAAAAGAAATTTATGGTTCGAGGATATACGGAGAAAACAAAACTAACCCTTTGGTGAACAGGAATTAGGTTGCCTACTTTTTAATTTGAAATTAACCTAATTACGTAATCTGACGAGCTATGAATTTCCACATATGTTCAAAATTTGTGTAAAATATGCTGAACCGATTTTGAAAAAAAATATTCCGATTTTTTTGGTTTTTTTAACAATTGTTTCCGTACTCTTTACAGGGGAGTTAAATGTGAGAAAGTTTGTGTCGTCTTTTTGCATTATTTATATCTAAAGGTTTTGAAATTCGTCACACAAAAGCGACAATCAACCTTATTTAAGTTTACATTTATTTACCTAAATATATTCAATATGGCGGACATAATATTATACGTTATAACTTTAATTCGATAACGGTTTAAACAAAAAGAAGGAATTACCTGTTAGAAAACCGTTATTTTGAACGGTTTGGAAAACGCATCCAACCATCTGCTTTACTAGAAGGCCTTGGTGATTTTATAAAAAAATAATCCAAGGCCTTATTCAGACTGCAAAATTGCTACACATTAATAATTCGTAACCATCCGCTGTGCGGCGGGCAATTTCACGGAAACGGAAGTAGACCTTTCCTTGAATAAGGATTAATTCTGTGTTAACAACGTGCTTTGTGCAAGAAAACTGCACAAACTTTTTCGTATCCAGACAACTAAACTTTAAATGTAGCTGCTATAATATGATTTCTTTCTAAAAAAAAGTAGGCTACTTGTGTGGAATTCGGGGAGTTACCGACAGAAGCGAAACTTTTGTTAATTTTTTTGCTGAATTAGGGCTGTAATAACTCTAAAGGTTTCTCGCCGGCAAAAATCTTTGCTTAATATATAATTATTTTGAAGATATGTTTACATATATCTTGTTTTGTTTAAATAAATAAATAAGTGAAATAGCTTTGATATTATTTACTATAGTTATAGTAAAAGATCAGTTGTTTTATATTAATTCGTAACGATCTTTACACTGTTGATTTCATTGAACAGCTCAACTGATTTCATTGAACAGCTGATAGACTATAATAAATTTTAAACTTATGTTGTTAAGAAATAGAAATATTAACAACAATTATTATAAACGTTTATATTAATTTCGAATGTATTATAAACGGTTACAACGTGCACGTGTTCTTCAACTAAGTAAAAACACCGAATCAAAGCAACACAATTTTTTCATGTAATACGCCTGTAC
Organism: Callitettix versicolor; assembly: GCA_022606455.1. Classification (NCBI taxonomy): domain Eukaryota; kingdom Metazoa; phylum Arthropoda; class Insecta; order Hemiptera; family Cercopidae; genus Callitettix; species Callitettix versicolor. The sequence goes on from CM040189.1 coordinate 63,280,998, forward strand.
TGTTATTGAAAAGAAGAAAAGGAGCCAGAAATTGAAGGACGAAATTCATTTGCTCTTTCGTTCTATATTTTTAATGAAATCAGCTGATCGTTACGAATTAATATAAAACAATTGATCTTTTACTATAGTAAATAATATCTAATTAGGTTCACGTATTTTTTTATTTAAACAAAACAAAATATTTGTAAACATATCTTCAAACTAATTATATATTCAGCAAATATATCATTAACAAAAGCTTCGCTTCTTTCGGTAACACTCCGAGTTCTCATGTGTACTTTTTGACAATATTTAATAATGCCAGGCCCACGTTCGTGTCATTTCACAAATGGGGAACAAATCAAGTAACTGTACTTGATTAAGTAACTGTACTTAATCCCAACATGTGTAAATCTGTTATCTTTTCAATAGTTCAATATGGCGAACAAATTGGGAAGAACAAAAGCAAAGTGCAGTGAGTTAACAGACGTCAGTGTTACGTAAATAATCGTATTAATCGAAAATATTTTCTTCGAGGCACAAATTGTTTCATTCACTTCACAATCAGTTATTTTTTTATTGAAACCAATTCACTCGCCACGTGTGCGATGGCAAAAGGCAAGGAACTTTACAACTGCAGGTAGGAGATAGGAGGAGCTCTGAGCTCGGCCCTGGCTGTCAATCAGTGAGGCAGGTGTTGAAGCATGTTTTGACATGTTTGGAGTTCTCTTAAAATTCGTTCATTAAGTAGTAAAGATTACACGCGTTACATCAGAATTTAAGCATGGAATTAGAATAGCGGTATAAACTATTATTAGTACTGTTACTTGGAAATTTAATATTTGATTAGCAACTGATCGCTTATATATAGAAAGACCTTGAATTGTAATTATATTTTTGCAGGTAATTAAAACTTTTAGAATGGAAAATAAACAAGTTTATTATATTTGCTTCAAAACAGATTTAACATTTTTATTTAAATTGTTACTGAAAAGAAAATTCTGATTGGCTTAGATGCAGATTCTTAGACAAACCCCTGCTTGCTGTACTTACAATACCCAATCGGTAAAAAGCAATTGTCAGTTTACCGATTGCTGACATTCAGCAACTGAACGTATTGTCAGTTCGGTTACTCAATTATTTGAATACTTGAAAGAGCTAATGAAATCATCTACTAATTGGCAAACATAAAACTTTTCTATGGTTATTTGAAAATTGCATTAATATACTTTTTACACCACCTGAATAAACTGACTGCTGGGGTTGGGGGTGGCAGTTTGCATCCCTCCCCTCACTGCAGGTCACGTATTATCCAATCGAGTTATATATAGGAAGTCGAACAGACTTGATAAGAATACACGATTGTATGTTTTTATAGCTTAAATCACTTTCGTTATATATAGGCTATTTAAACTTTACATGATGTAGATAAAATATAGTGATGACACGGTTTGAAGAATCGTTCAAAAATGTGTACAGAATTTATTTTCTTTATTTTTGAATTTAACGGTGCAAACAATTCTTACCATTCAGTTATTTTCTCAAATATCCGATTCGGAAGTTAATTTTTAAACAAACGAAATTCTGTATATTTTCTATAATCGGTTCATCAGATTTTATTAAAGTTTTTGTCATATATAAAGAATCGTAGCTCAAAAACAGTGAAGCAGTTTAAAAATAAAAGGAACTTAACGTTCAGAGAAACAAAACTCAACAGAGGTCAAAGTTAATGTGTTCCGATTTATTCGTAGACCGTAAATTTGTTCTACTTCAAATATGCTACCGTGGCTTGAGTTATGAATCTACGCCATAACTAAGTAAGACCAAAATTGGTGCTAATCTGATAAACCTATTTTGAGAAGTTTAATCATTTTTCCGTATTTTCGTTGATATAATTTAATTGGATTTGGATTTTTTAAAATAAGTGTATTGATCTATTTATACGTTTCGTTTTATACTGAAAGAATATATTTTTGCACAAAGGTTTAGCCAAAATCCTGTGTGGAAATCTTAATTTTCCTAGGACTTTACTTACAAAAATAATTATGTTAACTATATGTACAGAACTACGGAACGCAATTTTGTTTATTCCACCCGGCTCTCACACTACACGCCTCGCCCAAGTCTCGGCTCGGGTCACGGACACAAATAATTACTTCACCTCCAGATCTGTCTACTCCGAATCCTTCATTACAAAGTAAAGCGATTTTAATTTCTGGACTTGATTGCGTACGTCACGATTCCTGGCACTGCCTTCGTCGCTTTACGCAATCTGGATCACGGATTGCAACAAGCGATTGCTTTATTATTGCTCACTCGATTTTAGCTCATTAAATTATGGACGCTTAATGACAGGCCTAAAGCAATCTTGGAACACATCGAACACGTATAAGAGCCAATCATTTTCAGTATATAGACACGATGCTGGACATCACATACGATTATTTCAATAATATGGGTAACAAGTTAGCGAAATTCAACTCTAGGCATCTAGTTCTCCAATGAAACGCAACTGTAAACCGACTTCTTTACTACAGTTGGATGAGAGTCAATCAATTTAAACGTGCTGTTACTTTCTCGATTACGTGCGGTTCGTAATGTCCTTGTGTCCGGACACACTTTAGGAGGCTTTAAAGAAAGCAGACATTTCGTATTCATCTTTTTATTTTCTGATTACCAAACATATTTCACTTAGGTGTTAATGCAAGATCTTTAAAAATGAAGAAAAGTTAAGGAAAATAATAGACCATGGAACTGTTCAAAAAGCTGGCAGAAAACTAAGGCCAACATCGGAAAAAGGACACCAAGCTAAGTGAAAAGAAAGAAATTCCACTTCAAGAAAAATCTGACACAAACGCCTTCCGACATTGTTAATCACCTAAACTTCAGGACGCAACTGGCAGTAGCGAGAGTGCAGTTGTTTTGGAATTGTAGTTGCTAGTGATGCGCGATTGCGAGATATTTTTACAATCGAGACAATCGACCATTGTACAACAAACATTTTTTTTTGTGTTTAACGTCTAACTATTGCGCACACTTGGGCTAATGCAGACGATGGGATGATTTATAGCGTATGAAAATACCAAGCCCTGGCCGGGAATCGAACCCGGGTCCTCGGGGTGAAAGCCCAGTACGCTATCAAATAGGCCACCGAGGCGGCTAGTGTACAACAAACAATTGAGTAAACTATCGAATCCCACAATCGATAGTTTGCAAACTATCGAGTAAACAATCGAGATATACGAGATGTGTTCAGAAAGTAACGAGAGTTTTAATTTTTTGAACAAGATATTTATTTATTCTTCTACATTGATGTTGTCGCCTTTAAAATAGTTCCCATTGGAGATTATGCACTGGTGCCTGTGCTTCTTCCAATCCTCAAAACACTTCTCAAACTCGATCTTTGAGATAGCCTTTAGTTCTTTCAGCGATGAGCTTTTAATGTCATCTACGGCTGTAAAACGATGGCCCTTTAAGGTTCTCTTTATTTTTGGAAATAGGAAAAAGTCACACGGAACTGGCGAATATGGAGGCTGGGGCATCGTTACAGTATTGTTTTTAGCCAAAAATTCACGAACAAGCAATGAAGCAACAAGCTGGTGCATTATCGTGGTGCAAAAGCCATGAATTGTTTTCCACAGATCCGGACGTTTTTTTTCGGATTGCTTCACGCAAACGGCGTTGAACTTGTAGGTAGTACTCCTTATTGACCGTTTCACCTGGTGGTAGGAATTCATGATGCACTATGCCATTAATATCGAAGAACACAGTGAACGTAACCTTCACGTTCGACCGTACTTGTCGAGCCTTTTTCGGTCTTGACGAGCTAGAATGTCTCCACTGTGATGATTGAGCCTTAGTTTCGACGTCATATCCGTAAACCCATGTTTCGTCACCTGTTATAATACGTTTCAATAATTCTGCATCATAGTTGACTTCATTTAGTGACTCCTGAGCAACTTCCATTCGCCGCTGTTTTTGTTCAAAATTCAACAATTTTGGAACGAATTTTACTTTCACGCGTTTCATACACAAAACATTGGAAACAATGTCATGACATGATCCAATCGATATGCCAACATCATCAGCGACCTCTCTAATTGTGATTCGGCGATTGTTCATAACCATTTTTTCACTTATTCCACGTTTGCATAGGTTGTTGATGTGCTGGGGCGTCCAGAGCGTTCGTCATCTTCAACGTCTTCACGGCCTTCTTGGAAACGCTTATACCACTCGTAAACTCTTTGCTTTACTCATAGCAGGCTCACCATAGGCCTTTGTTAACATTTCACACACTTTGTTACACTATTCCATTTTTTACGCAAAATTTGACACAAATTCTTTGATCCATTTCTTTTAACAAACGAAAATCGCTGAATTCCTAAAAACACGTCTAACCTTAGTGTCTGTCACAGACAAAGTCAACAATGAAAACAGCTGAAAGTTTTATCTTACTTCAAGGGCATGTATTAAGTATTAAGTACAATAATATATTGTATCCTGTTTTTACAATCGCAACAGTCGGCTAAAACATCCGTAATCGCGCACACTCCTGGTTGCACTCTACGACGAGGAGTGCAACTTTCAAGCAACTCTTTACTGACATTCACACGAAATTTGCAGTTGTGGAAGCTGCAGCGTTGCACCAATGCGATAATTACCCGATTTGCGGTAATTTGAGGCTTGCAATTAATCATCAGGTAATGAAAGAAAAGCGAGTAATAGTGGGTAACTTTGGTCTCACCGAGATATACAAAAAATTATCAACAAACGTTACTTTACTCGCACTCCTATTTTAACTACATTATAAGTGTTGACATTTTTATGATTTGTGATAGGTTCATTTTTATGTTCCTCAAGCAGCTCATTTTTAGATCAAGTTAATTTTGGAGAATACTATTTTACTGCTTTTTTTCAATCAGCACAGCGTAGGTTTTATAGCAAGGTAACCGTGGGTACCCGTATTGCTTGGGTCTAAATGAAATGGTTATTAGAATTCACTTAAAATAGTTACGAAAGAAAGTACTGTTTTTTAATCACATTTCAACAAAATAAAATTTTTATGGGTTGAGGGCGTGTGTGATCTCTATGGGGAATTTTTTACTTTGTACAGTTTAATCGAGAAAAATAGTAATTTAGAGATAGGGATGGGTTTGAAGGGTCCGTCACCTCCACAGTATTGTCCTTAGGCTCTTGGGCCCTAAACAACTTCTGCGTGAAATTTAGTGCGCTTATCTCAAAGGATTTTTTTTTATATATTAATTACAACTGAGGCGTGCCCCATCTAGTAATTTTTCTTTATCATTGTATTCACTGTGTGCTGGGGTGCAGCCCGACGGCTGGTCCCAATGTGTTTACGGCCTGGAGAGGTCAATTGGCTTGGTCCTCTTCAGCCTTCTTGTGATGTTGTCACTGCGGCATAGTAGTTGGACAATCTCTGTATTATTATGCTGTTCTAACCTGCTAAAATGCTTAACCGAGAGCTTTTTAATGACTTCCTGAACAGATTCAACACCTAGGTCCTTATGTATGTTTTCATTTCTCACATACCAATGGGCGTTGACAATCGTTCTCAATACTTTATTTTGAAAAACTTGAATAATTTTACTATTGCTTTTTCTTGTACATCCCCAGAGTGGTGCACCATAGGTCCATATTGGTCTTAGAACTTGCTTGTATAGCAGTATCTTGTTGGCTATCGAAAGTTCTGAATTTCTTCCAATAAGCCAAAACATTTTATTGAATTTGAGCTGTAGCTCCTCTTTTTTCTTTTTTACATGCACCTTCCATCGGAGCTTTGCATCGATTGTCATTCCTAGATATTTAGCACTGTTTGCATATGTTATACTCCTTTCGTTTAATATTATTGGTAATGGTTCATATTTTCTATTCGTAAAATTAATGTGTACAGTTTTTGCTTCATTAAGCTTTACTCTCCATTTTTTTGTCCATTGACTTACTGCGTTGGTGGTATTCTGTAATTTCTCTGTGACTTCTAAAATATTGTCCCCAACCGCCAAAATTGCTGTGTCATCTGCAAAAGTTGCTATTGTGGAGTTCTCAGTAACTGGTATGTCTCTAGTGTACAGAAGGTACAGTACAGGGCCAAGAACACTTCCCTGAGGTACTCCTGCATTAATTGTTTTAATTTGTGAGTATTCGAGTTCATACCTAACCCGAAAATGTCTCTCACAAAGGTATGACTTTAAAATTCTGAAGAATTGCTCTGGTAAGTCCCGTTGTAGTTTATGTTCCAGCCCACAGTGCCAGACTCCATCAAACGCCTGCGCCACGTCAAGAAATATAACTGAGCAGATTTGCTTCCTCTCCATAGCTTCCTCTATTATATCCACCACTCTATGAACTTGTTCAATTGTAGAATGTTTTGCCCGAAAACCGAACTGATGTGCAGGTATGAGCTCCCTATCTTCTATAATAACCTTCAGTCTTTTTAAAAGGAGTTTCTCAAAGAGCTTAGATAGTATTGGCAATAATGAAATTGGTCGGTATGAGGTTACCTCATGTAGTGGTTTACCCGGCTTAGGTAACATAATTACTTCTGCTACTTTCCATTGATTCGGAACATACTGTAACCTGAATGCTGCATTGATAATGGACAGCAGTCTCCTCAAGGCTTTCTCTGGAAGTTCTTTGATTATTTGCCCTGTAATTAGATCATATCCTGGAGCTTTTTAGGATGTAAATTCTGACTGATTTCGTTTATTAGTTCTTGTAGCGTTACTGGTCTAATGTCTAGTTTATCTACTTTGTTTACTTTTGGTAGATGTTCATCTGCCGTTTGCCTGGGTAGAGAACGGAATATTTGTTCCAGATGATCTGCAAATAACTCAGCCTTTTCATATGCACTTCGAGCCCAGGTCTCTTCGTTTCTTTTAACTGGTGGTATCTGCACAACAGGTCTCTTGATTCCCTTGGTGGCACGCCATAAGGAGTAGTCAGTGTCTTTTTCAGCTGTTATGTTTTCTAAATATTTATTAATTGTTTTGTTTTTAACTTCTTTTATCAATTCCTTAAGTTTATTTGTTAAATTGTTGAGTCTGCTTTTATTTTCAGCGGTACGACTAATTTGCCATTTTTTTCGGGCTCTCCGTTTCAGGTCTACTAATTGTTTTACTTCAACAGGATAGTATACGTCATTGTTTTTGTTTGTTTGTAGAACTGGCGTACTTTCCCATGCTGTTTGTTGTATGTTCTCTATCAACCTTTCTGTTTCTTCTTCCAGTTGGTATGGGGTTTTAATCTCTGCTTGTGGTTTTATATTGTCGTCAAGGAATTTCCGGAAGAATTGCCAGTTGGTTCTGTTGTTAGTAAGCCTGACTGTATTTTCTTTCTTGATTATTGTGTCACTAATTGTCATTATAACAGGTGTATGGTCTGAACTTAGCCCATCGTAGTTTTTAACGTCAATATATCTGTCTGAAAGGCCTCTGGTCACAAAGAAGTCAATTGTATCAGGTATTTTATTTGTATCATATGGCCAGTATGTCGGCTTACCACCAGAGTGAAAGCTACAGTGGCACTCTTGACCAGCTGCAAACATCTCTCTAACTTTCGTTGTAGTTAGTCTTGAACCCCAATAAGTATTTTTAGCGTTGAAGTCTCCACCAATGATACATCTATTCCTTAGAGATCTGAACAAAGTGATATACTCTTCTTTTTTAATACTATGTCTCGGAGGGCAAATATATTGCTGAAACAGTGAATTTCTTAGTTTTCCCCATCTTTACATTCACAGTTGTTATCTGCATTGATTCTTCTTCGACTCTGACGTTTTCATAGTGTTTCAGATGCTGTTTTATTAGTATTGCTGATCCCCCTCTTGCTCTGTTAGCTGGGTGTATAGAATGATAACAAACATATCCTTTTATTTGTACTCGAGTTTCTCTGGTGAAGTGGCTCTCCGATATCAGGCAGATATCTATTTTTTCTATTTTAAGGAATACCTCCAACTCAGAAATGTGTCACAGCAGTCCATTGGCATTCCAACAGGCTATATTAATCGTGCTGTTCATTCACGGTTTCTTGTTCACTTTACCTGCTCTCGATTCCAGATACTGCAGCTTTGTGAAAATATTCTTATTTATCTCCGTTTGCTCCTCTAATCTTTCCGTCAATAATGTGAGTTTTCTTAGTATATTTTCAATCATGTTTTTGTCGTTGCTTTCATTTGTCTCTTTCCTTCTTGGGTTCTTAACTATTTATCTCAAAAGATAAAAAAATTCTGTTCGGAAAAACACACACAGATAATTTTGATAATTTGCGGGTAATTTTATCTCTGGCTGTGGGTAATTTACGGTTGAAATTGGTCACTGCACCAGTAGATAAAGGGACTATCTCCCTGCACAGGAATACAAGGAAATAGATTTGTCTTGTCATATAATACTGTTGCAGTTCTCGCTATATTGTATTGTTCTGCGGGATGACAACACGGAAGGACTTAAGACAAATCACCTTTTTTTTAATTTAGGAGGCTTTGTATATTGAGAAAATAAAGAACATTACTGTACTCATTATTTCGTGGCAGCAATGGATGTTTAGACAGGAAAATCTAGCAGCGAAACTCTTCGAGAGACAAAATTACGCATGCGTTGGCCCGTGATACTTTGCATACAGCTATGTGGAAAGAACCACGTGATGCCCCCGCGTGTGTTAAGACTTTCTGTAGAGGACATATTTCTCTAGAATTTAAATAAATGATATTGCTTCGCAATAAGTCAGTGCAAAATTTACAAACGAGAAACAAAGACATTAAGACCGAATTAATGAAACCCAACACCTCTATAACTTAGAATTTGTTTGTTTTCCTACAAGGGTAGAAAGTTTACCTTGAACTACCACTAATTGAATGTTAACGGAGCGTTCAAAATGGCGCCCGTGGCCCGACAAACAGGAAATACGTCTGTGTAACACTTTGACAACAAACACCCGCTTCCTGTCTAACAGTGTTGACACCCTCATCGTCATTGTGCCGTGGGAGTCTCTGCTTGAACTTAATCATAGCACTCTACCAAGACACCGTAACCAATAAATGTTAAACGTTTTTGACAAAATGTACACAGATGGCCTATACTTAATACAGTCATCAGCGAATTTCCGATCTATTCATTTGTTTCTAAAATGGGGGTCATTTATGGTTTTGACAACTTTTTAGATTATATACCATATTATTTTATTAAAAAAAACGCTTAAAATCTGTTGGTTTTACTTTCTATTATACAAGTTATAAACAAAGCATGTTGTTTGTTAAAAAAAAACCCCGAATATGCTGTGCACATCGTAGGAAAATAAAATAATTTAACTGATTTTTGTGAAGTTTGGCCACAAGATCTAAATTCCCACGTTCCGTGACTATTTTTTTTAATTGAAAAAATGAGACCCTTTTTTGGTTAAACAAAATTTTAATTCCGGATTGTGTTAAAATCTGATGATTTTAATAAAATTTCATTAAAAATGTATCCAGTACGGAAACAAACTCGTAGGGGCTATATCCCATATAGTCTAAAATCGGCATAATTTATGCAGAAATAACTCTTGACTGTAGAATATTCAGTGTTGTAGGGAATTAAAAAAATTAACAATTCAATAGAAAATCAAAAAAACCCTACAGCAGTGAGATTTGTTTTTTTTTCAATTTATCTTAATTTTCAAACTTCGTAAAATTACTGGAGTTACGGTTTTTCATAAGCAAAATTTGATAAACCGTTTTTGACAAGTTAAGCCGATTTACCAGTTTTTCTGTCAGAAGCCACGGGACCGGTTTTTAAAGAATTAATTGAATGTAAGAAAGTTTGTGATGTGTTAAATTAATACAGTGTTGGGTCTCCTAGGACTAAGAGGACCTTCAGCCCTAATCTTCCTGAGCTTTGTTTTACAGCTCTTGAGACATTTGTCCTCGAGAACTGCCTCAGATCGGTGGTTCTGATTTTAAGTGCTTCTTTGCATTGTTCTCTCTGAGCTGTGTCTGGCTTGTTATTGCTCCTTTCTTTGTTTTCCCTTTGAAAACCGTTTAACCGTAAAAGGCGAAATTTGTCGGTGGGTTTGAAATACGTTGGAGCTGTTCTTTTGGAGGGGAATACAAACGTTGTTCAGTAAAAGAATGTATTTCATTTGTAAATTTTGGAACATTAAAGGAAATGTGCAGTGATACTGCTGGTATTAGGAAAGTAGGTGTGTTTTGCACAAAACACGGTATTTTTTCATTACTTTTTATGATCATATTGTAATTTTTATCGTTGCTGACTTACGAATTTACTGTTGTAATTCATTAAAGGTCCTGAAAGCAGGTAAATATAGGAAATGATAACAACGTAAACACTACTTACAATTAGTTAATGAATGAAACTGTATTTAAAGAAAACATTAATAAGTAGTATTACGTACAGACTGACTTCTGACGTCATCGGTGTGCAGAACAAAGCAGCTGTTTTCGTTGAATAGCTACCGAGTCGGAAAGAAAGTTTGTGCAGTAGTGCTCACTTATTACGAAAGTCGTTGCTCATTGTACCACCTATGGCGATGAAATCCTTACTGGTATCGCACAATTATATCCAGGGGATCCCTAGACTGCCGTGTCAACCCTTATTCTAGACTTAGATTGATTGCAATCATCAGTATAAAGCGTTTATTGCCGTCAATTCAAGGGTAACTACCCTTTCCTAGACTTCACCTGGTTGCCTAATGACACTGCCTGTTCCCACGTTGATACTCTCAAGTACGCTACAAGCATGACGAAATGTTGACAGTAGTAAAATAGTCTTTATCACTGTTAAACAAAACTGAACATATCGAAGAGATAACAGAATCGTGTTGCAAGGAGTTGAAACACTCGAACAGGGACCAACCGATTTATTGATTGTTTAGTGAATCGTTCGATTCAACATTCGTATGAGGTATTGATAAATAAATGAAAGTTTTAATTTTCTCATAAATTCACGCCGAAAACCAAACTGAAAGATCTAATGTTTGTACTTGTGCTTCCAGAGTTAATTGTGTGTTTGTATTTCATCAACAAGAAATAATTGCTTAAAAACTTGCACAAACTTTCTCGAATGCGTTTTACAAAATATATTTACAAACTCACGGAATGTGGAGAGATGGTCGTATTTGGATATGACCTCTTGTAAACAAGAAATATTTAAAGCGAGATAGGTCGCGGCACGCAACTGTCTCGCTGATGTGGTATAAAAGAATTCCTATAAACTAATAACATTGAATAACATCACGTAAATGGACATTTCCGAACGCGAAAACGGAATTTAAACAAAATTTGATTTTGTTTATGAACTCAGAAGTAGTCTACATTGTCTAGCAAATCCGTTCATCTATATCAAAATGGCGGCCGTTAAAAATACAATAACGTTTTCATCTGGAATGTTTGGAAGATCCGTTTTCACTGTCATAATTCAATATTAAAATCGACAATTAGCATTTAAAATTTTCAAATTTCATTCAATTATTCTCCCCTGGATATTATTTCATATTCAGAACATAAGGGAACTGAATTCGGTTTCATTTTAGTATTTTCAATCATGGTGAGTGATAGTTCGTGCAGATTTTAAAGCGGAAAGAAGTTACGCTTTCTTAAAGATTTTAGAAAAAACATTTTCCGGTTAACAAACGTTCCCAGGTTTTTACCGAAATCGAGTTTTATCAAGTTTTAATGACATTCGGACTCCAGTTTTGACAGCTAGAGCACTAACACACGTAGGATAACCGTAAACATGGTCTACACAATGAATACCGAATCTGTATTCATTGGTCTCCACGCCCCGGACAGGAATGGCGTCTTCAATATTACAGCAAATTTTCTAAAAATTGTCTTTGCTTTGTAAACCCTTAAAAAGATTTAAACTATAGCCTACTATAGTGCCATAAGAATAGCGCTGCAGCCTAAGAATGTTGACAGGGCAAAGAGGACCTTCAATTAGTAGTGGCTGTACTACTAATTAATACAGCCACTCTTTGCTATGCTATTAGTGAAATCAATAAAAACTAAATACTAAAAAGGACTTGTTATAACGAGTAAAATATCATCATGACCAACACAGAAAATTTGTATTTTTGAAGGCTTAGCTTCAGCTTTCTTTTTAAAATAACACCAAACGTTTTGGGGGCATTTTTGAAACACAATATTACCAAACGATAGTGATTGCATACTTCGATATAATGTGCGGTTAATGGTAATGCAAGACCTGTAAAACTCAGATTGAGGGTTAAGATAAAATTATTAACAGTTACCCTTTTTTCTCTACTTGTCAGTTGTTATCAACACTTCTAGGAAATCCTGTTCAATATGTAGACAGAAAAAGTAGCTTCTATTTAATAACTACAGTTAACCAGTGCAAGAAGATATGGGGAAAGCACTCAGTCTGCGGCAGCATGTCTGCTGCTACAGATTTTTTTGTACTTGGAAGTTAAATTAGATCTCTGTTTCAACTCGGCCGTCGGAATTTGGTTTGCCGGAATCATGTTTGCTCAAACGCAATTTTTCGACAATTTTTACCCATTAATATCCGTTTCCAAGATGGCGGTCTCTGATTTACAACGATTGTACGCAGTTTTGGTCAATCGCATTGACCGATTGTTTTGAAATTTGGTATGAAGCTATAACCCAAAAACATATGTATAAGATTTTTCCACTTTTGTTTCAAGATGGCGGCTTCTGATTGAACGAAAACGAGTGTATGCAGTTTTGGCGTAACGCATTGGTCGATTATTTTGAAATTTGGTAAAAAAAGTACCATGTGTGAAAAGCCTAAACGATTTATGTGAAAGATTTTTTCCCATTCACTTCTGTTTCAAGATGGCGGCCTCTGGTTTAACAACGACGAGTGTAGTTGCTGGCTGTTTTCTGTAATACTGGCTGAAAGGCAAAACCTATCATAATTTTGACAGCTTCATGGATAAAGAGCATACAATTTCCAATAAAGTTGTTCGAATAACATTTTAATAAATTACGGTTACCGATTAAATTGGCGGAAAAGGTTATGAGCGCAGCGAGAGAGCGATGCCAAGCAGTTAAGAATACACTGCGGGGTCTGCTGTTTTTTGTACTACCAGTTTACGGCAGATTAAAAGTGTCTGACGATGAGTTAAGTATAATGTATGAGAGGAATAATTAACAGCTCCCTAGATAAACCGGAGCTGATCTCTAGAGCGTTGTGCAGCATGCAGCAATACAGTTGTCTACTGCCTACGTAATTACTGGTGCGAACATTTGTATTCCTTAACGCTTCTCCACGGGGACAAAATTAAATACATTGCTGGAGTCTAAATTAATTGGCTGATTTGTCTTATGTCTAGTTCAAATACCAAAATGTGAAGGGTATTAATTAATAACATGTAGCTTCGAAGCCTTTTCTGTTCAAAAAACTATTTCAAACAGGGCTTTCATAAAATCGATTCTAGCTATTTCAATCAAACTTTGCTCAAACATAGTCAATAGGCACCCAAATAAAATGAAGTCTAAAAAATATTCACAAAATATCCGGTTTGGGAGCTATCAAAAAGAATGTAAAATAGTAAAATTTATCTAATTTTGGTTCTAGATTTTGGTTCATAAAAGTGTTAGCATAGTTGAAACTATCGACAGTTTCGATAATATTGGCTGGAAATAATCGATACTATCGATAGTTTTTCAATAAATTGAAGTTATCAAATTTAATTTACTTTTAAAGCTACAGTAATTAATACAGCCACTCTTTGCTATGCTATTAGTGAAATCAATAAAAACTAAATACTAAAAAGGACTTGTTATAACGAGTAAAATATCATCATGACCAACACAGAAAATTTGTATTTTTGAAGGCTTAGCTTCCTTCAGCTTTCTTTTTAAAATAACACCAAACGTTTTGGGGGCATTTTTGAAACACAATATTACCGAACGATAGTGATTGCATACTTCGATATAATGTGCGGTTAATGGTAATGCAAGACCTGTAAAACTCAGATTGAGGGTTAAGATAAAATTATTAACAGTTACCCTTTTTTCTCTACTTGTCAGTTGTTATCAACACTTCTAGGAAATCCTGTTCAATATGTAGACAGAAAAAGTAGCTTCTATTTAATAACTACAGTTAACCAGTGCAAGAAGATATGGGGAAAGCACTCAGTCTGCGGCAGCATGTCTGCTGCTACAGATTTTTTTGTACTTGGAAGTTAAATTAGATTAGGAAGCAATCAACAGTAATTAATTATTCTCGGAAGAAGGGTAATGAGAAATTAGTCTGTCACATCGATAGTTGTTAAAAGCTCTCGATCGTCCTAAACAATCGATAGTAATATCCATCTATCGGTAACTGTGATTCATAATTAAAGGAATTTACAGCTCGAAAAAACAAAATAAACGGTCACTGCATTTTCGATTTACTGTCGAACCTTACATTTCCTTTCTTTTAAATTTGGTACTCTGACGTAATGTCACATTTTGAGCAAAATCTGCTAAACCGATTTTTTTTTTTTTTTTTTTTTTTTTTTTTTTTTTTTTTTTTTGAGGGGAGGGTAATAATTGAAAGTGAGAAATTTTGTGTAATGTTTTTGCACTATTTATCATATTTTTTTCGTGATTTACGATTTTTGTAAAAATCACGAATTGAACGCAAAACATTGTTTTCGAATCGTGAACCAAATTCTGTGTAAAAAATTCAACATCTTTAAACGCTTTGTAGAAAGAAAAACTTGAACTGATTATTTCATGGAATATGTAGCCTACCAGTTATGTATACGAGTTATGTTTGTTCAAGAGATTTTGCTAGTTCTTCATGACATCATTATGGCAGACAAATTATTCCAGTAATTTCCATGATGGGGAAATGTCGGTTGATAATGTACAGTTTTATCTGCGCCGAACGGAAACGCACGAGTACAGGCGGATGACGTTGTTTTACTACGGATATCAGCTGTTTGCTGTGTGTGGTGGTAGATCTTGTATTTGGTAAAGCCGCTATCTGTGCCGAGATTTACAACGCCCAGGGTTTGGAATGTGGGACGGCTGGTGCGGACAATACTTAGGGCTATACAAATCCAGAACCCCGCTTTTTGTCTTCTTTGTACGACCAACAAACTCCACATGATGTCTTCCGAGTATTTAGGTTTCCCGTTCTATTGAAAGGAAACTTTAAAACTGGGCGACTCTTAAAAAGATGAAGCAAAATAACGTGACTACAATTTTTTTTAACATGTATTATGTTTTAGGACTGGTTGTGATGTTGGATTTTGTGTTCTCATGATGCGAGTGCAAAAATTTATATTGATAGTTATAGTAAAATATCAGTTGTTTTATAGGCCCTACTAATTTGTAAACGATCAGCTGATTTCATTGAACAGCTGATAGGCTATAATACGTTTTAGGTTAGGTTGTTAAAAACTAGCTATGTTAATTTGTCGTGTTTTACAACAAATTATTGTAATTAAAATAAAAAGGAAGAGAATATATGATGACTTTTATTTTTGAACGGATTTTTTTTTTCTATTAGCCACAGTCAGCTGTATGAGCAATAAATGGCGTCAAAGTTATCGTTCAAAACTGACTTTACAGAACTATTAAACTATAGCCTAACAATACGCCCATAATAAGAAGGAGCCCTCTATGAAGAAACTGAAAGATTTTCTGACATATTTACAGCATTTGTGTTTTTATTAAATGGTGAAAAACATAGAAACTTTTTCAGATTTAATTATTTGTACAGAAATTGGACTTATTTCACAGAATGATCTCAAATTTTAATAATATATGATCAAAACTCAAGTCAGTGTACCATATTTATAAAACAAAATAATTCAAGAATAAATTAATAAAAATAAAATAAACCCAAATGAGTTCAGAGTTTATTTTGTTGTTTTTTTTACTCCAACATTTTTTTTTATTTGGTAATTGATTTTTTTCAATATGGGCAAATATTTTTAGAAAGGTATGATGAACCAATATTGTGATACTTTCAACCGGTTTTCAAATTTTTAATTAGCTCCTGAGTCGCAATTTTTTTTTTTTAATAAAGCAACCCAATACATTTTAACAACATTTTGAGAACACCCGATTTTAACAATTTGTTTTTATAGCAAAAAGGAGGTTTAAAATACTTGTCTCAAAATTAAAAATTGTTCCGTGTCAGGCCTATGGGTATACATGATCTGCAT
The DNA here is from genome assembly GCA_022606455.1 of Callitettix versicolor. Lineage (NCBI taxonomy): Eukaryota > Metazoa > Arthropoda > Insecta > Hemiptera > Cercopidae > Callitettix > Callitettix versicolor. The sequence continues at coordinate 63,297,132 of CM040189.1, forward strand.
TAGCTGCAGCACTTAGCATAGTTTAATTTCTCTCTCACTTCCATGTACAACCTAACAGACGGAAGGGCCTACGTATGAAGTCAGCCAGTGTACCAAACATGAAATACAGAAAATTTCATTATTTTTCGGTCCGGGATTAAATTGGGAAAAAATATAAAAATTCCCTGAAAATCTAATAGACTGATCTTGAGAAATAAGTATGATTTATCGTCATTATCTTCAAAAGCAGGGTTTTCTGGAAACAGGAACATAGGGGAAAGTTTGTGCGAAATTGTTCAAATTGTTTTTGTCGCTTTTAGAATAGGTAACACCATACTGTAAATGTTTGTTGCAAGTTTACATGTCTTTCGTTTTGTTTCAGGTGAGTCTAAATCACAGTCTTTGCCACGTGGGTTTGCTCCGCCGAATGATGATGACGACTCGTCAGGTAAACTTCAGAAACTTGTGCATTACTATTACATTATCAGTAGAGCTGATGTCAGACAGTTTCAATATATTTATTACGTATTGCTGAGAATATTATATACAGGTATGTCTGCACATTTTTTTTACAGTCTTCCAGTGGCATAGGCCATGAGATTACACATATCCAAATGGTTGAAAATAACAACCAGCGCTTGATCGCGCAGCAGCAAAAACATGATCCTAAATGGTTCATTATATAACATTTCCATCTATAATTGGCTGGAATATATATCTTCTTTTATTTTTTCCTGAATCTCACAGCGTCGTTGAATTATTACAGTTCAATGTCTTCTTGATACCTGTATATCCTCACGAACTCACGGATAAAATTTGATGCAAACGGATGCGGTAGTGGTACAGATTTTGTTCAGAACTTACAAAGTACATTTTTGTTTAATTGATTGGTGCGAAAAAGTACAGTCCGCGGTGGCTTTGAAAGAGCTATGGCCGCTGGATCGCCACGAGTAGCAAACGAAACTGATTCCCGTTATACCTGTACTCGTTATCTTTGTCCTTATCTCTCTGCACCAACCGCATTCGTTTATTCTTACCGTTGGTCTGTTAGGATAGCGATTTCGCAAAAAATAACCGATTTTCGGTTATTTCGGTTTATTTTACATCCGGTTAAACCTGTAAGTTTAAACTGTTCAAACAAAATAACCGGGTTTTGTGTCTTTTTAAAAAAAAATTCCTAGGAAGACAAATATATTTGTTTATATTTTTACAGGAAATAAAATACAGTAGGCCTACATTTATTTTTATAGAACTTAAAAAAAATTAAAAATGCAAATTAAAAAAAGTCACAGTGCGCCATTATGCATTGTCTGTTTAGGTAATTATTGTAAAAAAAAATACTCGAAATTGAATTCGAAAACATGAACCTTCGATTTAACATCGATCCTAAAAACATCGAAAGCAAATTGTTGATGTTTTTAACATACAGATCTCGAAAAAATAGTCCCAGTACATCTCGAAAAAATGTTACAGCATTACCTTAACTTGTCGTACTGTATTCTTGAAATAAAAAAGTTTCTTAATTTTAAGTGCTTTTATACAAAACTGTAGAACGGAAATATCCGCTTTGTCGAAAAAATATGTTTTTTATCTGCCTATGCTACAAGCACTGCAACCAATGAGAATGGTCGTCCTTGCTTCTTTTTTAGCGTCCCTCGATTGTGGATACGATTGAATGTTATGGCTGATTGACATTAATCATTGAAAAATGTGGACTAATGTTTAGTCAAGTTGTGGATAAAACAAACAACAATAATCTCGAATTCACGTTCCTGCATAATTCTTGCACATTTCTTAATCTTGTTCGTATTTGGAAATCTGACTTCACTGATTAGAGTCTGCATAAATTAGCATTTTAATTTTTCATTTACAACAAAAAACATTGATTTATTCTTATTTTAAGTCTGGTTATGAAGGTGAAATCAAATTTTAAGTGTGTTATAACAATTTATGAATTTTACTGCTGCTTTAGTGGGCCAACGTACGTAGGTACAACATTCTGTTTTGGTGGTTTATGCGTCTTGAACATTTTAAATAAATGAATTAAATATAATATAGCTATTTGCATGTGTTTACACTATTTAAAGGTGTTTTTCATGGTAAAAGAGGGATATTGTTAGTGTTATAGAAGGGGCAGGTTCCACTCCGCCCTCCTAACTGCTACTTTTACAGTGTCATATCCTCTCCTCCCCCAGCGTTATAAATCATAAATACAGTATAGTTCCTCCTTTTGACATATTTGCTTCTGCAATCCTTTACCAAATACAGTATATTTAAAGTTTACTTTAGGCGCACTAAATGTACTTCCAAGTTCCTTCACTTCTTGCAGTTACTGTATTAGCAGTCTTTTATTACTCGCCCCTCCACTCCCTTACTCTTGCAGTTCATGCCTTATCAGTGTTTGTTTAGTTCAGACAATCAAATTTATGTGTTAGACAGGTGCTAAATGATAAGGCACGGCATCGTAGGCTATGGTTTCATTCTCGCAGTAAAATACGTCGCAGGGACTGTTTGTGCCTTTATCCTGCCTGATTTAGTGCTGATTTTGAAAAACCTGTGAGGGTTGGTGTTAATTTGGTGAGCTCCGTATCTTAAATAGTCGCTATACGTGTAGGCCTTTTTATTAATATCCTATAACGCTAATGTTAACTTAAAACCATTTTCCTTTATCATATTTTGTCGTGAAATTATAACGGATATTTCATTTTAAAACGACGGTAATTATAACGGATATTTCATTTTAAAAAGGCGATAATTATAACGGATATTTCATTTTAAAACGGCGATTATTATAACGGATATTTCATTTTAAAACGGCGATAATTATAACGGATATTTCATTTTAAAACGGCGATTATAACGGATATTTCATTTTAAAACGGCGATTATTATAACGGATATTTCATTTTAAAACGGCGATAATTATAACGGATATTTCATTTTAAAACGGCGATTATAACGGATATTTCATTTTAAAACGGCGATTATTATAACGGATATTTCATTTTAAAACGGCGATTATTACAACGGATATTTCATTTTAAAACGGCGATTATAACGGATATTTCATTTTAAAACGGCGATAATTATAACGGATATTTCATTTTAAAACGGCGATTATAACGGATATTTCATTTTAAAACGGCGATTATTATAACGGATATTTCATTTTAAAACGGCGATAATTATAACAGATATTTCATTTTAAAAAGTCGATAATTATAACGGGTATTTTATTTTAAAACGACGGTAATTATAACGGATATTTCATTATAAAACGACGGTAATTATAACGGCTTCATTTTCATTTTAAAAAAGCGGATAATTATAACGGATATTTCATTTTAAAACGACGATCAGTAGGCCTACACGTCCGGACGTGTTGAGGACTTCCGTACGTTTAAATGTTCACTTTATTAAACAGGAAGCATTATAAATTTCGTCTTTAAAGTGTTAATGAACTCGTAATTGAAAAATGTATACACAAGGGATTGAGTGATGTTAAAGATTTTCGTGTTTTAAAACTATAAAATTTAATTGTCATTTATAATTAATTGTGCGACAAAATATAAAGGGTAAAAATTATTTAAAGTTTAACATTATTATTATAGAACATCAGTCCAGTGGAGCACTGGATAATACATTTGTTTTTATTATTTGTAATATATTAAGCCTACTTTTAAGAATCTATAAAATGGGTTTTTTCTTAGTTCCGTGTAAAACTGATAAAATTAAAGTAACGATTGTATTTTCAGAAAGTAAACAGTACAAAACATTGCACTTACTCTATCGCATCCAGTGTGATTGTTTAAATGGCTTTCCTTATAGCCTATACTTTCATTAAAAGTACGTTATCTAAAAGAGCTATTTAGAAGAGTCCAAGAAAAACGGTAAAATTTCACAAAATAGGTTAATCAGATTTTGTTGAAATTTGCTTGATATAGTATATGAATATGTCAAACTTAAAGAATTATATTAAATTTAATTGAACATAATATAGGTTCCAAAGTAAATCTAAAACGATAATAAACCCTGGTCGCCATCGGGTTTGTTTTATTTTCCCGATTTACTCTCCAAAAGAAAATTTTCTTGTTTGACAAATTTGCTACACTGTCTCGAGTTATGAATCTCAAAAAATGACCAGATATTGTGTAAAATTTTCTTTCGAAATAGATTTCCAATTTTTATTTCCATCCACCGTTATCGTTTTATCAAAACTATTTGATCTTTGTGAGAAAATGCGATGTTTGTTAGTTTTTAAGAGCTTATCTCTGTTTTTCCGTTATTTTTTCGGAGTATAGAGATTTAGGCAAACTACACGTTAAAATTTATCAAAATGTTCTTTTCGTTTACTCTCAAAGCTGTATACATAGGCCTATATACAGGCAGCATTTGGGTAAACACCAAGTCTTTCGGCTATCATAGTAAAACAAAAAACCGTGATCATGAAATGTGCACAGATTCAAAATTTATCTTAACGAGTTTTTTGGTGTTCTATTCTAGCAGTTTGATTCAATTTTAACTTAAAAATTGATTTCGATAATAATTCGGATGTGATGGTTGCTGAACAAAATCCGTTCAACCGCTTCAAAATCGTAACGATAAATAATGTTTACACTTTACAAAATATGTGATTGTAATCAGCGTTAAAATCTGCACAGATTAGGACTGTAACTTCATTGAAAATACAAAGATATTCGCATTATAAAATATTCGTTTTAGCAATGTTATTGCAAGTTTTTTTAAAAATCGCTTCCATTACATCAGAGGACTGCTACATGCCGCGTTTAAGTCTAGTGTAGGCGAATGTGCAGTTTTAGCACGTATCGTGTTTTAGGGCTGCTTTCGATGTTGGATCTTGAGGAACATGTTTATATTAATATATAACAATATATTTTGCTCATCGCAAGTCTCATAATTAATTTAAATAAAAACACTGTTTCCGTCCGGGATTGAACTGGGAACCTTGCGCGTGTGAGGTACACGCGATAACCACTACACTACGGAAACTACGAAGTTTGACCTATTTAAGTATATATGCAATGAATTGTTAATTTAATTTTAGTAGGTATTTTAAAAGATCAGTTGTTTTATATTAATTCGTAACGATCAGCTGATTTCATTGAACAGCTGATAAGTTTTAGATTATGTTGTTAAAGACTAGTTATGTTATTTGTCGTGTTTTCGAACAAATTATCGTGATTAATATAAAAAGGAAGAGAAAACATGATTTATATTTTTGGCTCAATGACGGAAATATTTTCTCTCGCTTAACTGCAGTACGTTCATTGCCTCAATGTCACCTGAGCACAGCACAGCAGCTGTTGCAGAAGCATGACCGACAGACCCCGCCCCGGATTAGCGAGTGAATGTAAGATTTGTATCAGTTTTGGCGCCAGAAACACGTGTGGGCGTATGTCTCCCGTTCCCCTTGCCTTGCCTCTCCTCTTCTGCAAAACCGGATTCCTTCTCAAAGGGATAACCGTTGAATTAAATGCGAAATGTCAACCGCGTATTAATAATACCCTACAACGTAAAGTCTTGTGTTTAGATTTAGAACGCCTTTGACGGTAAAAGAAGATTAGCTGTCCTAACAAACGTCAAGTTGTCAGGAGGTATTCTTAATGTAATCATTTTCCCCGCTAGGAATGTTGTTATTTTGTTGAGTACACACATTTGTTGACGCGTTTACTAATGTCCATTAACTAAACATTTCGTTGTACTCCATAGTGCAGCAAAATGTTTTGATAATGGAGGTATTCCGAAATGCGTCAGCAAATATAAAAATGTTTGAAGCTAGGAAAGGCAGATGTATGTATCAAACAAAATTGTCCAGAGAAACATTGTAATCAACTCCTTTGTATAAAAAAACGTTTATACTCGTATTCCTAATATATTGCATGATAGAAGGTATGTTCATCATACTGCAATAGTTAATTTTTTTTTTTACATTTTGGATCCGAACTGCGGTGTGTAAAGTATTCAGATTTCTTATATAAATATAAAAACTAAGGTTTAATACGAAACAGACAGGCGTGGGTGTGTGGATGTGTTTGTAATGTTCATCTGAACAGTTGTCTTTTTGTAATAATACTTCAGTTGAGGTTATGTTTATTACATTGTTTACGATTAATGTAAATAATAACAAATAAATTACTGTTACTAATTAGTTGAACTAAGGAGTGCAAACAACTGAGGTGATTTTTTGTGATTAAATGTGTTTTAATAATCGACATGTTTGGTAACGTTTATACGAGTATAGCTTAGACAGCGTTATAAACATTATATTGAAATAATTACAGACGGAAATATTTATACATTGGTCGGGTTTGGCGCTCGAAAAAAGCAAAGGATAATGCTAACAACATTTTTTTAGGTTTTTTATTTGAAAACGTACTCTAAGTTATATATTATGGGGATACTTATGGGGTTATTTTTATTTTCCCAAAGCACTGTAGCCTATGTAGTTATGCGATTGTCCAAAAAATTCGTTATTTGGCTTTTAGATATGTACTCGTCTACAAGTAAAACGGCAAGACCTATTTTGCTCAAATTACATGTGTGACAATACTGTACTGTATTTTAATCACATTTATAAATCTAAAATTGTAAGGTAACTGCAGTAAAAAAAATCACAACTTTTTTTAGGGATTGTCCATTAATAATGCGTAAGGTACTATTGGAGCCTCCATCATACTGAAACCTAAACCCAAATCCATGAAATCAGCACCGATGAACTTTCTGAAACCGTTTTGAGTACTTGGACTTTAATAACACTGTAATGTTGGAGTGCAATTATTTTTTCCCGTTTTTATTGAAACTTGGCACAAACATTAATGTCGGAAGCTTAGAAAAGCTCCGTTTCTCAGCAAACTTAGACCTTACCTGTTTCAAAATAGCGGCCGTTCAAAATCTTTAAAAATCCGCAACTTTTTTTAAAATCTGATTTTACCGTCGTAGTCTGCGTTAAAATCGACTAATTATAACGTTTTAACTTCCATTGAAATTACTAAAGCAACCCTGCCCAGGTTTCGTTTACGTATTCAGTGAAATTTATGAAAATTTTAACGTTAATTTAATATGGCGAAGTCAGATTTATGTCAAAAATATGTCAGATGAATTATTGTAATTATTATTTGAAGCTGTTTTTTTAACGACAAATTTATTACTGAAGCAATTTTTGTGCCAATTTAGTTTTCCTTATAGAAACGTTTTTTTACTGTTGTCCAATGTTTCTAATGAAACAAATTGCCTCACGAAACAGCTGCGTGCGCAGCCATGTTTATTTTAAGTCTTGCTTAAATGTATATCTGAAATTTGGTTACATCCGTTATAAATATTTTGTTCAAATTTTATTTGTAGTCCTATATTGTGCAAAACCCTAACGCAACGTACCAAATTTCAAATAACGAGTAAAATACGATGCGAGAAATAATTTAAAAATGAACCAGTATAATGTAAAACAACACGAGGACTGTTGTGAAAATAACTTTTTCCAATTCAGTCAGATAAGTTTACTTTTTTTAGAGCAAAATATTAAAAAGCAATGTTTTAAGTTTAATGTTAGCCCTTAGAGTATCAAACAATAATGATAATTAGTAAATAATATTTGTTTCGTTTTTCTTATTGAATTTGAAATTCATTCAGTAATATTATTCTAGCAGATTAATTTGATCGTATTATTTAATTATATTTATACAAATTGGTGACTCGCAATGTGATTGATTGATTGGCCGTACAATACCTCGTCAGAATCTTTGCGAAATAGTTTTTCCAAGAACGCTTTACAATAAGCTAATTTATAATTTTTTTTTTTTATTACCGATTTCTGACCTTGAATATGTTTTGAGTGTACATTCGTCTGTGATAAATTACCCGAGTGGTGCATGAATGAAAGAAGATGCATACAATAAACATTATCAGGATATTCTTTGTGTCTATGACCGATGTCGTAAACTCACGAATATTACCGAAGTATTCCGAATCGTGATAGAGAAGGGATAGCCTCAGGCACTTCACCGGAGTCGAAGCTTGGAGTTGGTTCGTGCTTGTCGTCTTGGTTGTGTGTTTTATATTTCTTTTTATAAGCGGTCGAGCAAGTTCGCTCCTCAGGACTGGTTATATCTTCTGTAGTTACGAGAAGCTAGCTAGACAAAGGTGCTTTGATATTCAGCTTCTCTGTGTTATTGGGTTAAATTTTTAGTTCTTTTTGTTATTTGTTTTCATTATTTTTAACTGAATTTCAAACGGTTTACGAAACGCGTTTATAGTAAGTGTTTACAAGTTATTTGAAGTTGTATTTATTTTGTTTAAGTATTGTTGTGCAGTTGAAAGACGAAAGGGCGACAACAATAGGTTCTGTGGAATTTCTACCTGTTTTAGGGTTTGGCTTTTGAAGTGAGTTCGGGTGAAATGTTCCTTCCAGTTACTCCTTAATGTATAATTTGTTTTTGTTAAAATGATTTAACACACTAAAGCAAAAGTGTAATAAATAAATATTTATATTTGCTGCTGAAGGTAGTTGATGTAAAAGTTAATTTTTACTCGTTCAGTTTTTATTACAATTGTTGAACAACTGTTAAGTTGTCTTAGGAAGTGTTTATCCTTTGGAGCATAATGCATACAATTTGCCGCGTGTTTGTTGACTAAGTATAAAATAATTGCAAAATGTTAACGGACAGCGATACCGGTGGGGGAAGGCGAAGGTCGACCTTTTACGTTCCTCTTGGGGAAAACAGGACACCCAGTTCCACGATAGACAGGAAAATGCAAACACCTTCCGCGTCTAAACGTACGAGTGGAATTTCAAGCGCTACGCCGACGGAAAGGTATTTGGACAGGAAAAAATGTGAAGAAACTCCAAAATCTACACCTCAGAGAGCCGTCAGATCAAAACCACTGAGTAGAACGTCGCCTGTGAAAAGTCCTTTGAGGATGCAGAATGTGCAGAAACCTTTATTAACTGTGACAAAAACTATTGACGGACCACAAGGTCCTCAAGTTCCAATTTTAATGCCAGTTCAAAAGTCGCCAGTTCTATCGCCCTCGGAAAGGATACGGTCTCCTTTGTTGAAAGTATCGGCCAAGTTATTGTCCTCTTCAGCTCAAGCTCTGGAAGCTATCAACAGGACGCCGATAAATTCCCCGTCGAAATCTTCATCGCAGCACTCGCCTCTGTCGTTGATACGAAGATCATCATCGAGGAAGCTGTCGCGAAGCTCGTCGACTATTCTGACAAGAACGTCTTCCACAAAACTGAGTGCAGGAAGTAAGGACGATCCGACGAAGGATTCTACGAAAAGTTTACATGTGGATTACTCAAATGTGCCAGTGATTGTGATCGATCAGCTACCGGATGAGAAGTTGTTAGCTTCGGCCGCGGGCAGAGCACAGGAGAGGCGACATGTTCAGATTGAGGATGAAGATGAAGACACGGGCATTCATTCGGGTAAGTTTTAAAATGTTGGTCTAATTAAACACTTTTAAAAATGTAATTTGAGAAATTTGTTTTAATACTAATGTTCCTATTTCATTTAAAATGTTGTTTACGCATAATATAAAAATACCGTAAGAGATAAAATACCACCCACTCATGTCAGTTACTAATAACCGTCCAACTTGTCACAAAAGTGTCCAATGGATGTCACTGGGCCAGTGATAATAATGTTATTCACACATATAGTCTACTAGGCCTACTTTCAGTTACAACAAATTTCCATCTAATTTATTGAAATAGTTTTATTATTTTTGTGGTTTATGCTACAATGTCTTTCAAATAAACAAAAATAATCGTGTCTAGCTGACGTCATGAAGTGAGTTTCCAAAAAGTAACAATTTCACATTAATTTCTTAACCTTATTTAAAAAAAAATTAATCTCGTATATTAATTAGCATTATAATCTGCATACGTTTAAAATGTTAATATACGTTACAATAGCAGTTAAATAGTCATTTTTTTGTATTTGTAAAAAACATAAACCAAAAAGTTAAATTTTCTTTTCAAAGTTAGGCATCAATTATATTTTTATTATAATTAATTAGTCTAACATCCAGATGCTAAATATTTCTTGTCTGGTTCGACAACTTGATCATTAAGTCTAGTATTAATATATAGCTTAAAACAAATGAGGTTATCTTACATAATATTAACTTGCAACACAAAATCGATTTCTATTTACTAACCTTCCCCTTGTAATAAATCGTCCCCCCTCGGAACTGTGTGTTTTGTGGCGACATTGTAACTATACTTTGTTACTGTAACCCTTGAAAATATTAATGTTCACATAGCTTAATATTAAGCCTATTCTATTCATAACCTCCGGAAATTAGGAGGGCTTCTTCCATAGTTGAATAAAATTTTTACGTAGTTTTACTGTAACTGTATGAATTTTAAAATAACCCAATACCCCGTAGAAAAATGTCCAAGGGGTCAAGGAGGTTGGCTGTTCTCCAGGAAAATCGTAAAAAAATTCTGTTATTGAACTAAAAATAAAATCTTGTATCATGTTTTCTCTTCCTTTTTTTACTTTAATTACGATAATTTGTTCGAAAACACAACAAATTAGCATAGCTAGTTTTTGACAACATAACTTGAAAGTTATCAGCTGTTCGATGAAATCAGCTGATCGTAACGAATTAAAATAAAACAACTGATTTTTTTTTAAAATAACTACCAAAATGAAATTAACGATTCATTTCATATAGTTAAATCGGTTAAATTTCTTTGTAGTTTCCTTAGCGTAGTGGTTATAGCGTGTGCCTTACACCGCAAGGTCCCCGGTTCGATCCCGGGGAAACAGAAATTTTTAATTATAATTAATTTGAGACTTGCGATGCGCAAAATATACTGTCCAATATAAACGTATTACTCACATCATGCCCCCGCAAAATCAACATCAAAACCAGCCCTAAAACAGGATACATGTTAAAAGAAATATTTCTGTTGCACACCTGCCCAAACGTTCCCCATAAGCTCTCCTACTTATTTAACCCAACGTGTTTATGCAAACGTTTATTTTTAGAGTTCAAGGAAGCACTTGTAATTCAGCATTGCAATTTTACTGAGATTCACGATTACTACACGTGAGGCAGGCTACGCCCACAATGCATGTGTAAACTTAATTATGCTTTGCGTAAAATGGTGAAACTGCAGATGTAACATTATTTTTAGCTTTAATTTTGGCCATAACATTTCCTCTTGCAAACCTTTCAGTAGTTTTAATTGATTTTTGACCAAATGAAATTTGTGGGCTTACATTTAGGCTATGACTAGCATGGATGTCCTGCAATATTTTCCAGTCACGTTCTAAAAATGTTTGCTCAAGGAAAATTTCAAAGCTTTTAGGAAACTCTCCACAAAAAGTAATCAGAAAACGTAAAAAAGTGAAATTTTGAAGCATTTGCAATTATGGTTTCACGCTACACAAGTTTAACAAATTTAGGCCTATTTAATAAGTTGTTTTAAGTCGCTAAAGTTTATTTAAAACATTGTGGCCTCAGTTAAACGATTTAAGAACAACATCCTTATAATAAAAATAAAATATAACCGAAATGCAGAATATTAAAAAATAATTGTATTAACGCAAACATACTAGCAGCCGAACACTGAAAATCCCCTCACCAAAAAATGTTAAGGTAAAATGCATTTCAAATGTTTATCGTAATATTCAAACAAATAACTTTATTCAATGGTTTTAAATTACTTGCAAACCAAATTAAACTGATATAAAACATAACCTCACAATTGATTAAGGTTCAGTAATAAAACTACATTCATTTAATTTTGTAGCATTTCTTTTATGATGGCTCGGACCCATCATGTAAAGTGCATTTTACATAGACCACCCATGTTTAGGGCCTACTATGTTTTATAGATATTACGGTTATCCTGAAAAATAAATCTGCAAATCTATTGTGTCGGTGTACTGAAAAATAATCGACCTTACCGATATCGATGACATTTGTAATTTAGATGTAGTTTGTCAGTATCTCTTTGTCACTTTTTGAACAAAGCCATCAAAAATACCAAAAGAAAACTTGTGGATCGCTGTCAACCTAAACAAAAAACTCATTGAGATATCGAAAAAACTTACTAAATCTACTTAATTCTACAAAATCTGTTCGTTAAATTTTGCCCGTATATTGGTAGTATGTAAATATTTTCGTAAAAATAAACTGGTTTTTCCGATTAACTCTTAAACTGTAAACTTCTTTTATTTAATATTTGGTACTCTGACTTGAGTTATAAAACTTCATAGTATTTTGTATGTAGATTCAACAAAATCTGATTAACCGATTTTGAGAAATTAGGCTTACTTTACATGTATTTTTTCGTTAGTTCTTAATTTTATTTAGGTAATTAAGTATAACTTAAATAATTTAAAGAACGAAAGGTATTTTAAAACTTTTCAAACTATCAAGGAACACTCCTAAGTAGTATAAATCAAAAAATGTAAAGATTCCATTAAAAAAAATGTTTTTTGTTGAAATCAGGCGTAGGGAACTGTTTCACTGCGTTTTAATAGCATCACATTAATTAACTTGAAACTGATTGGATTCCACTATACAACGAACTTGATCAAGTTGTTAAGAAAATTAATTTCTGTCCTTTATAAATTTAATATAGGCCTAGGCCTACATAATATAAACATTTATGTAGATAAATGTTTAACGACACCGTAAATCCTTATCTGTAAGTCAGGATCGGTGCACGTTTCATTGATCTTACTAAGACGGCTGTTTCAACAGCTAATTTTACAATCGAAATTCGATAAAAACAGAAATGATTGTGGTTTAAAATACAGTATGCGTCTTTATAAACATTTCGAATAACAGAGGAAGGATTTTTCAATTTGCAATAACTTGTTGTTATTCCGCACGACCGAGTTGCTGTTTTTCCTGCTGCAGTTTGAAATTAAACGAAGAAACATCGGCAGAACGTGATCCGAGAGCAAATACCAACACTTGAACACAATAAGGGCTTAACTTAATAGGATAAAGTTTTGTAGTTTCGGAACGGAAGCTTGGCTGTGACTTGTAACTAAATTGATCTGTTTTAATAAAATTGCATACATTTGTGTTTCCCACAACAGCTTAGTTCTTAGCGAATTTCATTTGGAAAATGATCTATTGGAACCGCCATCATGGTAAAACCCAGACCAGAGTCTGAAGTGAGCACTGGTAGTGGCTAGCGCTCCAAATCGTTTATTGAAGGACCGTTAAAATTTTTAGGCTGTGCATTAGCAATCTAGCGTTCGTTGTTTCGGTCCGGTTTGATTCAGTCAGCACAGAATGGATTAAGGTAATCTTGGACAAGTTCATAACCTAGCAAAAGCGCCATTTTTAAAAAGGCTGATATTCCAAATCTAAAAAAATCATACATATTTAGATTACACTTTTTTGAGAGTATAACTTACTTCCCCATTGTAGTCAGCGTTAAAACTTGCACAAATTAGCATTTTAAATGTTTTAAATTCCGTTGAAATAGGAAAATGAACTTAACGGTGGTTAGTTACTTTCATATTTTTAAAATTGCCTAGTTCGAAATTAAAAATGCTAATTTATGCAGATTTGAACACTAATTGCGTTGGTGAAATTAGGTTTTCAAAACTGTTGAAATGAAATTTTTAAAAAATATATTATTGTTAATTAATTTTGTCATATCTATAACTGTTATGTTTTGTTTTATTTATTTTTACTATTATATTTTTTTTATTAAAATATTTTTGTATTTATTTTTTTTACATTTCCATTTCGCGTAAGTGCGATAATCAAGTTAAGAAAGCTATTGTTATGCGATATTGTAGTTTGGTTCAGTTACGTCAGTAAGGCTATACCTATTATCTAACCTTGGAATCATACAGCAGTCTGGTTTTAAAACAGTTGCTATTCTATATTATTGTCGAATTAACCAAAGTTGTTAATGCCGCCGCCTGATGACATATCCACACTATTGTTCAAGGCCATGCAATGGAACGGAACCAAAATAATGGGTCATATAGCACTGAAGCACTTCCAGTTAAACAAGTACAAAGGTCGGAGCCCCAACCCTTTTCCTTCCACATAGGGCCTATAGTCTATCTTTTGCATTAAAATTAGTCATCGTGTTTACCTACTACAACTAAATGTCCTAGTAATTAATTAGACATTAGATGTCCTAGTAATCAAAGTTCAGCTTGTAAGTAGACATACACTGGCAGTCGTAGTGTGCATTCTGACTAGTGCGTAGGGTTAGATATTTCTCGTGATAGTTGACTACGAAATATGGGCTTGACTAGTTTCTTTGATATGTGTAGTAAATCAAGTAGGTACAATATTTTTTTCTTAGTGATAATTGGTTTTTGTAATGCTAATAAATTTTAATTTGTTCACTTTAATGGTGGTGCCACTTGTCTTTGAACCAAAGTAACAAACAATCTAGTTACTTACATAATGAGAGGCTACTCTGGTAATTAGTAGATCAACTGAGTTCGTTACCCTGCGTTATCCGTTAAAAAAACATGAACCCACACCACCGCCGGGTTCATTTTCGTATTTTATTGTGGAAATTGTAGGGCTAAATGCTAATTTATGCAGATTACGATCGTAAAATCAAATTTTAAGTAGAACATTACATAAATTGTTATGCGTTTTTTAAATATTTTTAGTAGTTATACGCTGGGTTCTGCATCGTACCATGATGTTTTTGAAAATAAATATCGTAATCTTATTTTGGCGAATAACTCGCGACTGTTATCAAAAACTAAATTTTTAAAAGAACATTTGAAAAAGTTTGTTGCTAAATTATGTATTATTTCTATTATACAGACCTAGATGTTTTTTCAGATTAATTAAAAAAACTGATTAATTATAAAATCTCGTCGTTAGCATGTATTATTATTATTATTTTTGTAAAGAAAGTCGTAGCATATACTGTATATAAATAGTCATAATAGGGTTTTTGCATGAATAATATTACACACATACACAGACAGATAATTATGTTGAATGTAACATTTGTTTGTCTTTAATCTTTTCATGCAGAGTTGACATAACCTATAAATTAGAAAGTGTTTTAATATTTGTAACACGGATTTTACAATTTTTGTAACGATTTTGACATATGCAGTAGAAATAAATTATTTTATAATAATAGGCTAATAATTTTTATTTATTTTTTGAACATAGTCTGCTGTTTTTGAACATAGTATCCAGTTTTAGACTTTGAAAACGTTTGAACAATAGGCGTAGGCTATTATTACATTATTTAAAGTGTGATTTTTCATTACACACACACGCACGCACACACACACGCGCGCGCACGCGCGCACACACACACACACACACACACACACACACACACACACACACACACACACACACACACGCACACACACGCACACACATATATATATATATATATATATATATATATATATATATATATATATATATATATATATATAAAACTGTGGTAGTCTTATATTATAAAACATGATCGCGACAAAAATCGATTTGTGATTTTAATAGATTTCCCTAAAAATTGTCTTAGTTTTTAGTCAAACAATCCTAAAAGTTATCAGGAAACCCATTTTTACATTTTAGTTCACGTATTTCATACAATTTTATTCATTTGCTTAAAAGTTCATATGTACCTTAAACAAACGTATAGGTGCTATCCCTAAAAAAATCCGGTTATTGACACCAAAAGTTGGTATAATTTCAGAAAATCAGGTCAAACGATTTAATGATTTTGTTTGTCATAAATGAAGATAACACGGGAGAGACCAAATCTGAAAAAAAATGTATGGTTTGGTAATAAATTTTAAAAAATGTATTGTAATCAGGTGATTTGGTTAACTGTTTACCTTTTTACGATTTTATTTTTGTTCTTGTAATCTGAATTCCCTGTAAATATTTTGACTCTTTCAGACATCTGTTTTTAATTGATTTACACACCCTGAAGATTATGTTTCACAAATGACCGTTGTCTTATCTATATTGACTACTGACAGCGTTATCTTATCTAAATTTAGCAAATGCTTTCTAGAGGAAACTTGTTTGCTCTGTCCACTTTGCTGAATTAGAAGGTCATCCTTGTGTAACCATCTCGGGTGTCTCGCAGGTCTCTGTTCGAACCCGTTGCTAGCTTCTGAACGATAGTTCAGAAAATTACAGAAATTACCGATTTGCTTTAGGGAATACATTGGGTAAATATAAAACAATATAGCTACAATAAACCACAGAAAATTAAAAAAAAATAAGCTATGTTCGTATTAAATAATGATTAAAAAATTTGTGATTTTTATGAATAACTAACTAGCTGATTACTAAACGTTGTTCGGGAATTTGTTAATCCAAATTTTCTGTTCGTTATCAAACAATTTTTTATCAGCCATCCTGTTATCAACCATTCTAATAACTAATTTTTGAAATTTTTGACATTTTATTTTTCACCCAAAAGCACCTTTGTGGTAAATGAAGAACACCGATATTAAAGACAAAATTTTCTGTTGGACGAATAACAAACACAAGCACATTTTAATAGCCGGGATTTTTAAACATGTTTCTCATAGAAATTTGTTTACAAGGCCTAGTTATGCACGTGGTTTCAGAACGTTTTAAACAAATTTTTCAGTTAGGCTATGCTGTATTTCTGAATAAAAATAGTTACTAATTGTTGAGGTTGCATTTTGGAGGGTTTGTCAATGCAATAAAGTATATGAGGTAAAAATTAAAAAAAAATCTGTTATTGAACCAAAAATAAATCTTGTATCATGTTTTCTCTTTCTTTTTATTTTAATTAGGACAATTTGTTTGAAAATACGACATGACCTAAAAGTATAGCCTAACGTTTAATGTTATGCGTATAGCATAACATAGGTTGCAGTATATCACCTGTTCAATGAAATCAGCTGATAGTTATAGAATTAGTATAAAACAACTGATAACTAACGATATAAAAATTAAATTAACGATTCATTTCATATATTTTCATCGGTCAAACTTCATCGTACTCTCCGTAGTGTAGTGGTTGTCACGTGCGCCTCACACACGCAGATCTCCGATTCGACCCCCTGGCGGAAATACAGGGGATTTTAAATATAATTAATTTAATATGAGACTTGCGACTCATCGTCTACTTCTTACACATAAAGTTGCTTACTTTATAAAATTAATATTTTAGCAAAATCATTGTAATATTTTTTCCTAAATAAACCGTCTCTATGTAGCCTATATTTGTTTTCAGGTACTTTTTTACTAGCCTCTTATAAATAGGACCACCTGGTTCCGCACAATGTCTTGGAAGTACCGCGACTATAGTCTGGTCCACGAAAGAAAACATCTTAGTTTAGGACAATATACCGTTACATTTGGTTACTGTACAGAAATTTCAGATACACCAAAATAAAGCCTGTTCTTTTGCCGATACAAAGATGTTAATTCCGTTAATATATTTTCAAACGTCACTTGCGTATTTCAAGGAAATTAACTGAAAAACGCGGTTTCATGCAGTTTCTCTACTACTAGGTACTTCGAAGGTTCATAACTTTGTAAAACATAACTCCACAAGAATTATGTTCGAGTTATGGTATAGACATTTATTTCTTAATGCATCTGCCAAATTTGGCTAACTTTCGACAAAAATTGAAATTATTGTGAATTTTTTTAAAAACTGCTAATTTTGTTACCAGCAACTTTATTAAGATAATTCTTTCAGGATAAAATCAGGTTTGTAACTTTACAACAGTGCTATCAGTTATCTATTAGTATTATCTATTATGTTCAATTAGATTTTATAATTACTGTGTTTAATGAGTAAAGTTATTTAAACGAAACTAGCTAGGCCTACAGTGTTGCACTGTGTTCTGCCGGGAGGCTCACGCGAGAGAACTGCAGAGCCGTGACAACCGTTCCACCTTAAACTTTATTTCTGTTTTTTAATTATTATTAATGTAATTAGTTATAGTTGTTCTGATGAACATGGTGTGTTTCAGTTTTTTTTTTACATATAGAAAGAAATTGACACCCACCAAACTTGTTCTATGCACAGATTGTTGAACAGGTAACAAGGGACCACCGTGGTCTTATTTCTGAAATTTTGAATCGATTTCTCGAAACACGTTGAAATTCTAACTTTGAATTCTAAACTTTGAAATGAAATTTTTTATTCAAACTGTTAGTTTCAAAGTATGCACACAAACCATATATACCTTTGAAAGAACAACTTTTTTAATGTTTCAATTAAGATTCTACACCAAATGTCATCCAACTTTCCAAACTGCAACATTAAAGTAGAAACTTAGAAATAATCTTAACACATAAGCACAGAGAAACAGCACTGTAATGCGCTAGGAGATGAACTGATTGCAAACGTGTAGGGTTTTTATTATACTGTTCAAAATTACAAAAAAAGAACATAGTAATCTAAACATCACTTAGACAATTTTGTTTGTTTATCTCAAGATGTGAGATACGCAGTATTAATAAGGGTATGCCGGAGGGTAGTTAGATCAGTGATTTCTGGGATGTTTGTTCCTATTTCATACACAAAGCCCACTCACGATATTTGCATTTTTATTTTGTATACGTTGCTAAGAACATTGCTTTTACCGTGTGTTATGTTCTAGGTCGTTTCATATATTATACAAATAAATAAATGTGCTTTTAGAAATGCAACAGAGAAGCTGTACAGTAGGCCTATTTTTGTAAACAATTCCACAATGCGTGTCACGTGACTACTGTTGTAAAATTACAGTATAGTAGCCGATAACAAAACGAGTACTGAAATTTCTGTATTGCAACTGGTTGGACCGTTCTACCGTCCTAAACTCAGGTGTTTTCCTTCGTAGGTCAGAACTGGTCTCCTAAGAGTAGCTAGGCGCTCCTTTGTCGTCCAGTTTTATAGTATTTCAAGGGCGTAGTGAAAGCCTAAGCTTATGTATAAAAAGGCACAGTATTATCAGACTGTTAAATAAAATACAGTACGTGAGTCATGCACAGCGTAACGTGTAACGTGTGGGAAATCACGTATTATTATACTATATTACCTATCGTGTTTACTAACATTAAACATGCATATTTTTACGACTCAGGGATTAAAAAAAAGATGGAAAAATATACTTTTTCATAT
This sequence comes from Callitettix versicolor, assembly GCA_022606455.1. Taxonomy (NCBI): domain Eukaryota; kingdom Metazoa; phylum Arthropoda; class Insecta; order Hemiptera; family Cercopidae; genus Callitettix; species Callitettix versicolor. The sequence continues at coordinate 63,316,222 of CM040189.1, forward strand.
AGAACTAATTTATTAAAATGTCTTAAGCTCGACTATACTTCTCGACGATTGGTTCGATGTCACGTAAAACTAAAATGTTATACATAAAATCATTTTTATCGTCTATTTTTTTGCCAAAAATGATCGATGTCGCATTTTAAAGTTGTGACCAATGAATAAGCCTACTTTTTCTAATCGTTTTTGTCGTCTAGTCGAACAGGGGAAAATAATTTGTGTCTTTAAAATATTAAAAATCAAATGTCAAACTTTTTTACATTCAATTTGCTGAAAAACTCCGCTCTTGAACCTTCTTTCAGATGTTAAAATCGGTTCATCAGATTTTGCTGAGATATTTACAAAAATATTATTTGGCCAAAGAGCTTCAAAATTGTTTTTTTGAAAAACGTGACGAAATATGGACAGATACAGTTTAACAAAATCGATATGTTAGTTAATATTGAGTTATGTGCATATACACCCAAGTAAAAAACATTTTTATTTAGACTCATAGGATTTGGAAACGAAGAAGTCCATCAAAATGGCATGATCGATTTTTTTTACTGTGATCATGTAATGAAAAAGTGAAATCGAAAAATGTATAACTGGAGAAAAAGCAGGAGCTATTTAGAGTCTTATTGGTCACAGTTTTTACTCATACATATTAACTTTTATTGGGGGATCTTCCTGATTATGACACTGTCTTGCAAACTCAACTGGCATTCAGAACAAAAAAATCCAATAATTGAACTACAAATAAAAATCATGTATATTTTCTCTTTATTGTTTATTTTAATTACGATGAATTGTTCGAAAACACGACAAATTAGCATAGCTAGTTAACAACATAACGTTAAACTTATAGCTTATCAGCAGTTTAATGAAATCAGCTGATCATTCCGAATTAATATAAAACAACTGATCCTTTAATACAACTACCAAAATTAAATTAACATTTCATTTCATATACTTAAATCGGTCAAACGTCTTCGCAGTTTCCGTAGTGTAGTAGTTATCGCGTGTGCCTCACACGTGCAAGGTCCCCGGTTCGATCCCGGCGGATAATTAGTTTAATATGAGACTTTTTACTTAAAAATAAAACACACACACACATTGATGTTTATATATCAATATAAACATTTTCCTCGCATCACGCATTCCGTAAAATCCATCAAAATCAGCCCTAAAACATGATACGTGTTAAAATGTTTTATCTTATTGTTCGTCAACTTGGTTGTGAAGGTGAACCAGCGCATCTAATGCCATTCCGTGACTCATCACTTGCAGAGAATGGTTAACATAACCTTTAAAACTGCAATTTATTGTGCTCATTGTATTTAAGTAACTGTTGTGTACGATCCCCCCTCGTATTAAAACCCAGTCCCGGGAGTATGGAATAAAAATCGACTTTTAGTATTACTTCGGTGAATGTCAATTTACGCAGAATAAGATGGTGAAATCAAATTTTAATCGAGGAAACATCGACATTTTTTGAATCGAACTTGTTTAAGCTATTACTTTTTTAGTAAAAAACATTGCGTACGGAATTATTTACGCGATGTTTTTCAATTTTGAACACGTCGACGAGCCAGCCGCATTATATCCAAGTGAAGTCCGAAAGGAAAATAATTATTTTGTTTTGGACAGGAAACAAGTTGCTCAACGAAAGTTATTAAAGTAGATTAAAAAAATCCCTAATATCAAGCTGTTACAAATCATAATTGTAGAAGGTTCAGAGTGTTGACGTAACCTTTTCGTTCAGTAGCAGCGTAATGATTTGGTTTAGTAGGTTAGATACCGTGCCTGTAGGCAGACACTAGGGTAGCCAAACATGTTCAAAGGAGTAAAGAGAAGTTGACATCGACGTCTGAAGATTAACTCATCCTGATTCGTCGCTATTTGGATTTCAATCACTTTGATTGTAGTTATATTTTGAAAATACGAGTTTTTTGTAGTTTTGTATATTGTAGAGTTTAGGTTAAAACAAGCATATAAACGGTCTTTTGGCAAGCTAATTTTCAGGACGTACAGAGGTATTAAAAAAATCGATTTTGTACTTTTGGTAGGTATAATTTATTTTCAGACAAAAAAGGTTTATTATACCTGATTTTTTTAAAAGGCGAAAAGAACATTGAGGCTATTATCACCTCCCCTAAATGTAAGTGTGAGTGTAAAGTGTTAAAGTTGTAAGTGTAGTGTTGTTAGTGTAAGTGTGTGTTAGACTCGGGTACCATGAGGGACGTCTAAATCCTATCAGTAGGTGCAGCTAGTCTGCACCTCTTGCGGGCAGTATACGTCTGTGCACATAGTGGATTTACTTTGATGAAATTTTACATTGTAAGTGTTAATTTAGTAGTTAATATTATTAACAAAACATCGGATTTATTGAAATTAGTTCAAACGATTTTGTTAAAACAAAAGCTATAGCTTATTAAAAAAAATGTCGCGAGGCTATCGACAAAATCAGTTGATCAGATTTTAGTTTTATATAGATTGTCAGAAACGCCAATCTAACAAATTTGAATAAAAAATAAAATTCTTATTGAACTGTTTTTATTTTGAACAATTTATTCATTTTGAATTTAATACACTCACTTGCCTTCAGATATAAGGTTAATCAACATTTAAAAATAATCTGATACATTTTTTAGAGGAAATTACACTTCAGATACGTTATTTTTTTCCATCTGAAGCTTGTAAAACGGATTTGGAAAAAACTTTTTTATTTCAGTTGAACCTCTTAAATTATTAAATCAGTGTGTCTTGCACGATTAATTTGTTTAAAATTTTGTAAAAGTGATTACTTTACAGTTTATATCCTGTTTGAACAAACATTGGTCTCAAAAAAAACTTCTGTTTGGCGGAATACTTTATGGTTTTTTCTGTATATAGTTTCGGTCGCTACTTTCTAGCTCTGTCATAAATTCTAGCTACTTTCTGTCATAAATTCAACAATGACAGAAGGACTGACATATTCCCAGTATGGTGAGCAAAAACACAACAAAGCAGTCCAACACAAAACGCTGTCACGTGCTATTTTCTCAGTGAAGTTTGAAAAAAAAACAATAGTCTATATGAGAATTGGTTCATGAACAGTTGAACTATAATTGGTTAATTTTATTATTTCTTAATGTTTCAATTATTTAACGATATTTACTAAAAAAAAAATGAATCGTTACTTCGGGTTAAATTTTTTAAGAGGGGTAGTTTTGTACTTCTTCAGTGTTTTATAGTCAAAACAATTTTTCCTACAAACTATATGTTTGCTTAAAAAAGAAAGTAACAGATTCATTATTGCATGCAACGAATATTCCAATTACTTTGTGTTGATTTTATTACAGCCTTTTACACACAAACACACACACACACACACACACACTTGCAGTTTCACATAACAAATAATAAAACTATTGCTGTTTATGATTACATTGCACTTTAATAATAATAAATACATTGTATGTAGGTAGGCCTGTACAAGTTATAACTGTATATGTAATCCAATAGTGTCAATTAAGGTTTCGTAAGAGCTATTACGATAGGTTAACATTCCGATGCTGAGTTGCTGTTAAATTGTCAGCCATTTTAGTAAACAATACAAAGTGTCAAGTGTGACAACTGATCTAGGTTAACCTGGTTTGGTTAGGAATACGAAATAATTTCGCCTGGTCAGACGTTTCATATTTCTTTCTTTTCTTCTCTTCATTTTCTCACTTAACGTCCATACTTCATGCAAGTTAGACTAATTTCTCATTAACGAGGAAGTAGCTGTAACGGAAAAGGTTAAACGCTGCATCATTGCTATCTCTAAACTACTTGGGATCGCGGGTGCCTAGTCACATTGGACACGCTGGCCCTTACTCTTGAATCGCGGGTGCCTAGTCACATCGGACACGCTGGCCCTTACCTTGAGATCGCGGGTGCCTAGTTACATTGGACACGCTGGTACTTACCTTGAGATTGCGGGTGCCTAGTCACATTGGACACGCTGGCCCTTACTCTTGAATCGCGGGTGCCTAGTCACATCGGACACGCTGGCCCTTACCTTGAGATCGCGGGTGCCTAGTCACATCGGAACGCTGGCCCTTACCTTGAGATCGCGGGTGCCTAGTTACATTGGACACGCTGGTACTTACCTTGAGATTGCGGGTGCCTAGTCACATTGGACACGCTGGCCCTTACTCTTGAATCGCGGGTGCCTAGTCACATCGGACACGCTGGCCCTTACCTTGAGATCGCGGGTGCCTAGTCACATCGGAACGCTGGCCCTTACCTTGAGATCGCGGGTGCCTAGTTACATTGGACACGCTGGCACTTACCTTGAGATTGCGGGTGCTTAGTCACATTGGACACGCTGGCCCTTACTCTTGAATCGCGGGTGCCTAGTCACATCGGAACGCTGGCCCTTACCTTGAGATCGCGGGTGCCTAGTTACATTGGACACGCTGGTACTTACCTTGAGATTGCGGGTGCCTAGTCACATTGGACACGCTGGCCCTTACTCTGGAATCGCGGGTGCCTAGTCACATTGGACACGCTGGCCCTTACCTTGAGATCGCGGGTGCCTAGTCACATTGGACACGCTGGCCCTTACTCTGGAATCGCGGGTGCCTAGTCACATCGGACACGCTGGCCCTTACATTGAGATCGCGGGTGCCTAGTTACATTGGACACGCTGGCACTTACCTTGAGATTGCGGGTGCCTAGTCACATTGCAAACGCTGGCCCCTACCTTGAGATCGCGGGTGCCTAGTCACATCGGACACGCTGGCCCTTACCTTGGTATAGCGGGTGCCTAGTCACATCGGACATGCTGGCCCTTACCTTGAAATCGCGGGTGCCTAGTCACATCGGACATGCTGGCCCTTACCTTGGTATAGCGGGTGCCTAGTCACATCGGACACGCTGGCCCTTACCTTGAAATCGCGGGTGCCTAGTCACATCGGACACGCTGGCCCTTACCTTGAGATCGCGGGTGCCTAGTCACATTGGACACGCTGGCCCTTACTCTGGAATCGCGGGTGCCTAGTCACATCGGACACGCTGGCCCTTACATTGAGATCGCGGGTGCCTAGTTACATTGGACACGCTGGCACTTACCTTGAGATTGCGGTTGCCTAGTCACATTGAAAACGCTGGCCCCTACCTTGAGATCGCGGGTGCCTAGTCACATCGGACACGCTGGCCCTTACCTTGAGATCGCGGGTGCCTAGTCACATCGGACACGCTGGCCCTTACCTTGGTATAGCGGGTGCCTAATCACATCGGACACGCTGGCCCTTACCTTGAAATCGCGGGTGCCTAGTCACATCGGACATGCTGGCCCTTACCTTGAGATCGCGGGTGCCTAGTCACATCGGACATGCTGGCCCTTACCTTGAAATCGCGGGTGCCTAGTCACATCGGACACGCTGGGTCTTACCTTGAGATCGCGGGTGCCTAGTCACATCGGACATGCTGGCCCTTACCTTGAGATCGCGGGTGCCTAGTCACATCGGACACGCTGGCCCTTACCTTGGTATAGCGGGTGCCTAGTCACATCGGACACGCTGGCCCTTACCTTGAAATCGCGGGTGCCTAGTCACATCGGACATGCTGGCCCTTACCTTGAGATCGCGGGTGCCTAGTCACATCGGACATGCTGGCCCTTACCTTGAAATCGCGGGTGCCTAGTCACATCGGACACGCTGGGCCTTACTCTGGGATCGCGGGTGCCTACTCACATCGGACACACTGGCCCTTACTTTATTATAGGAAAGTTATAGTAAGTTTGTTAACGTTGAAAATAATCAATTTTAATAGATTTTTCAGCCCTACCTAATAAGTAGTTTTTACTTGGTTTGCATGCAAGTTTAAAATAAGGTGATTTTCATGCAAGGTTCAACCAAAACCTAAACTGTGACCACTAGACTGAAGTAGTTTTTTTTCGAATTTGACCTTTTTCAGAATACAGGGGTTTTAAGTTTTCCTCATTGCTGATTTTCCATTTTTGTAATCGCCAGCTTCTACTAATTTTCAGGGGCTTTTACGAGATTTTCAATTTAAGTACTTTTGAAAAAGTAATGTTTTTGTAGTAAATATGGACAATTTTGATACATTACTAATTTGAGGTTGCTTACTAGTCATTTATACATGTTAGTAAAATGAAATACTTACAAATACTCAGCAGGATTATTCCACTTGCAGCACGCAAGTTCCTTACTGTTCCTCGCAGTAATTCCACCGTGCCGATCAAAACCCTTTTACAACTATTTCTTTTTCTATCGTTGGACTTTCTGTTCTAACAAAGGTTAGCTTGCTTGCGACCGCCGAGCTCAAGTGGAGTGTTGTACTATGAGGAAAACTGCAGGAAATAAACAATTGGCTATTTATGCAGGAAAGCGCCGCCTGTATGTCTGCGTGTTATCTGTATCTAATATAAGTAACTCTTTAACCTTGATATCGTAGTCAGGAGTACATATTGCTTTTTTAATAAACAATACTTTGTTGTATTTGTACATTACAATAATAATAAAGTGAGTAATTAGTTTTTTCTTAATAATAAAGTGTAATAATTTTCACGAATTAGGTTCACGTTATAGTAGCCTACTTTGTTGTTTTCTAAATATATTTGTTGTATTTGTAATTTATTGCATTAATTACTTGTGTACTTTGCTCATTAGTATTTTCAAGAATTAGGTACAAAATAGGTTAACACCTAATTATTTTGAGATATTTTATTAATTATGATTATTATTATAGTCTTTAGTAGGCCTACATAATGTTTTTTATAATGCACCGAATTTATTGTATTTGTACATTTTTAAAGTATTAAATAAAGTAGTATATATTAATTTTTTCGAATTTGTAAAATATAATTTTCACGAATTTGACGTTAAATTTCCTAAACCCTTTACTTTTTTTTTTTATTAAAAAACGCGCTTGTCAAACGATATTAAAAAAAATAATAATGACACGTTTAATTGTTATTATTATTACCATAAAGCCGCCTCGGTGGTCTAGTGGATAGCGCACTAGGCTTTCACCCCGAGGACCCGGGTTCGATCCCCGGCAAGGGCTTGGCATTTTCATACGCTATAAATCATCCCATCGACTGCATTAGCCCAAGTATGCACAACAGTCGGACGTTAAAAAAAAAAAAAAAAATTATTACCATAAATAACTTATTATAACAAAAGAAAGTTATTCGGTATTACAAGTATCGATACTTTTCGTCCGATATAATCGGATAATCCATATTTTTTCCGATATTGTATCGAATGCAATATTTAAACATCCATACTCGCAAGTAGACAATACTGCAGTATAATGCATTGCTTGTAAAACTCTTTCTAATTCGACCTTCTTCGCTTTCTGAAATTTGGATAACTTTATCCTGACATGAACACAATCGAAATTGAATTATTAAAAGAATTTGAAACATGAATGTTATTATCATTTTTGGTATTTTCGCAGTACGTGTGTAAGAGTAAATAAGATTATTTTAAAAAAAAGCGATAAACATTCACGCCAGTTCCGAGATAAGACCAGACAATCTTCATTCTTTGTTGGGCCGAGTGATTTTACGATCACCGCAGGCAAAGGGCATGATTATTCAAATACGAGTCAGACCGGAAGTCTTGCGTGTGTGAGGCAGTGCTGCTATCTACATTATAATTAAGTAACGTCAGTGTGAACGTCCCAATGTCTTATAATACAACAGATTGCGGTTAGACGCAAAGCCTATTGGATTGCTTTTCTACGATAATAATATTATGGGCTAGATAGTAGGTAAGCTTACCAACAGCAATCATACATCATACCTTATTCATAGTGTAACGGGTTTTGAATAAAGCAAAGCAATTTCCCATACTTGAGGATTAAGTAATTATTTTTATTCTGTGAAGTATTGATTTCTTCAGTGTTACATTTTCGAGCAATTACCATTGAATACAAACTATTTGCGTAGAAACTTTTAGAACAGTTACTTGAGTTTTGAAGTCAGAGGAGGAGCACGCTTAAGTTTTATGTCAAAAGTTCCTAAGAGGAAAATCTACCATCGTGAGCGTTAGAGGAATTAACAGTTGTTACGATTATATAGAACGTAGACCTTTTTATTGAGAAATTAGTTGTTGAAAGTGATGGTGATGTATTTTCACAAAGAAAAATAAATGGTTCGAAAAACGTTACATTTTCAACATTTAACTATTTTTTTCCGAAGAATTCGATTCAGGATACATTTGAAAAACCAGGGAAATGTGTAATTTGTCAAAATCGGTTCGTCATATTTTGCTCAACTTATGGTCAAAGCGTAACCCCAGTTAGTATTGAGCAAATTTGAAATGAAAGAACTTTACATTTCAAGAGTTCAACGAAAAGGAAAAAGTACAATACCCTTGCCACTGCGATTTACGTTTTACATTCTTATTACAGGAAGAATAAAGAATGAGTATTAAACTTGAAAAAATTGATTGAGATTTTAATTGTTCTTTCCGTTTTTAGGTCTTAAATTGTCTAAGTCTGTGAGTCTGCGCACATCGTTGGACACTAAACTAATTGAACGAATTTGCCCATCCATATTTGAGACCATTTTGTAATTTAAACAAATCACTTACATTGAGGAATACTGTTCAAAATCGTTTTGTTCAAATCAAGCTCTAAATAAACCTAACGTATTTACAGTATATCTCTAAAACAGCCGGTTAAGAATCTAAAAGGGAAGAAGTTCTCAAAATCGGAAGTTGAGTTATCGATCGGATAACTCAAAGAAGCAAAATAGTAATTAAAGAATTCGTAAGTAAATCGAAAAATCGATAATGAACTTTAAACCATCACGGTTTATTTCTGTTTACTCTCAGTGTGTATGGCCTAAATGTGTTGTTTCAAATTTGTACACTGACTTGTTAATGGGCAGATCCAGCCAGTTTAGAAGAGACTGACCCAAGGATAAACCCGGTCACTCATAAAATATTACTATAATTTCCAATAGTTTTATGCATATATGTAGCAATTCCATGTGGTCCTAAGCATATTCTTGATCTACTTCAGGGTAATAAATTAAATCTTTATTATAACATGTAAAAAAATATATATGTCCTATATTATTTATTGTAGTACACATAAGTTTATTTTACAGAGTCCCTGTCACACGGAATACATAAAATTAAATATAGAAATTAATATAAATCAGAATTATGAATGAAAATATATGTTATAAATATTTTTTTTTACTAAGTTCATGGTTATAATTGATAATTCACTTCAGAAAACGAAGTCTGATTTTCTTTTTTCAATTTCTCGAATTCTTCAACAATTTTGTTTGGGTCGATTTTGTCTGCTCTTTCTGTGTTCACACTCATGCCCATCGTCCACGCATCCACTCCTGACTAACAAATGTGTGTGTGCTCATACTTATTCCTTCTTCCTTCCTTCCTTTCCAAGGATAAGTTAAACTTTAACCTGTCGCGCTATAGCTGAGTATTCATGATTCTAGAGAACCCTCGTTTTAATATAAATAGTAGAATTTTGTCTGTATTTGGTATTTTTATTTTACTTAATGAGGCAACTAATACAATCATATTTCTTGTAATTGAGTCCAATTCCAAAGTGGGCTGCAGCTTTTCCAGCCCCTTGGATCCGTCAATTCTTTAGTTATTCAAATTGAACTAAGTCTACTTAACCGATTTTTAGAAATAGGCCGATTTCCTGATTTTTTTGGAATAATTAAATGCTTTAAATTAATGTAATGTTTTTGTACCATGTGTTTTACTTCCAATTCAAAGCAAAATTGGACTTTGAATTAATTAATATAACGCCATCTTAATCAAGTCTAACGGCAGATGACGAATAAATTGAACAATAGCCGACTACATTCAGTCCCGACTCAAAGTTTTACAAAGTTGAAGTGTTAATTAATTCTGTTACACGTCATTAAATTAATTGTTGTAATTACAAGAGGGCAGACCGATGTTTGATGTCGTTCAAGACTGATTTAACTTCACTTATCGATTGTATTCAGGGTCGCTTTATTATGCAAATTGTGATGCGGACACCGGAGGGGGGGTTGACACGGCGGCGATGTACAGGCCTACATTTGAATATCCTTTGTGAGCCTTTGGTATTTGCATTCATCGGTTTGGTAGGCCTACCGTAGCAAGTCGATGCAGTGAGTCGTGGGGCGTCGACCCGTCTTTAAGAATACCTACCGTAAAACAGAGACATGCACTCTGTAATATTCTTATTTCGGATGCTGTTTTTTAATTTTTGCGGTTCCGGATCATCTTGATATTTACGTAAATCTGAGTTTTTCTCCCTCGTAACAAAAAAAAAAGTTGAGATAAACCATTAAATAAAATAACCTGAATATAGTAACCTTTTTAAACGTTTTAAAAGTAATTTTTAATAACAGTTTCCATGTTTTAACGTAAAATAACTAGAAACTTCCTTAAATATGTTAAAATTACTTCATCCTACGAGTCATTCAGAAACAGAGTACTTCAAAAGTACTTAAAACGTACTAGAAGGCTTTCCCTTATGAGAAATGTGAGCGCTCGCTGCTGGTGCCATCTTGTGGCAGAGTGTTCAACTGTAGTTAAATAGATACAGTCTGAGTAAATAAATAGGTACTGTCTGTACCGTCTATTTTCTCAGACAGTACTTGCAGTCTGCAGCGTTCGCAGCGGCACATAAAGTCCTATTACTTGGACTTTAGCCTCTGATATCGAGCACGCTTTTTATAATGGTGGCTGCACTTCTACTATGTTTATAGCACTACCTTTAATTTTTCTCGTAGGTTAAGCGTCGATTATACAAGAATCTTTTAGGTTCATATGCAAGAAAATTGTCGATTATTTGTTTTGTGAACAATACAGAACAATTGTGAAAATTGTTTTAAATATTTAAATAACATGTTTTATTTATTGTAACTATTTTATTGCATTAAAAAGGTAGCAAAATAATGAGTTCACAAACTTTCTTTAGTTGCTGTTTCCTCGAAAGTTACGATTGAAGCTATCGAAAAAATTCGAAAAACGGCCTTAATATCAGTTTAATTGATTTTGATACCTTTTATTATTTATGAAGATCTCAAGCTAATGTCCCAAGTTTGAAGTAAAAGTTATTTACGGTTCGAGAGTAAGTCTAAAACAAAAAATGATTACACCAAACCCAATTGCGGTCAGGGTTTATTTTCTTCTTTTTCTATTTACGTCCTATTCTTAAATGTGTTTACTATACTTTTAATTTTCTACATAGACTTGAGTCAAGAATTTATGATCAAAATTTGAGCAAAATCTGATACAGTAAATGGTTTTTGTGAAGTAATAAAGTTTTTCCGGTTTTGTCGTAGCTTTTGGAAATGTAGCGAAACATTTCCCATGTTTAGATGAATATGAGGCTACAGTTAGGTAAAATTTGATCAAAATCGTATGAATCAATTTAGAAAAGTTCCGATTTTTAAACTTTTTATTATCCAAATAGCTTTAAAAAAGTTTCCAGCACTGCACTGATTTAGAGACGGTCAGATATTCAAGTAAAGAACTCCTCATGGGCCCAGAGGATCTGATAACGGGCACTAGATCATACTCGTACATAATACATACCTTTTTATATTTTATATAGTGATAAAGTTTCACTCGTGTTATTAAAGTACATTTACTGTCGGTAGGTAGATTTGCAGACAATGAATTAAACAAGAAATAATTTTTATTTCTAAAAATAATCTGAACCCTTCCGTATATAAACTAAGACACAAAAAAACCGCAAATTTATAAATATCGTAACCGTCTACCTGCCCACTCGTCTGGTACTTCTTGGTTAGCTCTGCCAAGATTTGTTCTGTCTGGTCATTTCGCGTTTATCGAATTAGGTTTGCTTTTGTAGCAACCTCTTTACGTTTCCTTTTCCTAGTATTGTGTCATGAGCAAGTACGGATAACCAGGCGCCCTTGGAACACGCCCAAGGAATGGTAGAAGCGCTTTTATTATTCCTTACAATAATCGGTGTAGCATAAAATATTGTCTGTGTTAATTGTCGTGTGGAATACTTCAAAGAAACGCAACTGCATTTTTTTGCGTTTTCAATTAAACATTTCAAATCTCTTACACTAAAGTTAAATTGAGCATAAAGGTACGTTTTATTTACATAGATAAATGAGCTGTTGGGGCGGCCATCAGGTAAAATCAGAACGGGGATCTTGAAATGAGGCCGAGCTCTATATAACTTTTTGAGTACCTATTTTCAGAAATATTAGCACTCTAGCGTTCGCATGTTTGTCAGATTTGATTTAAACTTTCAAAAAAATTTCTAACTCAGCAAAATACGTTCAACAGTTTAAATGGGTTTCCATTGAAAATCGTAAAAAATCTTAACTTTTTATCTTCACCTTTTTAAAGTCTGATTTCGTCATCGTAATCAACGTTAAAATTTCTTTAAATTTAAATAACATTAATTGAAAATAGAAAAACGATCCTAATGGCGGGTAGTGTATTTTAAAAAAAATGGTAATTACTTTGCTAAAATTAGATTTTATAACTGTTAAAAGTTATTGTTTGCGATATTGTTGCGTTTTGAAAATTTCCTTTAGTCACGTTACTGCATACGACAACTTATACTCTCGATAACGGACCTTTTTTACAGTTTTTAAGCAGTTTCAGCCATAGTTGTTTATCCCACCGACTGATCACACATCAGTCATTTTCTTGAAGACTATACAATAGAAAAGGTAGTGATTTTTCCCCTTTTTATTCAATGTATAATATTTTACAGACGTTAAACTGTTTAAAAGAAGTCATGTTTACCTATTGCAACTAAATATCTCGGTAGTCAAAGTTCAGCTTCTAATTAGACATTAATGGCAGTTGTATTATGCATTCTGATTAGTGCGTGGGATTGGACACTTCTTGTGATAGTTGACTATGAAATAATGGCTTGATTAGTTTCTTTGATAAGAGTAAATTTAAGAAATCATCTATATAGGTTGAACCATGATTTTATGTTGTTGAAAATTCTCGTAACTCTGTCATTTTATTTCATAATGGCACGCAACTGTCTCGCGTAATGGAAATGTGTGTCTAAAATACCAATAATTTTAAACCATCACTTACATATTAATAGTAACAGGTCTAACGAGTTCAGCAGTTTCAAAATGGCTTCCATTCTGAATCATTATTTTTTTTGTTACGGTTTTTTAAAAGTCTATCATAATTAGCGTTAATATATGACTCAAAATTCATATTCGTACTTTCAAAGTAATTTTAAAAAATAAAAAAAATAATTCATGCAGTTTCGAACGCAGATTATGATATCAGATTTTGTAACAACAATAAGCTAAATAAATTGTGATATTGTTACTTTCAATAATTACCTTCAATTATTGTTTAATGTTTCACTTTTTCGTGCTTCAAAAATTGTTAAAAATTAAGACTGAAAGTCCATAACGAAACTTTAATACACCATTAACTCTGCTGCTAAACAAAAGTGATTTAGAATTAGTGTATAGGCTTACCCTTTTCGACAGACTAAACTGCTAGTCTGGTTTGGCAAACATTTTGTAACTGGTCGTATTCTGATCATATAGTGGAATTTTGTTTTCTTTATTTTTTTAATTAAATGTTTCGGGGTAGCCGTCGCCTTTAATGAAAAAAAACCACAATATTAATTTCCTCATAATCTGTTATGGTCAGACGAAGTGTATCTGTCGCGTATGTTTTTTGCAGATGGCAGTAAAAAAAATGCTTGATTGTTTAATGCTTGACTGTTTTTATTGTTTTTTGGTTTAGAGAGAAATTATGGCTGAGACAATAATATCAACTAACTGTATTAATTTTACATAAACTGTCTATCCAGTAGCCAAGCAAATCAGACCATTCGACCTTCCTGTCAAACCAATCTTTACCAGCTCCAGTGTTGCCAGTTGGAACAAACTACTTTCATAATTGTTTTGCAATATGATTATTACGTTTTCAGTTTATATTACGTTCCTTGGCGAATATATCAAAATATTCGTAATTTGTTTTTGCCAGCGATTTCTAAAAAAAAATATTACATTAATAAATTTAGTTCGTTTCTGTATTAAAAATTGTTATAATCAATTCAGCTGTAGAAATAAAACTGTTCAAAATGTTCAATATTCCAAAACTACTTAAAAATGGTTTGTAGGAACATAAAGTTATCGATTATCTAATGCAATTGTCTTGACCTAATGTTATTCATTCGCCTCTCGAGTTTGTTAGCAATTTTGTAAAAAAAATATTACAGGATAAACAAAAAAAACTATAGTTTTACATTTTTGGGATCAAAACTGCTTTTTTTTGTGGTAACATACTTGTGAATACTTGAGATTTTGATACATTACACGGTCTATTTTTTTGCTTAAAATCCAATTTGTTTTGAATTTGTCATAATCATGTAATCACAGCACGCAACTTTTCGCTGTCGTGATGGAAGCAAATTTGAAATAATAATTCTTTTAAGGTCAAAAAGTTCACACTTTTTTAAACATTTAAGTACACCACAATAATCAGTGTTAAAATTTATACAAATTAATTAGAGGAAGGGGTGCAAATGTGGAAACGTATTGTATCTGGCCAATAAAGTGCTGCACGCCAGCAGGATTAGGGGTAAACATTTGTAGTAGTTCTTATTTGTCTTTGTAAGCAGTCAGCAGTCAGTCAAGCAGTGGATAGTGTCACAGTGAGTCAAGTTATTTTCCTGGATTTTTCAATACTTTGTAGAGGTTAGCTTTAGGCATTAAATTTGTCTAACTATCTTGTAAATATGTTACTTTAAATTAGGTAGGTTATAAAAGGATGTACAAAGAAGGTCTTGGCAGTTTTCAATCTGACCTAAGCTAATAGTTTCGCAACATAATCTGCTTAAATTCAAGATGGCCAATGTGCGGGTAACGTGAAACGTACATGTGTTGGTATTGTGGAAACGTTTCACACAATACCCACATAATATACATTATTTTTAATGCGCTATGCACTTGTGTTTTAGATGCCGCGTAAGCACATTGGTCAGAAGCCGAAAGCTATTTTAAAGAAGTGGAATGCTGAAAACATGATTAAGGCTATAACAGCATTAAGGGAAAAAGATGGGGTTAAGAAGGGCAGTAAAAACTTATAAAGTGCCTCAGACGACACTGCAAAGATCTGTACATAGCGACTTGTCACCTGAAGAATGTGTTTCTTTAAAAGTAGGACGTAAGCTTGTCCTTCCTGATAACCTTGAGAAACAGTTGGTAGAGTTTCTTGTTGAAATGGATAATCGCTTTTACGGCCTTACTAGATTAGATGTCAAGAGGGTGGCCTATCAACTAGCAGAGAAAAATAATATCCAGCATCCTTTTACTTCAAATGCTACTGGTAGGGCTTGGTTTGACCTTTTTCTTAGACGACACAAAAAGAAACTCACAATTTACAAACCTATTGCAACCTCACATTCAAGAGCAAATGGGTTCAACAAAGAAGCAATAGACAAGTTTTTTGACATGCTGCAAGCTGAGTATGATAAGCACTCTTTTAGTGCTGATCGTGTATACAACGTGGACGAGACCGGTCTCACTGTAGTTCAGAGCAAGATACCACACGTAGTTGGACTAAAGGGTAAACGTCAAGTATTTGCCATTACTTCAGCAGAGAGAGGGTCCCTGGTAAATTTAATATGCGGCATGAGCGCGGGTGGTAATTTCATACCACCCATGATGATCTTCCCCAGAAAGAACTGAACTGATACTCTAATCAAAGGGGCACAAGCTACGACAATCGGAAAATGCCATCCTTCAGGATGGATACAAACGGAGCTTTTTATCGTTTGGTTTGACCATTTCATTTCCAAGACACATCCATCAAAGGAGTCTCCTGTATTGTTAGTTCTCGATGGGCACAACAGTCACTCCAGAAACCTTGAAGTTATAGAACGTGCAAGGAAAAATCATGTTACAATCGTGAGCATCTCTCCTCACACCTCCCATAAAACCCAGCCTCTTGATAAAACCTTTATGGGCACTCTCAAAACGTATTATAGTGAATACGTTCGCCAATGGCTGCGGCACAGCGACCGGCCTTTAGGTCCTTGTGACATATCCGAGGGAAAGCCTACTTGCAGAGCCACACTGGCTCTATTGCTGCGAAAGGATTTTTGGAGACCGGAATTTTTCCATGTGATCGAAATGTTTTCAGTGAAACTGATTTTATCGCTGCTACATCTTCTTTCCCTACTCAGTCTCCAAAAACAAATGGTTTAAATGAAACTGAATTAAGAGAAGCTGGAAGTTCTACATCGTTAGCTTCTTCAAACTTATGCGTATCTCCCCAAGATATCATGCCAGTCCCTAAAAAGGAAAGTGTCAAACAGAGGCCGTAAGCCAGGCTCATCAGCTGTTTTGATATCTTAGCCCTATAAATCATATCTCGAAGAATCATATCTACCAAAGAAACATAAGCTGTCTATAACCTCTACTATCAAAACCAGAAAAACTAAGGCTGCTCCCACAAAAACATGCAAAAAGCGACTTAAGTTAACTGAAGATTCGGATGAAGAGTCCAATGCATCAACCATCTCTTCAGGAGAGTCAAATTTGGATCTTCCAATTGGTGAAAAAAAACCTACTGAAGAAGACGCCCTTTGTATTTTTTGCGGAGACGCATTTTCTGAAGACGTTCGGGAAGAATTATTGATTAAATGTGTAATGTGTGAGGAGTGGAGTTTTACTCTTTGTGTGCTGGATGTGAAAGTGACACTTACGTATGTGATTTCTGCAAGTAAATTTAGTGTAACAATAATTTTAAGGCGTTTCCACATTACCCGCACTTTATGAAGTTTTCAAAAAACGTATTACAAAGACAAAACGTTTTTTTATTCTTTACATGCATATAGTTTTGTATTAATTAATATTATATTTATATTTAAAACATTATAAAGTAACTTTAAGCAATTTTTAAAGCTAAAACACAATTAACAAATTTTTATTCAACAAAAACAAAATGGGTTTCACATTTGCACCCTCTCCTCTATTATTTTAAATTCAAAATTATATTTAAAATGCGATAAGAACTCTGACCGCCGGCAGGTTTATTTTTGTATTCTCAGTGGAATTGAACATTTAAAATGATATTAAAAATAAAATTTAATATATGATTTTTGTTTAAAGAATGGTAATGGTAAATATTTTTAAAACGTTAAAAGTATTTTGCTGGGTAACAAATTTTTCCAAGTTATTGAATTTTTTAACCAAAATTGATTTTTGCGTCAAGTTTCAATCAGACCGGATAAAAATTACGATTGCTAGAGTGCTTCGCTCAAAAACACACAAACACATATGTATATGTCAGAGTACCGAACTCAAAAAGTGTTCTATAATTCAGGCTCGGTGTTAATTTCAAAGCCTCTGTTTTAGTTCTTACCATGATGGCGGAATTCCAACTCAAGTAAATACTTTTATGCAAGAACGCTTTGACATTTTTAAAAACTTTCGCTCAAGTAAGAAGGAGTTATTGTATTCCCAATTCTGTCCAAAAGACAGATTTATTAAACTACACTGCTGGTTATAGTAGTGTTGGAAGGATGGCGGAACCACTGACTTTCACCCTTCTGAGATGATTTGTAAAAATAAAACGTCGGTTACGAATGAATTCACAGATTTCCATAATTGTAAAACGTGGACACTGTTACAATGTGTTTTCGTATTAAAGTAAAAGAAAAGTGTTTCCACTATTCAGGGCGAATTGGAATTACGAGACTGATACTCAGGTGTGTCTCGCTGTCTAATTTGTTAAGACAAGGGCGCGCACAAGTCGAAGTGGTTGACGTGCCTTGGGGGTGCATATTCCGCCCTTCATGTAAAGGTATACTGTATAACTGTCCAGCTGTTAAATGTATGTTAAGCGCGTTGAGAGAATAAAAAATGTCTTTAAAATTGTTGTATGGCTCCAAAAATTTCTTACTGTAAATTGATTCTGTAAATCATTGTTTTTTAAATTCTTTATTTTCGATTTAGCAGCGGTTTTTAAAAAGAATTTTTTTCTGTATCTTGTCCTATATCATGTTACAAAATTTACGTAATTTGTCCTATTGTATATTTAAACATGTTACATTGATCATATAATCTTCCTGTGATCTAAAGAAAAGAAATGATAGACATACACAGAGAGAAAACTTGTATTTTAATTTATTTTGTTTATTATGTGCTACAGTGTTTATTACTTTGGCAGTGTACAGATCGAGGCGTTATTCTGTGCTCATTATGAAATGTTGTTTGCTTACTTTCTTTAGTCTTTCACCGTAGTCCAACATCCGTAGGCATCCTGGACTACGGCAGTTTAATCTGCAACATTAAAGTAGAAACTTAGAAATAATCTTAACACATAAGCACAGAGAAACAGCACTGTAATGCGCTAGGAGATGAACTGATTGCAAACTGTGTAGGGTTTTTATTATACTGTTCAAAATTACAAAAAAAGAACATAGTAATCTAAACATCACTTAGACAATTTTGTTTGTTTATCTTAAGATGTGAGATACGCAGTATTAATAAGGGTATGCCGGAGGGTAGTTAGATCAGTGATTTCTGGGATGTTTATTCCTATTTCATACACAAAGCCCACTCACGATATTTGCATTTTTATTTTGTATACGTTGCTAAGAACATTGCTTTTACCGTGTGTTATGTTCTAGGTCGTTTCATATATTATACAAATAAATAAATGTGCTTTTAGAAATGCAACAGAGAAGCTGTACAGTAGGCCTATTTTTGTAAACAATTCCACAATGCGTGTCACGTGACTACTGTTGTAAAATTACAGTATAGTAGCCGATAACAAAACGAGTACTGAAATTTCTGTATTGCAACTGGTTGGACCGTTCTACCGTCCTAAACTCAGGTGTTTTCCTTCGTAGGTCAGAACTGGTCTCCTAAGAGTAGCTAGGCGCTCCTTTGTCGTCCAGTTTTATAGTATTTCAAGGGCGTAGTGAAAGCCTAAGCTTATGTATAAAAAGGCACAGTATTATCAGACTGTTGCGATAAAATACAGTACGTGAGTCATGCACAGCGTAACGTGTAACGTGTGGGAAATCACGTATTATTATACTATATTACCTATTGTGTTTACTAACATTAAACATGCATATTTTTACGACTCAGGGATTAAAAAAAAGATGGAAAAATATACTTTTTCATATAGAACTAATTTATTAAAATGTCTTAAGCTCGACTATACTTCTCGACGATTGGTTCGATGTCACGTAAAACTAAAATGTTATACATAAAATCATTTTTATCGTCTATTTTTTTGCCAAAAATGATCGATGTCGCATTTTAAAGTTGTGACCAATGAATAAGCCTACTTTTTCTAATCGTTTTTGTCGTCTAGTCGAACAGGGGAAAATAATTTGTGTCTTTAAAATATTAAAAATCAAATGTCAAACTTTTTTACATTCAATTTGCTGAAAAACTCCGCTCTTGAACCTTTTTTTCAGATGTTAAAATCGGTTCATCAGATTTTGCTCAGATATTTACAAAAATATTATTTGGCCAAAGAGCTTCAAAATTGTTTTTTTGAAAAACGTGACGAAATATGGACAGATAAAGTTTAACAAAATCGATATGTTAGTTAATATTGAGTTATGTGCATATACACCCAAGTGAAAAACATTTTTATTTAGACTCATAGGATTTGGAAACGAAGAAGTCCATCAAAATGGCATGATCGATTTTTTTTACTGTGATCATGTAATGAAAAAGTGAAATCGAAAAATGTATAACTGGAGAAAAAGCAGGAGCTATTTAGAGTCTTATTGGTCACAGTTTTTACTCATACATATTAACTTTTATTGGGGGATCTTCCTGATTATGACACTGTCTTGCAAACTCAACTGGCATTCAGAACAAAAAAATCCAATAATTGAACTACAAATAAAAATCATGTATATTTTCTCTTTATTGTTTATTTTAATTACGATGAATTGTTCGAAAACACGACAAATTAGCATAGCTAGTTAACAACATAACGTTAAACTTATAGCTTATCAGCAGTTTAATGAAATCAGCTGATCATTCCGAATTAATATAAAACAACTGATCCTTTAATACAACTACCAAAATTAAATTAACATTTCATTTCATATACTTAAATCGGTCAAACGTCTTCGCAGTTTCCGTAGTGTAGTAGTTATCGCGTGTGCCTCACACGTGCAAGGTCCCCGGTTCGATCCCGGCGGATAATTAGTTTAATATGAGACTTTTTACTTAAAAATAAAACACACACACACATTGATGTTTATATATCAATATAAACATTTTCCTCGCATCACGCATTCCGTAAAATCCATCAAAATCAGCCCTAAAACATGATACGTGTTAAAATGTTTTATCTTATTGTTCGTCAACTTGGTTGTGAAGGTGAACCAGCGCATCTAATGCCATTCCGTGACTCATCACTTGCAGAGAATGGTTAACATAACCTTTAAAACTGCAATTTATTGTGCTCATTGTATTTAAGTAACTGTTGTGTACGATCCCCTCGTATTAAAACCCAGTCCCGGGAGTATGGAATAAAAATCGACTTTTAGTATTACTTCGGTGAATGTCAATTTACGCAGAATAAGATGGTGAAATCAAATTTTAATCGAGGAAACATCGACATTTTTTGAATCGAACTTGTTTAAGCTATTACTTTTTTAGTAAAAAACATTGCGTACGGAATTATTTACGCGATGTTTTTCAATTTTGAACACGTCGACGAGCCAGCCGCATTATATCCAAGTGAAGTCCGAAAGGAAAATAATTATTTTGTTTTGGACAGGAAACAAGTTGCTCAACGAAAGTTATTAAAGTAGATTAAAAAAATCCCTAATATCAAGCTGTTACAAATCATAATTGTAGAAGGTTCAGAGTGTTGACGTAACCTTTTCGTTCAGTAGCAGCGTAATGATTTGGTTTAGTAGGTTAGATACCGTGCCTGTAGGCAGACACTAGGGTAGCCAAACATGTTCAAAGGAGTAAAGAGAAAGTTGACATCGACGTCTGAAGATTAACTCATCCTGATTCGTCGCTATTTGGATTTCAATCACTTTGATTGTAGTTATATTTTGAAAATACGAGTTTTTTGTAGTTTTGTATATTGTAGAGTTTAGGTTAAAACAAGCATATAAACGGTCTTTTGGCAAGCTAATTTTCAGGACGTACAGAGGTATTAAAAAAATCGATTTTGTACTTTTGGTAGGTATAATTTATTTTCAGACAAAAAAAGGTTTATTATACCTGATTTTTTTAAAAGGCGAAAAGAACATTGAGGCTATTATCACCTCCCTAAATGTAAGTGTGAGTGTAAAGTGTTAAAGTTGTAAGTGTAGTGTTGTTAGTGTAAGTGTGTGTTAGACTCGGGTACCGCGAGGGACGTCTAAATCCTATCAGTAGGTGCAGCTAGTCTGCACCCTCTTGCGGGCAGTATACGTCTGTGCACATAGTGGATTTACTTTGATGAAATTTTACATTGTAAGTGTTAATTTAGTAGTTAATATTATTAACAAAACATCGGATTTATTGAAATTAGTTCAAACGATTTTGTTAAAACAAAAGCTATAGCTTATTAAAAAAAATGTCGCGAGGCTATCGACAAAATCAGTTGATCAGATTTTAGTTTTATATAGATTGTCAGAAACGCCAATCTAACAAATTTGAATAAAAAATAAAATTCTTATTGAACTGTTTTTATTTTGAACAATTTATTCATTTTGAATTTAATACACTCACTTGCCTTCAGATATAAGGTTAATCAACATTTAAAAATAATCTGATACATTTTTTAGAGGAAATTACACTTCAGATACGTTATTTTTTTCCATCTGAAGCTTGTAAAACGGATTTGGAAAAACTTTTTTATTTCAGTTGAACCTCTTAAATTATTAAATCAGTGTGTCTTGCACGATTAATTTGTTTAAAATTTTGTAAAAGTGATTACTTTACAGTTTATATCCTGTTTGAACAAACATTGGTCTCAAAAAAAACTTCTGTTTGGCGGAATACTTTATGGTTTTTTCTGTATATAGTTTCGGTCGCTACTTTCTAGCTCTGTCATAAATTCTAGCTACTTTCTGTCATAAATTCAACAATGACAGAAGGACTGACATATTCCCAGTATGGTGAGCAAAAACACAACAAAGCAGTCCAACACAAAACGCTGTCACGTGCTATTTTCTCAGTGAAGTTTGAAAAAAAAACAATAGTCTATATGAGAATTGGTTCATGAACAGTTGAACTATAATTGGTTAATTTTATTATTTCTTAATGTTTCAATTATTTAACGATATTTACTAAAAAAAAAATGAATCGTTACTTCGGGTTAAATTTTTTAAGAGGGGTAGTTTTGTACTTCTTCAGTGTTTTATAGTCAAAACAATTTTTCCTACAAACTATATGTTTGCTTAAAAAAGAAAGTAACAGATTCATTATTGCATGCAACGAATATTCCAATTACTTTGTGTTGATTTTATTACAGCCTTTTACACACAAACACACACACACACACACACACACACTTGCAGTTTCACATAACAAATAATAAAACTATTGCTGTTTATGATTACATTGCACTTTAATAATAATAAATACATTGTATGTAGGTAGGCCTGTACAAGTTATAACTGTATATGTAATCCAATAGTGTCAATTAAGGTTTCGTAAGAGCTATTACGATAGGTTAACATTCCGATGCTGAGTTGCTGTTAAATTGTCAGCCATTTTAGTAAACAATACAAAGTGTCAAGTGTGACAACTGATCTAGGTTAACCTGGTTTGGTTAGGAATACGAAATAATTTCGCCTGGTCAGACGTTTCATATTTCTTTCTTTTCTTCTCTTCATTTTCTCACTTAACGTCCATACTTCATGCAAGTTAGACTAATTTCTCATTAACGAGGAAGTAGCTGTAACGGAAAAGGTTAAACGCTGCATCATTGCTATCTCTAAACTACTTGGGATCGCGGGTGCCTAGTCACATTGGACACGCTGGCCCTTACTCTTGAATCGCGGGTGCCTAGTCACATCGGACACGCTGGCCCTTACCTTGAGATCGCGGGTGCCTAGTTACATTGGACACGCTGGTACTTACCTTGAGATTGCGGGTGCCTAGTCACATTGGACACGCTGGCCCTTACTCTTGAATCGCGGGTGCCTAGTCACATCGGACACGCTGGCCCTTACCTTGAGATCGCGGGTGCCTAGTCACATCGGAACGCTGGCCCTTACCTTGAGATCGCGGGTGCCTAGTTACATTGGACACGCTGGTACTTACCTTGAGATTGCGGGTGCCTAGTCACATTGGACACGCTGGCCCTTACTCTTGAATCGCGGGTGCCTAGTCACATCGGACACGCTGGCCCTTACCTTGAGATCGCGGGTGCCTAGTCACATCGGAACGCTGGCCCTTACCTTGAGATCGCGGGTGCCTAGTTACATTGGACACGCTGGCACTTACCTTGAGATTGCGGGTGCTTAGTCACATTGGACACGCTGGCCCTTACTCTTGAATCGCGGGTGCCTAGTCACATCGGAACGCTGGCCCTTACCTTGAGATCGCGGGTGCCTAGTTACATTGGACACGCTGGTACTTACCTTGAGATTGCGGGTGCCTAGTCACATTGGACACGCTGGCCCTTACTCTGGAATCGCGGGTGCCTAGTCACATTGGACACGCTGGCCCTTACCTTGAGATCGCGGGTGCCTAGTCACATTGGACACGCTGGCCCTTACTCTGGAATCGCGGGTGCCTAGTCACATCGGACACGCTGGCCCTTACATTGAGATCGCGGGTGCCTAGTTACATTGGACACGCTGGCACTTACCTTGAGATTGCGGGTGCCTAGTCACATTGCAAACGCTGGCCCCTACCTTGAGATCGCGGGTGCCTAGTCACATCGGACACGCTGGCCCTTACCTTGGTATAGCGGGTGCCTAGTCACATCGGACATGCTGGCCCTTACCTTGAAATCGCGGGTGCCTAGTCACATCGGACATGCTGGCCCTTACCTTGGTATAGCGGGTGCCTAGTCACATCGGACACGCTGGCCCTTACCTTGAAATCGCGGGTGCCTAGTCACATCGGACACGCTGGCCCTTACCTTGAGATCGCGGGTGCCTAGTCACATTGGACACGCTGGCCCTTACTCTGGAATCGCGGGTGCCTAGTCACATCGGACACGCTGGCCCTTACATTGAGATCGCGGGTGCCTAGTTACATTGGACACGCTGGCACTTACCTTGAGATTGCGGTTGCCTAGTCACATTGAAAACGCTGGCCCCTACCTTGAGATCGCGGGTGCCTAGTCACATCGGACACGCTGGCCCTTACCTTGAGATCGCGGGTGCCTAGTCACATCGGACACGCTGGCCCTTACCTTGGTATAGCGGGTGCCTAATCACATCGGACACGCTGGCCCTTACCTTGAAATCGCGGGTGCCTAGTCACATCGGACATGCTGGCCCTTACCTTGAGATCGCGGGTGCCTAGTCACATCGGACATGCTGGCCCTTACCTTGAAATCGCGGGTGCCTAGTCACATCGGACACGCTGGGTCTTACCTTGAGATCGCGGGTGCCTAGTCACATCGGACATGCTGGCCCTTACCTTGAGATCGCGGGTGCCTAGTCACATCGGACACGCTGGCCCTTACCTTGGTATAGCGGGTGCCTAGTCACATCGGACACGCTGGCCCTTACCTTGAAATCGCGGGTGCCTAGTCACATCGGACATGCTGGCCCTTACCTTGAGATCGCGGGTGCCTAGTCACATCGGACATGCTGGCCCTTACCTTGAAATCGCGGGTGCCTAGTCACATCGGACACGCTGGGCCTTACTCTGGGATCGCGGGTGCCTACTCACATCGGACACACTGGCCCTTACTTTATTATAGGAAAGTTATAGTAAGTTTGTTAACGTTGAAAATAATCAATTTTAATAGATTTTTCAGCCCTACCTAATAAGTAGTTTTTACTTGGTTTGCATGCAAGTTTAAAATAAGGTGATTTTCATGCAAGGTTCAACCAAAACCTAAACTGTGACCACTAGACTGAAGTAGTTTTTTTTCGAATTTGACCTTTTTCAGAATACAGGGGTTTTAAGTTTTCCTCATTGCTGATTTTCCATTTTTGTAATCGCCAGCTTCTACTAATTTTCAGGGGCTTTTACGAGATTTTCAATTTAAGTACTTTTGAAAAAGTAATGTTTTTGTAGTAAATATGGACAATTTTGATACATTACTAATTTGAGGTTGCTTACTAGTCATTTATACATGTTAGTAAAATGAAATACTTACAAATACTCAGCAGGATTATTCCACTTGCAGCACGCAAGTTCCTTACTGTTCCTCGCAGTAATTCCACCGTGCCGATCAAAACCCTTTTACAACTATTTCTTTTTCTATCGTTGGACTTTCTGTTCTAACAAAGGTTAGCTTGCTTGCGACCGCCGAGCTCAAGTGCAGTGTTGTACTATGAGGAAAACTGCAGGAAATAAACAATTGGCTATTTATGCAGGAAAGCGCCGCCTGTATGTCTACGTGTTATCTGTATCTAATATGAGTAACTCTTTAACCTTGATATCGTAGTCGGGAGTACATATTGCTTTTTTTTAATAAACAATACTTTGTTGTATTTGTACATTACAATAATAATAAAGTGAGTAATTAGTTTTTTCTTAATAATAAAGTGTAATAATTTTCACGAATTAGGTTCACGTTATAGTAGCCTACTTTGTTGTTTTCTAAATATATTTGTTGTATTTGTAATTTATTGCATTAATTACTTGTGTACTTTGCTCATTAGTATTTTCAAGAATTAAGTACAAAATAGGTTAACACCTAATTATTTTGAGATATTTTATTAATTATGATTATTATTATAGTCTTTAGTAGGCCTACATAATGTTTTTTTATAATGCACCGAATTTATTGTATTTGTACATTTTTAAAGTATTAAATAAAGTAGTATATATTAGTTTTTTCGAATTTGTAAAATATAATTTTCACGAATTTGACGTTAAATTTCCTAAACCCTTTACTTTTTTTTTTTTATTAAAAAACGCGCTTGTCAAACGATATTAAAAAAAATAATAATGACACGTTTAATTGTTATTATTATTACCATAAAGCCGCCTCGGTGGTCTAGTGGATAGCGCACTAGGCTTTCACCCCGAGGACCCGGGTTCGATCCCCGGCAAGGGCTTGACATTTTCATACGCTATAAATCATCCCATCGTCTGCATTAGCCCAAGTGTGCACAACAGTCGGACGTTAAAAAAAAAAAAAAAAATTATTACCATAAATAACTTATTATAACAAAAGAAAGTTATTCGGTATTACAAGTATCGATACTTTTCGTCCGATATAATCGGATAATCCATATTTTTTCCGATATTGTATCGAATGCAATATTTAAACATCCATACTCGCAAGTAGACAATACTGCAGTATAATGCATTGCTTGTAAAACTCTTTCTAATTCGACCTTCTTCGCTTTCTGAAATTTGGATAACTTTATCCTGACATGAACACAATCGAAATTGAATTATTAAAAGAATTTGAAACATGAATGTTATTATCATTTTTGGTATTTTCGCAGTACGTGTGTAAGAGTAAATAAGATTATTTTAAAAAAAAGCGATAAACATTCACGCCAGTTCCGAGATAAGACCAGACAATCTTCATTCTTTGTTGGGCCGAGTGATTTTACGATCACCGCAGGCAAAGGGCATGATTATTCAAATACGAGTCAGACCGGAAGTCTTGCGTGTGTGAGGCAGTGCTGCTATCTACATTATAATTAAGTAACGTCAGTGTGAACGTCCCAATGTCTTATAATACAACAGATTGCGGTTAGACGCAAAGCCTATTGGATTGCTTTTCTACGATAATAATATTATGGGCTAGATAGTAGGTAAGCTTACCAACAGCAATCATACATCATACCTTATTCATAGTGTAACGGGTTTTGAATAAAGCAAAGCAATTTCCCATACTTGAGGATTAAGTAATTATTTTTATTCTGTGAAGTATTGATTTCTTCAGTGTTACATTTTCGAGCAATTACCATTGAATACAAACTATTTGCGTAGAAACTTTTAGAACAGTTACTTGAGTTTTTGAAGTCAGAGGAGGAGCACGCTTAAGTTTTATGTCAAAAGTTCCTAAGAGGAAAATCTACCATCGTGAGCGTTAGAGGAATTAACAGTTGTTACGATTATATAGAACGTAGACCTTTTTATTGAGAAATTAGTTGTTGAAAGTGATGGTGATGTATTTTCACAAAGAAAAATAAATGGTTCGAAAAACGTTACATTTTCAACATTTAACTATTTTTTTCCGAAGAATTCGATTCAGGATACATTTGAAAAACCAGGGAAATGTGTAATTTGTCAAAATCGGTTCGTCATATTTTGCTCAACTTATGGTCAAAGCGTAACCCCAGTTAGTATTGAGCAAATTTGAAATGAAAGAACTTTACATTTCAAGAGTTCAACGAAAAGGAAAAAGTACAATACCCCTTGCCACTGCGATTTACGTTTTTACATTCTTATTACAGGAAGAATAAAGAATGAGTATTAAACTTGAAAAAATTGATTGAGATTTTAATTGTTCTTTCCGTTTTTAGGTCTTAAATTGTCTAAGTCTGTGAGTCTGCGCACATCGTTGGACACTAAACTAATTGAACGAATTTGCCCATCCATATTTGAGACCATTTTGTAATTTAAACAAATCACTTACATTGAGGAATACTGTTCAAAATCGTTTTGTTCAAATCAAGCTCTAAATAAACCTAACGTATTTACAGTATATCTCTAAAACAGCCGGTTAAGAATCTAAAAGGGAAGAAGTTCTCAAAATCGGAAGTTGAGTTATCGATCGGATAACTCAAAGAAGCAAAATGGTAATTAAAGAATTCGTAAGTAAATCGAAAAATCGATAATGAACTTTAAACCATCACGGTTTATTTCTGTTTACTCTCAGTGTGTATGGCCTAAATGTGTTGTTTCAAATTTGTACACTGACTTGTTAATGGGCAGATCCAGCCAGTTTAGAAGAGACTGACCCAAGGATAAACCCGGTCACTCATAAAATATTACTATAATTTCCAATAGTTTTATGCATATATGTAGCAATTCCATGTGGTCCTAAGCATATTCTTGATCTACTTCAGGGTAATAAATTAAATCTTTATTATAACATGTAAAAAAATATATATGTCCTATATTATTTATTGTAGTACACATAAGTTTATTTTACAGAGTCCCTGTCACACGGAATACATAAAATTAAATATAGAAATTAATATAAATCAGAATTATGAATGAAAATATATGTTATAAATATTTTTTTTTACTAAGTTCATGGTTATAATTGATAATTCACTTCAGAAAACGAAGTCTGATTTTCTTTTTTCAATTTCTCGAATTCTTCAACAATTTTGTTTGGGTCGATTTTGTCTGCTCTTTCTGTGTTCACACTCATGCCCATCGTCCACGCATCCACTCCTGACTAACAAATGTGTGTGTGCTCATACTTATTCCTTCTTCCTTCCTTCCTTTCCAAGGATAAGTTAAACTTTAACCTGTCGCGCTATAGCTGAGTATTCATGATTCTAGAGAACCCTCGTTTTAATATAAATAGTAGAATTTTGTCTGTATTTGGTATTTTTATTTTACTTAATGAGGCAACTAATACAATCATATTTCTTGTAATTGAGTCCAATTCCAAAGTGGGCTGCAGCTTTTCCAGCCCCTTGGATCCGTCAATTCTTTAGTTATTCAAATTGAACTAAGTCTACTTAACCGATTTTTAGAAATAGGCCGATTTCTGATTTTTTTGAATAATTAAATGCTTTAAATTAATGTAATGTTTTTGTACCATGTGTTTTACTTCCAATTCAAAGCAAAATTGGACTTTGAATTAATTAATATAACGCCATCTTAATCAAGTCTAACGGCAGATGACGAATAAATTGAACAATAGCCGACTACATTCAGTCCCGACTCAAAGTTTTACAAAGTTGAAGTGTTAATTAATTCTGTTACACGTCATTAAATTAATTGTTGTAATTACAAGAGGGCAGACCGATGTTTGATGTCGTTCAAGACTGATTTAACTTCACTTATCGATTGTATTCAGGGTCGCTTTATTATGCAAATTGTGATGCGGACACCGGAGGGGGGGTTGACACGGCGTCGATGTACAGGCCTACATTTGAATATCCTTTGTGAACCTTTGGTATTTGCATTCATCGGTTTGGTAGGCCTACCGTAGCAAGTCGATGCAGTGAGTCGTGGGGCGTCGACCCGTCTTTAAGAATACCTACCGTAAAACAGAGACATGCACTCTGTAATATTCTTATTTCGGATGCTGTTTTTTAATTTTTGCGGTTCCGGATCATCTTGATATTTACGTAAATCTGAGTTTTTCTCCCTCGTAACAAAAAAAAAGTTGAGATAAACCATTAAATAAAATAACCTGAATATAGTAACCTTTTTAAACGTTTTAAAAGTAATTTTTAATAACAGTTTCCATGTTTTAACGTAAAATAACTAGAAACTTCCTTAAATATGTTAAAATTACTTCATCCTACGAGTCATTCAGAAACAGAGTACTTCAAAAGTACTTAAAACGTACTAGAAGGCTTTCCCTTATGAGAAATGTGAGCGCTCGCTGCTGGTGCCATCTTGTGGCAGAGTGTTCAACTGTAGTTAAATAGATACAGTCTGAGTAAATAAATAGGTACTGTCTGTACCGTCTATTTTCTCAGACAGTACTTGCAGTCTGCAGCGTTCGCAGCGGCACATAAAGTCCTATTACTTGGACTTTAGCCTCTGATATCGAGCACGCTTTTTTATAATGGTGGCTGCACTTCTACTATGTTTATAGCACTACCTTTAATTTTTCTCGTAGGTTAAGCGTCGATTATACAAGAATCTTTTAGGTTCATATGCAAGAAAATTGTCGATTATTTGTTTTGTGAACAATACAGAACAATTGTGAAAATTGTTTTAAATATTTAAATAACATGTTTTATTTATTGTAACTATTTTATTGCATTAAAAAGGTAGCAAAATAATGAGTTCACAAACTTTCTTTAGTTGCTGTTTCCTCGAAAGTTACGATTGAAGCTATCGAAAAAATTCGAAAAACGGCCTTAATATCAGTTTAATTGATTTTGATACCTTTTATTATTTATGAAGATCTCAAGCTAATGTCCCAAGTTTGAAGTAAAAGTTATTTACGGTTCGAGAGTAAGTCTAAAACAAAAAATGATTACACCAAACCCAATTGCGGTCAGGGTTTATTTTCTTCTTTTTCTATTTACGTCCTATTCTTAAATGTGTTTACTATACTTTTAATTTTCTACATAGACTTGAGTCAAGAATTTATGATCAAAATTTGAGCAAAATCTGATACAGTAAATGGTTTTTGTGAAGTAATAAAGTTTTTCCGGTTTTGTCGTAGCTTTTGGAAATGTAGCGAAACATTTCCCATGTTTAGATGAATATGAGGCTACAGTTAGGTAAAATTTGATCAAAATCGTATGAATCAATTTAGAAAAGTTCCGATTTTTAAACTTTTTATTATCCAAATAGCTTTAAAAAAGTTTCCAGCACTGCACTGATTTAGAGACGGTCAGATATTCAAGTAAAGAACTCCTCATGGGCCCAGAGGATCTGATAACGGGCACTAGATCATACTCGTACATAATACATACCTTTTTATATTTTATATAGTGATAAAGTTTCACTCGTGTTATTAAAGTACATTTACTGTCGGTAGGTAGATTTGCAGACAATGAATTAAACAAGAAATAATTTTTATTTCTAAAAATAATCTGAACCCTTCCGTATATAAACTAAGACACAAAAAAACCGCAAATTTATAAATATCGTAACCGTCTACCTGCCCACTCGTCTGGTACTTCTTGGTTAGCTCTGCCAAGATTTGTTCTGTCTGGTCATTTCGCGTTTATCGAATTAGGTTTGCTTTTGTAGCAACCTCTTTACGTTTCCTTTTCCTAGTATTGTGTCATGAGCAAGTACGGATAACCAGGCGCCCTTGGAACACGCCCAAGGAATGGTAGAAGCGCTTTTATTATTCCTTACAATAATCGGTGTAGCATAAAATATTGTCTGTGTTAATTGTCGTGGGAATACTTCAAAGAAACGCAACTGCATTTTTTTGCGTTTTCAATTAAACATTTCAAATCTCTTACACTAAAGTTAAATTGAGCATAAAGGTACGTTTTATTTACATAGATAAATGAGCTGTTGGGGCGGCCATCAGGTAAAATCAGAACGGGGATCTTGAAATGAGGCCGAGCTCTATATAACTTTTTGAGTACCTATTTTCAGAAATATTAGCACTCTAGCGTTCGCATGTTTGTCAGATTTGATTTAAACTTTCAAAAAAATTTCTAACTCAGCAAAATACGTTCAACAGTTTAAATGGGTTTCCATTGAAAATCGTAAAAAATCTTAACTTTTTATCTTCACCTTTTTAAAGTCTGATTTCGTCATCGTAATCAACGTTAAAATTTCTTTAAATTTAAATAACATTAATTGAAAATAGAAAAACGATCCTAATGGCGGGTAGTGTATTTTAAAAAAAATGGTAATTACTTTGCTAAAATTAGATTTTTATAACTGTTAAAAGTTATTGTTTGCGATATTGTTGCGTTTTGAAAATTTCCTTTAGTCACGTTACTGCATACGACAACTTATACTCTCGATAACGGACCTTTTTTACAGTTTTTAAGCAGTTTCAGCCATAGTTGTTTATCCCACCGACTGATCACACATCAGTCATTTTCTTGAAGACTATACAATAGAAAAGGTAGTGATTTTTCCCCTTTTTATTCAATGTATAATATTTTACAGACGTTAAACTGTTTAAAAGAAGTCATGTTTACCTATTGCAACTAAATATCTCGGTAGTCAAAGTTCAGCTTCTAATTAGACATTAATGGCAGTTGTATTATGCATTCTGATTAGTGCGTGGGATTGGACACTTCTTGTGATAGTTGACTATGAAATAATGGCTTGATTAGTTTCTTTGATAAGAGTAAATTTAAGAAATCATCTATATAGGTTGAACCATGATTTTATGTTGTTGAAAATTCTCGTAACTCTGTCATTTTATTTCATAATGGCACGCAACTGTCTCGCGTAATGGAAATGTGTGTCTAAAATACCAATAATTTTAAACCATCACTTACATATTAATAGTAACAGGTCTAACGAGTTCAGCAGTTTCAAAATGGCTTCCATTCTGAATCATTATTTTTTTTGTTACGGTTTTTTAAAAGTCTATCATAATTAGCGTTAATATATGACTCAAAATTCATATTCGTACTTTCAAAGTAATTTTAAAAAATAAAAAAAATAATTCATGCAGTTTCGAACGCAGATTATGATATCAGATTTTGTAACAACAATAAGCTAAATAAATTGTGATATTGTTACTTTCAATAATTACCTTCAATTATTGTTTAATGTTTCACTTTTTCGTGCTTCAAAAATTGTTAAAAATTAAGACTGAAAGTCCATAACGAAACTTTAATACACCATTAACTCTGCTGCTAAACAAAAAGTGATTTAGAATTAGTGTATAGGCTTACCCTTTTCGACAGACTAAACTGCTAGTCTGGTTTGGCAAACATTTTGTAACTGGTCGTATTCTGATCATATAGTGGAATTTTGTTTTTTTTATTTTTTTAATTAAATGTTTCGGGGTAGCCGTCGCCTTTAATGAAAAAAAACCACAATATTAATTTCCTCATAATCTGTTATGGTCAGACGAAGTGTATCTGTCGCGTATGTTTTTTGCAGATGGCAGTAAAAAAAAATGCTTGATTGTTTAATGCTTGACTGTTTTTATTGTTTTTTGGTTTAGAGAGAAATTATGGCTGAGACAATAATATCAACTAACTGTATTAATTTTACATAAACTGTCTATCCAGTAGCCAAGCAAATCAGACCATTCGACCTTCCTGTCAAACCAATCTTTACCAGCTCCAGTGTTGCCAGTTGGAACAAACTACTTTCATAATTGTTTTGCAATATGATTATTACGTTTTCAGTTTATAGTACGTTCCTTGGCGAATATATCAAAATATTCGTAATTTGTTTTTGCCAGCGATTTCTAAAAAAAAAATATTACATTAATAAATTTAGTTCGTTTCTGTATTAAAAATTGTTATAATCAATTCAGCTGTAGAAATAAAACTGTTCAAAATGTTCAATATTCCAAAACTACTTAAAAATGGTTTGTAGGAACATAAAGTTATCGATTATCTAATGCAATTGTCTTGACCTAATGTTATTCATTCGCCTCTCGAGTTTGTTAGCAATTTTGTAAAAAAAATATTACAGGATAAACAAAAAAAACTATAGTTTTACATTTTTGGGATCAAAACTGCTTTTTTTTGTGGTAACATACTTGTGAATACTTGAGATTTTGATACATTACACGGTCTATTTTTTTGCTTAAAATCCAATTTGTTTTGAATTTGTCATAATCATGTAATCACAGCACGCAACTTTTCGCTGTCGTGATGGAAGCAAATTTGAAATAATAATTCTTTTAAGGTCAAAAAGTTCACACTTTTTTAAACATTTAAGTACACCACAATAATCAGTGTTAAAATTTATACAAATTAATTAGAGGAAGGGGTGCAAATGTGGAAACGTATTGTATCTGGCCAATAAAGTGCTGCACGCCAGCAGGATTAGGGGTAAACATTTGTAGTAGTTCTTATTTGTCTTTGTAAGCAGTCAGCAGTCAGTCAAGCAGTGGATAGTGTCACAGTGAGTCAAGTTATTTTCCTGGATTTTTCAATACTTTGTAGAGGTTAGCTTTAGGCATTAAATTTGTCTAACTATCTTGTAAATATGTTACTTTAAATTAGGTAGGTTATAAAAGGATGTACAAAGAAGGTCTTGGCAGTTTTCAATCTGACCTAAGCTAATAGTTTCGCAACATAATCTGCTTAAATTCAAGATGGCCAATGTGCGGGTAACGTGGAAACGTACATGTGTTGGTATTGTGGAAACGTTTCCACAATACCCACATAATATACATTATTTTTAATGCGCTATGCACTTGTGTTTTAGATGCCGCGTAAGCACATTGGTCAGAAGCCGAAAGCTATTTTAAAGAAGTGGAATGCTGAAAACATGATTAAGGCTATAACAGCATTAAGGGAAAAAAGATGGGGTTAAGAAGGGCAGTAAAAGCTTATAAAGTGCCTCAGACGACACTGCAAAGATCTGTACATAGCGACTTGTCACCTGAAGAATGTGTTTCTTTAAAAGTAGGACGTAAGCTTGTCCTTCCTGATAACCTTGAGAAACAGTTGGTAGAGTTTCTTGTTGAAATGGATAATCGCTTTTACGGCCTTACTAGATTAGATGTCAAGAGGGTGGCCTATCAACTAGCAGAGAAAAATAATATCCAGCATCCTTTTACTTCAAATGCTACTGGTAGGGCTTGGTTTGACCTTTTTCTTAGACGACACAAAAAGAAACTCACAATTTACAAACCTATTGCAACCTCACATTCAAGAGCAAATGGGTTCAACAAAGAAGCAATAGACAAGTTTTTTGACATGCTGCAAGCTGAGTATGATAAGCACTCTTTTAGTGCTGATCGTGTATACAACGTGGACGAGACCGGTCTCACTGTAGTTCAGAGCAAGATACCACACGTAGTTGGACTAAAGGGTAAACGTCAAGTATTTGCCATTACTTCAGCAGAGAGAGGGTCCCTGGTAAATTTAATATGCGGCATGAGCGCGGGTGGTAATTTCATACCACCCATGATGATCTTCCCCAGAAAGAACTGAACTGATACTCTAATCAAAGGGGCACAAGCTACGACAATCGGAAAATGCCATCCTTCAGGATGGATACAAACGGAGCTTTTTATCGTTTGGTTTGACCATTTCATTTCCAAGACACATCCATCAAAGGAGTCTCCTGTATTGTTAGTTCTCGATGGGCACAACAGTCACTCCAGAAACCTTGAAGTTATAGAACGTGCAAGGAAAAATCATGTTACAATCGTGAGCATCTCTCCTCACACCTCCCATAAAACCCAGCCTCTTGATAAAACCTTTATGGGCACTCTCAAAACGTATTATAGTGAATACGTTCGCCAATGGCTGCGGCACAGCGACCGGCCTTTAGGTCCTTGTGACATATCCGAGGAAAGCCTACTTGCAGAGCCACACTGGCTCTATTGCTGCGAAAGGATTTTTGGAGACCGGAATTTTTCCATGTGATCGAAATGTTTTCAGTGAAACTGATTTTATCGCTGCTACATCTTCTTTCCCTACTCAGTCTCCAAAAACAAATGGTTTAAATGAAACTGAATTAAGAGAAGCTGGAAGTTCTACATCGTTAGCTTCTTCAAACTTATGCGTATCTCCCCAAGATATCATGCCAGTCCCTAAAAAGGAAAGTGTCAAACAGAGGCCGTAAGCCAGGCTCATC
Organism: Callitettix versicolor; assembly: GCA_022606455.1. Classification (NCBI taxonomy): domain Eukaryota; kingdom Metazoa; phylum Arthropoda; class Insecta; order Hemiptera; family Cercopidae; genus Callitettix; species Callitettix versicolor. Next base: position 63,351,692 of record CM040189.1, read on the forward strand.
AGCTGTTTTGATATCTTAGCCCTATAAATCATATCTCGAAGAATCATATCTACCAAAGAAACATAAGCTGTCTATAACCTCTACTATCAAAACCAGAAAAACTAAGGCTGCTCCCACAAAAACATGCAAAAAGCGACTTAAGTTAACTGAAGATTCGGATGAAGAGTCCAATGCATCAACCATCTCTTCAGGAGAGTCAAATTTGGATCTTCCAATTGGTGAAAAAAAACCTACTGAAGAAGACGCCCTTTGTATTTTTTGCGGAGACGCATTTTCTGAAGACGTTCGGGAAGAATTATTGATTAAATGTGTAATGTGTGAGGAGTGGAGTTTTACTCTTTGTGTGCTGGATGTGAAAGTGACACTTACGTATGTGATTTCTGCAAGTAAATTTAGTGTAACAATAATTTTAAGGCGTTTCCACATTACCCGCACTTTATGAAGTTTTCAAAAAACGTATTACAAAGACAAAACGTTTTTTTATTCTTTACATGCATAGTTTTTGTATTAATTAATATTATATTTATATTTAAAACATTATAAAGTAACTTTAAGCAATTTTTTAAAGCTAAAACACAATTAACAAATTTTTTATTCAACAAAAACAAAATGGGTTTCCACATTTGCACCCCTCCTCTATTATTTTAAATTCAAAAATTATATTTAAAATGCGATAAGGAACTCTGACCGCCGGCAGGTTTATTTTTGTATTCTCAGTGGAATTGAACATTTAAAATGATATTAAAAATAAAATTTAATATATGATTTTTGTTTAAAGAATGGTAATGGTAAATATTTTTAAAACGTTAAAAGTATTTTGCTGGGTAACAAATTTTTCCAAGTTATTGAATTTTTTAACCAAAATTGATTTTTGCGTCAAGTTTCAATCAGACCGGATAAAAATTACGATTGCTAGAGTGCTTCGCTCAAAAACACACAAACACATATGTATATGTCAGAGTACCGAACTCAAAAAGTGTTCTATAATTCAGGCTCGGTGTTAATTTCAAAGCCTCTGTTTTAGTTCTTACCATGATGGCGGAATTCCAACTCAAGTAAATACTTTTTATGCAAGAACGCTTTGACATTTTTAAAAAAACTTTCGCTCAAGTAAGAAGGAGTTATTGTATTCCCAATTCTGTCCAAAAAGACAGATTTATTAAACTACACTGCTGGTTATAGTAGTGTTGGAAGGATGGCGGAACCACTGACTTTCACCCTTCTGAGATGATTTGTAAAAAATAAAACGTCGGTTACGAATGAATTCACAGATTTCCATAATTGTAAAACGTGGACACTGTTACAATGTGTTTTCGTATTAAAGTAAAAAGAAAAGTGTTTCCACTATTCAGGGCGAATTGGAATTACGAGACTGATACTCAGGTGTGTCTCGCTGTCTAATTTGTTAAGACAAGGGCGCGCACAAGTCGAAGTGGTTGACGTGCCTTGGGGGTGCATATTCCGCCCTTCATGTAAAGGTATACTGTATAACTGTCCAGCTGTTAAATGTATGTTAAGCGCGTTGAGAGAATAAAAAATGTCTTTAAAATTGTTGTATGGCTCCAAAAATTTCTTACTGTAAATTGATTCTGTAAATCATTGTTTTTTTAAATTCTTTATTTTCGATTTAGCAGCGGTTTTTAAAAAGGAATTTTTTTCTGTATCTTGTCCTATATCATGTTACAAAATTTACGTAATTTGTCCTATTGTATATTTAAACATGTTACATTGATCATATAATCTTCCTGTGATCTAAAGAAAAGAAATGATAGACATACACAGAGAGAAAACTTGTATTTTAATTTATTTTGTTTATTATGTGCTACAGTGTTTATTACTTTGGCAGTGTACAGATCGAGGCGTTATTCTGTGCTCATTATGAAATGTTGTTTGCTTACTTTCTTTAGTCTTTCACCGTAGTCCAACATCCGTAGGCATCCTGGACTACGGCAGTTTAATCGGAATTGCTGACTTGATGTTTACAAACTGATGACTGCTGATGTAATGTTTCATTGTCGCCATTGCTGCATAATTCATAAAGTGCATTATTTGCTTTGTTTAGTATGCTTAGAACACGATTAAAGCAGCCTAGTAACTCATTTTTTACTGTAAATTTTCTAGAGTTTGATTCCACAACAGCTGACGTGTTATAGTGTGAACATGTTGCATCTCTATAGAGATGGGAAAGGGAGAAACAATAATTCCCTCCCGTTCTCATAAATGCGTTGTACTACCAGTTCTAAAACATTAACTTCGATTTTCGAAAGCAATAATATTTTTTCGTGGATAACATCAGTAACTTTTATAAATAAATATATGTATAATTTGTCTAATTCATTTCTGTTAAAAAGTTGACAGAAGCTATTTAAGTAGTACAAAATAGCTTACCGAATTTTCTTTTTAAATTTATAGTTCGATTGATTCAAACTTGACACAAAAATTGTTTTTAGTTAGAGCTTGTAGACGTTTGTTGGCAGAAAAATTGCGGGTTTTCAGAATCTTAAAATTTTGTCTACTAGTTTTTGAAAATCTGATTATTATTAGGAGCGTTAAAATAGTTGTTTACGCTTGTTTTAATGCTGATTGTGAAACACGAACATGTTTATTGAATGTTATTAAATTTTTGTTACTTTTTAGAAATTCGCTTCCATGACGTCAGCGAGACGGCTGTGTTCCGCGATTACCTATTTAAACTTTGCACCAAGTTTGAGGTTCATCAACATAAGTCGCGCTGATAACGCTCTGTCCAGAGACCCATTTCACTCGTCCTCAGAATCGTCGCTTTTCACGTGCTTTTACAAAATGAACTTATCACAAGAATGTTCACCAATTTTAATGTTTACTTGGACTTTCCCCCCAAATAATCTGTGCTTATTTTTTTATAAGGTCTACTATATGATATGATTAGAGGACAACTCAGTTCGCTCTTTTAATTTCATCTAACTGCTTACTACACTCTTATCAACAATTAGCACCTTTGCGCCACCTAAACAGTGGATATGACCTCAACATTGTGCCTAAATATATGACCAGATAAAACATACAAAAACAAAAACGTGCTCTAGTGTGAAGTGAACATGTTGCATCGCTAGAGATGAAAAGGGAAAACGTAATTCCCTTCTCTTCTGATAAACGCGTTTTACTACCAGTTCTGAAAATATTAACTTCGGTTTTCAAAACCGGTAATGTTTACCCAAGGTTAATATTACTTTTAAGTTAAGTGGTAGGTTATTTTACGTATGTTATAACTTCAATATTGTACCCAAATATAACCTCAACATGGAGGGTAACGTTAAATAAGGAACAACTCCAGTAAATATACAAAAAATGATCTTCATTTAGCTCCTTTTTGAGTATATCGTTTGAATTCTTCAGATGTTTTGAACAGTTGTGTTTGGGAAGTTGTTAACAAAAGTCACGATGCAGGTTTTTTAACAGAGTTATTTATATTTGTTCAAGCAAAATGCAATACTTTTTTTGATTCAGAATAATGTTTACAACTGAGTAGTCATTTGCAATCATAAAAGTATAGCTTACAGTCACGTGTAGCTTAAAACCGAAGTAGGCGGAAATTATTAAGGCGATATAGGGGTTTAAATGTTTGACATTTTGAAGGTGTTGGGTTGACCTTTTGAGTTAGGGGTTGGTTGAGACGAGGGTGTGGTAGAAAGTCACGCAGTGCTTGGTGGCCAGTTGGTTTTGTTTTACGATAGTCGTGTAAAGAATAGGTTCGAAGTTATGGACGTGCTTTCATTTAACTGATTGATTAGGAAATGAAAGTATCGTCATTTTTGGACTTCAGGTTGTATTTGTATAAGTTTTAAAATTAGCTAATTTTTTCTACCTTATTTTTCTTTAAATTTGGCCTTACACGTAAAGAAAGTGGTGTTACATTCCTTACATTTATTTATAAAAAAATACAGTTAAAGTATTATGGGTCACGAACTCCTTCCTCTTTTGATTGACTTTGTTGACGTTTCTCATATTTTGGTCATGTATGAAAAATGGGTTTTTTCTATTTACTTTCAAGCCGTAATTTTTTTTATAATCTTTTATTTCAGTTATTCTACACTCATCTGAGTTATGTATTTATTTTTAGTAAACTTGTTACCAAACTTTGAGTAAATTGTGATAAACAAATTTTAAGAAATTATTTTTTCAGTATTATTTACAGCTACTGTATCTGATTTGTTTAAATTTTTAAAATTTTTATATTGCGGATATAATAGGCATTCTTATAATTTACCTAAATTAGAGCAAAAATTGTTCAAAATCGTTGGAGATGATTTTTTGTAAGAGTTTTCGAAATCTTGAAGAGTTTAAAAAGTCTATAATTTTTTTTATTGAAATAAAGAAGGTCCTGTTGTAAGGAAAAAACAAATTCAGTGCCAAATACATCAAAATCGATCAATTCGTTTAGTCTGCAACGATGTTCGCAGACAATATACAGACAAATACATGGACATACATCCATGTAAAGACTTTTTTATGTACTTTCTGTGAGAAAAGCTAATTATGATGTAACGGCTATATTTATTCTATATGTTGGTTCAAACACTACTGCTAAATTTTTTACTAAGTAATTATTAGTCGCTGAAGGTGCATTATCGTCAGACACAAAAACATTATCCTGGTCTAGTATAGCTACAGACCATGCAGAGCGCAAATGAATTAAAAGTCTGCCATTTTGTTCGTCTTTGCAACAGTTTACTGCACGTGCGTGTGTACAAGCATGGCCTACGTAACCTACTCTTAATTAGTTTGATGACCGTGGCTGCCGTTTCCCATGCCACCTAGCGGCGAGTAGGTGAGTCATCAAACATCAGCTGTGCAGGCCTACAGTCTATAGTGCACTATGATTGAATTAAAAAATTTAAATAAATGTAAATCAGTTTGACCAAAGATAGCTGATATTTTGAAAACAATTGAAATTTAGAACAATTGATATTTTGAAACAATTTTTAGAATTTAGTGGTAAAAAGATCGTTGTCTCAAAAAACTGACTTGCTATGATTTTTGTTGTTGCTTATCGTTCATACTTTGTCAGTTAGGCTAGAGCAGTCGTCTTCAAACTATTTTGAGGTGCGGAACCCCTTAATGGTTGTATATTTTTCAACGAAACCTTTAAGAAAAAAATAATATCAAATTATTACCTATGTTAACTTTAGAATGTTACAAAGAAAAATTAGTATAAAAGAAATATTATTAGTTATTATTATAAAAGGTTTTATTTTTATAACTATCCCTCTTTATGGAGATAGTTGAAGTTTTAAACATAGTATAGTTATTGATTACAAAGAGGTTGACATAATAAAAAATACTTGGGCAGGCCACGGTCCGCGGAACCCAGTTTGAATACCGCTTGACTAAAGGAATTAGAGGGATTAGCGTTAACGATAAGGGAAAAGCAACGGAAGTAACTGCGGCTAGAACTAAGAACCTTGAGGTGCGCAGTTTAGAGACGCAGCAAATTTTCTTTATACCATATCAGTTAACAAATTGTTCTTTCTGTGTTATTAATTAGACACAGGAACATAAAAAATAATCAAATTTTTGTAACCGTATTTTACTTTTTACACAAACTGTGTTTTACAGGTTTTTTTAAGTGAATGATTTACAGCCTTTTTTCCGTGAAAGGAGTTATTTCTTGGAAGAACGCGAAGACCATAATTTTCTACGATTCGTCGTCTGTATGTGACGAAATACTGAGCAGGTTTTTACATAGTATCTTAAAAAGATTAAACAAAATATGATCAATCGGTTTTGAGGAATTAGGAGTTTTTACAACCCTTATAGCTTTTGAATAGAACTTCCGGAAGTTGTCTAGTTAATTTTAAGATTCTGAGAAATTGGCAAACTACATGTATGGGTGAAATTTCACCGAAATCAATAATTTCGTTTGTGTGCATATTTTTTTTTTATTAAAAGGAGGAAAGCACATAGAGGCTATTATCGCCTCCCTAAATGTAAGCGTGAGTGTAAAGTGTTAAAGTCGTAAGTGTAGTGTTGCAAATGTAGGCCTAAGTGTGTGTTAGACTCGGGTACCAGGAGGGACGTCTAAATCAAAGTGTAGTTGTGTGCACATACACAAAAAGGTGTGTACTCCACCTTTTTATATGCAGTAACTGATTTTTTTGGACTACGGAGACCTGAAGAAGATGTGCTTACATCGAAATATGCAAATCGTTGTTTTTTACGATTACAGTACTTTCTTCATGTATCGAGGAAGTAAAAACACAATTAACAGTATTTGTTAAGGCACAAACTTGTAAAAGAACGGTAGAACAGTTGGTAACACTTAGGCCTAAATATTTTCCACTAATCTAAGAAAGGAACGTGATTTATATCAGCTGTAATTTCAAGCGTTTTATTTTCTAATTTTCACGCCCAAAGCTTAATCAATTTCACAAACTACTAATTCTTAATTACATTTTTACCATTAACTAACTCCGGAACTGCTATATTTTAAATTATCCTTCAGTCTTCTGATCATGCACCAGTGCGAAAGTGTAAATGTTTTTTATCTTGACTATTGTCCAGTCTCGATTCACAAAGCGTAGCTATCAATTTTAATGTTGCATACAAATGTAATTAACTTTTTTATAATTAATTTTTTGACGTTAATGAACTGTTTTAAGTCATGAATTACTTCTGATACTTCTTTGCATTAAGTTATTAAAATTCAGTTACACTTAAACTTTACTTTCTTCGTTGAAAATAGTTATTTTACATGTGAAATTGACTGCATTCTCTTTAAGCTTCATTATCACGCACTTAGAATTAAGTTCTACCTTATTTTGTAATTTTATTTCTATCTAAGTGCGTTACCCTTTTATTAATGAAAACTTGATGCAATAATACATCTGGTTTCCCCAGGATTGAAGCCAATATTTGAATGTTATTGTATTTCTCGTTTCATCTACTTTATACGGGTGTATACAAACTTCATTAAAGTGATTAATTTTGGGTATAAAATTTCAATTGTGTCCTGAAAAAAATTGGTTCGGAAGATATGGACAAGATGATTTTTTTGGGGATATAGTCAAAATTGTTAAAAATCCGATTCGAAAAGTGTTTTACCGAAAAATCTTGAAATTGAAAAATATACTAAGATATGGCAAACCAGACATGGTTCTTGGCAAAATTTCATAGAAATTGGTTGACTCCAGCTGTGTACAGTTACTGGCAAAACTACAAAGGAAAAGCTTTTGCATTAATGGAGAATCCGATGGGTCTGAAAATGTCCAAGTCGTTTTTTTGTGATCAATTTAATTTTTGTATATTCCGTATGATGAGATTGTAAAAACCAAACACAATACCAGTTAGGTCGTTGTTTTTCAAATTGTTATAAACGTTATGTATTCAGAAGGAAAAACTTTTAAAATATTGTCTCGATATGTTTAGCCCTGGCATTGATCAGCTCAATAGTCAATAGGCAGCTGTCTGACTGACGTGATGGAAGTGTGAATTTGCAATAGTATTTTTTTATATTAATTTTTTTTAACTCTGGTTTCACCACCATTAAAATCTGCAGTGCATTAAAAATTGCCAAATTACATTGGAATATGAAAATGAACGCCGACAAATTAAATTTCCCAATTACATTTACGCAGGCTATTTTGCGTATAGCTGTTGTTCTGTGTGTACGAATAAATTAAGTCAATTTGCATGCGTGGATGTGTTGTGTTTTACTTTATAGAATGACATGTTTAATTGTAAATATTTTGCACCTGTCCTGATAATTTAGTTTATAATATTTAGCATTTATGTGGAATTAAGTGTACATGTCTCTCCATATCCATCGTCCATTTCTCTACTTATGCACGTATTTTTACATGCCATCATATCAGGTTAATGATTATTTATTATTTCCTTAAGATTATTTATTATTTCATTCCTTCTTTATAATTATTAAATGTAGCAGCTGATGTTATTTTTATTTACTTTGTTGTACAAAAAAAAATGTAAGTTATGAGAGTCCCATTATAAATCTTATTTTATATAATTTGTGCCTAAGAGAATGAAACAATAAGTAAATTGGAAAGTAATATTTTGTTCCAGATTGTATAAAAATAATACAATTTTTAATGCTACTGATTATCTCGTACAGTTTATATCTAAACGGTTTTTTACCTAATTAAATTTCTCTTTCTAAACGGTAATCATCAGCTAATATTGACGTGTATATATTATTAATTATATATCAATAATGTAGGCTTATAAATATGTTTGTAAAAATGTGTAAAAAATTCGTTAAACATACTTTTTGTAGCGTGCGAGCGCGTGTGTTTTAGCAATTTCTGTTCTTGTGGCGTTTCTAAATGTTTTGTTTCTGTTTTCAGGTGAGTCCAAGCAGAATTCAGAACGTGAAGTTGTAACTTCTAACGATGGAAATTCATCAGGTAGTTGAATGTATTTATATTTTATAAATTTTAAAATAATTAAAAAACTAGTTATTTGACAACGAATGTTTGCTGTTCGCCTAATAGTTAGTGGATTGAGTGTTCCGAAGTGATTCGCCATTGCTCAGTAAACTACACCAATCATTTCAGTTTTCAATAAATTACAGACAAATTCGATTGTACACCAAGAAAACATACAATCCATTCTTCAAGTCGATTAGTTTGTTACCTCACGCCAAACTAGACATATATATTTTTCATTAAATTGAATACCATCGCCACGATTCCATAAAAAAACGCCGATAAAACGATTCACGATTTGTAGATTTTTTTCACGATTGATAAAATGACGCCGATAAAACGATTCACGATTGATAAAATGACGCCGATAAAACGATTAACGATTTAAGAATTTTTCACGATTGGATAAAATAACGCCGTACTTACGAGTGTTCGCGACTTGACAGTGTAACAAAATAGATTGTTCGGCGTCGACTTAGCAGTTTTAGTTTGAGTAGGTCTTCCTTTCATCTGACTTGAGTGGCCAGTGAAGTGATAGTTAGTCTTCTGGAATGCAAAACGAGATCTTTTAATATAGATTATAGAGAGAAGACATTAGTTACAACTGAGAGGCTAATTGTTATTTGTAAACATTGCGGTGAGAATATTATTTAACTTCACGCAACGCTTGGTATGCTAACAGTCAAGGATAAGCCCAGTGGGAAGGGTTCTTGCAGAACTCTTTACGTCTGCGAGATACAGTCAGTCGTGGTGTACTTTCACTTTCTTTAGACGACACAGCCACTGTTGCAATGTATACGTCGCCATTATTCTCATTTGCATCAAGCTCAGCATGTATTGGAGCTGCACAAACAGTTTTACTTTCCGGTTCGGAAGTTAAAGACAAGAAAATCCGAAAAACTTGTTCATTTGATTTTGGTCATACATGGTTATAACTTATATCTGTACCAGATTTGATATTGAAGAAGAAGATTGATATTCCGAATCCGTTAACTTCTTATTTAAAATTTGGTTTTAATTTAAGAAGTCTTCATACATTATCAGAATCCGATTAAGCGATTTTATAGGTTATGCCGATTTTTTTGATTTTTTTGTCTATAGTTTCCAAATCATTCTGTATGTTTTGTTTGATTACTTGTTATGTACAAAATCGTTCTTGTAAAAAAAAACTTCAAAAAAAGAGTTTAAAGAGTGGGTTACTGTTCTTTGTTTACGGTAGTAAATTATCTGAATAATTTAAAAGGCTCAACAAATTTTTAAATTGTTATATAAAACAGCAGTGTTTATGTATTACATTAATTCAATCGAGAAAGTTACGGTAGATGCGTGTATCTGTGAAACTAGATCTACAAGCCTTAGACAACGTAATGGGCTGACTAGGCTGTATATTTTGAATTCCAAAGGTTCTACTCAGGTTACAATACAACCCAAGTTCGATGAAGTCATACGTATGACGTCATATTCGCTAAAACTCGTGGTCGCCTCTCACTCGCCGAGTATTGTATTCTCAAGGCTGATCCTTGAACGGTGTAGTGAAAGATTCTTCATCTCAATTAGCCTGAAAGATATCCTTTTTTTCTTATTCAGCTGATTCATACTCTTGTTCCAACGTTATCCATTGGTCACGAAGTTTTGTTTTCTGCGTCCAACGCACACTTACAAATCTCTACAGAGCTATTTTCTGTTACCTGACTTGCCTAGATACAAGTACTTACGCTCTTGCGTTATATGTGTTCATATTCTTGTAACAAAATATAGGCTCTGTGTAAGTTATTGCTGACAAGCAACAGTAAAGTTAAGACACTCGTATGACTATTCGATTTCATTAATCAGAATCGTGTAGTAAATGTTGATTAAACCTTGACCGTCCAGATGTTTTTCTTTTTTATTACAAACATCAACAAAAATCTCTGTGGGCTAATGTAACGGAAATTTATTCGATTGTCGCCTCTGAAATAGGCCAAGTAGGAAACAAAAACCAAGATATGGTAATGAACTGTTGATAAGCAGTTTGCATATCCCTTCCCATGCCGCTGCTTGTTCTAATTGGTTAACGGTTGTTTTAATTGCATTTTAAACATGACTTCCGTCCGCGGTGGGGCTTATTTATATCTTCAATTTTTTGCAGAACACGTTTTCTTTGTACATTTAGTAATTAGAGCACAACATTGATTGTTATAGTCTTAATTGAAGGCCGAGTTGAAAAAACAAAACACAAGTCATGTTGATGACGGTTTGTTTGTTCTTTATTGAGAAAAGAAATAATGAGTAATTCTTGGACTTTCTGAAAAGTAAATGAACTGTTAGTTGGTATGGTTTGCAAATGAAATGTTTAAAAAGAACAAATTTCTGATTTTTCGCTGATGTTTTATTATTTAGAAAAATGTCAAAATTAAGCTTTAGTTTTTGACACAATACCGTCGAAACAGTACAGTGTTTTCTGCGAGGTCGTTAACTCTTTAAACATCCTCTGTAAATTTTGCTGTAGACCTTCCTCTGCGAATTAGTTTTTTTAACTGTACAGTTAACTACGACTGTATTTACAGTAGAGTCATATAGAAATTACCAGTACAAGAATGCAAACGTGTTACCTCTTTCGTATTGTACAGTAGACCATCCTCTACTGTAAAATTACCATTCCTTGTAATTTTACAGTACACCAATGCAATAACATCAATGTATTACTTATTTAGGATTGTACAATAAATAATCTGTCCGTTATCATTACGAAATTTACAGTAGGCAAGCTTTCAGAGGCGTTATCTCTTTTGGACTGTATAGTAATCTGCAGAGGCGTGAAACAATAGAATTGTTCTCCTTCAAACAATTCAATTTAATCGAATTCAGTAATTTAAATATTTTTCAATTAAACAATATCGCAGGATGAAGCTGCGACTACACGCTTTGAAAACAGCCATGGGCGTTTTAGTGGCCTGAAATTTTGATACTTTTGTTTAAAACCACGAAATGGCCAAGTAAGGATTAAATAATTTGTTTTGTTATTATTCAAAGAAACTCGTTTCGCTGTGTTTTAAATGTTTTATACCAATTTTAATTCTTTATTAGCGAATTTAAATTGGAAAATGAGCTACGAAGCCATTCTGGAATGTAAGACCCAGAATTTGTAAAAAATTCGTTAAACATACTTTTTGTAGCGTGCGAGCGCGTGTGTTTTAGCAATTTCTGTTCGATTTGATTCAAGCTTGACAGAAAAACTTATTGTAGTAATAGTTTAAATGAATTCGTTACCTGACAAAATCTGTCCAACCGTTTATAATAAAATCTTAATTTAAAAAAACGTTCGTATAACCTTTTATCCCACACATGTAATTGAAAATATTCAGATTTATTTAGGCTACATTTTAACGCTCATAATGATACCTTAACGCTGATAAGAAGATTTTCAAAAAAGTGTATTATGTGATGTGTAATTTTTACGTTACATTGTGGAAATTCGCTTCCATCACGTCAGCCGAGTTAATTACGTATCGCGATTATGTTTTGCTAACACAACCTAAGTTTATAAAAAATGACAAATGTCAATTTAAACGGCAGATATTAATTAAGAACAGTATTAATAAAATTGTCTATAGCAGTCGTTTGATTTGTCGTGTCTGGCAACAATGCAGATGAGTAGAAAAATGCTTGGTTCTTTCTCGTCAGATAATTTATAGAAATTTCTCACTCTCGCAGCGTAAAGCAAGTGAATTGATCGTGTATTGTAAAACGTGTAACTCACATTTCTACAGACATACAGGTTCGCAGTTCTCACCGGCGTTGGGGAAATACTGAAGATCTTCCGGCGAAAGTAGACCTAACCTGAACGTGTCGAACACAGTTTGGTGCGCATCGCCTGATGCAAGTCTTTCAACTTAATTAAGAGAAAGTAACATTGTTTAATCGAAGCTTCACATGTTTTAATAATTCGTATTGAATTGTTTCACTTCCTCATTCCGATCGGAAATTATTCGTGCGCGAACGTTGTACAAACTTTCTCAAATTAAGTTGACGAAACATTTTAGCAAAGTTAACCAAATTTCTTCATTCATTTTCGATTAAATTTATTCAGCGTTAGCCATCGAGTGCCAATGGAGCAAAAATATTACGCAATCACGTTTAATTATGTCCCCATAAAATCCGGTTTTGAAGCAATATCGTAAATTCGGTCTATTTATCAAAATCGTTTCATCAGATTTTACACGCAGTAGGATCACGTACGAAAGAGCACAACTAAAGTCAGTGTACCAAATTTTAAGTGAAAAAATTACGTGTAAACGAAAAAACACGTTTTACACCCGGATCATAAATTTCTTCATTTAAAATTTAATACACTGACTTCAGTTTTATATTTTTATAAATGATCAAAATCAGATTAATATATTTTGAAAAATTATATAAATTTTCACTTTTTCTGTAGCTTCTGAATCGGAATGTTTTGAAGGATGTACAAACAAAATGCTTGAGCTGATTTGAGAAAATCAGATTAGCAGTTGTTTAAGAAAAAATGGTTAAAAAAACATTTTAAAAATAGAAGAATTTCCGAGATGTGGGAAACCAGATCTGCATGTCAAAATGTAAAAAAAATCAGTCATTTGGTTTAGTCTTCAGCGATGTGTCCAGACATTCGTGTAAACAAAATTTTTTATGGACTTACAAGTGTCTGCAAACCAATATAATCGTCAATATTTGAAGAACATTTTGTTATCAGTAAGCCTAATACATTCTTTGCATTCCGTATAGTAAAAAGTTAAAAGAGTGTAAGTACTTTATTTCTCAAAATCAGTTTTACCAAATACATAACCATTGGTATTAAATTGCCACGCAGTTAATTTTGTTAATAATTGTAAAACGAAATGTTTGGATAGATAAAAAAGTACACGTGTGGAACTCGGGGAGGTACCGACAGAAGCGAAGCTTTTCTTAATCTTTGCTGAATATTAACAAAATGTAATATGATATAATTAGTTTGAAAATGTATTTACAAATATCTTGTTTTTTAATTAATAAATACGTGAACCTAGCTTAGATATTATTTACTGTAGTTATAATAAAAGATCAGTTGTTTTATATTAATTCGTAACGATCAGCTGATTTCATTGAACAGCTGATAGGCTATAATAAGTTTTAGGTAATGTTGTTAAAAACTAGCAATATTAACAATTATTATAAACGTTTATATTAAATTCGAATGTAGGCCTATTATAAACGGTTACAACGTGCACGTGTTATTCAATTAAAGACAAATACCGAAACCAAAGCAATAGGCCTACAACGTTTTCATTTGTTCATGTTTTCAAAGCAGCACAACGTATTATTGCGTTTTCACTCATTAATAAGCGTGTACTGTTCTCGAAAAGGAGGAAGAAAAAGGTACAGAAATAGAGAGACGAAATTCGTTTGTTCGCTCGTTCCATCATTCCGTTACATTCTTCCGTTCGGCAAATTTTTTTTCTATTCACTCCTCTCGCCAAAGCTATCATTAAAAGCTTGGCTTCAAAAATTTCATAACTTATTTGGATGCGTCAGGGAGCTAAATTTATTTAAAGTCGTTAGTACATATTGTTTACTTACGGCAACATTAATAAATGAAAATAAAAAATCGGCTAAATTTACTTTGTCTTTAGATTATGTTTTTGATATTGATTGAAATATCAATTGAAATATTGATCTAACAAAATTTTAAACCATTAACACCAAATCTGATATCAGTAACCGTTGTGTTACTTTCTATTGCAGCTAGTGTAAAAATATAAGTTCGACCTAATGTTTCTGAACTGAAACAGGCGTGTTAAAGGAAGACAAACGGGCTTTTAGAAGACTGTTTTATGTGTTTTATTTCTTGCACAGCCGATGGGGAATCTTAGCTCGGTATTGTACCCGAGATAGTTTATATCCAAACCGGTAATAAAATCACATCCATGTCGTTTATACTTGGCCGAAGATTTTAGCTGCACCCGTTTCTATTCAATGCGCTGCACATTAACTTCGGATAAGTTAAATATATCGACTCTTTAAGAATGAGGACAGTCTATTGGATCTGTCGTGTTCGCTCATTGTCCTCTTAAAATCAAGTCGGGGCTGTACCGATTTATTTAACGGAGCAACTACGATAACATATTTTTTGTACAAAACACATAATGCGAACTTTCACTTTTACCCACAATAATTGAGAATAATTATCGAAGTGCAGTTGTTCTTTGTAAAGTACAGAAAAACCTTGGAAAATCAGTCTAAATTCTCAAAATCGGTTCATCAGGTTTTGCTAAAATTTTAGTCTGAAGGGATGTAAAACGAGTAATGCTAATTTTAAAAACAGTGTAGAAAATTTTAAATAAATGAAATTTACGATTGATAACAGAATAATAAAAATAACGTCGGTCAGGGTTTGGTTTTATTTTATTTTACTTTCGAACCGAAAATGTCTTTATTTCAAATTTGCTGCATCGACTATGTTCAGTTTAATAATCTGCCTTCTCTAGCTTCGTCAATTCTTCTTTCGTTGACGCGTTTCGGAGAACCTCCATCTTCAAAAACTATTTCTATACTCTATAGAATAATAGTCAGATCATTATACTGAACATAGTGACAATAATCCTAGCAGAAAAGAAGAAGAATGTAAAAATAATTGCTACATCGACTTTAGTCATAAAATACGCAAACATTTTAGCAAACTCATTTGAACCTACTTTGAGATACTACAACAATTTTTTTTTTTTTTTTTTATAGCTACTGAACCCAGCGTTTTAGGGATACTTATAGGCAGCCATACTTGTTTGCTTAGCCTACATATGGACTATATTTGAACAAAATTTTATCATATTAGAGCAGATTATAATATTTAAAAAAAAATAACGTCAAAAACAATTTCTGTGAACTTAAAAAAAATTCTCATAAAAATGATCAAAACTTGCAAAATTTCATAACAGTCAAAATTGATTTTCTCCTGCGATATTACGCGCTCTACTCCCACACATTCACGACTCCTTAAATTTATATGGATTTTGATTGGTGCAGTTTTGTTATTTTAAGGCGAAAAGCACGTTGTGTGTTAGACTCGGGTACCGCGAGGCACGTCTAAATCCTCTCAATAGGTGCAGCTAGTCCGCATCCCCTGATTGGTGCACCTTACATGATTACGGAAAGGCGGATGTGGATCTTATCATGATGATGTATTTCCAAAAGGTTATTTTTAAATTGGAAATTCTGGAATAATAAGCCCTACTGTTACTATAGTAAGGATACATTTTTAATTTTTTAAAGGTTTTTAAATATTTAAAGTTAGATATTATGTTACTGAAGAAAAATAACAGGTTCTTTAAAAAAATGGTCTTTTAGACAAGTTTTATTCAAATCATCTTAAACAATTATTGACAATTAACTGATGTTTAACTGAGCTACTGGAATGGGATTAGATTAAATCCTCCAAACAGAAATAATGACTTAAGTCAACAATTAACAGAACAGACATGTAAACAGTCTCGAGTTTGATTAGTCTCAAACGTGAAGCTCCAAAGTAGATCTCCATTATACCTCCGGTGCTCAGTAGTTTGTTTACACTAACGGCTTTAACAATCGATTATTCTGAACTAACACGATAAATCGAACAGTAGCGCGGTAGCAATAGAAGTCTATTGTCAATTGTCTTGAACCAGTGCCAAGTCTAGATGCACGAACTTTTTCAAATCCTATGTAAAATTCATGAGGAAACTAAATTAAATCTTTTGTGTCGTTGAATTATTTCCTATCTTTTTTACGCGAGCTTTAATCCCCCCCGATTTTTTGTGTTCAAGTTTATATGCACATCCGTGACTATCAGTTACGTAGCTCATGGACTTTTGTTTGAATGATTGGAATGGTAATATGTACAATTTTTGGCAGATTTTATAAACGCATTTCCATTGGAATGAGCTATTATAGGCATCGGTCTTCAGTCATGGTAAGAACACCTAAATGTAGGGCCTTGAAATGAGCGCCTAACCTGCCTTTTAAATCACTTTTTGAGGGCTCATTAAAACTGTGATGTGTGTGTGTGTGTGTGTGTGTGTGTGTGTGTGTGTGTGCGTGTGTGCGCGCTTGTATATGCTGTAAAACTATAGCGTTCGCAATTTTAATCTGTTTTGATTCAAACTAGGCAAAAAAACTATTTTGGTAATAGTTTTGACTATTTCGTTACCAAGCAAAATACGTTCAGCAGTTTCAAAATGGTAATTTCAAATTTTGAACAAATTATGACTTTTTTACTTAAATTCTGATTTAGAGCACTCAAATTCGGTTTCAAACATTAGCTGTAATGTTTCTATGGGTTCTTGGTTATCCTCGATGGAACAGAGTAACTGCCGCGCATGCGCGGGAATGTTCTATCAAATTAGCAACGTGCCTGGTCAGAAGAATTCTCGGCATCTTTCCATTACGGACTTTCTCTCGGTGTTTTGCTCTTTAATTATACGCTTCAGCTGAATTGCAGTATTTATTTCATTTTATAAGATTTTTACGTTTGGATCGTGAGAAGTGAAGACCACACAATAACATACACAATAAATATTATTGCGTATTTTTAATTTCAACAATCCTTTTTGACAATATTTTTTTAGCAGAATTGTCGAGAAAAAGTACCCTTTTTGTTTCCTTACATCACAAAATAGCTTAGCAAGAAAGTTTGGTGATAGTAAAAAGTCCACAAATGTATGTGTGTGTACGCGCGCGCGTGTGTGTGAGAACTAAATCGCCGTTTTAATGAAATTTAGGTCTACTCATATGGTTTGCCCATATCTACGTAAATTTTTATATTTTCAAATTTAGTATTCCGACTTAAGTTATAGATCGGTTTATATCTAAAAAATCTCGTAAACCGATGTTTCAGATTTGTTTTTAATTAAAAAAACAAATTGTTTGTAAGAAAGTTTGTGTAACATTTGTTTCTGAAGTTTCATGCTCTGTATTTCTTTCACGCCTATATGACGAGCTGAGCCGTCGCATTCTTGGATACATAGTTGATTTGCCTGGTTTTGAAAGTACGTTGGCACTTCTTGTTGTCAACTAGAAGGAAAAAGTGGAATTCTTATTTGTGGAATTTCAGGCTTTGCATATTAAATTAAGCCGAGGACATTTGTAATAAAGCTTGGAATGTTTTGGCTTCTGTTCACTGATAAATTACGTGACAAGAATATATTGCAACCAGTGTATCTTATCAAAGGTTGATTTACATGTTCAAAGCTTTTAAGCGTTGACTTATTCGGCTAACGGTGCTTAACAAAATTTAATGTTTACAAAGTATATATAAAGTATTGTGAGACGGAAACCGATGTTTTCGGTTCATTGAGTCCTGATTTTTGCACTTTGTGTGTTTGTGAACATCGCTGGACACTAAACGACTGAGTAAGTCGAAAAAAAAACTAATGCAAACCTTGAGTCAGATTTATTTCAAATATACATTTACTTTTTATGAATCTTCATACGTGACTAAAATTTTTGCAAAATATAAAGATGCGATTTTGATAAAATTAGTTCTGTTTTCCAACTTTCGTGTCGAAAGATTTTCTACCGTTTGTTTCGCAGAAGTAATCGAAATTGAGAAAGTTTGTGTAGTGTTTTTGCACTTAGATGTACCAAAGTAGGGTTAGTAAATGTTTACACTTTTTAGAAAACGTCTTGAAAATAAAACAATATTGTAAAAAAAATTGAAAACAATATTTTTTGTCAGAAAACATTTATTTTACGAACTCTATCCATTTCAAACTTCTAGAATTTTGTTTTGTTTTCGTACGATAGAAAGTAACGTGGATATTTTTTGACCCTTCATTGGTCCAAACTGTAGCCAAATAAGTACCAGTTTTGAAAATAACTATTTAATACAATTCTTTTACTCATGGAATTTTTGTAAATTTTCTATATAACAATAGTAGTTTTCCGATATTTGTATGTATTACTACTTTGTTCACTGTCACAGTTGGTACACCTGCATTTTTTGTCTCGGGTGCCAAATTTATTGTGATGCTGTACCATCTGTGGAAGAGGTGATAATAAACTGTATAAAACAACTATTGCTTGTTAATCGTGCGACAAATATGTTAGTGGGAAACACAGTGAAAAGTCACACATTTGTTACAATTGCAAAACAGTTCCAGAATTATCAGATTAATTCAGCAAGTAAAGAAAACTGATAAACTCTTCTAACTGTAAGTTGATTGTATTTATGGAACC
This sequence comes from Callitettix versicolor, assembly GCA_022606455.1. Taxonomy (NCBI): domain Eukaryota; kingdom Metazoa; phylum Arthropoda; class Insecta; order Hemiptera; family Cercopidae; genus Callitettix; species Callitettix versicolor. Next base: position 63,370,315 of record CM040189.1, read on the forward strand.
TTAATTAAACTTTTAGTAGATAATTTGTTTTCTATAATTAATATTAGTTTTATAAATAAAACATCTCAAAATCCTGGTTTACACAGTGAGCATTTTTTAACTCTCTCTTAGTTCCTGGGTTAACGAAAACACCTTGGTCCATCTAGAGTTAATTATATTTTATTCGTGTACTGAACCTATAAGCACAAATGTTTCGAATTTTACGCGAAGGTGTGACGCCCAGTTTTCAGTTATATTTTCATGGCGTCATCCTAAGGCCAGGATTTGATGAAGCAAAAATGAAAAGCTATTGTTTCGACATGAGATTACAGTTTGCCTGAACGTATCGGAAACATTGTTATGGAAACGTGAACCACTTAACTACTTCTGGTTGTGGATAATCTGGTGAATGTTGTCCAGTAAGAGACCATGAAGGATCGAAGATAACCATATTATCTGTAGCTGTAACCAATTGACTTGCAAACCACAACCCACGAGGACTCAGGTATTATGTACATAAGCTGAGTAGTAGCTGACCCAGTTTCTCTGACCATGATAAACATGGTAATCTTCTGGTTGAGTCACCGTGTCTTTCTCGTTAAATGGATTGTTTACTTACCTACATTAGGCTTTTCCTGTACCACTGCGATCGTCGTAATCACATCAACAAGGCAGCTGCGTGCTGGAATTTTTAATAAATACATCATATACTTTACTATTCCTTTAAAAAGAACTATAAAAAAATGTTTTACTTCGGAAAAAACATGTTTAACTGTTCAAAACATTCTGGAAAAATTAATTTTTGGAGCGAGTCTCCAGACCCGGAACTACGAAATGAGCCCGATCCAAATCTCTAGATAAGTTTTTTTGTATTTGATGGGTGTGGTTGTGTTAGCAGCCTTTAAGGTTGCAATTTTGGCCTGATTTTATTAAAACTTGCAAAAATCAGTTTTAGTAATTGCTTGAACAAGTTTGTTACTAGCACATTCTCTTCAACCATTTCAAAATACCACCATTCCAAATCTTTAAAAAAAAAGTCAAAACTGTTCTGAAAATCTGTTGAACATTGAAATTACGATTGTGAAATCAGATTTTTGAAAAATTGTCAGGTAAAAAAATTATTGTGATTTGTGATTACAGAAATTCGCTTACAATGAAACAGCGGTGTTTTTGATTATATTTGTTATACAGGAATTCATTTATTACTTTTTAACTTTTAATAATCATGCTCCAAATTTCACAAGCCATCGCTAATGATCATGCTTTAAATTTGTAACCCACCGTGTCTACAACTTTCGATGGAAAACAAATGGCTTCTAGCCACCAACACGTTGGCTAACATACCAGTTCTGAGAGTTATACAGCTTCCCAATCAAGCGGTTCCTGGTAGAAAGTCCATCCTGCCTGCGTGATTCATAGGCTGCTGAGTCATGGTAAGTCCACGAGGTGCTCTGACTCTGCCAATTAACTGTCAATTACTTGTAGAAAGTGAACCTCTCCTGGTACAGTCCCGATGAAAAGTATTTCAGGTTAGGACAGGTGGATCTGGCCAAAGTTTAATTCAACTGGGGGATACCTCGCAGGAAACCTACTCCCTGTGCTCGGTACTCCTGGAGCTTCGACTTTTTTGATTGAACAAAATAACGCCAAAGTTGTTATTATGTAGGCCTATTACAGAAATAAAGTTTTTTGTTACAAAGCCTTCTTACTATATAATGAATTAAAAACATTTGAACAGTTGAGAAATTTCAAAAATCAAAGTTGATAAGTGTACTACTTAAACACCAGTATTTGGCCCATTAACTTTGATTTATGGTTTCAACATTATTCCTGTTGGAACATACAAGAGGACATCTTCCAGATCGCTGTTTTGTGGGCTCGATCTTATTTTACTTTCGTCTATACTTTCAGCTCAATAATAATCAGTTAAGTGTGAGTGAGTGAGTGTGTGTGTGTGTGTGTGTGTGTGTGTGTGTGTGTGTGCGCGCGCGCTCATTTCAAGGTTCCTGGTCTGGGTTTTACCATGATAGCCGCTCAAGTAGCTCATTTTTCTTCAACGGAAATTCGCTAAACATAGTATCCTGGATTTAGTGTGTAGGAGTGTGTGTTGAACCTTGCTGGACGGTTTCTCTTATAGAAAGTAGTGGACTGTTCAGCAGCTGTAGCAGTGACCGCATTAGTTTCACGCAGAGCGTATAGAGTGCGGTGTTTATTGACCTCATCCACAATTAATTAATATGTAATCTGGTGATGTTAATAACACTGGTATTGGAATCGGTTTCATTTGGTCGCTGCAGATCTGGAATGTGTTGAGCCGGACTTGCAGTACTTCCTTCTTGTAGAACCGTCTTCTGCCCTCCTCTGCATCTTGGCACTGCATCTGCATCACCCTCAAACATCTTTGAAAACCATTTAACCACAGCTTAGGCCTACTCAGATTTTAAATTTAATTCAGCCATATAAATGTAACGTTCTCTGCAGCTGATGCTAGAGAACACAATGTGTTATTGGCAAAAAACACATTTTTGTTATCTTACACTTTTTTGAACTTCTAATTTCACGATCACCCTCAGTGTTAAAATCTGCATTAATTTTCTTTTTAAATTTCTTTTTAAATTAAATCTGCATTAAATTTACATTGAAAAAAAAATAAACCTACGGATTCATTTCGTATTTTCGAAGAAATTTAAAAAATGCTAATTTATACAGATTTTAACGTTGATTGCAATGGTGAAATGCGGTTTTCAAAAACGTGTAAAATAAATACGTTGTGATACCTTAAAGGTTTTATAATAGCCGCTATTTTGAAGCGATTGAACGGATGTTACTTAATAACGAATTTGTCCAAGTTATTACCAACAAGTTTTTGCTTATTTTCAATCAATATTTCTTGTCAGCAATTACCGTACCGTGTTTTTGACAAAAAAAGAAAGTAATTTGTTAGAAAAGTTCCCGCACTGTGATGTACGAAAATTACAAAATTTCATTAAAATCCCAAATTATTGTTATAATCAAGTTCTTGCTTTCTAAGTTCATCATTATTGTAAGTGTAAAAATCGTTTAATTAACCGTAAAAAAATCTTACTTAAAGCAATTAAAAACACGTTTAAAATGGAAATAAAATGTTTCTGCAATGTAGCATTACGAATTGTGCAATTCACTGTTTGGTAGGATTGCAACAATTGCCAGAGATATTGTCTATTGTAACAGCTTCTGTCTGCAATTTTCTAGCATTGCCTTGAAATACGGTACTAAACTTGGAAAACGGCCAACATTACATTCCTCTTCTAAATAAATTATCCAACATTATCCTTCTCTTCTCTTCTGTTCTCACTTTTCTGTATTTGTTGGAGTTATATGAAAAGAGACTGACAGTCTTAAAACAATTCAGTGTGGGTTTTTAGTTTGTTTGGGGTTTTTGTTACGAAAATATCATTAATTTGATGTAATAACAATTAGGCGTTATTGTTTTTTTAAAATTTAAGTGTAACTTCCTGTCATTCGATTGGGTAGATTTTTTCGGGAAATTCAGGTTGAAGATCTGTTGACAATGAAACCATTAAAATTCTCTAGTTGTTTGGATTAATTTTCTTTTTTGAAAATTAAAAGCGAGGTCTCGAGGTGTGGGAAAATTAAAAGCGAGGTCTCGAGGTGTAGGAAAATTATAAAAGCGAGGTTTCGAGGTGTGGGAAAATTAAAAGCGAGGTCTCGAGTTGTGGGAAAATTAAAAGCGAGGTTTCGAGGTGTGGGAAAATTAAAAGCGAAGTCTCGAGTTGTGGGAAAATTATAAAAGCGAGGTTTCGAGGTGTGGGAAAATTAAAAGTGAGATCTCGAGTTGTGGGAAAATTAAAAGCGAAGTCTCGAGGTGTGGAAAAATTAAAAGCGAGGTCTCAAGGTATGGGAAAATTAAAAGCGAGGTCTCGAGGTGTGGGAAAATTAAAAGCGAGGTCTCGAGGTGTGGGAAAATTAAAAGCAAAATCTCGAGGTGTATGAAAATTAAAAGCGAGGTCTCGAGGTGTGTGAAAATTAAAAATATTTGCTACTTTTCATAAAAATCGGAAAATGAGCTTAGTTCAGAGTTGCACACTTGGCCTACACAAAAAGAACTGACTTTTTGATTAAAACCATCCATGAGATTTTTGGGTGGACAAATTTTGGTTTGGAGTTGTAAACACTTGTATCTGCCTGTGAACGTCGCTAGAGATCTAAACGAATAAACTGATTTCGGTGAAATTTGGTTTGACTTAATATAGTAAGTACCTAAAACAAAACTTAGTTACCCAAAACGTAACCAATTGCAGTTCGGAAGCAATTAAAAATTGGAAAACCATTCTGATTTATTCAGTTCGTTTAATTAGATTTTGCAATAAATAAATAAATCTCCTGACCGCACGTTGGGGATTAAAAAAAAATATTTTGATTTATGAATTTCTTTTACTCAATATTTGACACAGTGACACGATTTTAGAATGTTAATAATTTGAGCAAAACTCATGAACTGGTTTTTAAGAAATTAGGACGGTCTTCGGGTTTTGCTTTATCGGGCGAAATAATAGAATTCAAGTGAAGTTTTACGATCATCAAATATAGTTAATTTTGCTCTGTGTTGCTAATCATACTTTTTTGTCAGAATAATTATGTTATTGTTATTAGACTAAAAGTATGGATCGGTTTCTTTTAAAAAAATCATTGAAGTACAAGAGCTTGGTAAAAAGCTTTCACGAGAGATAAAAGCATGACCACATTCTACGTAAAGTTAATTTTAAAGCGACTCGTGTAAGTGGGCTTTCTACCGTGCTCTTATTTCTGGGGTAAAGTTTTCAAATATTTCGCGTTCCCAAGTAGCCTACTCGGGTACATTACCAACAAAAGTTTAAACATTTTAAAGTAAGCTTTATTTAAGCTCTTATGGAGAAAGTATGTCCATTGTTTAAAACACAGCTGTATCGAATACCCGCATAACGTGACTGGCAATTACATTATTTATTATGAAACGAATTTGAATAACCCGGATTATAAGTATGTGAGTATGTTTATATATTTAGGGTTTCATTGCTAGCATGCACCTCTTCGATCTTTCTTTATGGATAATCCAAGGTAGATAAACCATTAATCACCAAATAAGTTATTATTAAAAAATAGAGACTGACATTATGAATCCCAAAAAATGTAAATAAATGCTGAAAAACATGGAAAACGTTTCACATTTAATTAATCCTCCCAAATAATCGTTCAAAGAAACTACCGACGAAAAAAGAAGGAAAACCTGGCTAATTTCAAAAAATCGGTTCATCACATTTGGTAAAGTTTTGGTAATATATGAAGAATCATAAATAAAGTCAGTGTACCAGACTTGAAGTAGAAGAAAATTACGTTTCGAGAAAAAAAAGAAAACCAGCTCAACGGCGATTGGAACTTTTATTTTCCATCCTTGATTTTAGTCAGTTGCTGGAGTTATGAACTCTTAAAATGTGACCAGAGTTTAGCTAAATGTGATAGTCCGAATTTGAGAATTAGGTTAACTTGAATTTTTTGACAGCTCTTGAACCAGATTTTGCTAGAATATTCCAACCCGTGTGTTTTGTTTGGGTAATTATGGATTAAATTTTAGCAAAATTTAAAATCGTATTGTAAATCGAATTGAAAAAGACTAATCTTGAGTTGTTTTTGCCATACATTTTATTTGCCATGACAACCGCTCTGAAAGCATATTCTCAATGGAAATTTACTAAAAATAGTAACATACAGAGTTATATTGGCCGCTATCTTTAAACTTAACTTGAATTATCGTAATGTTACAAACATTAATTATTGTGCTTGTATTGAAGTCTGTTCTTGTAGCTAATTTTCCAGTGGACATTGGAAGTCATGAAGGAAACTAAATGAAATTGTAATATCATCTGTTAATAAAACTATTGATCGAAATATTCCTCATCAAACAGCTGTTTATAGCTCTTTGTGTTTTAGATACTTTAAGGTTAAGTTTTTAAACATCGATAGGTCCGATGTACGAGTGTTTCCAGATGAAGTGAGCCGCCTCGGTGGCCTAGTGGATAGCGTACTAGGCTTTCACTCCAAGGACCCGGGTTCGATTCTCGGCGAGGGCTTGGCATTTTCATACGCTATAAATCATCCCATCGTCTGCATTAGCCCCAGTGTGCACAATAGTCAAACGTTAAACACCATAAAAAAAAAATCCAGTTGAAGTAGGCCTAATTTTCCAAAAAAAATATATTTTTAATTCAACCCAATTCCTTCAAAAAACGTTATCACCCATAGTGTAGTCCAAAACTAGTTAAATTACTGTAAACAGATAATTTCTTTTATCTGTATAATTTTAGTACCATGGCCTGCGTATGTTACGAAAAATAAATCGATATATAAAGTATAGCCTACTTCGGTAACTGGTTACAACGTATTTTTTCAAGCAGGAAATACAAGTACTGTAGTTGGTAAATGTAATTCGGTTTGGCTATTATAATAATTGCGGTCATCCTGTTGTAGGCTGTGGTAAAAAAATGTCACGGTCGTAATGAACAATGAGAAAAGAAAGGAGATGAAGTTGAGGTTAAAAGTGGCAGATTGTAACCTTGGTAGTAGCTCTGGCTTCCCGCCATTTGTAAAACGGTCACAGCCTATTGTTCAGCAAAATTCGACTGTTCGGGAAAATTTGTGAGATTCGGGGCGGTTTTATTGGTGTGACTGACAGAGATTTTGTTGTTGTTATTTTAAGGCGAAAAGCACATTGAGGCTATTATCGCCTCCCTAAATGTAAGTGTGAGTGTAGTGTCAAAGTCATAAGTGTAGTGTTGTAAGTGTAAGTGTGTGTTAGATTCGGGTACCGCGAGGGACGTCTAAATCCTCTCAATAGGTGCAGCTAGTCTGCACCCCTGCTAGGGTTTTTTTAATAATAATAATAAATCCTTGGGCTTGTTCTTTAGAAGTATGTACTATGTTAATGTTTCATTTTTAATATATTTGAACTTTTGCTTAATTTATTAACACTGACAGAGAAACAGTTCTTCCGAGGTGTACTAGTATTGGAGCGATCATCATATGAGCCAGGACCCCATAATTACATCTTGAGAAGCCGTTCTTCATCAAGCCGGTTTTCATGTTTGTGGGTGTCCTGCAATCCAGTGAACAATTTTGAACAGGTCTTATTCAAACTTGGCATAAAATGTGATTTTGTTAAACAATTTTGACAAGTTTGTAACTCATCGAAAATCGTTAAGCAGTTTCAAAATGGTTGCAAATCAAAATTTCGGAACTAAAACAATCCAATGGCGCTCGGGGTACAGTGTCTCTCGTATTTTCCACGTAATTTGAAAATTCCATTCCAAAAAAATTCCGCATAAAAAGACGATTCCAAAACTTAAAAAATCAATTTTTTTATTTTAAACTTTTAAAAATCTGTTTTAACTATTGTAATTCATCATTTTAAGTCCAAATGAATCTGACGGTGGTCAGGGCTCATTTTCGTATTTTAAAAGTAATATGGAAGTTTAAAATGCTAATTATACAGATTTTAACGCTGATAACGTAAGTGAATACAGATTTTGTTAAGTGTAAGATGAAAAGTACATTGTTGTGTATTCTCGTTGATCACGTCAGCGAGACAGCTGCGTGCCGCAATCGTTCTTATTTTCTGGCGCTATATAGGATAGGCTACGGTCATGAAGACAAGCAAATTGAAACTTACTTGGCATAGGAATCCTGGAAACGAGCCACTGGACTGTGTGTGACGACTAACGGGTCTGTACAATGCGTTCGGACGTCAACGCCGAGCCTCGAAGCATGCGTGACATTTTAAACAACGAATGGAACAGTACTGTATCTACGTGTTTGAGTGTCTTGTTTTGGGTATTGTCACGGAAACATTTCCATAATCTGAGGATAATTCGCTGTTACTGTAAAATAAGTGTCCCGTGGGAATGTATAGTACGCCTTTTGTCACCAACACCGATCTGAACAAAATCGCGGCTTTATTACGAGACGGAAGCAAATTTCGAAAAAATAGCAATATCACATTAATTTTGTATCTTTTACGTTTTTGGAAATCTGATTTTACCATCGTACATAAAAATCTGTGTTAAATGATAATACAAAAATGTATCCTGACTACAGACTTGTTTATTTTCATATTCTCAGTGAAATTTTATATGCTAATTTATGCAAGTTCAACACTGATTACTATGGTGAAATCAGATATTCAGAAAATATTGGCTATTGTTTCGTTGAACAAATTTTCTGGATAACTGATTTGTCACACACACACACACATGCACGCACGCACGCACGCAGTAAAAAAAAACCTGTGTGCTTCCATTTCGCTACCGTGCTGGCCAACCTATCAAACATTTAACATCTTATTAGCTTCCTGTAAATGTATATTAGTGTAAGTAAATACTGTGTATTGAAAAGTTACGAAATATAACTTGGGTTTATGTTATGATAGCTTGAGAAGCGATCGAGAATTTTAAATAACGTCTATCAGTCTGGTTGGAAACAAAATTGGTTTCATATCACGTCAGCGAAACAGTTGCGTGAGATGGGGGGTGCAGCAGTTGTGTGTGCATTGTTGTGCTTGGTAAGCCCCTGCAGGAAGCGTCCAATTATACTAATAGATACAGTCAATTTGATGCCACATCTGCTTAACTACATTTTGCCTAACATAGCGCGAGAACCTGACCAGAAAATAACATTTATAAACTATAATTGTAAACCAAAAAAACAGTGTGTGTAGAAAATATACAAAAACAAAAACTTTCACAGGCTAGCTTGCATTCATTTTACCAAAAAATACTATTTATGAAGTTGTAACATCAGGTGGCCAAAAATCTAGATAATCTGCATAATTTCTGCATAAAATCGGTTCACTAGATTTTTTCATATTTTGAACAGTGTATCGAATTTGAAAGAAAAAAAATTACAGACCTCGAATTCTGTCAGGGTTTTTTCAGTTTTTTCCTATTTACTCCCATTTTGTTTACTGTATATGTTTGTACGTTAGGTTAGATCAGATTATATACAAGAGGAAGGGATTATAAAACCCAAACACTGCGATCGACGAACCTATTGTGCAACTAAACCTCTTAAGTTCTAGTTCAGCAGATTGATGCCCTTAGTAAGTTCCAACAATCCACTGATTAACTCATCTTCTGGAGGTCCCTTGGGTTCTGGAAACCAAAAACCCTTATCCTGCTACTAGCAAGAGCCTCACAGTCATAAATTATGTGACCTACAGTTTCCTCCTTTTTACTGCACAACCTACACACGGTTTCTTTCTCCGTGGAACATTTTTATAGTGTTCATGTGGACATTCAGATCACAGTGCCAGATTATGAACGCGATGATTTTCCTGAGTTGTGCTCTGCCCAAGACGTCTAACTCCTAATATTGGCATTTTATCGTTTACAATTTTGGTCAGATTTTATTTTATTAAAACATTAGTACACACATTAATTTCGATAGTTTAATAGCTGTGGCATGTTGGTTACCCGGCAAAATACTTTCAACCGTTTCAAAAAGATGTTCATTCAGTATCTTAAAAAAACATCAAACCATTTTTATCTGACACTTTAAATAAGTCTAATTTAATTGCAATAATCAGCGATGAAATTTGCATAAATTGAAAATATAACAATTTAAGCAGGTTTTTTAACAATTACACGGGTAAAATCACATTTTCCAATTGTAAGATAAACGTTTGTATTTCATGTCAGTCAACATTAATGGAAGTCAGCTCGGCAGCTGGTCGGTGATTATTTTGTTTCTATATGGGTCATAAAAATGTCCCACAGAAGTATGAATTGCGCGAAATTTTCTCCTAGGGAAGCATAAAACACCGGTGGGCTGTGAACTGGCCGTTTTGGTCGGGTAAGCAGATACTGTGTGTGGCTCAGTGGAGCATAGACCCCGCTGTGACTAATTCGCTCAACTCTCCCCAGTTCCGATAGTTTTATTACATTGAATGTACATCATTTTGATGAAGCTACTTGTTCAAACTGTGTAAAAAATATTAGTATATTAAGTAACCCTTAATAAAACATATTAATAATGATGATCGTGTAAAATATATGGTACTAATTAATGGTGCGACATTATACAAATTCCTGAAATCCAATTCTAAAAAAAACTGATACACAGACAGACAGACAGACAGACAGACAGACAGACAGACACACACACACACACACACACACAAACACAAATAGCGAGACATTCAAAAGCACCATACGCTTAGAGGACTTGAAGACGTATATACTCATAACAATTTCAAGATAAATTTTTCATAATCACTATAGAATTTATTCAAAGTAGGTACAAAGAAAATAAAACAAGCTGAAAATCAGTTTACTTTCTTATAATCGGTTCATCAGAAAGTTAGGGAATAGAGAAGAGATTAAGTCTGCCATAAATCGTAACTTACGCACGTTATTTTCTATAATTAATAAGATCACTTAAATTCCTTTTGCGTAAGCATTAGGGACTGCAATCATTCACGACAGTGTCGTTTCCTTTTGATTTATAAGTCTCGGTTTACTGATTGTCTCGTAACGGTTATGTGACGTTAACCCCGCCCACATTGTTATAAGCAGACAGACGCTTATTGTAGCTTCGGCATGTCACCCTTGCAAGACGTAAGGCGCACGCTTCCTGGCCATACAGACACATCAGATAGAGGCCCGGATGTAGTCGTGGCTTCATGTCATCTTGGCAACGACGTAATGACAGTCTTGTCGCGAAATGACCTCAACCCCAGAGGGCAGAATTATACATGTCTATTCAGTAATAAGCACTTCCCGTACTCAAAGCTGTTTAAGCAAAGTACGATTGCTAGTGCAAGTAACAATCTGGTAAAATGAAATAATAGCGCAAAAGGGGCGCGCAGCTGTCTCGATGACGCAAAGAGAACTTTCTAAAAAACTTACTATATATCTCTTGGGGGAGGCAGGTAAAGCAGCTTATAGACTGCAGGGTGGGGTGTCTCGCTGCCCTCTACTTTTGGGCATGCTAGAATTACAAGATCAGTGACCCAATCTTGTTGATGGGGACGGATCAGATGGTTAAACGGCACATGGTATCTAAACCGTTTGATGTCAACTTAGCCTTTGAGGGGAGAGATGGTGTGTTGGTAAATTTAGGGAGAGCTAGTATGGTTCCAAGACACTGACTGATACTGGTGCTGGTGTGTATGCACTGAGACCGGGGTTGAAGAAAGTTACGCACCCTGGGACGGTATGCAACATTATTTCAGGCTAAAGGCCATTAATGACTGTGTTCGGGAGAACGTGAATCAGGGCTTCAAGAAGGCAAGCATTCATATTCATACCGATAGTCAGGCAGCATAAAAGCACTTGCCTGTCCTACAATACAGTCCAAGCTGGTCTGGGAGTGTCGGAAGAACCTTGACCCTCTGTCCCTGGGTAACTCTTCACTGGGTTCCGGGGCATAGGGGAGTTGAGGATAATGAGGAGGCAGACCGACTGGCAGGACTTGGATCTGCATCTGAGTTTATCGGACCTGAGCCGGCTTTAGGGATTTCTCTTGTTGGCCAGGTCTGCTATTAATACCAGAATTACAAATCAACACTAGGTAAGATGGGATAACCTTCATGGGCTTGTGAACCCCCATAAGCCGTAGTAAACTTCTCTTAAGCAAAGTTCCTTTTGGAGAACTCAAAGGGGCAGCAGATGTTCTGGGCAAAGCACAACTCAGGAGGATCATGGGGCTCATAACCGGGCACTGTGTTCTGAGGGTGCACATGAACAGGATAGGTATGTACCATGGAGACACCGTGTATAGGTTGTGCAGGAAGGAGGAGGAAACTGCAGGTCACTTAATTCATGATTATGAGGCTCTTGCTAGTAGGAGGCTAGGGGTGTTTGGTTTCCAAGACCCTAGGGATCTTCAGCAGAGTGAGCTATTCAGTGGGTTGTTGGACATTATTACGGGCACCAATCTTCTGAGTATCTAATATATTGTGTGTGTGTGTGTGTGTGTGTGTGTGTGTGTGTGTGTGTGTGTGTGTGTGTGTGTGTGTGTGTGTGTGTGTGTGTGTGTGTGTGTGTGTGTGTGTGTGTGTGTGTGTGTGTGTGTGTGTGTGTGTGTGTGTGTGTGTGTGTGTGTGTGTGTGTGTGTGTGTGTGTGTGTGTGTGTGTGTGTGTGTGTGTGTGTGTGTGTGTGTGTGTGTGTGTGTGTGTGTGTGTGTGTGTGTGTGTGTGTGTGTGTGTGTGTGTGTGTGTGTGTGTGTGTGTGTGTGTGTGTGTGTGTGTGTGTGTGTGTGTGTGTGTGTGTGTGTGTGTGTGTGTGTGTGTGTGTGTGTGTGTGTGTGTGTGTGTGTGTGTGTGTGTGTGTGTGTGTGTGTGTGTGTGTGTGTGTGTGTGTGTGTGTGTGTGTGTGTGTGTGTGTGTGTGTGTGTGTGTGTGTGTGTGTGTGTGTGTGTGTGTGTGTGTGTGTGTGTGTGTGTGTGTGTGTGTGTGTGTGTGTGTGTGTGTGTGTGTGTGTGTGTGTGTGTGTATGTGTGTGCGTGTGTGTGTGTGTGTATATATATATATATATATACGCAAATAAACGGTTTCAAAATGATGGCCATTTATAATATATTTAAAAAATCTCAACGAATATACTTGGGTACGCAGCTGTCTTGCTGACGAGATGGGAACGAATTTGCCAAAAGTAACGTTATGATAATAATTTGTCTACTTGCCTGAGAATCTGATTTCTCCACCATATTCACTCTGCATAACTTACACCATTTTAAATCGCTTTAAAATACGAAAATGAGTCCTGTTTGCCATCAGATACATTTTCGTATTTCCTGTGGAATTTCAGTGTTTTAATTGTTAACGTCTATAGATTTCAACACTGATTACTGTGGTAAAGGTACATTCTCAAAAGTAAAACAAAGGATTATGCATTTTTAAGATTTGAAATGGCAGCTATTTTAAAACTGTTAAACAGATTTTGTTGGGTAACGAACTTGTCCAAGTATAATCGATTTTTGTGCCAAGGTTAAAGAATACTACTATTTAATAGCCCTGTATAAGCATACATTTTTAACAACCTCAAACTCAATAGCTCAATCAATAGCTCATTTTTCAATAGAAATTCACTAAAAACAACTGAATCTCAGTGTAGGTCTAATGATGGTTGTCAACTGAATCTCCCAGTTAAGTCTCGTCATTTTTTTAAAAGTAATTTTCCTTTTCACGCTAAAAGCCTGTATACGATCTTGATTGAACGATATATAAGCTTAAATGTTATACAAACAGTACTACAATGTAACGAAACACAAAGAGAATTCGGTTATCTCGAGAGCAACAACTGATAACACGAGTTTTTGATTATCTCTAAGTTCGATTGTAAGGCAGTCGTGTTTGCAGCTCATTAAACCTATCGATTGATGTGTCATAAAGCGGCTTTTGTTTTAACCAGGTTATATGCTTTGCTAATAAAGCCTTTTAAAGCCTATCGATAGCGCAAGCAATAGTCTGTATGTCGACATACAGTCATTGCAACAGTTCATTGGACATCAGATTTGAACAATTAAAGATTACTTCAACTATGTCTGTTTCGCACTGTTTTATCTCTCCTTTCGACTTCTATCCTACTTATGTTATACACTAAAAGAAAAATTACTTTTTAAAATATTTAAGTCCGTAACAGTAACGTCGATGAACGGCAACATTGAATATGGCCCATGGTACTAGAATGGTAACCCTTATGACAGATATGTGAGTGCTTGCTGCTGGTGGCATCTTGATGCAAAGTGTTCATCTTCAGTTAAATAGATAATAGTATTGTATTTTCTTAAACGTCTCCCCCCGACCTTGCAGCTTGCAGCGTTCGTAGCGGAAGTCCAATTACGTGGACTTAGCGCTAATATCAAGCACACTTTTTATAATGGTGGCTGTACTTTCAGTGACGGCACCAACGTCCTTGCATATCTTTAACCAAGTGGGTTAAACCGACCTGCATACAAATGTCAAATCTGTCGACAAACTGTGAAATAAAAAGCTTACGAGAAAAGTTAGCAAACCTTATGGCGGTAGAATAACCAATGGATAAGATATGAAGCCAGTTGTTACAGTGCCACGAAGGTTGATTGTTTTGTACGCTGGAAAACTTATGAAAAGAGGTAAAGTTTCAAATATAAAACAAAATCGTTTTATGGTTTGGCAGTAAATTAATTTTGTTTCAAATTTGGTACGCTGACTTGAGTTATGAGTAGGGACCTACATTACGAAAAAAACTCGTAATCTAATGCCGATTTTCCAAATTTTTCGGGGATGTAACGACATACACGTTTAGTTTAGGTGCGTAAAAATTGCATTTGATTAAAGATTTCTGAACCGAGTGTTAAAAACAAACATAAATCGTGTTTTCTGTAAAACATTTTCGTTCAATGAGAAAGTTAAAAAGTACGAAAATATAATTTTTAGCTGAATATCACGTTTATCCAAGATAGAACGGGATCGTTACGATATGTTTTGATGTAAATGAGGTATAGGCCTTATTATCGTCCAGATTTTTTCGTACATTTTTCACAATTCGTGTTTTATTATAGGGCCTAATCTGAAAAAAATGTAATTTATTTAGCTTTGGAGTATGTTATGTACTTTCCGAAGTAAAATTTTTGGAAATTTAAACTTACGACCTCAAAAAAAAATCTTATTAGGTGTCTTAAAACAACATTTATCGCGCATAAATTCGAATTATGTATAGGCGGAACTTTGGGAACCGGTTTTCTTTGTTATACCGCATTACTAGTAAAGGCATCATGCAGCTATCTCGGGACAGGATGGAAGTGAATTTCTACTAAAGTAGGCTATCTATAACGATAATAATTTTATCGAAACTGTAAAAAAATCTTTCGCAACCATAAACAGTATTAAATTCTGCACTAATTAGAATGTTAGATTGAAAATATAAAAAGGCACTCTGAAACTAGATTCCCTGAAATGTGTAAGATGAAAAAAACGATTTTTTGAAAATTTGTTAAATCGCCATTTTAAAACCGCTTAACGAACTTGTTCCAGCTATAAACAAAAACGATTTTAGTGTTGAGTTTAAGTAATATCGAACCTAAATTTTTTTATATTTCTGCGCGCGAGCGTGTCTCTAAAAGGCTCATATCAAGATCTGAGTCTGGGTCTTAACATGGTGGCCGCTTCAGCAATCCATTTCCCAAAGCAAATTCATTAACTAGCTGTTGTTTAGTCGTTATTATATGTCGTCGGCACATCTTGGTATATCATGTTGCTATTGTTTGATGATACCATATCACGCGGCTAACAGAACGGCAAACATATGTCACAGATCCGGGTGATGTCATAACGTGGGGAGGGGTGTTCTTCTTAGAAGTGCATTTTGTATTGTAGCTAAAACGTTGCGCTAATTAGTTAAGCAATGTATTAAAAAAATTAATAGAGCATAAACATTACACACATTTTCTCACATGCAAAAATTCTCAAAATTCCAGGTAGCACAATAGGATAACATGGAGAAAATCGAAAAAAATAATAAATCGAATTCGTTGAAATTTAGCATTTATATGTAGTTTGGTCATGCCCTTTGCTTAAAAAAAATTCAATAATTTTTGTTTCCAAGTTTTTTTTTGTACAAAATCGTCTGTTCGCGCGGACGAAACAATTAGTACAAGGAAATTTCACTTCAGACCCATGTCGTATCCAGAAAGGATGATCGTGATATAATCGATTTGAGATTTCGATGGATAAATCCGTTTTCAGGCTCCTCAAGCCAAAAAAACGGGCCGTAATGTTTGTACGCCTCACTTGACACTAAACGAATTAACCAATTTCATTTGTTTTTTCCATATCTCGGTGCCGTAAAAAGTACTACTTTGTTCAAAAATACTTTTAAAAATCGAATTTTCCAGAATCACCATGAACGAGTTCGGTCATATTTGCTCAAATGTACCTCTTAAGTGCTAAAACAAAACGACCAGTACTACATCTAAAAAACTTCAAATTTAGAACTTTGAAATGAGTTATGAATCTTCATATGACCAAAAATTGGACATCTAATGATCTGATTTTGAGAAAAAAGGCTGATTTTCTAGTTTTTTTGTAGATAACTTTTGTTTTCATTTTGACAGGCCTAAGTGTGTTTGTAGGCCTATATTGTAAGTAATTATTGTTGTTTAAACATTTAATGTCGTTACAACATTATCTTTGCCTTTAACCCTATCCGATACGGAGGTTAGTTTCGTATAATTAACTTCATTAACCTTTCGTTCCGCTTTTGTACAACAGCTGTTTGATTTCAGAATCAGCTGTTGTCACCGCTGCTATCTAGATTCCTACTAAAATTGTCATGCGGGTACGTAAGCCACAGCCACTGGCCACAGCCGTTATAATTAACGTCCTTTATTATTATAGCGCGAAACCTTCTAAATGTGATTTAGACCTAATAATATTTCGCTTAGTGTTTTCCAATACTCGATTTTCTGAAATGACATTATATAACCTAATTTCTAAATAAAAATAAGAACTTATGTAAATATTATATTTTTGTTCAGTTTGCTGTTTCAAATTCTTAGCTTATTTTTGTAATCGAAATTTGGAAGCTCAAGTATGTGAATCTGTACGCCTACTTTTTAGTACGTAGGCCTATAGTACGTGAATAGTACGCCTACTTTTTATGTTCACACAATTTTTTGTTTGGTTGTTACTTTTTTTACTAATCTTATTAAAAATTATGCTTAAAAAATACACAAACTTGCTTTCATAATGCAATCTTTAAAAAAAAACCCGGTTCGGGAGCTGTAAAGAAAAATCTAAAAAAATTTAAAAATCGGTGGTCAGGTAAACCTTTTCTGCCGTAATATTTTTTAATTTGTACATTATTTCTTTTATAAACCTATATGAATTAATTGTACTGTGATTTTTTAGGCCTTAAGTCAATAAACGTGGAACCGGATTATTGTGGGAGACTTCATTGGGATTCTTATCCAATGGTTACCCACAAATTCTGCTCGAGAGCTATGTAAACATCTATATTTCTAAAGTCAGTGTAACAAATAATAAAAAAAAAAATGATTGGTGATTTATTTATCACGAGAAATTCGCTAAATTTACTTGTCGTGTATAAAGGCACTACCTAACAACGCTAAATCAAATAAGCCTTTTGTATTGTATCTATAAATAAATACGAATCAGTGACAAGTTTTTAACACAGTCTTGAATTATTCATTGGCTTTTTCGTTAAATTTGCGAATTAAGAGTTCTCTGTTGAGAGGTCCTGGAGTAATGAATGGCTTCGACAAATAACACTGTTGTTTTTTAGCCACTTCAGTACTGAAAATCTAGCGTTAAATTATAGGTTCTAGATGTTTTGAGGCTACGAAAGAGACTAGTGTGTACGTGTGTTCGCGTAAGCGCGCTGCAAGTTCTCACGGTTAGAATGGAAAGATGGTGGTTTGGTTTTGTGTGATACTACAGAAGGTCATGTTAAGTTTTACCTCCTTATGTGCCTACCTAACCTAATGTAGTCTTCGGAAGCTCAACATTTAAATTGTTTTATAAAAATCTGCTTTTATCTTGGTTGAAGAAAATCGAAACATAGGCTATTGAAATAATATTGCACAAACTATTTCACATTTAAGTTAAAATTATTTAAAAGAGGTTTAAATCATTCGTATTCAAACAATAATCTACTAAAACTCTAATACCAAGACCTGCAGAATTTATTTTCGAAATACGAAATGTTTATAGGTCTATATTATTGGTAAAATTTGTGAAAAATTAGAAAACGGATTTTGGGAAGTTTGACCGATTTTAGGTTTTCTGTTGATGGCTCGTAACCGAAGCAGTTTTAAGGGACAGGGTGGAATTGAGTTTTGTTTGATTATTTAAGGTCTACATTAGAGCTAAATATGATCACAATGGATAATGCCGATTAAAAAAATTCGAATTTTATTAAAAAAACTTTTGTAACATTTACCCTCACACGAGTTGATATCGATTTTAACGTTATTTTTTATATTTTGAAAAGTAAAAATAGAAATAAAAAAGTAAATAAAATGTTACGGCTTTTTTGATGAAAAGGGGAAAATGAAATTTCTTAGAAAGTTCAAGACAGGTTCAAAATTATCTCGAACAATTAGTTAAACTAGAAAGTTCATAATTGACTACATTGATTGTACATACAAATAACTCATGTAGTGTGTTAATTAATTGTAAGCAACAAACTGCTAAAATCAGTGATTGTAGCCGGGTGGGTTTCTTTGCTAAATTTCGATTTTAACGCATATACTGTGCATTTTAACAGATTAGCTTCATAAAAATTCCCTGTTGTGCGCCTTAAAACATGGTCTTTAAACGTTTGTTACATTTAAATCTTTAAACGTAAAACGATTCTTGGATTCAAGGAGTCTTGGAAGACTTTTAAAACGGCCTCTTTGTTAACTTTCTTCATAACGTATTTTATCTGCAGACAGGAAATGGTTTTATAGTATTGGTTTTAAAAATATGTGGTTAATTTTATTGAACATTTTTTATAATTTATGAGTATTAACACTAAAACTGCTTCGTTTTCCAGTATATATAAAAAATCACTAAAAATGGAGTATAAACTTTTTATTTGTTACCATACTGTATACTGAAAGAATTGTGATACTGAAAAATTAATCTAAAAATTTTGAAAGCTCTGTCTGTTTTCTGAATCCTTACGTATAAAGTTCGCGAGTTCTAATGAAAAAAGTGGTACATTGTTGCGTGTATTGTATTATTAATAGGCCGTAACAGTACGGTAGGAAGCGGTTCTGTTATACAGAAGGCCTAGGCCAAGGACAGCGCAACTAATACCACCTAGTATGGCAGTATAGCACACAAGCAGTATTAGCGACAAGTGACAAGGTGTCTTGGCAAAGAGAAACACTCGCCAAAGTGTGTCAAGAAGTAAGAGAAACCGTAGTTCTAGCGTGCCGTAGGTCCTTAGTGTCGAGTCGCACGTTGACCCTGGTGTGAGTGAGTGGTGTCGAGTGCAGTGGGCGGGGAAACGAACATTTGGAGGTTAGAAACTGCGGCTTATAATTTCGGTAGGATTATTTTCATAGTATGATTCAATTTTCCATTTAATGATGATAAAGTTTGTGGAAATAACCCATCGGCAAATGCCAGGTTGAATAGGTGAGAGTTTTTCTAAGTGTTGCACAGACTTGAAAGTAAGAGTAAAAAATATGAGGTTTAGCAGTCGAAATTACGTATTTTTGAACGGCAGTTAAAAAGTGTAAATATAGGATTCGAATTCAAATTCAGTTAACGATTTGCTTTAAAAAATACAGTAGCCCATTTGATTTTGTTTAACGAATATCTTAAACGAGCATATCTGTGAAAACTCAAATTATTTTGTATGTACAGTGCAAATTATAAGAATATAAAAGGCAAAAAATAGAGTGAATTTTGAAACAAAGCATCTGATAGGCTAAATGAATGTCAATAAATTAACATCACAAAATCGAACATTTTTTATACACGAAAGAAATTGTATTAAAAAATAATAATAAATTAATCCTGACCTCCGAAAATACGAATTCACCAACCGTAGCCTAATCAGAAATAAAATTTACATTCTTATATAAAAATCAATAATTTTTTTTGTAGTAGGCCTATTTATTTTTAATGCAATTTGTAATATTAAGGTGATAATTCTTGCCGGTGTTAATGTGAAATGAGATTTTCAGAACCTTTTTATATTCTGAAACGCTTGAATGATTTACTTGAGTAACAAACGTATACAACCTATTACCGTATCAATTTTGAATAAAATCGACCAATGTATATACTTAGGCCAATATTATCACCCCGAGGACCCGGGTTCGATTCCCGGCGAGGGCTTGGCATTTTCATACGCTATAAATCATCCCCACCGTCTGCATTAGCCCAAGTGTGCACAATAGTCGGACGTTAAACTCCAAAAAAAAAAAAAAAAAAAAAAAAAAAAAAAAAAATTATTTTTTTCGTGTTTTCTGGGTCTATGAGATGACTGTTTTAAAAGATTATTTTCCAATAGAAATCTGATAATAAAGTTCATTACTATAACATTATTCTGTATTCAGAGATGAATACAGTTTGCAAACTGTAGGACCTACTGTAATACTCTTCTAAATGTAGGAGGCACGTATAATTTGATGCATCGTACAAGATATATTTCTGCTTAATGAAGTCGAAGCAATACACGTAGGTTTATGAATACATAACTTATAGTTCATAGTAGCCTTTAGTAGATCTGTGCATATGTTTTGTTTTATAGACTTCTTTCACGTAGGTTGTCATAATTTCTATAATCAATATGCTACACAAGAAATTTGTTATCGCTTATGACACTTTCTTTATTTACGTTGGGAAAGTTAACCTATGTTATGTACCCTACTTTATATGTACAATCTGTTTCTCTTTTCTCTCTTTTATTTAACGCGAACACTGTACTTCGCACAAAGTCATTACCGCTTCCAATAAAATAATTGAAACAGTCAGTTGTTGACGTAGCAGACTGGTTTTGCTATGGCTGAGGAAAGTTGCTTCGGTTTGACCTTGACAGTGCTTTCACAAGTATTGGCCCAAATACTTTCGTATTATATTTTGATTTTACATTTTTAGCGGATTTACGTTTCGTAAATGATCTGTTGATGTAGATCATGGTAAGATCCAGACCCTTAGACCTTGAAATGAGTGCCGGTAAAAAAGTTATGTATTAGTATGTAACATGTACACGCACGCACGCGCACGCACGCACGCGCGCGCGCACACACACACACACACACACACACACACACACACACACACACACACACACACACACACACAGATTTTGAATTTTTCGTTTTTCGTCGGTCTCTTGTCTTCATTAGAAAAAAAACATATTGACACACTACCGTTTGAAATTTTGGTCCGATTTGATTCAAACTTTGCAAAAAGTCGACTTTGGTAATAACTTGGACTACTCCTTTACCAAACAAAATCAACTTTTGTATCTTAACGCTTTTCCGAAAAACAAATACCACCAACTTAATCAACGTTAAAATATGCAGAAATTTCAAAATTCAATGTAAAATACGAAAATAAATTTGGCAATGGACAGGATACATTTTCGTATTTTCAGTATACGAAATTTAAAAATACTGATTTAACAGATTTTAGTGCTGATTACGGTGGTAAAATTAGATTTTCAAAAGGTGTAAGTTTAACATTTTTATTGTAATGTTGTTTCTTTTTGGAAATTCATTTACATCACGTTAGCAATGGGTTAAGTTGCGTGGCGCGGTTATAATTTAAAAACACAGTATTTAAATTAATTACTTTCTTGTTTTGTGTTTTGAGTGTTGTCCAAAAATTAAATTAAAAAACTAAATTAATAAATAGTGAAATATTTAATGAATTATTTTTACTGCAAGTTCCACATTAACAAAAATAATATTTCAGAATTAAATGTTTTGAATCTCTATCCTGAACTACATCAATCCGTTATTATTTTTGATGATACCTTGTTTTTCTTGAAATCGTCAATAGTTTCAATAGGAAATCTACAAAATTTAACATCTTTCCAGTGTAGAAAAATAATTGCATTCATAAATTGTGCATTGATATTTGCATAATACCCAAAAACACCAAAACAGATTCTAAGAACATTAAAATTTTATAGCAAATTTTCACAAAGTAGGACAAACATGATGTAAAAACATTATATAAGATGTATTCGAACTCGAAGTCTTTAGCACAATACTGGACAAGGTAGGTTGGTTAGGTTCTGTTAAAAATCACATCTGCTCTGTGCTTCTCTCTCTCTCTCCCCCTTCATCTAAACAGCTGTTCAGTTCCCGCCCAATCGGCCTAATGTGTTATAAAACACTCGTGGTGCTTTAAACAGCTAACCTACAAATTAATTACAAGAGTTAGTTTATATGAACAAAAGTTACAATCATTATGTGTAACCTGCTTTATATTTAATGAGTTAATTATGTCGAGTTCATGCTTAAATTGTTACAGCTTTAGTTTTAGTGTTTCAGGTAATATAATATATTAGGTTACATCAGTATAATAATTACCACAAGCACTCTTATAATTTATAAACCACAAATAATATTTAATAAGGGATATCGTTTTAATAAGTTAAACGTTTAAGCTATAATTCTTTAAAGTATTTGAAATTAGTTTTATTTTAAAATTAAAATTATTATAGTTGTCTTTGCTTAATATTTTTTTGCATGCAATTAATTTTTAATTAATTAATTTTTGCCTTGCGCTTCTAAATTAATTTTCTTACTTGACCATGCTGGATGTTTAAAATATTATTACTGCACTATGTATTGTATTGACTTGTAAGTTCATGTATTGTAATAACTACAAATATTAGGATCAGTATAATTTTAAATGGAATAAAGCTAGTAGTAGGTTTTTTTATGGAGAGGGTTTACTTCTTAGATACCATACCTTAAGATTTTGTTGATCTTTAGTATCATTTTTCACATTGGTTTCAATTTGTTTATATTTAATATGTTTGTGAAAAAGAAGGATATTTTGAATTAAGCGGTTTTTATTCATAAATATAACCTCTTAGGATGATTAACTTACCATCATAATGGATTAAGTTCAGGCTAAGTTGTTTTTAAATAACAGTTTCGGGAATTTTTTTGTATAAAGACTTAGTAATTCATTTAAATATAATCTTTGACAAAACTTAGCAAGCAAATTCTTCTTGTTTCTCTTATAGCAGATGAAATATTTTTTTTATGATTAATCTAAAGAGTATTTTAAAACTTCTTGGTTGTTGGATTGCCAAATTCTCAAAGTAAAAACAATGTTTTCATGTTAATGATAGAAACATATTTGTAAATTAGATAGAACTTTAAATTAGTAAATTAACTTTACAATACATTAGCCATTATTTATTTATTTTAAAGTAATTAAATACAAAAGCTGATAAAATGTATTTTATAAATCATAATGTAGTCTACAGTCACTGAACTTAAAACATGTAAATGCAATGTAATCAACTTATTTTTTTTTGCAGACACTTCATATGAAAAAGCTTGTAGAAGAGGAAGTGCTCCTGCCACTCCGGTGTTGGGAAACAGGACATTGGAACTTACTCCATCCAGAATTGTGGTAAGAGAATATTTTTTTTTTATTACTGTAGTAACCTATATTATATTACCATATTCAATAATAAAAGGGCACAGCATCTAATTTAATGAAATATCATTGTAGTGATTTTGTTTTTGATGCAAGGATTGTGTATTACAATTTATATATTACAGCATAACTCATAAATAACACATATGTAATAATGCAATTTTTGGATTTGTTATTTTATCAGACGTTTCATTGGTTAATAAATATTCTTTAGAAGTATTCAATTTGAATTTAGAAGTAAATATTCAATTTGAAATATTCTTATGTTAAAAGTGGGTTCAAAGGATCTTCTCTTAGAAAAATTAGAACATTTGATATTATTAAAAAAATTCGCGAGTGTTATATCAGATGTTAAATTTAGAAAAAATATCCATATTAAAAGTTCCTTTTTATTAAATAAGTATATTTTTTACATTAAGTTCAGTTTTTTACAAATCTCTAGAGCTAAATTATAGAAAACATTTTAAAAGCTTGTGTTAGTTGGGGAAAACTTCTGAAAGTGGTCTGTCATAAAGACTTTTGGGAAAGAGACTTGCCCTTCTACATGACTATTAGAGCGTACAATATAAAGTAATTTTAAAATTGTTTTTGTTATTAAATATGTTTTATTCAATTATTTCATTTTAACTTACATTTTGTTACAGAATTTTTTCTCTAAACGTTCATTCAGATCTAATCCATTAAAGCGAACAAAGAGCGTTACCAAATTGGAAAGGAAGCGTGCTGTGGACAGTGAAGGGTGTGTACAGATTAAATAATAGAATAGAGTGTTTGTAAGCGTACTCAGTGCAATATTTGATACTGTAAGCCTCCTTCTTGACTCAAAGAGCGTTGAAAGCAATGTAGGCATGCAGGTTATTAATTGATGCTCATAAAAACCAGTTAGCGCAAGTAGTTATTAATTAATAACACATTAGAACTTGCTAGCATTGTGACATACAGTTACACTTTACTGGGGTGAAATAAATTTATGAGAACTTCAAATGAGATGTGCTCTTAGTCCTTTGCATGAAAGGACTAGCATAAATAAAAACTATCAACTTAATCTGTATTTTTCTTTTATTTTATAATTTTACTAGAATATATTGCCAGATAAGTTTGGTAGATTTGTTTATCATGATAACTGGATTTTAAACTAAATTTGACCAAAAATGGGACATTAATGAGTAAGAATTTTGGGTAAGGATTTTGCTCTTCAGTCTGAATGGTGTGGTTTTGTAGCCTTTCTCTGCAATATTTTCCCTCTTTTTGTTATGCCCCAACACATTTCACTGATTGTCTTTCAGAAAATGACATTGTTTCTGCATTTGCTACTACTGTGTACCTTTTGCTCTGACCTCAAGATTTAATAACGTTTGAACAAGTCAGTTGTTAAACTGTTGCCTTTAATTAGTAGTCTACTGCATAAAATATTTGCATTATGAAAAGTGCAAATACTCTTATGTTAAGTATTGTAGCCTACACCTATTAGGCATTATTCTCTTTTTTCATTTAGGAATTGATTGTGATAATATATATTTAAAAACTAAAAATTAAAAATGGAATATTGTCAAGAAAATTACGTCAATATTTTTTACAATTTACTGACTGTGCTAGACAGACTTCAAGGTCGTCACAATGGTTCATTATCCATTATATGCAATGACAATTAGTCTTTTCAATCAAGGTCTTCAAGCTCTCCTTTGCTGGGTGTTGTGGGAAGAACCCCATGGATATGCTATAATATTTTTTTCTTGTATACCACTGTTTCCAAGAGTGTAGTTTCCTCTCCGTGTAAGATATTTTGCAGGACAGAGATTTGTAAGTTTGTTCTCATTTGATCCCGGATTTTGAAGGTGTTGAGATTTTAGAAACCTATTTATAGTTCTGTTAGTTTATTAAAGTGAATTAGATACAATGATACATATTACAATGCTTGAAAGATTGTTTTATTCATCTATGAACTGAATTTAAATAAAATGCACATTACAGCAATAATTTTTAGGAGTTGGTAACAACAGGAATTTTATTCTATTTTGTAGAAAGAAACTAAGTAATGTGCTTTTGGATTTGCATATATTTTGTAATTTCTTATTCGTTTTATAATTTGTGTATTATTAAGCAACTTTAATTTTCAGGCGTACATTTTGCATCTGTTAATTTAGAATAGTATTTTGTCCTACTTCTGTTGATAATATAAAATGACAAGACATATTGTTCAAAGAAATATTTTGAACCAAATTGATTCAAATAAAACTAATAGATTGTGTGTGTGAAAGTTTTTAATATTACTATTTGAAACAAATTCCCAAAAATCATTGTAAGCTTGACTGATTTTATTTTAAATAATTTCTTTACTTTTATTTGCTAAATTATGCTGAATGTCAATTATTTCCTCAGGATTTCAAGAGGGCAATGTTATTACTTCGTGTAGAGAAATTGAAAAAGTCAGTTCATTATATAATGCAATGTTTTGAGTTTTCCTCTAAACCAACAAATGACTGATAATGTGTGTTACATGTCAATCATACAACTTCGTGTGCTATGATTTTGACGTGTGCCACGGGTTGGCCATTGCTGATGTAACCAATTTGTAGTCTCTTTAAAGGTTGCTTAAGCTCTTAAAACATTTTGATACATGGACGGGTCTGCTGGTTTCTTTTGGATTTGGTAAAAGCAGTTTCCCTATAGATGCTTTGCACCTGTCTTCTGACCATTACGTTTATCCAGTTTGCTGTAGTTCTCTTGTACTATATGAGTATTTTGATCTATGAATTGGCCACCTTTTGGTATTGTTATCTGTTTCCTCGTATCCCGATATGACATGACAACAGCTTCCAGACATGATAACAGTGTCCAGTGTCCAAAGTTCTTTAATTTGGAGGGAGTAATTGATCAGTCTTGTCTTTTCCAGAACTTCTGCGTCTGCTTTTTGACAACAGCTTTTAATATATATTTTGTCTTGCCTACATAAAAGAAATTTCTTTCTCGTGACTATTTTACACTTATAATTAGTCATTTATATAATTAACATATTTCACCACTTTACTCAGATTACAGTATGAATATTCTTAGAATGATGAATGTTAATAGAGTACCTGTACCACCTCGACTGAGAACTTCAAGATCACACGAGTCTTTACTCTCTGGCCAGACTCAGAGTGTCATGCAGACACTGGATCTCAGCTGCGGAGGTGTGGAGATTAAGCCGTTACATGCATCTGTTCTTGGCCGAGAACATTGTTTCCAGGTGACTCTACCTGCTGGGAATGCGAGATACTTCTCTTGCAGAACTGCAGAAGAGAGGGACAAATGGGTGCACAGGTTTGTAATAATACTTGCTAATTTTCATTTCATTTTACCAGTTAGAAATGTCCTCGTAAATGTCGTATGTGTCATTTTATGTTGTTGTTGTTACATTAATGGCTATCTGAATTATAAAATGTTAAAATTGTTAATAACAAAGACCATTAAAATTGAACACATTTTATTTTACTACAAAAGATAACAAAAATATGCTTTATAAATCAAAAGTAGTAACCCAAAAGCTAAAAATGCTAAAATGCTTTCCCCACCTTGAGCTCGATAGGCACAGTTGTACATTGCACAGTGTCATTGTAACAGACACATGTTTAATTCCTTGCGCTAACATTTCATTGAAAAAATGCAAAGTTTTCAGATGGAGCATCGAGTTAACCTCAAGTTTCCTGTGAAACTGGGAAAACTGCTACAGGACCTCATACCATGGAAGAGTACAGAAGTGAATTTTTATTGCACACACAAGTTTTTGAGTGGTTTAACAGGTTTAAGGAGGGATGTGAAATGACTGAAGATGATCCGTGCCGTAGACAACCATTAACATAAAAAACGGACAACATCTAGAAAATTGCTAAATTGATTTGCAAAAATCATTGTCAGAGTGTCCAAGCTCGTACTGAAATCTCAGAAATTAACAAGAAAGTGATTAAATTAATAAATTAATAATTAAGAAAGTGAAATTAATAAAACAATTCAGATTTTACATGAATCATTAAACATGCAGAAATGGTGCCTGAACTTTTCACTCCAGAGCAAATCGAATCAAGAATGAACATTGATAATGATCCATAATTGTTAGATAAAGCGATTACTTGTGATGAATTATGGTTTTTTTGACTATAATCCTGAAACAAAGCACAAATCGACATATTGGAAGAGCACAACCTTACCACAGCAAAAAAAGCGAAAAAGCAAATCAAAACTGAAGGCCATGTTGATTATTACGTCAGTGTTCTGACAGACTTTAATGAACGAATGGAAGACGAAGGTATATTTTGTGGAAGAGCAATTCCTGCTTGCTTCACCAAGATTATGCACATGCTCATTCTGCCTTGTCTGTGAAGGCATTCTTTGTGTGTGTGGTATCAAAGCGACTTTTTTTATTTCCTACTGTCAAATCAGAACTTAAGGGGACAAGATTTCCCAGTGATTTTACAGAAGTAGTAAAAGCAACAGTGTTGGAGGTTCTCAACAAGCTCACAGAAGCAAATTTGAACAATTGAACATTTGTATGGAGCATTATAGGGATCAGCAAGGATAATACATTGAATGAAGGGGATAAACTTCTTCGAGTAATTGGTGTTCAGTAAAATGTTTTGTAGCATTAGTTCGTTGATTTAATTGTCAGACCTCACATATGCTTGATGTGTTAGGAGTCACTTTCTAACACATTATATCCTACCTAATATATGTAGTAGACTTTATTTAATTGCATGTTAGGGACTTGGAGGATGCTGGATTATCAAATATGACATATCACAGCAATCAAAAATAAAATATACTAAATAAAATTAAAAAAAACCGAGAAACAAAATTATGAATAATATTTTATATTTATTCCATATAATATAAATATATAAAGACTTCATACAGATGGCATATACCTATAAATCGTAGGTATTTCAACATCAAATAATTATAAATACGTCACAGTTAATTTAAATGGTTAAAGGAATAAAACAAAGAAACATTGAAAAATTTGAAGCAAACAAACATAAAATTTAGTAAATGAAATTAAAAAAAAAGAGAGAAACAAAATTATGAATAGTATACTTACATTTATTCCTTATATTTATGCCATATATATGTTTATACATATATAAAGTCTTAATACAGGTAGCATATATCTATAAATTGTAGATATTTTAATATAAAAAAATCAATGAATTAAATCCATCAAACTTACTTTCATAAGATATCACAATGTACTATCGAGGCAGTGTGGTGCTATCCAGACTGATTGTGGCCAACTGAATCCTAGCCTGAGAGATGTAAGAGGTGTCGGGCAATGAAGTGTGTTGAACCACAGGAAGATAGACTAGTAGTAGTTTATTGTAGTTATAAAGATTTAAAGTAACTTTGTGTTGATCTAGGTAAATAAAATAGCCTGTTTTTAAAAACTGAAAATATAAAAAACTCACAAATATCTGTATTTTTGGCTTCCGAATCACCACTTATTGTAATTAAGGCTTAGGTTAGGTTAGGTCAGCTTTGTTGGTACAGCTTAGGGCACATTAAATGAAAGATTCGGTTTTAAAATATAAAGAAAGAAAGAAAACTGTTTTATGTTAGTGGCATAGCATTAGAGAATTACTTATGTTTTTTAATAAATTCTTTTTATTATGTGGTCAATTGTATTCTTTTTTGTAATATTTGTTTTGGCTACATGTTTCGTGGTCAGTTGTATTCTCTGTTTTACCTACAAGATTCACTACACACAGACAGCACATCAAACTAGTTAATTAAATTCAAAAATTGATTTTTTTAATATGTTTTTTCTTTGTTTGAGTGTTGTGATGTACAATATAGAACTATGTTTGCGATTAATTAGCCTGATGATGATGCCTGTGTACAGCAAAACTTGTAGCTAAAAAAATATTAAAAAAAATTCATTACACATTTATAAAAAAATATTTTTAATAAAAATAAAACAATTTGTTTAAAAAGTATTTTTTTTTAAATGTAAGATTGTGTTGGGTGTGATTGTAACATTAAGTATAATGAAGCTTAAATATTTAAGTGTTTGATTCACATAGATTAGGATATCAAGGTTAAATCAATATTCCTATGGCTTTGTTCATGGCCTACTTGATATGACACCCACCTTATTAGACTTTACATTCCTCAGTGTATTAGTCATTCATTGTTTGATCTTTATCAACTTCATGTATTATATCTTTGACACTCAGTATAGGAAGTCATGTCATTGAGTGGATCAAAACATTACCCTTAAAGGAAACAAGTAAGCTGTTTTACAGAACATTTAAAAGTGTATAAATATGTAATAAAATATGATTTACTCATAATAGTTCTGTGTTGTAAATGAAAGCTTCACCTTGATGATTGTTGTTGTATTTGACAGCAAAAGTTGTTAAAGATTTTAATAACAAATATAAAAAAAGTAAGAAAATTATCTTTGCATTGATACATTATTTTTGTTACTACTGTATTTTTAAATGTTTACATTTTAAATATTTTGAAACATAGTATTTATATATAAGAAAACATGACAATACAACATATTTTAAAGTACACTATAAAAAAGGAGATGGGATAATATCGAGTAATTACAATCATCTCTGTGGTTAGCAGAACCTATGTGTGATTAGCAGGTTCCAGTGTTTATTTACCTCATTGTGGCACGTGAGTTATTCTGCCTGGTGGTAACTCGAGGGAAACTGCATCAGTGATAATTATTATTATGTGTGTTCCTCAAAAATACCTCAAGCAGTTAAATTAAAAACCTTCAACATTGATCCACTTTGGAGGAAATAAGTCCAACTGTGTTATAAAACTTTCTTGAGATATTTTTTTTCACTAATTTTTTTTTCAGAAATTTAGTAAATATTTAATCACCAAACTGGAGGATTTTTTTAACATTAAAGATATGCATTTAGGTGAATGTATGTAAAAATTAAAAATGATGGTATGTACAAGTTGACCAATAACTGAGGCCGTTTATATATATTATAATAATTTTGCACCATGTTAGGCGTCAAAAGTATAATAATGAACCACCTAATTGGACGACAAAATTTAAAATAGAACAACTACCACTTTGGGCGCTAAAATGTAAAATATTAAGTTAATTAATTATTGCAGAAATTGTTAATCCTTAATGGGAAGTATAAAATATTTTAAGGTTTAATTAATAAAGTAATCAATATACTACAAACAATTCCTTTAATTACAAATTAATTTAAATTAAATTAGGTTCAACTGTTATTACAATAAAAAAAATGAATAAATTATCTTGGGGTGATTCTTTGATACTGCAAATGGGAACTAAGCAGGTTATAGGTATTGTTCACTTTAATTTTTTACAAAAAAAAATGATTTCAATGTAAATTACCAAGATTGTTGTTGAGAGTCTTAATGGTTGCAGAGTGAGATGAATGAGTTCGAGTTGGTCCAAATGTCTGCAGTTCTACGGAGTTGGGTTGATCGAGCTTTGTAAACAAATTGTTACACTTTACGATGATTACACTCCACTTATTCAGTATTCTTACTGAATTAATTAAAGTTCGTTTTTATATGAACTCCCTCTACAGTACCTAAATTTGCTTAACCAATAATGGTAAAACGTGGGTAGTGTGAAGCCAATGAACTTGAAAATCTCTTTAAATTTAAACTGCTTTTGCCGTTAAATTCCTGCAGTGGTTGATATTTTTTAATGTTTTGCTTACATGACTTCTAGCACATTTTTGAAGTCATAACGTACATATTATAGATTGTAAAACCTATCTTTTTCTTTTTTTAAAGCAGAGGCATTCTACAGTTAATTTTTGGAGTTTGCCCCTTTTAGTTCTCTTACTAAATGACAAAATCAAAACATATACTTTTAAATTTTAAAACTTAAATTATTAAAAACATGCTACATTTGTTATAATATATATATATATATATATATATATATATATATATATATATATATATATATATATATAAACAAAAATAAATAATAAATATAAAAGTATTTTAATATTGATAATTTTTAGAAACTTGTTTCTATCATATCAGCAATAGAACTGTGTCTTTTAATAAATATTTATTGTGAAAATATTTTTGTGATTTCAGTACATTGAAGTTTATATATTTTCATTTTTTTTTTTTGACTACCAAGTTGTCATCTATTGCAAAATATCTTTTATGAAGGCTAATGAAAACAACTAAGAAGATAATTTACTTAGATAATGTAAATTTTTTAACCTACTGTTAGTTTTGATTTAGTTGATTAACGTTATCAAAATTTGAAATTCCTTTCATATCTAAAGATAGCGATGATATAAACAAAGCTTGAAAGCTAATAGATAATGCATTCGACCTTGTCTGAGTGCCATTTCCTTAGCTTTTGAGATAGTCAAAGCTTTGTGATTGTAGTGTGTTTTAACTGTTCGTTGGATGCTACTTTTGTGATCTTTAAATGAAGCCATGAATCATGGGGCAGTTATTAACAGCAGATCTAACAGAGGATGTTATTGCTTGTTGTCAATATGGAAGTGTTGATAGTTCTATTGAAAGAGTGTTAGTTTCTTGCCAGATAGTTATACAGTGTATTGTAATTGCTACAATAATTAGAATTAGGCCTAAATTTACTCTGAATAACAGAGAAACATTATTTGTGCAGAATAAACTTTCATTAATTGAAAAAGTTAAATACAGTTGTTTGATAACTTGTAAGTAACATTGGAAAAATGAAAATAATATCGATCAAACTCATGTTGGTTAATAATTTGTAGAGCAGTATGATCAAAAATATCATGAAATTAATATTGATCAAACTCTTGTTGGTATTATTATAGAACAGCATGATAAAAAATATCATGTTTTTAATATATTTTGCTGAATAAAAAATTTTTTGGTAACAAAGAAAACATTTTTTCGCATGTTGTAAAACAGATAAAGAAGCAAATTTTTGAAAACTGATAATTGTGTGATATAAGAATACAAAATGAAAATTGTTTGGTTAGGTTGAAGTAATAGTTTTATTTCAAATAAAACTTAGTTTTTATCACTTCAACTGCACAAATAATACACAAATCTACATTCTGCTCAAAACAGTGTCTGCTTTGATTAGCTAAAGTTTTTTTTAACTAGAAAACATTTTAATATGTACTTTATAAATACAGTAGTTCAAGCTCTACGCCAATACTGCAGTAAGTTCAGTAATTCACAATGAATCATGAAACAAGTTGGCTGTTGCAAGGGAATGATAACACCTTAAAGTGAAAAAGGTTAAAAAAGTGTAATTAAAAGAAAGTAATGAGTAAAAAGATTGGTGTTTATAATGAAAGTCTTAAAATGTTTTGTATGCATAAGAAATGTAATTCCTACTAAAATAAGATATAAAAATATCTCAATACAGTGTTTTGTGCTTCACTATAGCTTCATTTTTGAGAATACTAAGACATTTTTTCTTCATTGTATTCAAGAAAACATATATTTTTCATTAAAAATGTTATCTGATATCATGGGTTATATTTTGTACACAGTTACCCTCTTATTTTTTTATTATTTATAGTAAATTATAATTCGGAAAAGAAAAATTATTATAATAAAAATTTTAAAATCTTGTGAAACCATAATGTTTATTCAAGAATTTTGATTTGTAGGGTTTTGTTAATTTACCATGAAGTGTACTAATTTACCATGAAGTGTACAAATTATTTATCTTGCAAATTTATTTTTTTAAATATTATTTGCTTATGTAAAATTTCAACTGAAAAAATTATATCCCCAAAATTGACTTAATGGTATAATTTGTAAACCTCCTGATATTTTTTTTGTTTTTAATTTGTCAAACAATTTAATAGTTCTGTTTTATGTTATAAATATACAAAGAAAATTTATCTTTCTTCTCCTAAATTTGGCACTTCTGGTTAAAGGATATTGTCTTGAGTGATGTGTAAATTTCAGAATTGGGTTTTATTATTCTCTAATAAATAATAAAACGAAATAGAATAATTTTCATAGTTAATTTATTTGTAATTAAAGAAATAAATTTTATATATCTTAATGTGTTGTCCTGTAATTACTGTATTTCACCCCTGCAGTGGTTGTAGACTAGCTACACCTATTAAAAGAAGATATAGATATCTCTCGCAATACCCAAGTCTAACACAAACTTACACTTTCAACACTACACTTACGACTTTGACACTTAAAACATTACACATACATTTAGGGAGGCAATAATAGCCTCAATGTACTTTTTGCCTAAAAAAACTGCATTTCACATCTAAATTGTTTAAATATAATAAGTTATTTGTTTATTATCCACAACTTATCGTTATTAAAAATAGATTCTAACATGCTTAAAACTATTTTTTTTCATGAAATTAAGGCTATAAAGAGGAGGTTTGCCTGCAGGATACTTGCCTGCAACGTTTTGACAGTAATATAAAGATAAAGAAATCAACTGCTTTGTTATGTTATATGATTTATCTGAGAGGATTTATATTAATATTTTACTTAGTTAAAAAAACGGGATTAACATGATTGATAAAACCACCTACAATATATTTTGTTATGTTTTCAGTTTGAGGAAGTCTGTACAACCAGATCATGAACATATGAGGCGGACAGATAACTCTCTCAAAATATGGATATTAGAAGCAAAAGGTGTTGCCAACAAGAAAAGGTAAATATTTTTAAAATATTCTGTTATTGCTGTATCTCTTTGAGATTTCTGTATATTTGTACAAAAGAATTAAATTTAGTTAACAACTGCACTTAAGATTTCCAGTTCTTTATCAGAATTTGTAATTGTTTCAGTGTAAAAAGCATTTATAATTTTATTTCCAATTATATGTTTTCCTCAATTTGTAGTAAGATAAAGCTTTTTATCCTTTATGGTTCTTGCATTATATATATATATATATATATATATATATATATATATATATATATATATATATATAATTATTTTCTTTTTCATGGGCTTCTTGTTTCAGTGAGAGTTTTTTTGAGTAACATTTTCGTTAAACTTACATTTCTTTAAAAAAGCTTATTCCAGTGGCCATTTTTCATAGACTTGATTTTAAGAATTATGATAACACATTGTCAAATAAGGAGAAATAAGTTGTAAAAAATTTGTTTTAGTCAGAATGCGGTGCATGATGTAGCTGCTGAATAGAGCAATGTTGTGTTAGTGCATTTGTTCTTCAACACATATGACTGCACCTTGCAATGATTTATTTATTTATTTAGTTTGTGTATAAACAAACGTATGTAACAAACTCTGCCCTCTGCTTCTATTAGACAGCTCATTTGAAATATCTTTTAATCATAAAAACTAAAAAGATAATAGCTGAGAACTGAAAATTTGGAATGCAGGTAGAAAGGGTCTATAAATGTAGTTTCATTCCAAAATTTCTATTGACAATTACACTTTATTTGGTTATTTTAAATTTATGAAAACAGGGTTTATAAATGTTATGCAATAACTCCTGTTGAAGTGTAAACCTTTTCCATAAAACTATCTCTGTAAAATCTAGATTGGTGTTGAGCAAACATAGATATCTTAAGATTCCAGTGGGATAAGATCTATAATGTGAGGATATATACAGTAACGGACATCAAGATGAAAAGTGTTAATTTTATTATTTTTCACAACTATTGTCTCTTGCATTGTCTTAATTAATGTTCACACTGTTGGTGATCCTGACTATAGCATTGATTAAAGACATTTTACAAGCAGTGTAGAAAAAATTGGTTTATTTTCATTAATTTTTTGTCACAATTTTTAATTTTATGATGTTTTGGTATTGGAACAGGTATTTCTGTGAACTTTGCTTGGACAAGACACTGTATGCAAAGACATCGGCAAAACAGAAAGGAGAGCTATGTTTCTGGGGAGAACACTTTGATTTTCATAATTTGCCATTAGTCAACGTTATTAACATAAATTTGTACAAAGAAGCAGACAGAAAAAAGAAGAGAGAAAAAAATCTGCTTGTTGGTAAGTGAATGATCTGCTTGTGTTTATCATGATAATGGTGTGGGATTTGAGATTAGAAACTGAATAAATTTTTTAGATGATTTGTTATGTTGTGTTAACTTTTAACTTTAAACTGCACTTTAAACTTACATTATAATGTCACCCATACAAAAAGCATTGCTTGAACATTTTAATTTTAATAATTTAAAAAAATATCAAAGTAATAATTTGAACATTTTAATTTTGAATTTGAATTCATTTCAGATACGAAGCATACAAATTAATGTTGTATAAAATTTTGTTTTTGTTGAATATGATTGCTGTATTGAATTCATCGTTTCTTTCTACTTAAGTTTGAATATACTGGTATGCTATTGTTTCATTTAATTGATGATTAGTCAAATAATAAATAAACACTAAGTTTTTCTGTTATGAAAAGGTTATTTTAACACTATGACTTTTAAAGTAAAAAAAATACAAATTGTTTCATATTTTTCTGGTACAAAAAGTATGAAATATACAATTTTTTAAAAATTGTATTAGTACATTTTGTTTCTCGTGATATGTGCTTGTTTTTCTGCTTATGCTTTTTATTATCATAAGAATTACACTTGTAGATTACTCTAAAGTACTATATCTCAGAAACTATTTACATATTATTAATTGCTACAAATAAATCAACTTCATAAGTGTTTTTGTGACATTTGTAACAAAATTAATATATAAATTCTTGTTAAACTTTTGAGTTAATACATTATATTAATAATTAATTGAATATATATTAAGCAGTGAACATTAAATTTTTTTAATATAATAACAATTGGTGATAAAAACAAAGTGAATAAATAATTCTAATGTAAAACTGAAAATAAATTCAAATGTAATAGGCTTTATAAATCAGTAAGCTTATTAAAAATATGTTTTTTTTTATTTAATTTAACCTTTTTGGTACAATGCTACCATAGACTTAATTAGAAGTTGTATAAGAGACAGTTAGTCATGAGAACATTTTCACTGTCAAATTAGGTAGAGAGGAGAGTTTTATTCCAGCAGTAGAAAATATGAAATTTAATTGACAGTTGGATGAAAAATTTAGTAGTTTTTAATCAGTTTAAATGTATTCATTAACTGAAATATATTTATTAATATAATAAAACTCTACAATATATCACAGAATTGAGTAATACAGCATAATGCAACATTAATAAGTAATTAATTATTATGAAAAATTCTATTACTTGCTTTATTAAGAAAAAAAGAATTGCTAAGGTATATTAAAATTTAAGAAACCTTAATTATTAAAAAAATGTGTTTGTAACCCATTGGAGGGATTAGAATTTTCTGTGGATGTTTCCTCAAGTACATAAATTCATCCTCATACATACAAAAATATTTTATAAAATTTGCTTTCACACCTGTCTCTACACACTGTTAAAATTTTCTTTTTAACACAGTGTGTATACACAATGGGAAGACATAAATACTGCTGTGAACTGGTCGTGTTTGCAAACAGTACTACAACTTTATTCATTGTTTTTATTTTTAAAACCACTATCTCATACATTTATATTACTTGAATTGAACCATGATAGTACTTTAGTTCTGTTTTTAAAACTATTACTTAATGATGGAATATTCATATCATTATTATTTTCGCTGGTATATTTGCCATCATCTATGCATATAGAAAAATATAAGATTTTTGAGTATGTGAAGTTTATATGTTTTTGGTTAGTAACTTAGAAGTGAATTCACACTCAAAAACATTATGTATTTTTCTGTATGCATTTCTTAATATGTGTTTCCAGCCCTAAGTGATGCCAATGTCATAATATACCGAACAGCAGGGTCTTTTTTTACTTTTTGCTTTATTGTTTCTAATTCTTTAGTGTTAGAGATGACACAAATATGAAAATGTTTGATTAAAAAATAATCTCTGGTATTTTATGTTTTAAAACAATTTTATGTAACCTTAGTATGCGTGAATATTTTATTGCTTTTTTTTCTTTGTGCATCACCAGTGTAGAGAATAGATATTTAAATGCGTAATAAAATTGATTATTTCTGTGCCTTTTTATGTATAATGAATGCCTT
The DNA here is from genome assembly GCA_022606455.1 of Callitettix versicolor. Taxonomy (NCBI): domain Eukaryota; kingdom Metazoa; phylum Arthropoda; class Insecta; order Hemiptera; family Cercopidae; genus Callitettix; species Callitettix versicolor. Next base: position 63,407,503 of record CM040189.1, read on the forward strand.
TTTGAAATCCTATTTTATCTGCAGGAAGTGTTAGCATTCCTGTGCATGAAGTGACTTCGAGATATTTGACAGAGAAGTGGTATCCAGTATTAAGTGACAAGGGAGGTGTGAAGGATCCACCGGCACTAAGGGTGAAATGTCGTTTTCAAACTGTGGACATCCTTCCTGTACAAATTTATCAAGAGTTTTTACAGGTAATTTTATGAAAATTTGTTTAATTAAATTATTTTGTTTGTTAAATGCAAAACACTATTGTTTACAGCTTATCAAAATTTAGTGTATCAGATCAAAAGATTACTCATTATTTATTAGTAACATGGTTTTATTAAATAGTTCTAATTATTATTATTATATTTTTAAAGAGTGATTTATTAGTCTTGCTTATAACGTTACAGTTTTGTTGTGCAAACATTTTAAACATAAATCATATAGATATATACTAAAGAAAAGAATGTCTAGTGGCTTCCTCATCATCATGGCAGATCTTTTATAGCTTACGCAAAGACTGTTTTTGTTGAAGAAATTTTCATGTCTGTGAACATTGCTAGAGACTAAACATGAATTCACCATTTTTTAATAAAAAAATTGACATGAGAGGTAATTTTTCAAGGCTTTTTTCTAGCCAAACAAATTTAAATAATGGATTTTCTAAAAATTTGGTGTACAGAAAACCTGCCTAATTTATCTTAATCGAAAATAAACATTGACTGCCATCAACATTTTTTCTTATCTCAGTGTAGTCTTAAATAGTAACCTTTTTTATTCTAATTTGTTGTACTGATTTGAGTTAATGAATTGTCATATGCAGTATGACTAAACTTTGATAAACTGTCTTAAAAGCTTTGGTACTACAATTTTCAGCTTAATGACTAATGTGAGATAGTTTATATAATGGTTTTATATCAATTTATTATTACCGCTTTTGAAATTTTTATAACATTTCCTATAGATTATTTTCTTTTGTTTTAAAATAAATAAAGTAATAAATAATAACAATAATAAATAAAATAAAAATGCTAAACTACTGTTTGCTTGTGTTATAAGTAAACATTTCTCCTGCTTGTTGCTAGTACCTGAAGACTGATTACAAGAGTGTGTGTGAGGTATTAGAGCCTGTGATAGGAGTGAAAGCAAAGGAAGACATAGCCACAGCGCTAGTACATGTCATGCAGCGGGAGGGCCTTGCTAAGGAGTTCCTTGCAGATATTGTTATGATGGACATTGAGAGGATAGGTGAGTGTGATGTTCCCAAAATTGTTTACAGCTTCCTTTGTATAAAAATAAAGAATTGCTAAGTTCATTGGAATTATTCTAGAGATTAGAGAATCATTGACACCAAACCTGAATCGTTGAACACCAAACTAGGTGACAAGGGGTTCCATTCTTGTTCTTGCTTAATATTTTACTTAAAATATAACTTAGAAAAGTGAGTTTTGAAAAAAACATAATTTGAATATTTCTTTATTTTTAATAAGCCTAACTTAAGCTTATTAAGTTTTTAAGAAACATATTTGATAATATACAATATTTACATAATCGGTTGATGTTATAATAGTTAGTTTTTTGTTACTGTTAATTGATCAGCTGAGTTCAAATGTTAATATTAGCAAGTATTCCTGGAATATAACACCAGGAAGCCTAGCCCTATTTGTCTTGTGTCAGTGCATTCTTCTGGTAACACACTGGTTGCCGTAAAAGCCCAGATGTTTATTACCATTATTAATATATATATATATATATATATATATATATATATATATATATATATATATATGATGATGATGATGCTTTCCGTTTTGTAACTATCATGTATTTTAAATTATTATAAAGATAATTTAAATTAAATTCCAAAAATGCACTGGTTAAGATATGGGAAGACCTACTAAAAAGTTTTTACTAATAACTTTTTTTTAACATTGAATTATGTGTAAATACTGAGGTTATCATACAGACTATGGAATTTTTATTAAGTTTGTGGGAGAACTTAAGTTTATCTTTGGAAAAGCAGACCAAACATAATGCTGCTGAGTGAAAATCTTTCAAAATATTCTATAACATATAATAGCTGAAAATTATTTTTGTAATTAAGTTATAGAATACTTATAGAATATTCAAGCAATAGTGATTGTATTTAATAAAAGAATAATGAAAGTGTAAAAGGAAACTTTTTAAACAAATTTAATGGCGGTGATGATAGCCTTCATGTGCTTTTCACCAAAAACCTCAATTAAATAATAAGTTTTGTACAACCCATAGAGAGATTGATTTGTGTATGTAATATGTTATTATCTGAGTTAGGATGAAATAATTTTAATTTAATACTTTAATGTTACAGAAGATGACAGGTTAACATTTCGTGGCAACTCGCTTGCCACAAAAGCGATGGAAGCCTACTTAAAGCTAACAGGAGAACGTTATTTACATAGCACTTTAGGAGAGCTGGTATCTAACATGTTAGGGTCTGGGGTGGATTGTGAGGTGGATCCACTGAAGGCTGGCGGAGGTGCAGCATTGTCTCGTAACCAGCTCAACTTGCACAATGCTGTTGAGACTACTTGGGCACGAATACTTTCTTCACACACAACTTTCCCTCCGTAAGTTAAATAACATTCTTTAAAATTATGAAAAAAGAAAATTATTTAAAGTTATATTTGTGAAAATGTCTGCAAATATCATATTTGTATGACAATTTAGGCTGTCGTATGTAAAAAACATTAAGCTTCTTCATATTTATATCTTTTTTAATAGAAGAAAGCATTTGAAATGGAAAAAAATTAAAATTAGGTTAAGTATAAAATACATGTACCTAAGTATATATTACACTATATATAGGTATAGCATACAAAGTTTGTTCAGTAACTGACAATGTGTAAACAAGTGGTCAATCAAAAATGTACTTCAATCCATTCAAAACTTATTTAAAATTTAATTTTTTAAAAATTGTTCAACACATTTTTAACTTACTGAAGGCAACAAAACAGACCAAGTACTTTTGGACATTTAAAAAAGAAATTCTGTAGATAGGCTTGTGGGGCTAAATGGAAATGAAACTTGTCAATAACAAGTTGATCAAGCTTTGTTTATCTACTTGAAGTAATATGGAATGAACAGTAAAAATGGTTAAGAGTTTGTTTTTAGGCCATTATTGTCTCTTAGTATTTTATGACTAGAAATAAATTGCATATTATTGGTATACAAATAAAAAGAAATATTGCTTTAATTTCAGGGAGCTTCGAGAATGCTTTCAGCTCTTTAGAGAGAGGCTAAATGAGTCTGGACGCCATGATATCAGCGATAACCTCATTTCAGCATGTATTTTCTTACGCTTTTTGTGCCCTGCTATACTTTCTCCAAGTTTATTTAATATCACTCATGGTAAGATTATGCATAATAATTTAGTAAAATTAAAGACTCAAACATAATAATTATGTAATCTGTATTACCCTACCTATCGTAATAGGTATTAAATAATTTTATAATTTGATTTTCCTCCCTATACTTCACAGTGTATGTTTCTGTGTAGCAGTAATGATTCAACTCCACAACATTTTTGCATGCACTAGTAGCAACAAAGCTAATTTTGTAAAACTGTCTAATTGATAGAAAAAACCTTTTGGAATTAAATCTTTTTAACAGGAAGATGTCTGCAGAGATATCATTTTTGATACTCTAGTTAACAGTCTTAGACCTGTTAACCTGAAATGAAATAGAAAGAAAAATGTTACTACAGGGTTGGGGAAAAATGATTTAAAAAAAATATTATTATTTGTTTGTTATTTTAAGGGGAAAAGCACATTGAGGCTATAATCGCCTCCATAAATGCAAGTGTGAGTGTAAAGTGTTAAAGTCGTAAGTGTAAGTGTGCGTTAGACTCGGGTACCACAAGGAACGTCTAAATCCTCTCAATAGGTGCAGCTAGTCTGCACCCCCCCCTGCGGGGGAAATAAAATATAATTATAGGTTATCAGTTAAATTACAAAACAGTGAAAACACTCAATTAGCTCACAACAATACATTTAGTAATCCAGATAATATTATTCTTGTAGTGTAATCACAAACTTGAAAAGTACAACCATAGACATAGACAAAATAAAGGCCAATTAGCTGACACTAGCAATAAGCACTCGACTTATAACATCGCTGACCTGAGCTGTGTGACATCAGTGAGCCGAATAATTTGAAGGTCTGCATATTGAACTGAATCATTTTAGTGATCTGATCTGGGCCAGTTTTTTTAAAAGAACTATTTTGCCCATCACTACTGCCTGCTATCGGGGTATGGAAATCTGATGCGCATCTCACTGGATAACTATCAGGAGTGACGCCAGTGTGAGAGAGGTCCGTGTGAATCCCAACAGCAGTTGTTCTGCATTCCTTCTTATGCTTTCCATTACTTTTGTAGCGTGTGCACCGGTCCTAAAAGACTTACAGTTCTGTGTAAGGGTATAGTGAGTGTTGTGAAACCTCTTTTACAACACTTTGTATTTATAATCAAATCCACTGACGAATTAGTGCAATTTTGTGGGTGGGGGCGGTTAGTTGGATATTGGTTAGATTCAATTTAAAAGAGGGCTGTCTAGGGGGTGACAATTTTTGAAATACCTTAAAAAACTAGTACTATTAAGCTGTTTTGAGACTTAAAATGTGTACAAAATAAGTGTAAAAATTTACTCCCATTTTAGAAAAAAAATCACTTAATTTTCCTAGACCCTTAGTTTTAAAACTTTTGCAGAAGTGCTCTGTTTACATAACTTCCCTTCTTCTCAATATACCTGTCTCTAATTTTTTATATATAGTCACAGTTACTTTAGGTGTCTGCACCCTTACCGGGTTTTTTAATAATAAGTAAATCCTTGGGCTTGTTTTTTGGAAGTATGCTAATTTTTTTAATGTTTTGTTTTTAATATATTTGAAATTTTACTTAATTTATTTTAGAATATCCGAATGAAAAAGCTGCGAGGAATTTAACATTGGTTGCTAAAACTCTTCAGACACTGGCTAACTTCACCAGGTTTCAAGGTAAAGAGAACTTCATGGAGTTCATGAATGATTTCCTGGAAAAAGAAGCACCTTCTATGAAAAACTTTTTACATTTAATATCTGTAAGTTACAGTTTTAAATATATCATTTTATTTTTTATTTACGTAACATTTTGTATTAACATAATTATTTTACATTGATACACATAGTTTTAAAATATGTTCATAACATTTTCAGTTTTCAAATCTGTTTCAAGAGACTTAGTTTGTAGTATAATTTTCTTACTCAAATTTTGATCTACTAGTTTTAAGTATTATTATGGATGTTAATTTATTAGTTTATTTAGAAAACGTTTGATGTTGGTAATAATTTTTTTATTTAGATCAGTTCATTGCCCAGGTTTGTTTGCATATTTTCGTATGTTTATTACATTTAACACTCTCGTTCCCATGTATATAATATTTGCCAGCTTGTGTGTATATATTTTATGCACACTCCCAAAATGTTATGAACTTAACCCCCGGCCCAAAAGTTTCCAAGTGTCTTATTGCATTGTAGGTGGATGTAGGATGTAAATACTTGAAAAAATGACAATATTTACATGCAGAAATTTTGATAAGGTGTGTGAAAATATGATACATATGGGACAAGATTGGATGGTTAATAACAATTTTAATAAATTATAAATGCACATTTAATTTCCATATTACATTTACCTTGTTACAGTAAACAGTTACACAAGGTTTTGGCGATCATAGGTCTTCTTGCCTGGGATTTTGGGCACTGATTTGTGCATTTTGAAAAAAAAACAAAACAGTCCAACACCTATTTATTAGTACACCTATTACATATCATTTTCACTGGTGGAAATTTACTTGAAACCTCTTTTCTCCCCGCATGAGCAGCAATGGATGCATTGTATAGGGAGCATAGGAGCATAGTATCTATCCCTAGTTTGTGACTTGCAACTTGACGTTCTTATGTAGCAGTGTCATTACGTTGAACGAGTAGGTAATAATTTTTTTCTCAACGTGAAACGATGTCAAGTGGTTTTAAACAATTCCTCTTGTAAAGAGAATTAGCATTCACTAGCGCGGTATTTGCCAATAGTTCAATTATTAGCTTCCTGTTCAATTTAATACCTCGTCTAACAAAAGTACCATATGACGCCAACTGATCAGGTACATCAATGTAAGATTTACACATATTATACTCTACTACAGGTAAATTTCTTGATTGGTCCCCTTTGGAGATTTATCTGCCATTGTTGGTATATTTATTATCAGGAACTGTTGTGTTAACATACAATAACAAAACAGAGTGACAGGTGCTGCCCCTGGTAAACAATTTTTGAATCACAACTGAACTTCTTGCCTGTCCTTTCATTTTGAAACAATGATAATAGTATTGCTTTCTTTTGACAAAATTTCTCCTTCTTAACATTTTCTACACTTTTTGGATTCATTTTTTTTTGCGAAGGGTGCTAGTAACGTAGGTTTTTTCCATTCAGTATATGAGCTAGTTGTCCTCAAAAAGGCATCATCTTCATCTTCAACTCGCTTTCACTGATGCTGTAAATATATTGCTATTCATCACGTATTTGATTTGAATCCATTATTATTGATAGAAACTGTACACTACAACTTGCTGTAACATACAATAACAAAACAGAGTGACAGGTGCTGCCCCTGGTAAACAATTTTTGAATCACAACTGAACTTTGCAGCCAAGGACCAGACCAATAGATAGAACCATTAGTTATAATGATATCTGTGAAAACCAAGTATAAGCAGAAGTGGGAACATGACTAAGTTGTGTGCATAAATTATATACACACGGGTTGAGTAAGAAGTTTTGTGTGTATAAAATATATATAATGATAGTGAGTGTCAAACACTGTTAAACAACCTTGGGCCCTGAGTAAAGTCATGTTTCTGAAGCTAGGGAACGAATGTGGTTGAAAGAAATACGTGTTATATTCAGTTACTTAGCACAAAAGTTGTTTTAAAATTAAATTTAAGCTACCTTAATATTTTAATCGCTATGCACAATAAAAGTACACAGTGCATGGATAGAAAAGGTTTGCTGTGAAGTAATATATATTTATATTGCTGTTACAAGTTAAAATAAATTGTGTGAAAAATATTGCACAGATTTTCTCACATTCAATTATTTCTCTAAAATTCTGATTCAGAAGCTATTGTAAAAAACAAAATAAACAATTTTAATATTTCGTTTGCAAAATTCTCTGCATAATTTTGTAACTGATTTGAGTTATGCATCTTCATTTGATGCAAATTTAAGCAAAACCTGATTGATTGTGGTAAATTGGGCCATTTTTAAAGAAACTTTAAAAGTCATATTTAACTATAACGCTCTTGAAAGCAAACTGGATTTTTTTCGGGGATGCAATATTTTTAGGTTCAAAAAAATTAAGATTGATTTTTTTCTTGATCTCAATACTTTCTTTCTGCTTTGTTTAATAAGAAAGTAAAAAGTTTTATTTTCTAACCTTATATCTTTTTCCTTCAGAGTGGTGTGTCAAAAGATATGTCCGGAACAAGTCAGTTTGAGGGATACATTGATCTGGGCAAACAGTTGAGTATTCTTCATGCTCTTCTGCTAGAATGTGTTTCCAAAGTTGCTCCCCAAAGATTATGTGAAGTGGAACGACTGCACAGGATCTTGGAACGTGTCAGAGCTGCGTTGAGCCAACCTCAAGCCCTGGTGCGACAAGTCAGTGCTCCTGAGCCGGAAATTACTCGACCGGACGTAAACAACTACCAATCATTGCAGAGAAATATTTTCAGGTACAGTAGCTTATTAATCAGTATTTGCTTTAATACAAAACCTCAATATTTGTTTACTATTGGCAGCTGGTTGACCAGAGACCTATAATTAGTAACCTGACCTGACCAGTGACTTCAGAATTTCTTTAAATTTCTTCCACATTTTAATATAATAACAGTTTTGACATTCAAATGTTATTTACTTTACTCTTAAAAATATTGGCCATAACTTTTCCAGTGTCAAGTTATGATTTTAATAAAAACAATAGTGTCTTTATGAAATATAAAATTTTTATGAATATGTAAAATTTAAAAATAAATAAATGAAATAAAAACTAACTTTTGCATTGATGTCTTGATCAATCAAGCTTTGTTTATGCTAGTACTAAAAAAAAAAATTAAATCAAACAAACATGTAACAATGGATAGCCTTCAGTTATCAGTAGGCCAGATATATAACTCATTTATATTGATAAATCACACTTAAAACTAATCTTAATATAAAAAAACATGGAATAATTATGGTCTATTTAATGAAAATTGGATTTATTCACAGGTCCTTGAGTCCATTACAATTTAGAAATATAAGTCCATAGTTAAAGAATATCAGATTTAGAATTGTTTTATTAATTTAATATTCTCAGGGGGGCTTATCATGCTGGTCTCATTCAGGTTCATTTAGATTTAGAAACACTATTAATAATTTTGAAAATTTCACAGTCTGATATCATAAATGTTCACTAGGTAATATTATTAAAATTTCTGTATTATTTGATTAAATTTTATTGGAGATATAGTTGAGTTAGAATCATATTAATTCAGAATTTGTTAACTTTGTTCAAGTTTAAAATTGATAACTGGAAATCTACGTTGAAAAAATGTAATTAAGTCAGATCTCACCCAATTTTCTAAAATTTATTGTAATTTATCTTGAATAACAACACACTAACACTTAACATGTATCTTCATAACTAATATTTTATAATACGGGAAAAATATTTGATAAATTATAACTTTTGAATCACTATACCAGCATTTTGTTAGTGACCGACAAGCACTCACACCTGTCTTGCTTTGTGGCTGAGAGTCGACTGATCCGTCATTTTATTTTCCAGCAATTTCAGCTTCTTCATAAAAGTTCTGTTTTCCTAGGCTTCACCTTTTGCATTATTGGAAATCGAGACATGGTTTGACACCAGATTGTCCTGGTTCTGTATTTTTGCAAAATTAACTTTATGATGTGATTTTGAACAATTATTTGTCGAGACTGATTGAATTATTTCATGATTTCTAAAGAGTTAATTTTTTATTTATTTTACATAATTTAATTTTTTTGTTAGAATGCGTTGCCTAACCCCTATCTTTCTTGTTTTGCACCAAAATTGCTTAATCTAGTTGTGCATTCCCGATGCACTCAGCCTGTCTCTTTTAGATAGCAATGTCATCTTCCAATTGTTTATTAATTTCCAGCATGTCCCTAACTTGGGTCTATATTTTGATTTTCGATACCTGTGAGAATGTTGTTTTTGTTCATAAAATGTTGGTTTACTAAGATAATTTAGCTATCCCCAACGATTGTGTTATTATTTTAAGTAAAGTTATATGTTTAAACTAGACTTGATGCCATGATATCATCATGTACAAATATTTATGTTAATGGCCAAGGTTAATGCACTGTTTATATTTGAGTTGTTCCTAACCTACTATTTAAATTATGAATTGTTACAAATAAAATGATAATTTTTTCTATTGTAATCAGAAATTTTTCTGTAAACAAGTTCTGCATGAAAGAATGTATTCCACTTTATTATGTCTAAGTAATGTAAAAATTGTAATTGAAGCCAAGAATTTTTAAATTTTCTAAAATTGTGATTATGGTTGTAAAAGAATGGTTTTATCAAGGTCTTTTAAACAATAGAAATAGGGACAATATATTCCCACTTTTTAACCATTGTTTCTGACAAGAATATGCTAGATAAACTTTAGTTATAATGATTTTTTTTAGCTTAAATAGTAATTAAAATATACAATAGAACCTTAATAACCCACTGAACCCAATTTAGGCATAAATAATTTTTCCTGCTATAGTAGTAAATTTTGTGCTTAGCTTCATCGAGACTTATCAAATTATCTGAATATGATGTGTTAAAATATAGACTAAAAGTAGTAAAGCAAATTTTTAAATGTTTTGTAATAATTTATGCTTATTACATAGAAATAAGATTAGAAAAAACACTTGTAAGTAAAATTTACTCAGACAAATTTTACATTCACAACACTGAAAGGTTAAGTTTTTACATGCTTGTTAGTTGTGTGTGTGTGTGTGTGTGTGTGTGTGTGTGTGTGTGTGTGTGTGTGTGTGTGTGTGTGTGTGTGTGTGTGTGTGTGTGTGTGTGTGTGTGTGTGTGTGTGTGTGTCTGTGTGCGTGTGTGTGTGTGTGTGTGTGTGTGTGTGTGTGTGTGTGTGTGTGTGTGTGTGTGTGTGTGTGTGTGTGTGTGTGTGTGTGTGTGTGTGTGTGTGTGTGTGTGTGTGTGTGTGTGTGTGTGTGTGTGTGTGTGTGTGTGTGTGTGTGTGTGTGTGTGTGTGTGTGTGTGTGTGTGTGTGTGTGTGTGTGTGTGTGTGTGTGTGTGTGTGTGTGTGTGTGTGTGTGTGTGTGTGTGTGTGTGTGTGTGTGTGTGTGTGTGTGTGTGTGTGTGTGTGTGTGTGTGTGTGTGTGTGTGTGTGTGTGTGTGTGTGTGTGTGTGTGTGTGTGTGTGTGTGTGTGTGTGTGTGTGTGTGTGTGTGTGTGTGTGTGTGTGTGTGTGTGTGTGTGTGTGTGTGTGTGTGTGTGTGTGTGTGTGTGTGTGTGTGTGTGTGTGTGTGTGTGTGTGTGTGTGTGTGTGTGTGTGTGTGTGTGTGTGTGTGTGTGTGTGTGTGTGTGTGTGTGTGTGTGTGTGTGTGTGTGTGTGTGTGTGTGTGTGTGTGTGTGTGTGTGTGTGTGTGTGTGTGTGTGTGTGTGTGTGTGTGTGTGTGTGTGTGTGTGTGTGTGTGTGTGTGTGTGTGTGTGTGTGTGTGTGTGTGTGTGTGTGTGTGTGTGTGTGTGTGTGTGTGTGTGTGTGTGTGTGTGTGTGTGTGTGGCTGTGTGTACTGTGCAAGGTAAGTGTGCATGTGTGTGTGTGTGTGTGTGTGTGCGTGCATGCTTAGCACTACTTTTTACTGTTAGAGCAGAAGTACAGTTCTGGTATTCTTTTTTTGACAATACATTATGAAAAAAAAGTTTGCCTAATCAGTTGATCTTAAAATCTATGTGAAGATGGAAAGCGAGACATTCTGTGAATATCATCTTCTATATTGATGCTGATATAAACACATTGATCATCAAAACACAGCAATTTCAAATTTACTCTTGGAATTGCTAATCATTTTATATTTCCACCACAACATTTCCAAGAATGATATTAAAATAATGTTTAAATGCATTAAGTGAAAAGATTTTCTGTCATTTTGTGGCACTTTCTTTTTTTTCCATTCCATTTATTTTTAAATTCCATTTAGGTACAATAATGTACAACTATCATTGCTATTAGCCAAATTGATGTTTATATTTGAGATTCTGAATGCCCCAGATCTCAGTTCTGATTGTCGATGTTCCACTGTAACAATTTTTAATATACTAGAATTTTAGTAAGCCAACAAATAAGGGACCAGATGTTGGAATAACAAATATTACAGATTATCGAGTATTAATTTAATACTGTAAAAAGGTAAGAGTGAATTCTTCTACAAAAAAAAAAGGAAGCTACAAATAAAAGTATACACATGTACTGTACTATAAGTATAATGTTACAATTAAAAAAAAAAATCAGTAGTTTTTATTTTCTTTTCTTAAAAGTCCAACATAAAGACTTGTTGGATTACTTTTTGTTGGACTGGCAAATGTTGGATCCTGAAGATTCTACTTTATTTATTACCACTTTCAAAATATTTATTTTATTTTAATAAAATAATTTTGCTTGCAGGTTTAATGATCCAACAGTTTGTTTGAATGGTAATGTACCAGTACACTACAACAACAATGGTATGAACCATAATCACAGTCACAATCATGTCACAGATGGCAGATCGCCAGGGGTTGCACGAGCTGCCACACTACCTCGTAATGCTTATCTACCTGGTGGAGGCAACCAACTTATTTCACAACACAACAATGATGAAAGCACAACATCATTCAACAGCCCGGCCAGACACAATGCGCTCTCTAGAGGAAGTACTCCTCGCTTGGCTGGCGTCAGCGTGAACGGGAATGGCAACACACCTGGTCATGCACAGTTAGATGAACTTTCAGATGAGTGTGAGCTCGAACCACATCACAAGGGCAGTCAGGTTTCAATCTCGACTTTATCAAATGTTGCATCGTCTGGGTATCAGAGTTTTGCAGCTTATAGTCAGAGTTCTAGCCCTGTGGACCTGACTATTACTGCCAACAACAATGCTAACAATAATAATAACAATAACAACAACAGCATTGCCAATGGGGCTCCGCCATTAGCATTCACTAATCCAGTGTACCAACATCACCACAGACCTCCGCGGCGACCTCGCCAGAGATCGTGCAGTTCATCATCAGAAGAAAATCTAGTAAATGGCTTAGGTGTGGAATTATCTCCAGAGCCATCACCAACCCATAGATTTCCTCCAGGGCCTAGAGTGCCAAGAACTAATCCGCAATGTGGTGGACGTCCAATGGCTTGGAGACCAAATCCTCCAGTTAACAATAGCTTGATTCAGTTGCAGAACAGGAGTTATTCAAACAATAATTCGAGTATTGGTGAGTGATTTATAATTTCTAATAATTAATACTTTTAATATTTTGAGTACTGCAACTGTTTTGCCAAATCATGTGCATGAATTGCCATCTGGTTTTGCCTCAGTTGGCAAGTGTTTGGGAGAAAACACTTAAAATAGCTATTCAACCAATTTTTATGACTGTTTTGACAACAAACCAAAGTGTGTGTGTGTGTGTGTGTGTGTGTGTGTGTGTGTGTGTGTGTGCGTACGTGCGTGCGTGCGTGCATGTGTGTGTAGTGTTTTGTGAAGATTTTTCATACAAAAATTGTAACAAAATGAAAAAAAAATCAAACATACTTAATTTTGAATTATAGATGTTTATGATTTATTCATTCATACTGTGTTATAAAAGAAATTATGAAAAACTAAAAAGATATTTTATATAGTATGTTTATTACCATATCTTTAAAGATAATACAACTGATGATCGTCAATAGCTGCTGTTACAGGTAGAAGTCTGTGTTATGATTACAAAGAGATAAATGAGCTTGACAATAAAAAGAGTAACAAAAGTGACATCAGTCAATAGCTTCAAACCTTTAAACTGCCATAAATAGGTTTTTCGATTGGTACAACTATTTCGTAAATAATGATGCTGGTATATCGTGCCCTTATCTTAATGTTGCAAATAACGATATCCCAGCTTTCAGAGGGTTAATAACAGCAATAGTTTACTCTTTCATTTAACTAATCTTTTCCTTATTTTTATACCCACATTATTACCTATTTAAGCTAATTAAACACCATTTTTTGTTGTCTTGGCATTTCTATACTAAACCATTTTGTCTTGCTCCATGTAATCCAAAATGCTTCTCCCTCTACAAATGTTTTCCTCATTCCAAACAGGACGTACAATCGGCTCTCTTAATTGAATAATTCTCAATTTTTTTTGTTATTTGCAACACTATGTACTAAAATTTATTACTGTAAAATATATAATATAAAATTACAAATATTGAACCATTTAACTTAATTTTTTAAAAAATTTTCTTTTAACATACGCTATGTGATAACATAAGCATTAAAACCTCACCAACACAATTACAGTTGGGTACAATATTGCCATCATTTTAAGCTCTCTCTCTCTCTCTCTCTCTCTCTCTCTCTCTCTCTCTCTCTCTCTCTCTCTCTCTCTCTCTCTCTCTCTCTCTCTCTCTCTCTCTCTCTCTCTCTCTCTCTCTCTCTCTCTCTCTCTCTCTCTCTCTCTCTCTCTCTCTCTCTCTCTCTCTCTCTCTCTCTCTCTCTCTCTCTCTCTCTCTCTCTCTCTCTCTCTCTCTCTCTCTCTCTCTCTCTCTCTCTCTCTCTCTCTCTCTCTCTCTCTCTCTCTCTCTCTCTCTCTCTCTCTCTCTCTCTCTCTCTCTCTCTCTCTCTCTCTCTCTCTCTCTCTCTCTCTCTCTCTCTCTCTCTCTCTCTCTCTCTCTCTCTCTCTCTCTCTCTCTCTCTCTCTCTCTCTCTCTCTCTCTCTCTCTCTCTCTCTCTCTCTCTCTCTCTCTCTCTCTCTCTCTCTCTCTCTCTCTCTCTCTCTCTCTCTCTTCTCTCTCTCTCTCTCTCTCTCTCTCTCTCTCTCTCTCTCTCTCTCTCTCTCTCTCTCTCTCTCTCTCTCTCTCTCTCTCTCTCTCTCTCTCTCTCTCTCTCTCTCTCTCTCTCTCTCTCTCTCTCTCTCTCTCTCTCTCTCTCTCTCTCTCTCTCTCTCTCTCTCTCTCTCTCTCTCTCTCTCTCTCTCTCTCTCTCTCTCTCTCTCTCTCTCTCCCTCCCTCTCTCCCTCCCTCCCTCCTCCTCCTCCTCCTCCCTCCCTCCCTCCCTCCCTCCCTCTCTCCCTCCCTCCCTCCCTCCCTCCTCCCTCCCTCCCTCCCTCCCTCCTCCCTCCTCCCTCCCTCCCTCCCCTCCCTCCCTCCCCTCCCTCCCTCCTCCTCCTCCCCTCCTCCTCCCTCCCTCCCTCCCTCCCCTCCCTCCCTCCCCCCTCCCTCCCTCCCTCCCTCCCTCCCTCCTCCCTCCCTCCCTCCCTCCCCCCCTCCCTCCCTCCCTCCTCCTCCTCCTCCTCCCCTCCCTCCCTCCTCCCTCCCTCCCTCCCTCCCTCCCTCCCTCCCTCCCTCCCTCCCTCCCTCCCTCCCTCCCTCCCTCCTCCCTCCCTCCCCTCCCTCCCTCCCTCCCTCCTCCCTCCCTCCCTCCTCCCTCCCTCCCTCCTCCTCCCTCCCTCCCTCCCTCCCTCCCTCCCTCCCTCCCTCCCCTCCCTCCCTCCCCCTCCCTCCCTCCCTCCCTCCTCCTCCCTCCCTCCCTCCCCCTCCTCCCTCCTCCTCCCTCCCTCCCCTCCTCCCTCCCTCCCTCCCTCCCTCCCTCCCTCCCTCCCTCCCTCCCTCCCTCCCCTCCCTCCCTCCCTCCCTCCCTCCCTCCCCCCTCCTCCCTCCCTCCCTCTCCTCCCCTCCTCCCCTCCCTCCCTCCCTCCCCCTCCCCCTCCTCCCTCCCTCCCTCCCTCCCTCCCTCCCTCCCTCCCTCCCTCCCTCCCTCCCTCCCTCCCCCCTCCCTCCCTCCCTCCTCCCTCCCCCTCCTCCCTCCCTCCCTCCCCTCCCTCCTCCCTCCTCCCTCCTGTTAAACACAGGATGGTGTTTAAAATAATTTAGACATTTATTATTCACACCTAACAATAACAATTATATATTATATGTGTATAAAAGGTCACTGTTGTACAATTAATACATGCCACAATACTAAATACTAAATTATGTTGGACTGGATAAGTAGTATAAGGGTTTTTAAAACAGGAACAGACCTATGTTTATCTCAGGTACATAAAGCATGTTCATACCAAATTTCATCTCCAGGTCCACTAGTTAAAGCGTGATTGAGTAACAAACACACACACTTTCAGAAATATAATATGACTAATTGTAATCAGTCATGGCTTTGCCCGCAATCATAATATACATTAAAGATCACGCATCACCATGTTAGGACCAACAATCGTGTCAGTTAGGTTGAGTATTTTTTTTTTTAAATAAAGGTTTTTTTAATGTATCACCATGTTAGGCCTAACAACCGTGTTAGTTAAGGTATGGAGTACTATTTAAAAAAAAATAAATAAAGGTTTTTTTAATGCACACCGTGTTAGGCCTAACAACCATGTTAGTTAGGTTATGGAGTGTTTTTTAAAAAAAAATATAAAGTTTTTTTCACACATTACCATGTTAGGTCTAACAACCGTGTATTATTCTTGAGATATGTATTATTCTTTAAAAAAATATAAAGGTTTTTTCATGCATCACCGTGTTAGGCCTAGCAACCATGTCAATTACGTTATGGAGTATTCTTTTTAAAAAATGGGTTTCTTATCACCCAAAATCCATGTTAGACATATTTTTATTGTTTTACCGATCTACAACACGTTACCGATTTTCGCACGTTAGCAATTTTGAGGTTATGTTGGTCACTTTTATTTTCGATTATTGTCGTACTTCTCGTGGTTTCTTCGTTTTTATATTTTGGATTCTTTTTTTTTGGGCATGTAATAAAGCGTTTTAGTAACAAAAATATCGAAAAATCCAGAACATGCTACACTGCATATTTACAATTTTTTCATGTAATGTAATTACACAAATATAAATACTAACCTTACAATTAAAGTATCCTAATAAAATTGTATATGTTATACAGTCTGCACTCTGCGTTGAAAACATTGAAAAGTTTTAAATGAGAAACACCAGATTGTGATTATTTGATCTAATGAAACTTAAAATAACAAAACTACAAACAATAAAGCAATCCAGACTTTCGCAAAGAGAAAATACTTACAATTATAGTAATTTTTAATGTATCGTAATCTGCAATCTGCATAGCGATTTTTTTTACATTTAATATTGAAAATTCAACACAAAGTAACAAATTAGAGTCAGTTTTGTAAAAATTTTCACTAAAATGTAACATTAAAAGCAATAATTTGCAATAAATAAAACACAGATTAAGATTCTTAAAATGGGATTAGATCTATGTCTATCTCAGGTACCTAAATCTGAGGTCCATTAAACAGTAATTAAACATATAAAACGTCATTATTGTACAGTTAACACATGCAACAAAACTAAATACTACATAATTATGTTGGGCTGGGTAAGTAGTACAATGACTTTTTTTAAAATGGGAATAGGCCTGTGTTAATCTCAGATACCTAAACTTTTTTCATACCAAATTTCATCTCAGTTGGTCCAGTGGTTAAAGCGTGATTGAATAACAAACAAACAAACACAAACTTTCAGAGATATAATATGATTAAGATAAGATGTGTGCGGAACAAAGCTTTATAACATATCATAAACCCATTTTTGCAAGCTGTGGTATTCTGATAAATCAGTTTTATAGGTAGAACGAACTATCTTGTAACTACAGCCTCGATCTAGAAATTAATTACACAAAAAATGAAAATTGTTAGTGGTAAAATACTTAGAATATCTGATAATTTTAGTACTGTTTCAGTAGCTGGAAAAAATCATTAATTCTAATGGTAAAACTAAATGTTTTTTTAGGCTGCCGACGAATGTCTCTGGATTCTACAAGGGATTTGTCAGATTCTTCAGAAGAAGAAAGTTGCCGAGGTCGCCGCTCTAAAGTAAGGACACATCGTAGTGTAGAACAAGTGAGTTCAAGCTTTTTGTTTGGACAGTACTATTTGAAATTAGTGATATTAACCCATTGCAGTTTGCAAGTCACTATGAATCATAGTATACTTATCAGATGGTATAAATATTTACTGCAGCATACCCAGTGTGTTTGGATTTAATATTTATTCCATTCTTTTTATTCTTAAAAAAAACAAAAAACAAAAAAATGGTGCTTGTAAAAATGTGAGGAAATTGTAATGAACACAATTTTACTAAAAGTCTCAAATAATTATTGTATGTAAAAACAAATGTGAAGTTATTTTATGATTTTGATAAGTGATTACAGAAGTTAAAAAATACACACAAATAACATCTTAATATTTTGATTCAGTTAAAAAAAGCACTTTGAAAACTTTAAAAAAGCAATGATTAAAGTTAAAATAAAGACTAACAAAAGTTTTATGCACAGATAAAATGTTAATTTTTTTAGTTAGTTCAGTTAATCTATGTGGAATTTGGAGCTCTTCTCAAGAATATTAAACATACCTATAACTTATATGGAACTAATATACAACATTATCCCAGAAATTATGTACCAAATAATTTGGAAAAATTTGTATTATAAGACCAACCCTTTTTTAATAACCACCTTAAATTTAAAGTGTCTTATGAGGATTTCGAAATGTAACAACATTTAAAAAAAGTTTACAGTATAAATTTTCAGTTAATCAGAAAAAAGTGGTTTTTTCTTGAACGTCTGTGCACCATATCACGGAAGACTTGAGTGATTTTGAAATTTGACATGTAGATAAGAGTTTTCTCTTTTTAAGACCTTTTGTAATTAAAAAAAATAATAAGTAAAACACACACAAATTACAGAGTTGATGACACAAAGAGCAAGTTTTTCACAGAATACATCATTGTTATTTGTAAAATTTTGTTTTAGTATGAACGTGAAATTGAACGTTTACAAACTAATGTGGAATTATTGAAATTGAAGTTGGAACAAACTCAACTCCAGTTGGATTCTTCAAGCTCTCCCTTCCCAGAGACAGATCAGCAAGACAATATGAAGGGTATTATTGCCAGGTAAGGTAAAACTAATTATAGTCAGGACGTTTCAATAAAAGTCATGCATGTTTATTCCTCATTTATTGTATTTGTCTTAGAAATATCGTTTCCTTTACTTTACACTAAGTAGACTAATGACGGAAGGACGGCTAATTAAATAAAGTCACAAAAATGAACATTTTGATACATGACAGTTTTGTATATCAACATTTTTATACTTTACGAAATAGTAGCCATTCAAATTTAAAAATGTTAAGTTGTATCGTAAGATTTTTTTAATGTGTTTTCAGTTTTGAAATGAGAATAAAAATGTACATAAATAACCATTTCAATCATGTTTAAACTTCAATGCATTGCCAAATGGATTAATGGATTTTGCTGGGTTACTGCAATCATTTTATGAATATTACTGAAATGAATTTGTTTTGCCAAGTTTGAATCAAATTGAATAAAAACTGTGAACACAAAGAACATGTGTATTTGAAATTTCAAAACCCATCAAAACATGTTCTGTAATTCAGGATCAAAACACATTTCATGGATCCAGGCGTGTAACTTATTCAGTGTTCTCTCAAATGGCTAATTCGGTAATAGTTATTGATAAAAGTGTTATTTCAGGTTAATCTCAGTGGAAGAAGAACTACGCCAAGAACAGAAAAAGATGTCAGATACACTCTCACACAAGCAGAGAGTAATTGAAGCACAGGAGCACCAGATTGCAGCACTAGATGCCGCTAATAATAGGTTGTTAGCTGCACTTAGTCAACTAAAAGACCGTTACCAAGGTAAAACGACCAACAGCAATACTGGAGCACAACGACTTCTCGCCGAACTTGGTGAATTGAAAAGTTCATCATGTTGAATGTTTTAAATTACTCACACTGTTATTTCTTACCAAAGACACAACGTGTAACTTTATTATTTATAGTTTTAAAGTATTTTATTTTAATAATGTATAGTTATGTGAATATTTCAGATGTTGATAATAAATTTTCAACTATTTTTGCTTTCTTTAATTAATGTTTACAACAAATTACTACAATATTTGTTGTTTGGCAACAACTTCCGTAGCACTGGATTACTAGTCAATGAATGACAGTTTTAAAAGAAAGTGTGCGTAGTTTACATTGAGCCAAAAATAACCAAGTTATAAGGTTATAATTCATTTTAGATTAGTGCTTGTTTAAAACTATCAAATCATTTTGTATTCGATATTTTTTTTCAAACTGCTCTGTCAAAGTAGTTGTGTGTTGTTTTTTTAAACATTCATAACATATTTTTAATGTTATGTAGTTTTTAGACGTTACACAAAAATGTACTTTAGCTCATAGACTTTGCCTTTGACTAGAGCTTATTTGCCTTGATGCGTCTAATTCTTTCAATTTTAGAGATCATTATATTTTAGAATGTCATTTTTATATAATATAAAGTATAAGTCTTTATTCAGTATTATGTGCACATTAATGTTAATGATATTTATCTGTATAAATTTGTGTATTGTAAAAGCAGATGACTTTTAAAATGGAAAGCAATATTAAGTAAACAAATTTGAGTTGGCAATAACATGAGTAAGGAACATTTAAAAAAAAATGTATTTGATGTTATAATTATTTTTATTTAATAGAAATATTTTATTTGTATTTTTGTAATTTTTTTTTTACAAAATTGAATTTAGTAAATTTTAATTTCTTAAAACAAACATTAATGAGTGTTTGTTTTTGTTAAAGAGAATAATTTCTTTAAAGTAATTACTTATTAAAAAAAACTAAAATAAGTTACAACATTATTGCAATAAATATGAATAAGTTCAGATTAGATTTACAAGTTGCTGTGAATGTTTAATCCTTAGTTGTAGAACAAGAAATTGATTTTATAATTTAAAAATGAATCTCACTTAACTTCTTTATGACAACTGTTATAGTATTAAAAAAAATTTCATTCATTCAACTCTTCACTGTACTTTAGTGAAGATACCAATATACTCTTCATATTATTTGCCATATTTTATCATTTAAACATCATTTAATAGATTATTTTACGTGCATTGTGTTGTTCAGTTATTATTGTATTATTTTGTAAATTTTGTATTTTCATAATATATTTAATTGTTTTTAATTTTTAAGTTTTTCTAATTCACTGTTAATTATTTTGTATATTTTATGTGCTTTAATTATATTACTTCAAGATATCTACTTTGTTGTTTTAAGTTGTATTATTTATGTATGTATATCTGTTAATATAAATATATAAATATATTTTCTAACATTAGTGAACAGTATTCTCGTAGTTTATGTAATGTAGAACAATTGTTTGTCCAAATAATTTTTTATGCGACCAAAGATTAGTGTTGTGTTACTAATTCTAGTTAGGGATTGCACAAATATAGTACTTATTTTTGCTTTCGGCAATATTCCTCAGCGTGCTGTAATTCAAACTAATACAGTATTTATATTATTCTAATCTATACTTAAAAATTTTTTTCCAATTATTTAATAATATTAAAGTATTATATTTACTTACAGTCAAAGGGCTCAAAGCTGTCTGAAAGGCATATATCTTTTATGAGCTGTTGCGTCATGTGAAAAAGTAAAAAAGATATATTTATTATTATTACACTTATTCTACTCAACTAAAACGTTTTCTAAGAAAATGTTAAAACGTTAAAATGTTTTCTAAGAAAATATTTATAATTTTATTTTTAAATGAGATTGCATTTATTTTATAATGTGCAGTCCCTACATGTGGAACCAAACCTTTTTAAAATTGATTTGTATTTAAAAATGTATTCTTGTGTAGTTAAGCTATGATTGTAAAGTTGTGTATTCATTAGCCGTAGTTGTACAACTCCAAAGCACCTGGTGTTCTGCGTAAAGTTACAACCTGTTTTGTTTTGATTCCATGTCTTGTCTTAAAATATACATGTCTCGCTACTTGAGTACAAATAAGTCTTATTTGTCTGTGTATTCTATTCTTCCTTACAACCTTTTCTTATGTGTGTTCTAAAAAAAATTCACTGTGATGTTGCAGACTAGCTGCACTTTCTAAAAGCGATTTAGTATCCTTCGCTATACCCTAGTTAATCAACAGAAACTGCTAACAACCTTTTACCTAACTGTTGATAAAGTATACATTGTCAGATTGTAAGCTCAGCACCTCTAAGGCTCGAATTGGTTCTTGGTCCCCTTATACGAACCACAAATATTCACCTTTAACTATCCTTAAAAGTAACATACTCTTTGGCATATTTCAGTTGCAATTTAAGTGATTTATTAATCCCATGTAAATTTTAGCCAAATCTATCGTAGCGGATTCAAATTGGTTTGAAAAAGAACCATAATTACTGCATTTCAGTACTGTACTACTACATTAAATTGTGTGTGTGTGTGTGTGTGTGTGTGTGTGTGTGTGTGTGTGTGTGTGTGTGTGTGTGCGCGCGCGCGTGCGCATGTGTGTGTACGTGTGTATGCGCGCGCATGTGTGTGTGTACGTGTGTGTGTGTGCGTGTTATAATAATCCTGTTGGATATTTGCAATCTAGACACCACCATCAATAGAAAGAATATGAGTGCTTATGAATTTTGACTGACTGGCCATGATAGAACCTAAATTACATTGGTTTTTATATAAATTTATACTTCCAGAGTATAATACCCAACAGGAATCCCAAATACAAGATAAAATATTAAATAGCACAGAATGTTTATAACGCTCATAAAATGTACTACTGAGTTAGATTCGAGTGTCAATGATGATTTCGAGCCATTGCTGCAAGATTTTGAGTCAAAGCCAGTTTGAAGTAATTCGACCTGTTGACTTTGACAAAGACTCTGTTAAAAACAAAAAGAAAACAACAGTATGAGTTTACCAAATACCTAAAGACCAAAATATCAGAATTAAATAGAATAGATATGAAGCATTATTTACATTTTCTTTTATAAACCATGAACAACATTATTATTTTTGTTTCTTATTATTAATTTATCTTTGTTTGTATTACTATTTTATGCTGCTAACAAAGGGTTGCTGCTAACAAATAAACCTAACAACACAAACCTATGTTAATTTGTATAGCAATAAGTATTAACAGCAATAGAGGTAACACTTATGGGTCATTAACAAGTGTTATACAGTGATATCGTAATACTGACAATAACCTTAATAATTTTTTTGAGAACTTTCGATAGTCTTTGTTCAAACTATTTATGGTGTAACTGTCGATAGTTTTCGGGCACTAAAATACACATAGTACATCAGTATAATTCTCTTCACATTTTCATATCTCAATTAACACTACCATTGGTTCAATTTTAGTTTCTTTCATCTAGTTTCTTCAAACCTCTGACAACAAAGGTTTGTTAATAGATCTGATCAAGAACAGATTAAAGGGTGGGCGAAGGGGTAACCACATCTCCCTAGACAAAAGAAATAAAATAAAAATGTAAAAGATTCTATTTGACTTCCTTAAAGTGAAAGTATCACAGCTTCAAGGAAAAGAGTCAAAGGGCCTCTGAGAGTTCCGAAACTTTGTCACATTATTCCGATCTTAACTTGTATGTACAAGAAGTTTTGTCCGTATGCACATATGTACGTTTGTGCACTTTGTAACGCTTGTACTGAGGATGAAAACGGGGTTAATCAATTAGATATTTCCTATTTGTTCTCTCTTCTTTTCTTGTGTTAAATGCAACAACAGAAAGACCTTTCTCGACTCTAAAATTGATAAAAACTTGGTTGAGAAACTGTTGACGCTTAACTGGATTTGCTTAAGCTAATGAGAACGAGGGATCAGCGTTAACGGTAAGGGTGCAGACAACTGAAGTAACTGCAACTATATATAAAAAATTAGAGATAGGTATATTGAGAAGAGGGGGAATTATGTAAACAGCAGTTCTGCAAAAGTTTTAAAACTAAGGAGTCTAGGAAAATTAAGTGATTTTTTTTCTAAAATGGGAGTAAATTTTTACACTTATTTTGTACACATTTTAAGTCTCAAAACAGCTTAATAGTACTAGTTTTTGAAGGTATTTCAAAAATTGTCACCCCCTAGGCAGCCCTCGTTTAAATTGAATCTAACCAATATCCAACTAACCACCCCCACCCACAAAATTGCACTAATTCGTCAGTGGATTTGATTATAAATACAAAGTGTTGTAAAAGAGGTTTCACAACACTCACTATACCCATACACAGAACTGTAAGTCTTTTAGGACCGGTGCACACGCTACAAAAGTAATGGAAAGCATAAGAAGAAATGCAGAACAACTGCTGTTGGGATTCAC
Source organism: Callitettix versicolor (assembly GCA_022606455.1). Taxonomy (NCBI): domain Eukaryota; kingdom Metazoa; phylum Arthropoda; class Insecta; order Hemiptera; family Cercopidae; genus Callitettix; species Callitettix versicolor. The sequence continues at coordinate 63,431,037 of CM040189.1, forward strand.
ATGGACCTCTCTCACACTGGCGTCACTCCTGATAGTTATCCAGGTTGCCACAGGTACCAGTGAGATGCGCATCAGATTTCCATACCCCGATAGCTGGCAGTAGTGATGGGCAAAATAGTTCTTTTAAAAGATCAGGCTCAGATCAGATCACTAAAATGATTCAGTTCAATATGCAGACCTTCAAATTATTCGGCTCACTGATGTCACACAGCTCAGGTCAGCGATGTTATAAGTTGAGTGCTTATTGCTGGTGTCAGCTAATTGGCCTTTATTTTGTCTATGTCTATGGTTGTACTTTTCAAGGCCGCCTCGGTGGCCTAATGGATAGCGTACTAGGCTTTCACCCCGAGGACCCGGGTTCGATTCCCGGCGAGGGCTTGGCATTTTCATACGCTATAAATCATCCCATCGTCTGCATTAGCCCAAGTGTGCACAATAGTTGGACGTTAAACACAAAAAAAAAAAAAAAAAAAAAAAAAAAAATGTACTTTTCAAGTTTGTGATTACAGTACGAGTTAATAATATTATCTGGATTACTAAATGTATTGTTGTGAGCTAATTGAGTGTTTTCACTGTTTTGTAATTTAACTGATAACCTATAATTATATTTTATTTCCCCCGCAGGGGGGTGCAGACTAGCTGCACCTATTGAGAGGATTTAGACATCCCTCGCAGTACCCGAATAACACACACTTACACTTACGACTTTAACACTTTACACTCATACTTACATTTAGGGAGGGGATAATAGCCTCAATGCGGCTATTATCCGCCTTAAAATAATAATAATAATATATATATTATTTATTATTATTATTATGTGTACATTTTACTGCATTAGCAAGGGTTATCTTTTTACTCAGATTTTCTAATGGGTTTTGGAGTAGGCCTGCTCCGAACTACTACCACTATTGTATTTTTAAAACTGAATTACAATATTCCAAAACGAGTCAAAAAGTATTAAATAATACACAGTAAAAAAAGTCTTTTTATATTTTTTGTTACAACTAAATTTATCCTAACTGCAATTAATTTAATGTCTACTGTTTTATTTAGAATAATAAGTTAAACAAAAAATTGATCTGTGTACAAGTGATTGGTTGATATCTGTAACTAACCAGTCTTAACACTGTATTGACTTTTTATACTGTAATTATCACTGATTTATCTGTACACTGTACTTAACACTGTACATATCACTTTTTAGTCCAGGCGCCATAGGTACTTGAGTATGCAAAATATGAGGACTGCATTCTGTTATAATTGATACATGCTCTAAAAAGTTTGTAGATTAATATTTCGGATGTTGACAGAAACCATATTGGTCCAATTTTTGTATAACCCCTCCCCCTCCGTAGCATGTAAGTCGATTGAGCAAATGTTTTGGAGCTACTTTAATGATTATTTTGATGACAAACCCGCCAACCTGGGCCCACATCGTTGGGAAGCCAGGCTCTGCCTGTCACAAGCCAGGACAAAGTGGCGAGTGATAGAGGAGTAACACCTCTTTAAAAAACCGGGGTCCATCTGGCTCCGGATGGTAGCACCCTGTAAGGGCCCCTGCCTAGGGTTACTAGGTGGAAAAGCATGAGCAATGGACAAACACGCGGAATGTAATACCCCAGGTGGCAGACCAGCTATTCTGGAAAATCCACCCTCTAAGGAGGTCGGTCCCGAGGATTCTGGGGGGGACCATCTATTGCTTGATGACAATCCTTTTAAGAGAAGTTCACTAATAAATAGATCTCCAAATTCATCTGGAAGTATATACAAGGAATCTAATGCTATCCTGTTAGAAGAAAACAAAGATATGCGCAAAAAAACTTGAAGACATTGAAATTGTCATAAAACAGTTAAGGCAAGAAGTAATGCACTTAAAAACAGAAAATAATATACTTAAGAAAGAAAAAACTATTAAAATCTGCAAACCAACTGAAGTATTCAGTCGTGAAGAAAGATTTAGCAATCAAACGGAAGATGTTTCAAATAAAATTGATGCTGGTAACTCCAAACAGAGGAACAATACAGAGCCAATTAATTATGAGACAGATGAAGATGTGCTAGCTGAAGAAGTTGGTTGGATAACAAATAAAAGGAGGGAAAAGAAAAATCGCAAAAAAGAAAAGCGAGTGAGTCACCCAATTGTTCTCCTGAGCAACTTGAGAGTAACAACCAACAAAATTGTTCTCAGTCAAATGTAAGAAAAGAGCCAAAACCTCCACCGGTAGTTATCAGCAGTGTAAAGAATTATGATAGGTTGTATACCATCCTAAAGGCAAAAGAAATCAAATTCAAAGCCATGTCCCTTAACAACGATCAAGTAAAGATTAATGTTGAGGATAGAGCAGCATTTAAGTTAACAATAGATTGTCTTCACGAACACAGCATGCAATGGCATTCGTATGAGGACAAGCAGACTCGAAATATAAGAGTCATGGCAAGAGGACTGCCTCCTTCTACCGATTCTCAGAAAATCATTAAAGAGCTAAAAGAACGAAAGCTTGCATGTGTAGATGCTGTCAACATAATGAAAAAGGAAAGAGTTAAAACAGGTGAAGGAACATTTGAAATCGTCAAAGTGCCTTTACCGCTGTTTATGTTGTCTTTTGACCACAAAGAAGATATACAAGCCATATACAGAATCAAGGATATTCTTGAGATGACAGTCAAAATTGAGCCATTAAGAAGATCAAACTACATAGCTCAGTGTAAACGCTGCCAGTTGTATGGTCATACACAGAGATTCTGTAACAGAGAACCAAAGTGTGTAAAGTGTGCAGGCAATCATTTAACGCAGGAATGCACAAAAAGAAGAGACACAAAACCCAAATGTGCTAACTGCCACGAAGAACACCCTGCCAACTATAGAGGATGTTTGGTAGCTAAAACATTCCAAGAAAGGAGAAACAGACTAGTACAAGAGAAATCCAATGATAAAGCTGGACGAAAACCTCTCAAAACAAATCCGGAAGTTAGTAAGGGAACATCATATGCACGAATTGTTGCTGGTAATGAAGGACCACAAGTTAAAGAACACAATACAGATGAACTGTTATTAAAGATAATTTCTAGGTTAGATAAACAGGAGAAGATACTGGAATCCTTCAAAGAAAGGTTAAGTAAGCTCGAAAGTATTATACCACCCGTCGTAAGGAAGAAAAGTGGTAAATAAAGATCTTCGTATCGCAGTTTGGAATGCAAATGGAATCATACAGAAAAAAACAGAATTAACAGCATTCCTAGATCTTCAACAAATTGATATATGTCTTATTTCTGAGACTCATTTAACAACGGAATCTTGTATTAAATTTAGAAACTATAATTTCTATCATAGCGTACACCCAGCGAATGCCGCTAGAGGAGGTAGTGGAATAATAATCAAAGCTAATATTTCTCATTATGAGGAATTTAAAATAGAAACTGAAGAAAACCAAGTCACGGCGATAACAATCAAAACTAGAAGAGGAAATATAATGATAGCTGCAATCTACTGCCCACCAAAACATAAGCAAAAAAAAGACAGCTATCTTAATGTTTTAAAGAGATTAGGAGATAGATTTTTAATTGGTGGTGATTTTAATGCCAAAAATACAGTGTGGGGTTCCAGGCTTACAACAGCTAAAGGCAAAGAGTTGCATGAAGCCGCTTCAGTGCTGGGTTGCAGTTATCAGTCTTCAGGGAAACCAACATACTGGCCTGCTGACCTGAAGAGGATCCCAGATCTGCTAGACTTCTTTATTTGTAGGAAGATATCACACAATTATATAACAATTGATGAAAACTTTGACCTGGAGTCAGATCATTCACCAATAATTCTAACACTTAGCGAAAATATCATTAAAACTGAAAGGGGTCCCACACTGGTTAACAAGAACACAGATTGGGAGGGCTTCCAAGAAGCACTGAATACACACATCTGTTTAAAGGTACCGCTCAAGACCAATGGACAGTTGGATCAAGAAGCTGCCAAATTTGAAAAGGATATTCAGCAAGCAGCCTGGGCAAATACCCCGGATGTCAGAAGATGTATGGCTGGTATCAGTTATCCTAAAGAAATTACGGAGTTAGTAGCTGTTAAAAGGAAATTAAGAAAAAGATGGCAACATACACGCTCGCCTGAAGACAAAAATAGGTTAAATAATGTTGCTCAAAGGTTAAGAAGGAAATCTTGCAATTTAAAAACGAGTCCATAAATAAATACCTAAGTAATGTAACGCATACTAAGGAAACGGACTATTCGCTCTGGAGAGCCATTAAAAATTTAAACGACCTTGCATACATAGTCCCCAATTAGGTCTGCAGATGGAACCTGGGCGAAGGATAAACAAGGGAAAGCAGATGTATTCGCTACATATTTAGAACAAGTATTCCAACCTAATATAAACTTTCAATCTCAACAAGAAAATATAACAAATAGAATTAATCTTGACTATAATGTACTTTCACAACAAAATAATGAACATAAAATAGATCTTGTAACTAAAGAGGAAGTGGCTAGGAAATTAAATTTAACATAAATTCAAAAAAAAGCCCTGGTTACGATTTAATAACTGGAGTAGTACTGAAACAGTTACCAAGGACAGCCATTATAAAACTTACTAACCTTATAAATGCAGCTTTCCGGTTGAAGCATGTACCAGACATCTGGAAAATGGCCGAGGTAATTATGATCCCGAAGCCCGGCAAGCCACCTAATGAACCTACATCATATAGACCAATCTCACTACTTCCAATAGTTTCAAAGGTATTTGAAAAACTGTTACTTAAAAGACTCAAACCAGTTATAGAGATAAACAATCTCATACCTACCCATCAGTTTGGGTTTAGGGATAAGTACTCAACTATTGACCAAGTGCACAGAATAACCAACATTATTGAGAAAGCATATGAAGAAAAGAAAATTTGCTCCGCCGTGTTCTTAGACGTTGCCCAGGCCTTTGATAAGGTCTGGCACGAAGGGCTAATCTCTAAGCTGGAAAAATATTGCCAAAAACATATTCTGAAATTTTGAAGTCCTACATAATTGGCAGAATGTTTTGGGTTAGGCAGGAGGAACATTCTCTAGCATGAGAGAGATTAAGGCGGGTGTACCTCAGGGCAGTGTTCTGGGACCCTTGCTTTATCTTCTCTACACAGCTGATATCCCGCAGCCGGATTGTGTGTCAATCGGCACATTTGCTGATGACACAGTTTTCTTGGGTGTGGGAGACAGTAGTAAAGTAGCAGCTGTAAAACTGCAACAAGCATGCGATAAGTTCGTTACCTGGACCAAAAAGTGGCGAGTTAAAATTAATGAGGGTAAATCGGTGCATGTTGACTTTACTTATAAAAAGGATAAGTATGTTCCGATAGTAATTAATAGCACAAATATTCCATTCAATAACACTGCAAAGTATCTTGGAATGAACTTAGATGTGAAGCTGCGATGGGCAGAGCACATAAAAAAGAAAAGGACAGAACTTGACATAAAGTATAAAAAAATGTACTGGCTGATTGGTAGGAAATCACAACTGTCAGTACACAATAAACTTGTATTATACAAACAAATACTTAAGCCCGTATGGTCCTATGGGATCCAGCTTTGGGGTTGTGCAGCTAAAACCCAAATCAAAAAAATCCAAGTCTTCCAAAATAAAGTTTTAAGGAACATTGTTGACGCCCCATGGTATTATCGTAATGACGACCTTCACAGGGACTTAAAAATTCCAACAATCAGAGAAGAAGCTAAGAGACTGGCAGCAAAGCACGAGGAGAGACTCCACTCACACATCAGCACTGATATTCTGCAGCTCCTGGAAAACACTCATTTAGAGAGAAGGCTAAAAAGACAGCAACCGTTTGAACTGGTTTAGTGTAAATACTGGGACCTCTGTTGGGAGTTCTCAGTTGTGATTAATTTATTTTAGAATAATATTGTAGGTTAGTCATCTAGTGACTAGTGACAATTGTATAGTAATAATAATAATAATAAAATTTTGATGACAATAGTTTTTTTATAATTTAAGATAATAGGTTGTTAAATGAAAGTATAACAGAAATTAATAATAAAATAATCATGAAATATTTATTAAAAAAAAAAAATTAATGAGAAAATATTAACAGACAGCAAAATAACAGATACATGTATGAAAGAAATAGAAATAACTAATGATTTATATTTTTAAAATCCTTGTTTATACATTTGTACAAAGAAGTACAAGTTAATTTAGATTTTTTACAATTACAAGCTATCATTCGACAATCTGTTGTACATCTGCAGGGGTGAATCAAAGTAGGCAATGGTCGCTTTGACATTTGTCGTGGGTACAGGTTACCATTTCTCTCTTTATAGCCAAATGAACTGTATTCAATAGGCTGAAGCTGAGTTTTATTAGCATTTATCCATAGGTGTGTTTGTACCGTAGCTCTTAACAAATGTAAATGCAAAGCATCAGATGTGCATATGACTTTCATTAAATTTAAATTAAAACCGATTTTTTGGGAAATCTATTTATATTGGAGCTCATCAGCAGTTAATTTTTGTTTAAAAAAAATATATAAGTGCAAACTGTTTCTAACTCTTTCAGTTATTTATTACTTACATGTAAATTTCCCAAAGATGTTAGAGCTTTTTGTACGAAATCCAACGATGCAACATATAAACAATTTTTTTTGCCCTGTAGGTTATAACATGGGCTCATTGCATTCTTACTGTATGAAAGACATGACAAAATATCCTTGTATTTGCTTCTAAGTGGTTCGAGCTTAATTCACGTACCTCAGGAAATGTAGAACCTTGTGATTTGAAACATTTTGCTGGATCATCAAATACTCCACAAATATACATTTCTCAGTCTTCTTTTACTTTTACATATGTAGGAGCAGAAGTAAAGTAAATTTTTGGGGCATTTAAACCTATAACGTCTTCCAAGAGTTTGTAGCACATTTGTGGTTATTTTCATTTTCAAGATCGAGTTCTCATTTAAGAGATTTTGTATAAAATCCTACGTCAAAAAGATACTTGCAGTAGTCTAATATTTCATAAGTTTTGTGTCAAATTCACGTTGATTAGCCAAGATAAATGTTTTTTGAAAAAGAGTTACATCCGTTACATCTTGCAATTTCTTATTGGAAGTACTTTTTTCTCTTTTTCAGGAGTACTTTCAAAATTGTAAAATGTATTTCTTTTTACAGAATCGGATAACTTTCTAATTTTCTACACAATTCGCTCATTTTCGAACGTAGTTAATAGAGTCTGTACATTTTCTACAATATTAAGTAAACACTTCGAAGAAGATTTATCAGCCAGTTCACTGTTGTAAATGTTTCAAAGTGAAACATATTCTTCATTATCTTTGTAAGGAATACAAGCATTTTTGACACTTGATAATATTTTGAATAACCTGCTCGTCTTTATTCATCCTGGATTGCGTCCATTCATGATGGTGATTGATGTCACATGTAGAGTCCGATTGTAAATCCAGGTATGAACAAAGAGCCTAGTAAATACCGTTTTTAAAGGGATAAAGAGGCATCCATTTTTGAATCGCGTCTTCAGTTTTGGTTATGCCAATCAAGCCTCCAGTAACTGCTGAAGAACGGTTCTGAGATTGCTCTAACGCTAAGTCGGGGCTCTCCGCATTGAATGTACCTTCCTTTCGTTTTACGGTCAGCATTCCTCTTTTCAGGTCATTTATAACTTCGGGAGGTAATTGTTACATGTCTAACTCCGCGAATATAATTAGTGGTTGTTCACGGGAAAAAAAGGAACGGTAACATTTGTCTAACAGTTACTAAATGTAACTCGTAATCATTACTTCTGTCTGCCTTTACTGAATTTAAAATAATTTCTACCATTTCAGAATAGTTGGTGAAATATTTAAATATTTCATTTTTAACGCTGTTGAGGTGTAAGAAATTGTAAAACTGAGTTAAAAAAATTTGTTCTTTCTCTTTTATGTTGATTATATTTATCTATCAAACTTGAATGATCTTTATCTACTGTTACCTCTTTTATTGTCTGTAGACAAAAATGAAGCTGTTGTAGTTGATCCTTAGAAAAATATATATATTTTATAAATTCTGAAAACTGTATGCTCCGTATAGTTTCGTACAACAGTTTGTGAACTCTAATACTTCTGTTATAATGAGTGCCTTTAAGAACTGACGCCAAAATATTCATTATTTCTTTATTTGTATTCGTTTCACGTTTGTCACTTATAACAACATTGCTCCCGTATTTTAATAAAATAATTAATAATTTACTTAACCACTAAAAAACGAAAAAACTCAAATACTATTTTGTAAATACAACAAAATATACCGTTACTCTTAATGGTTTTTATCCTACTGACGCATTAAGACATGCTATGTGCACTAATGCTTACGTTAGGGCTAACGGGGAAGGGAAGGGGATTTTTTTTTTCTCGGCGAAAAACCGTTCAGGTTATCATCGCCGTCACAAAGGATGAAAGTATATATAAAAAAAATTAATTAAACGAAATTTTACTTCAGAAAAAAACAACAAAAACAACAACAACAAACTATAACATTAAAAATAAATTAAAAATTTAGATAACAGGTATAGATATATTATACTTAAGAACTAAATAACAATAAATAATGAATAAAATTTAATAACAATTCGTAAAATAATGCAAAACATAACAGAAATAAAGTTTTTAAATAAAATAAATAAATAAAATAACACAAGAAATTACAAATACAATAAATTAAATTTTATTTAAAACATTCAGACGATGAAGGAAGTCTAGAACCCGGTCAACGGCCGAGGCACTATCTCCCAACATCGTCCGCAAACAGTTGCTCAGACCACACATAACACGCACCTAGGGTGGAGAGGACCGGTGCCTCTAGGTGTCCCCGGGAAACCAAAAACAAAAAATGTAGGGAAGGGGAAGCAACCAATATACAGCTACTAGCAAAATAGTTTTTTGTTATTTGGGATCTCAGGTATAAGAATTTGTAATTATACAGATTAACAAAATAATAGTTGTAAAAATTTCAATCATCGATTATTTATATTTCGCTCGTATATTTGTTGTTAAATGTACGGAGACCTAACATATTTATAAACAAAATATATTTATTGTATTAATAATTTCTACTATAACGTCATTTAACAAACTATTATTATCTTAAATTATAAAAAAAAAAAACTATTGTCATCAAGATAATCATTAAAGTAGCTCCAAAACATGTGCTCAATCGACTTACATGCTACGGAAGGGGAGGGGTTATGAAAAAAAATTGACCAATATGGTTTCTGGCAACATCCGAAATATTAATTTGCAAGCTTTTCTGAGCATGTATCAACTGACAGAATGCGGTCCTCATACTTTGCATACTCAAGTCTATACAGCTCCCGGTCTATTTAACAGATCACGGATCTAAATGATTGAACTGAACTGTCTCGGATCAGCCGTGATGGTTGGACCCGACCGACAAGAGGCGTGACGAAGTCGGTTCAACAAGTGATCCGGCTCAATGAGCAAGCAGATCACTCAGATCACCGAGGTGAGCCGGTTAGTACATTTGTCGCAAATCACACACTGGCAGAACTCATTTGTCTAGAAGTGCTCATTATCTTCGTATATCCTGTTATATCTACAGCTTGTGACGTTTCTCTTCACGATGTCTGATGAAAATATGACAGTTTTCATCAAAGAAGTGAAAATTCGGCCTGTAGTTTGGGATGTTAGTACCCCGCAGGGGGGGGTGCAGACTAGCTGCATTGAGGGGATTTAGACGTCCCTCGCGGTGTTTGTAAGTGTCTAACAAACACTTACACTTACAACACTACACTTACGACTTTAACACTTTACACTCACACTTACATTTAGGAAGGCGATAATAGCCTCAACGTGCTTTTCACCTTAAAATAACAAAAAAAAGGGATTTTAGTCATGAGGACTATAGAGACCAAATAATAAAAAAAAGAAAAATAAATATATTTTTTCCTTCTCAAAAAAAAAAAAAAAAATTGTACACCATGCCAGAAGGCATATTACATAAAAATTATATTATTTTAATCAATCTATTATGTAAATATTAAGTTAGTCTTTTGTTTAACTCAGTGTTACTGCCAGGATCTCTAGAGGTTGGTATGGGAGATCTAATTTAGCAGTGCGTCGTTGATTCGACCGGCTAATTCGTCAAAGGATCGAGTTGACATTCAAAAATAATTAAAAAACCAATCGTCTTCCTTGAGATTCATCAAGCAAATTTTATTAAAAGCTTCCTTCAAGTACCTCTCGCTGTTGTATGGCTGATTTACGTATTTTAAAACTAATTATGGAAAATAAATTTTTCTTAAATATTTGGGCGCGTTACGTTCCACCTCGGGTGAGCCTATAACCGTGAGTAAGCACTGAATGCCGATAAGGACGCAGATTGAAATGATGCAAAGTTCCGATAACTTTTGCAACAAGTGTGCACCGAGCCTTACTCTCTGCCTGACGCCTATGGAACACACTGCCGGAGGAGAGCAAGTAAGTTGACTGCCTGGTGAAGTTTTGAAAATTTTCAAAATCTGTTGAAATTGAGAAATTTAATTTTACGATGGTCAGGGTTCATTTTCATATTTTCAATGAAATTTGTGAATTTAGAAAGCTAATATGTATAGATTTTAATGCTGATTATTGTACCCGAGTCTAACACACTTACACTTACGACTTTAACACTTTACACTCACACTTACATTTAGGGAGGCGATAATAGCCTCAATGTGCTTTACGCCTTAAAAAAAAAGAAATGACAGCTCGACCTGTATACGGTTAAGCTGTATACAATACAAATATATATATATACAATACAATAAGCATATATAATATACAATACAATAAGCATATACAAATATGCTGTTAGGAAATGGTATAAACGTTTTATTGAAATACATGTTCCATTTAAATAATTGAATTTTAAGTGAGAAAGTTTTACCATGTTTTTCATACCTTTGAAATTGAATAATGAACATTCACTTGAAAAAAGACAATAAAAATCAACCAGAATCCTGTTATTGTACTCTTCTTTATACGTTATTTGGAAGGTATAAAAGTGTACACTAAGTAATATCGAATACCGCATTAACTTTCTCGCCTCCGTCACTTAAGAAAATTAAAAACCTTCCAGTCACGCAACACTGTCACATTTCGTGTTTTATGCAAGGGTGTTTTATCGTTACGTGTGTTCCCTCCATTCTTCTGTTCCACCCGTCGTACAAATTTATTTCCAAGTATTTTTATGCACAGAGAAATGTACACCATCTTTATGCGTATTATGTAGGTACTTGATAGGGTTTTAAATTTTGTTTTACTAATAAAATCGTATAAACAAGGAGACCTCATTACTGCAGCTACTCTAAAATAAATTGTATTACATAAGCCATTTTGTAATAGATAATGGCTAATAAATATTACAAAAACATTGTACTAACTTCTTTTCCATTTAGTTCACTTAGGCCTATGTGTTGCTCCTCAAAATTTAAAGTTAGGAAGCTACTGGCAAAATAACCGACCAATCGGCTTTCTCAAAATTGGTAGCCTACATTTCAGGTGCACAGTGTGTGTTATGAGGACTAATTGTTCAATTTTGTTATAATTTGGTAATTAGGCATGGTTTTTCGATATCTTTGGACCGTTTTTTAAAATATTTAGCAAGGAGAATTTTTAGAACTCGTTTTTATTTGAAATATTTTTCAAAAAAAGTACACTTGTAAAACTCACGGAGTTAGCGGTAGAAGCGAAGCTTTCATTATCGATATTTTTTGCTGAATATATAGTTCGTTTAAATATATATATTTACAAATATCTTGTTTTATTTAAATTCAAAAAAATAAACCTAGCTTAGATATTATTTACTGTAGTTATAGTAAAAGATCAGTTGTTTTATATTAATTCGTAACGATCAGCTGATTTAATTGAAGAGCTGAAAGGATATAATAAGTTTCAGGTTATGTTGTTAAAAACTAGCAGTATTATAAACGTTTATATTAATTTCGAATGTACGAGCGTATTATAAGCGGTTACAACGTGCACGTGTTCTTCAATTAAGTAAAAAATACCGAAACGAAAGCAACACAACGTGTTCATATAATACGCGTGTACTGTTACCGAAAAGAAGGAAGAAAAAAAGACACAAGAAATAGAGAGGCGAAATTCGTTTGCTCTGTTCCATATTTCCGTTACATTACTCCGTTCGGCAGATTTTTTTCCATTCACTCCTCTAGCCAAAGCTAACATTAAAAGCTTCGCTTCAACAAGATTTCTCCTAAATTGCAGTCGGATTTATTTCGCTTATAATTTTTCATATATGACCTAAAATTGAGCAAAATGTTCCGCACCGATTTTAAGAAATTTGGCAATTCGCAAGTCTTTTGTTGGTGTTATAGAATCGGATTTTTTTTTGAGAAATATTATATGTGAGGAAGTTTGTAATGTTTTTGCGTTATTGTATTTATTTTTGTAGTTAAAAAGTTTATTTAGGCCTACATTAATAATGTCAAGTATAGACACTGATATTCAAGTAGGAGCTATGCACATCGATCCTTTTATAATAAGTTTTCCCCGCAGGGGTGCAGACTAGCTGCACTTATTGAGAGGAGTTAGACGTCCCTCGCGGTACCGAGTCTAACACTCACAACACTACACTTTACACTCACACTTACATTTAGGGAGGCGATAATAGCCTCAATGTGCTTTTCGCCTTAAAATAAAAAAAATAAAATAAGTTTTGAGGAATCGTTAAGATTTTTTAAATATAGTTTACGTATATGCGTTCATAATGTTGGTCCGATTTGATCCAAACTTCACCTTGGAGAAATTCGTTAAGCAGCAAAATTCGTTTATCCTTTTTAAAATGGCAGCTATATATATATATATCTTTAAAAATAATAATTTTTAATCTTAAACTATTTTGAAAAAGAACTGAAATAATAATAGATTAGTAAATATAAATAGATTACAGATAAGTTGTGCATTTTTTCAGTAATGTCTGTTTCTGTTTCTTTGAAGAACTGGGCTCTCGAGTGCTCTGAGATCACAATGGCAACATTTCCTCATTATTAACAACGTTACCTCTGTGTATAAGTTAATTACACTACAAACTAATACTAATTAAATACGAAATGTAAGCAGACAGAATCCTAATTAACTAAACAAACTGCCGGACTATGATGGATCTGCATACCAAATCAAGACAGTTAGCTAATTAAGATATCAAACATGTAACTAGGTGCATCAAGCAGGGCGTTATCCTTGTATCTAATTTATAATCACTAGAGTTGGAAGCTTTTTAATTATATTTTATGAACCTTTTTATTTATTTACATTAAATCCCATTAAAAGTTAAACCCATATTTTATATTTAATAAAATTGAACAAAATTATTAAAATAGATTATTAGTTCAAAATACACAATCACTTTGGAAGCTATTCATAATAAACAGCACCAAATTACTGATTAAAAAGAATGTTTCAATGTAATTCGAAGAAACATAACCTATTCATACAAAGGTAAAGGTTTATATTTACTTAATTTTTTTTTTTTTAATTTTAAGACGAAAAGCACACAGAGGTTATTATCGCCTCCCTAAATGTAAGTGTTCGCGGTATCCGAGTCCAATACACACTTACAACACTACACTTACAACTTTAACACTTTACACTCACAGTTACATTTAGGGAATCCTAAGCTAAGGTGGAACACCATACACCGAGGGCTGCATGGCTAAGGAGGAGTGCGAACTCTGGATACCGGGCGGCCTCCAGTTTCAATTAGCCTTACCTATGCGTGCGGGGCTCTGCATGGGTGGACTTCTCTTTCCCTAGCTGATCGTGGGACCATTTATGGATACTCAACAATCAAAATTAACTAATACACACCTTGGGGGACTTTTATTAGTGGACCTGGGGAGTGGGAGTTTGGGAAAGGAGGATACTGGGGTTGGACTCAATCCCGTTGAATCCACCAGTGTTGTATTGGAGCCGACTGTGAAGCTGCCACGCAGTCCTACTGTGTCTGTTTCCGATGGTAGTTGTGTTTCTGGGGGATCTGCAAAGGTGGACCTAGGAGACAACAGGGCTGTCAAACGTCCTTCAGGAGCGCAAAGGCGCCGATTGCAGAGAGAAAAGGCAGCAGCTATCTCTTCCCCCAAAAAAGGATGAGAGTTGTTCAAGTTAACCTCCATCACAGTAAGGCGGTAACTGCTGTCTTACGGAGGCTGCTTGAGCAGGGTGAAGCCGACCTTGCCTTGGTTCACGAACCGTGGGTGACGGGAAGGAGAATAGCAGGACTGACCATAGCCGGAGATAAGTTAATATATGACCGATCAGCCGCTAGGCTAGGAGCTGCATAGTTGTTAGAAATAATATTGAGATACTTGTGTTGTCTTCTTTATGTTAAAGGGATAGTACTGCAGTTAGTACATAGCTACGTGTGGTATCTAGGAGCAGAAGGGTTATCATGATCTATGCTTACTTCCTACATGAGGAAATGGATAGCTTCCCGCCCATTAGCTTTAGGAGGGTGGTGGAGCACTGTGGTGATGGAGCAGTTGAGCTGCTTGTTGGAGCGGATGTCAACGCACATCATACGGTGTGGGAGAGCAGTAACATCAACTTTAGAGGTGAGCAGTTGCTTTCCTTTATTGTAGCTCATAATCTTTATACTTTCAATAATTTTTATACTTTCAATGAAGGTAATACACCTACCTTCGTAACGAAGGCTAGAAGTGAGGTTTTAGATCCGTACTCTGGGGATCAAAGGCGTGCACGCTGCATTGGGTATGTAGCGTGTGTCTAAAGAGCCGTCTATGTCGGATCATAGGCATATCGTCATAGATCTCGGGGTGATAAATAGATCAGTAAATACTTATCAAAATCCTAGGAATACTAAATGGGGGGCCTATGTAGAAAAGGTTAGGGCTGAACTTAGAGATCTTAGGAGGCCGATAAGTTATTCGCATGAATTAGAGTATGCAGCTGGAAGACTGGCGAAGACAGTTGCGGATTCCTTTCATGAGAATTGTCCCCTTACGAAGAAGGTTGCTGGGGTTAATGTTAAATGGTGGACCCAGTCACTTTCTGAGCAAAGGGGACAGGTTAGAAGGCTGTTCAATGAGGCCAAGTGCTACGGTAAGTGGAAGGCCTATAGGCGGGCCCTGACCGAGTATATTAAGGCATTAAAAAGGGCGAGACGGGACTCGTGGAGGAAGTTCTGTGGGGAGGTCAGTCGTATTTCTCAGGGGGCACGACTTCACAAGGTCCTAGCCTTGGACCCTTCGAACCCTATGGGGACCCTTGTTGGTCCTAATGAGGAGTATACAACAACGGGGAAGGACACCTTGGAAGTCCTACTAAGGGAACAATTTCTTGACTCTGTGGTCAGGGATGTAGGAAGGGAATGGGTGTCTGATGTTCCTTAAAGGAAGCCTAGTAGGGGAGATTGGAAAATCGCAAACCAAGTTATTGATTGGATAAGGCCATTAATACCTTTCACCCATTCAAGTCACCTGGGTCCTGATGGTATTTTTTCCATCACTATTGCAGCATGGAGGAGAGCCTATTGCTGTTATTCTGTGCAGATTGTACCGGGTCAGCATAGCCACTAGGTATGTACCTCTGGGGTGGAAAGCGGCCCCATGTAGTCTTTATTCCTAAGCCGGGGCGAATATCTTATGCTGACCCTAAGGCTTTTAGGCCAATCAGTCTAACTTCGTTCTTTCTGAAGACATTAGAGAAATCGGTAGATAGATATGTCAGAGGGATCATGATTCCTCTACATGTCAGTCAATATACCTACCAATCAGGGAAAGGTTGTGAGAGTGCACGTCATAATTTGGTTCAAGATTGGAAGGGACTCTAGAGACCAAAGAATACTCCACCGGCGTCTTTCTAGATATTGAGGGAGCTTTTGACAACGCTTCACATGCTTCAATGCTTCGTGCTCTGTCAAGATGCGGGGTGGATAATACCGTGTGTGGCTGGGTGGGGGACATGTTGCATGGGAGGTCAGTTGTAGCTAAAGCTCTAGGAGAAGAGGTGGAGGTGGAGGTTGTCAGGGACTGTCCGCAGGGGGTTGTTTTATTCCCTCTCTTATGGAACCTGGTGGTGGACTCACTCCTGAATCTTCTCTCGTCAGAGGGAAGCTATACCCAAGGATATGCCGACGATTTAGTGCTGATAATCCGGGGGAGGCATGATAACACAGTGGTAGATCTCATGAATAGAGTCTTATCCCTGTTGGAAATATGGTGTAGTCAGGAGAACCTATGGGTTAACCCCGGCAAAACTACTCTGGTTGTTTTTACTGGAAAGAGGATTACCCCGAATTTAGGAGGACTCAAGCTCCTTGGGGAGACAATTCCAGTAGCAAACGAGGTGCAGTATCTAGGCTTGGTGTTGGACACTAAGTTAACCTGGAATGCTCACCTGGAGGGCATCATGGGGAAAGCCAATAAGTCTTTAATGGCAGTTAGAAGAACGGTTAACAAAACATGGGAACTGAGACCAGAAATTATGAAGTTTATCTATACTGGGATCATTAGACCTATGGTGTGCTATGGTGCTGTGGTGTGGTGGACTAAGGTCGAGCAGAAGGGGGCCAGAGAGTCTCTGACTAAGTGGCAGAGGTTGGCCTGCCTGTGTATCACTGGCTGTATGGACACTGCGCCAACGGCAACTATGGAGATTATTCTTGGATTTCCCCCTATTGACTTTTTTGTCATGGGGGAGGCACGTAAAGCAGCTTACAGACTGCAGGGTGGAGGTGGCTGGCGGCCATCTATTTATGGGCATGCTAGAATCACAGACAAGATCTTTAACCCAATCTTGATGATGGGGACTGATCAGATGGTTAAACGGCACATAGTATCTAGACCCTTTGATGTCAACTTGGCCTTTTAGGGGAGAGATCGTGTGTTGGAAAAACCGGGAGACATAGTATGGTATACAGATGGCTCCAAGACAAAGTCAGGCACTGGTGCTGGGGTGTACGGTCTGAGACCGGGGTTAAAAAAAGTAATTACCTTGGGGCATCATGCAACAGTATTTCAGGCTGAAGTGACGGCCATTAATGACTGTTTTCGGGAGAACTTAGATCGGGGCTTCAAGAAGGCATGTATTCATATTCATACTGATAGTCAGGCAGCAATAAAAGCACTTGCGGGTCCTATAATACAGTCCAAGCTGGTCTGGAAGTTTTGGAAGAACCTTGACGTTCTGTCCCGGGATAACCGGGTAACTCTTCATTGGTTACGACGCATAGGGGAGTTGAGAGTAATGAGGAGGCAGACCGACTGGCTGGACTTGGATCTGAACCTAAGTTTATAGGACCTGAGCTGGCTTTAGGGATTTCTCTATCGTTGGCCAGGTCCGCTATTAATGGGTGGATTATATGTCAACACGAGGTAAGATGTAACAACCTTCATGGGCATTCCCATAGTAAATGTCTCTTAAGCAAAGTTCCTTCTAGAGGAATCAATGGGGCAGCAGATGTCCTGGACAGAGCACAACTCAGGAGAATCATGGGGTTCATAACAGGGCACTGTGGTCTGAGGGTGCTCATGAACACCATAGGTGTAAACCACGGAGAAACTGTGTGTAGATTGTGCAGGAAGGAGGAGGAAACTGCAGGTCACATAATTTATGATTGTGAGGCTCTTGCTAGTAGGAGGCTAGGGGTTTTCGGCATCCAAGACCCTAGGGATCTTCAGCAGAGTGAGCTAGTCAGTGGGTTGTTGGAACTTATTAGGGGAACCAATCTGCTGAACTAGGTATTTTAAGAGGTAAGTTGCACAATAGGTCAGTCGATCGCAGTGCCTGGGGTTGAACTATCCCTTCCTCTAGTAAATAATCTTAATCTTAAATGTAAGTGTGAGTGTAAAGTGTTAAAGTCGTAAGTGTAAGTGTGTGTTAAGACTCGGCTACCGCGAGGGACGTATAAATCCTTTCAATAGGTGATGCACCGCCTGCGGGGATTTATTTTTACTAATTACACTTAAACCATACATTTTTTTATTTTGAATTAGCTACACTTGTTTCAGTCTTTATCACCAAAATTAAAATGAAATATGATAAACAGTTTCGATAAATGTGGCAGTTTTCAATTTTTTTCGATCGATGTGGTCTTTTTTCTTTGGAGGGTGGTACTAGAGAATTACACTTTCAGTCTTCAACGATGTGCTCAAATGGACAAACTTAAAAATTAAAATCTTATTTCTCGAGTCAGAGAATATGAAAACCGATAAATCCATTAAACATCTCAAAACTTATTTTTACGAACATCATACTCTTTTATACTCCATATAGTGCAAATAAAAATGTATGTAAGAAACAAAAATTGTACTGCAAAGAAATGTAATTTCCAATCGGAATTTTTCGAAGTACAATACAGCATGGGAAAAACATCAATTTATAAGGGACAAAGTCAAAGGTAACAAATTTGATTATGTTTTTATACTGTTCGTTTCTTTGAAGCAACTTTCTTTGACAAGGAAATGGAAATAAGTTACTTCATTAAAGCTTTATTTCAAATGAAATATCGATCATAAAGACTCATAGAGTGCTGGCAGTAAATTCACATAAAACGAGCTGTTGAGGATCACACAGAACTGAATGACGTCACGCGGATGTCTCGATATCAAGCGATATTCCAAAAGTAACAAAGTGATAATTCTTTTGAAACTTTTTAAAAATTCAAATTCTCCATAATAATCAGCGTTAAAATCTGTACAAATAAAAAATTAAAAATTTTCACATTACATTAAAAATATGAAAACGATTCCTGATAAACGTCAATTTGATTTTTATATTTTCAATAGAATTTTAAAAATTAAAATGCTAATTTGTGCAAAGTTTATAGCTTTATAAGGTAATGGTTTGGAATTACATCTATTTTGAAACAGTTTTGCTGGGTAACAAAGTTGTCTGAGCTATTAACAAGATTGATTTTTTTGCCAAGTTTTGAATGAAATCTGAGAAAAATTAAGAACGCAAAGTGATAATTCAAACAATTAAATGTAAAAAGAATTTTAAAAT
Source organism: Callitettix versicolor (assembly GCA_022606455.1). Classification (NCBI taxonomy): domain Eukaryota; kingdom Metazoa; phylum Arthropoda; class Insecta; order Hemiptera; family Cercopidae; genus Callitettix; species Callitettix versicolor. The sequence goes on from CM040189.1 coordinate 63,450,071, forward strand.
ATTTAAAATCGGATTACGATTGTAAAATTGAATAAGCAAGAAAAAAGTTGTTATTTTTAAAATTTTTGAACAACAACAATTTTGAAAAAGTTGAATGGATTGGGGAATTAAAAATTATTTGTAGCACTGGCAAAACAGGTTAATTTGCGTGCAGTAATGGTTAAGTTTTTAAATAAAGATACAATTGTTTTTAAATTTATACAGAAATGCATTTTTAACTAGTGAAGATGTAAAAAGCATTGCGTAAACTTCCTTACACCTTTAAATGAAGCTGTCTTTAAATACAGGGGTCTCCAAACTACGGCCCGAGGGCCACATCCGGCCCGCGGAGAGCTAGCATACTTGAAAACTCCTTTTAGAGAACATATTTTTTATAGCAAATTAAATTTAGTTTACTGAAGTATTCTAATTTTATGTTGAATAATTATTAATATGACATCTACATTGATATGGTCATGGGCTAACTACTCATAACATTGTTGTAGGCTTATTGTTATTGTTTTTGTGATAAGTTGGATAAAGAAACACAGAATTGTAATGAGTAAAGACATGTATAATATGCAGAAAATTTAACTTCAGTATATAATGACTAACAAATTATTGAAATGAATCCAACTAACATTTTATACATTTTAAATAAAAACATAACTTATAACAAGCATAATGACATATGAAATACTAATGAGATTTATGTAATTGAGATTTACCACTGACAATAGTTTGTAGTTGTGGACTAATTTTACTTGTACCAATTATTAAAAGAGTGTTGCCGTTTTGCGGACTTTAGTTCGATTTGCAGCCTTTTTTAAACGTTGCGTACTTTTTCGGACTTTTTTTTTCATCAGTGGACTATTTCACTTTTTACTACCGGCAACTATGATAATATGGTTTTGGCCCTCGGAACTTACTGGAGTAATCAGTATGGCCCTAAGGCTGGAAAGTTTGGAGACCCCTGTGTTAATACATAAAGAAAACGTACAAAAATTCTCCCCCCCCCTCTAAGGCCGGAGCGGAGACTGAACTGAAAGGACTACGCATTCAAAACCTAACCTATTGAAGAAAATCTAATAAAGAATTCTTAGAAGACACTTTCTAGTAACATTTGTATGTGACTTTCGACAGATATGAACTTTGCAGGACACATCTATCTGTGTTGACAGAAATTTTCCCGTCTTTAAATTAATATCATAAAAAAGAAAATTTGTCTCAAATGTATAATAAAAATTATTTATAAAATGAAAGTATGAAAGTATTAGACTTTTAAAATCGAGGTTAAGGTTATACGTAGCCTTAAGTACAAGTTGGAAAATCTCAAAAAATCTCATTAAAGAGATTTAATTCGGAAGCCTGTACAAGTATCGACCAAAGGCAAACAGGAGACTTATTCAGAGACATGTTTTAAGTGGCCTAAAATTGAATAGTTCATATTTATATTACTTAGTAAAAATTTCATTTATATCAGCAATAAGAAAAATTGTTAATGTAAATACAGAGTGGGTTTTTTTGATATTTTTTTGCTATTAAAACACGATAGATGCCGAAGAATTGTCGGTGTCCAGGATAATAGTAGCATTGCCTTTATCGGCGGTTACTGTTTTCACAGATTTATCTAAATTGTCATTTCTGACATGGCTTTGACTTTTCCTTTACTAACATTTATTCTGGGGAATTTATCAATAAAACAGTTGATTTACACTATCAGTACTTCTTAGATATAGAAAACAAGGAAAATGTCTAAATAAATAACAAAAAAATATGACATATTCGGGAAAAATCAGTTTTAAAACCAAAATTTGTATATAATATTGTCAAATGTATCCTTTTATATAAAAAATAAAATATTGAAACCGTAATACTTTGTAAATTTCGGACAAGAACAATTAAGTTAAACTGTTATGCCGAGTGGTCACCAATGCGTTGTGGAGTTGCGTTGTGCAGAATAGTTTACACTTTCCAAATCTAACATTGTTTTTAATGTAAGTGCGGCCACTGAAAGCGTAGCAGAACTAAGCGGAGTCAATCGGTGTCGCTGGGATCCGCTTCGCTCAGCTTTCACTCTGTCTTTGTTCGGTTTTCAAACTGATTCCGCTTACCACGCCTCCATACTTATTATTTCTCGTTACCTAGGTTACCGTTGCCTAGATCACGGGCCTAGAATCCGTTAAAGTAGGTTTAAATATTTAGATTTAAAAGATACAAATGCGTTCTTTAAACTGACTGAACTCCACTTTTGGTTGCCGCTCAGCTCCGCTAAGCTTGTTTCAGCATTTGGTGGCCGCCATGCCTAATACTTGGCACACTAATTTAAGTTAGGAATCCTTATATACATAAAACCAAAATCTGTGATAATTCTGATTTACGATTTTTAAAACCTTGCCAATTTCACTTTTGTTGCCAATACTTTTGAAACTGGGTTTTTGTTGCTTATAAAAATAGTAGACCTAAACAACTGCCAAAATATATAACACTCGCCAAAATATACAATACTGATTGTTTAACTTAAAGATTTATTAACAATATTCTGTAGTGTACGAAATGTTCTGTATTCTTTTCATTTTGTTTTATACAAAGTGCGTAGCAATAAACAAAGGTTGTTGTTATCGTCTAACCATTGAATGACCGCCCTTAGCCCGAGTGGCCATTAAACGCGGGGCGGAGCTGCACTGAGTTGAGCCGAGCAGAGCGAAGCGAAGTTCAGTCAGTTTAAAGAACTTGTTTGTCCTTTTAAATTTTAATGTTTAGGTCTACTGTTATGTTTAGAAACCGTAACCTAGGTAACGAGAAATAATAAGTTTGGAAGCGCGATTAGCGTGGTTGGATAAGCAGAGTAGGTTTCAAAATCGAATCTAGATAGAGTCGAAGCTACGTGGAGTCCAGCCCTTGACTCCGTTCAGCTCCGTTATGCTTTCAGTGGCCAATCATTCGTTACAATAGTTAAGGTGTTGAATGCTTAGTCCGCACCCTGGTCTTATGAGAGCTTTGTGAACGCTCGCTGCTGGTGGCATCTTGTGGCAAAGTGTTCAACTACAGTTAGGTAATTCAGTGGTAGATGTGTTAAAGCACCGGTCAGTCTGCTGCGTCTCCGAAAAACGCACCTTAGGGTTCTTAGTTCTAGCCGCAGTTACTCCCGTCGTTCCTTTTCTATTACCATTAACGCTGATCCCTCGTCCTTATTATTATTAAAAAAAACTCCAGTTAGACACATAATAATAGTACTGTCTATTTTCTCAAACGTTTCCATCCCCTGTCCTTGCAGCTTACAGCGTTCGTAGCGCAGGTTTTACTTTGACTTCAGCCGCTAATAACGATCACACTTTTTATAATGGTGGCTGTACTTCTATTGCGTTTATTTCAGTGCTGTAAGTCATGTAATTATCTTTCCTCGTAGTTCAACTATAGTAGATTAATTGTTACGAATTTTTGCGTGTATGACTAAAATTTGAGCGTAATCTCATCAACCGATTTGGAGAAAATACCGATTTTCCGGATAGTTTTGGATAATATTTTAATGTGAGAAAGTCTATCAAATGTTTTCGTACTATTTTGTTTTCTATCTTACATACGCTACACTATTAAAATGACTAGTGCTTAAGGTGAATAGTTGAGCGATTCCGTTCCCCTTTGTAGTCAATTTAACGTATTTGTAAATCTTAAGGGAAAATAACAATTTTAAGATATTTTATTCATGAGTATACATAGGGCGTCCCACGTATAGAATTTGATCAGCAGATTTCCTGTCAATCCTAATTTGTATAGGCTTAGGGCTTACTACAACACAAAGAAAGTTTTGTACATAAAGCAGGAAGTGGCCTAAGTTTGTGAACAGTAAATTGTCTCTTATGCTTAACAATGAGTGTTGTTGGTGCTAGCGTGGGCCAACAATACAGCCTGATTGCTGAGGTTTACCACTTTGAAGGGAACTCTAAACTTTGTTTAACAAGATGTCCGGCAAAGAAAAGAAGCTCGTACCGTATGTGCGGATAACTTCTCTGAAAACATATTTCAAAGTTCTGCAACAGTTTAGTGAATTTCAAAAAGAAAAGAATTGCATATAATTTTTAACTACCTCTCAAACCATGTGATCGGTGTTATTTCATGGTCCCAGGTTTGAGTCTTACTTTGATTAATCTAAGGTATTACGTTTGAATAGTACTTAAAATTATATGTATTGAAACTGCGTACAAATTAAATATGCAATGATAGTTATATCTTACACTTTCTAAATCTGATTTTATCACTGTAGAGTTAAAATTTGCAAAAATTAACATTTTGAAAAAGCCATTGAAATTAGAGTTTTCAAAAAATATAAAATAAAATATATACATTTTTCTGAGATCAGAGTTAAGTATATATTATTGAAAAACGATAATCTCTAATTTGAAATTATTCGTGTGTTTACAGTGATGTCATTCAATGATTTCAATGTTTTGAAATTCGCTTCCATCACGTCAGTGAAATAATTGCTTGTCGCGGTTATTTAATATTTTGAAGTATGACTTAATTTCATTAAGAATAAAGGACATATTACTTGAAGGTTCCAATCAATTCGTTTAGACACAAAACGTGTCTAATAATATCAAAACGTGAAAAATTTAATAAAAACTATTCCCTTGCTAGGGACAATTTAAAAAGAAAGTCAATAATTTATCTTTATACGGAGTATGTTATGTAGAAGGTATGGTGATCATAAAAAACTCCATTGAAGTTTTAATATATACTCATGCACCCTGAGTGATAAAAAACAGTTTCTACAAATTCGTGTTTTCACGTGGCTAGAGAACAAAATAGTTATCCATTTCAATGAAATTTTGGCCCGGTGTAGTTTGCTCCCATCTCGGGACAATTATTTATTTTAACAAATCATTTCGTCAAAATCTTTAATAAAAAAATCAAATTGTCTGAAATCACTTTTAAATGTAAAAGTTCATTGTATTTAATTGCCCAAACAAAAAACTTACTAAATATTAAAAAATTAATATTAAATTTAAATACTGAATTAGAAATAAGTCGTTATTTCCTTAAAAATCTTTTTTTGGAAGTTATTAACAAAGAAAAAATTCGGCCAAATTAAAAAAATGCTTTATAAGATTTTGATAAATTTTTGATCATATAATACGAATTTTTTAAAATCCAGTTAGTAAATTTTAGTAATAGAAATTTACGGTTCTAAAGTAAAAAAAAGGACCGTGAATGCAGTCGAGGTTTATTTGGATTTTCACATTTTTTTAAAACAACACTGTTTTTAAATTCATTTACACTGATATGTGTTATTATTTTTCATAAATAACCAAAATTGATCAAAAACGAACATATTTTTAGATAATTTTTTAAAGTTTTTATTTTCCTCTGAACCTGTTTTTTGGTGGAAATAATTGAGTTTTAGAAAGTTTGTTTACACTTATCTGTTTTTACCTTTTGTTTATCTTACTTTTGTTTATAATTGCTCAAATTCACGACTGTGGGCACGACATAAAGCCATTTCTTGTTAATCGTTGACCAACAATACTTAAAAAACGTTTTACAATTATATCTAATTCTAAATAAATTGAACATTTCTTTGGTAACACCAAAATCAAGTCAGTTGACAGAAATTATAAGTGTTTTTTATAAATTATTTACTGAACACAACTTGAACACTGACAAGAAAGTAACTATCATCGAGTTCTAACCATTCAATCAGTGACTATTGTATTGTTTGTGATCTGAACAAAACGTACGTGATCGGTATATTTAGTTTGTTGACAAAATATTAGACTTTGTCACCTACAATGTCACCTTCAACTTGGATAACGAAATTCTAAAATTGATTTAATTGCGAAATAACAACAATCTGTATTTTTACATTTCTTCTTGTCCTTGTCAGCCAACCTTAAACGTACTGCCATAAGTAATCACGGCACGCAGCTGTCTCGCTAACGTGATAGATACGAATTTCTAAATAAAATCACTCTACCACAATAACTTTTAATTTGCACTTTTTTGAAAATGTGATTTCACTATCGTAAGCAGTGATACAAATTGCACACAGTACAACATAAATTAAAAATGAAAATTTAGTGTTTAAAAATTTGTGTTCAGCACTTCTGAGAGACAATTTTTAAAAAAGTTTTAAGAAACATTTCTTTATTATTCATTAATTACTATCACAATTACCAGTTCTAAGAAGTAAAAACCACAACCTAAGTAACAAATATGAAATATTTACTTTAAATCCAAGACATAACTTTCTCGTTTTTAAAACATTGCAGAAGTTTCTAAGAGAGCTACAAATTAATTACAAGCTTAGGGGTTGACTCAGGTGATCTGAACAAGGAAAGCCTTTAAACACTGTCAACATACATACTTTCTTTACGTAGTGACGAAAATTTCCGGTGCAGCAGCTTGCGATCCCAAAGTACCACTCATCCACTACAGAAGAGTTGGCTTCTAAGAGCTGGTTACTGTGAACCACGTCAACTTTAGGTTCACTAGAGCTAGAAAACTTAGAAGAACCGATTCCAGTTGGAAGTAAGCACACAGATGCTGATGTCAAAGCTAAACTTCTCTACGAACAACTAAGGGAAGGCAGGCCTGTAGAGCCGAGTATACTTAAATAAAAATTTGAAAACGACGTTAAACCTTCATTGAGAAAAAGTTTCCCGAAGTGTTTTACTTCCGTTCATCCTAGACGTGTTCCAGTGGTATCACTCTCACATCTGCTTCTAAAGGTTTAGGGAAAAGGAAGATTTATTGGACTAGTTCATGTGGCACTGGGAAACTGTCAGCCACAGTGGTGCTACAGTAACACGTAGGTTTATACAGAGATGTCTGTTGCCCCTTGCTGAACGAATGAAGGCAAGGGAGGATAGGCGTTAGCGAAAAGATTGCAGTAACTTCAAGTGCGCAGTTCAAAGATGCATCAGTGTTTTTAAGCTTATCGACCAGCGAGTGAAGACAAACTTTTCAGTATTCAGTTAACAACTAAATTACCTTGGGACCTTATTGAAATTTGTACCTGAGTCTAACACATACTTACACTTACAACATTACACTTACGACTTTAACACTTTACACTCACACTTAACATTTAGGAAGGCGATAACATCCTTCATGTGATTTTCGCCTTAAAATAAAAAAAAAATTATTAATTTTTGTAACTTTCTGATTTATTGTTCAGGCCAGCAATAGAAGCGTTATTGCTAAAACATAATTAGCGTCTTTGGTCTGATTCACTGAATAATCGCACTTAAAAATTAAACTGTAAATGTCAACACGAATAGAGTATCCGAACTGCACTACAATAAGTAGTCTAAAAGAAGATGAACTGAAAGAGGAATTAGATGATACTGAAACGAAAAGGCCAATGATTAATTGCAAAGTGAATTGAATCGGCAAAGCCTGGTAGCAGATTGATTGATTCCCTTTATCTGCGCGGTGGACTAAAAACATACAATAGAAAAACCAACAGAATTAAAAGGTCTTTAATAACACAGTTGACTTCACTTTATCAATTATCCTATATTTATTTTTAAAACAATTCTTTCTCCTTTTCGCTTGCAATATTTTATGTAGTAAATATATTATTTTTATAGTTCGATTTAGATATAATAATGTGTATTAGAACTGAAACATTGAGTGCTTTTTTTGTTATTTTAAGGCGAAAAGCACATTGAGGCTATTATCGCCTCTCTAAATGTAAGTGTGAGTGTAAAGTGTTAAAGTCGTAAGTGTAGTGTTGTAAGTGTAAGTGTGTGTAGACTCGGGTACCGCGAGGCACGTCTAAATCCTCTCAATAGGTGCAGCTAGTCTGCACCCCCTGTGGGGAACATTGAGTGTTAATACGTAATACTGCATAACTGAAAATAGTCGACTAAATTATGTCTGTGGCTGTGAGTTAGGCTTTAAGCTTTCTGTTGAAAATATAATGCAAAATTATTTTCTAATTTTGTTTATTTTGTTGACGTTCACTTCAGTATTGATTTTCACTAGGAATTATGTTTAAATGGAACCAAAAATGTGGCTTAACCCATTTAAAAAAATACAGTTGTGCACATTATAAGGGTGTGTACATAATGGTCAAAATTAACATAGGACTTTATCATTTATGTTGTACTCTTGAATAATAAATGTTTGTGTTTGAAATTGGATACAGTGGCGACTTTGGATCTTCATAAATGTTCAAAATTTAAATCAAATACAATCTGTTGATATTGAGTTGTTAAATCGTTTTCTTGGTTATTGTCTCTTACAATATTTTCGGAGGAAGTCAATGATTGTGAGAAAATTAATAATTTAAATAGGTACCTACTTTAAGTTTTCAAATTTTGTTGATTTTAAAAATTAACGACGGCGGTTTTAATTACAAAATTGAAACTAGTTTTTCAAAAAAGTAAACAAAGTTTTGAATTTTACAGCGGTCGGGCTTTATTTTTATTGTAAAATACGAACCATCCAGGGGTGCAGACTAGCTGCACCTATTGAGAGGATTTAGACGTGCCTCGCGGTACCCAAGCGGTCGGGGTTTATTTTTATTGTAAAATACGAACCACCCAGGGGTGCAGACTAGCTGCACCTATTGAGAGGATTTAGACGTGCCTCGCGGTACCCAAGCGGTCGGGGTTTATTTTTATTGTAAAATACGAACCACCCAGGGTGCAGACTAGCTGCACCTATTGAGAGGATTTAGACGTCCCTCGCGGTACCCAAGCGGTCGGGGTTTATTTTTATTGTAAAATACGAACCACCCAGGGGTGCAGACTAGCTGCACCTATTGAGAGGATTTAGACGTGCCTCGCGGTACCCAAGTCTAACAAACACTTACATTTACAACACTACACTTACGACTTTAACACTTTACACTCACACATACATTTAGGGAGGCGATAACAGCCTCAATTTGCTTTTTGCTTTAAAAAAAATTGTAAAATACGAATATTTTCGCGTTGATCTGTTACGTTACAAGAGGTCGGTGGTCGATGTGGCTAAAGCACCAGTGGGTGAGTATGCTCCGTCTTTGAACTGCTCACCTTAAGGTTCTGAGTTCGAGCCGCAGTTACTCCCGTTAACGCTGATCCCTCGTCCTCATTGTTTAACTGGTATGTGAGCGAGACAGCTGTGTGATAAGTTTATTTTATTTATCATTTAAATTAACTACGTACCCTTGATTCGCTACGATATTTTTTAGGGAATCAAAATTGCAATTGATTAACTTGTAAGTTGACAATAACATTGTGAACAATGTGAACAACATAAATTTTGTACGTTTGGGAGAGAAACTTTTGTTATTAAAAATCAAGTTATTGTTGTTGTAGATTCTAGTAATTTTGGCATTAATATATTTTACAAATAAAATTTTGCACGAAGAAATTATACAGTAGCTTTGTTAATTGGTCAACCACTTTGACAGCTAAAGTTCTTAGAAATATAATTTTTTTAAAAAGAAATCTGACATGTTTAAATACCCGCAATTTTGTTTAAAATAGCCGTAAAACAGTTTGAAATTGCTTAAAAAGTATTTACAGCTGCAAAAAATAAGGAAACAATTTGATTAAAATTCGTTAAAATGTACCTCCCCTGAAAATAGCGTAAGTAGTTCACAAGAATTGAAGTTTTTTATTAACAAGTCGAAACCACTTTAAAGGTGATTTTTTTAAAACCAAATTTATTGCACATCAATTCTATAAGGGAAGCCACCATGCAAAATTTGAACTTCGGTCTTTTTTTTTGAAATAGGCTACAGCGATCAATCAGTGAGTGAGTGACAGATTTTGAGAAATAACATATGTTTTGTTCGAGTGTTTGAGTGCTACAATTGAACCGCGTGCAAATAAATTAATTAGAAGTAAGAAAGTAATTGTTTCTGTATAATTTATTGCTTCGCAAAACAAGGTATCAAAACGTAACAGATGGTCATGCCCCTTAACGAGATGAGCTGTCATCAATGTGCAAATTCTGCTTTCAGCTATGGCGTTCCAAATTAATCCATTTGTTGCATTTTCACGCTGCAAGGCTAGTGCATCCCTCATGAATTGCAAACTGCTATTATACTTCAAAGTTATGTAACATGAAATAACCTCTTCCACCCTTTACTAGCCTTACTCGCTACTACGTTTCATCAGTATAATTTCAAAATGATTACGTACACTAGAAAAGCTCATAACAATAACTTGTACTTTAGTAAATCGAACAATAATATTACTAAATAACAGCAGAGTTAACATATTTTTAATTAATTAAATTTTTTTATTTTCTCGCTTTTCTCTACAACACTACACTTACGACTTTAACAATTTACACTCACACTTACATTTAGGGAGGCGATAATAGCCTCAATGTGCTTTTCGCCTTAAAATACAAAAAAAATCTACATAGAAAGTATTGTGATCGTAATAAAAATTCGTAAATTCAAATTTAACAGATCTTTACGTGAAATGATCCAAAAATTAGAGGTGATGCAAAAAATTAGGGTTTACGTTGGCAGAGTTAAATGCGATAAGCGAACAAAAAGGTAGATTTTCTTAAAAAAATGACTTTAAACAATTTATATATAATTTACTCAAATATGGCTATTAAGCAGTTACAATAATATGTACTGGTCGTTACCTCTTTAGTAATTAATTCAAGTCCGGATTGACAGATTTCGCTAAAATTATAATTTCATCAAGCTTGTAGATAAATAAACACTTAAGCCAAGTGTACTGGTGACAAAAATAAAGCGAAAAAATAAATTAAGCCTGACAAAATGTACATTTTGTTTGCGTAGCTAACATTTAAAGGAATCGAATGTAATAATGAAAATCGCAGCTGATGAATTTCAAAACTGTTTTTTTTTAAATTTTACCTTCTTTTTGAAACTTTTATTGCATTATTATAAATAGCATTAAATTATGCATATATTGGCGTTTTAAATTTTCAAATTGCATTTGAAAATACGAAAATGTATCTTGACGACTAGCAAGTTAAATTTCTTAACTTAAACGGATTTTATGCAGTTTTTAACGCTGATTACGTATTTTTATAGATTGACATGACGGTTATTTTGAAACTGTTAACTGAAAATTGTTGGTTAACGAGTTTTCCCAGCCTATTATCAAAATCGATTTTTGTGCCAAGTTTTAATCAAATCAATCAAAAATTCATATACATATATATATATACACATATATATATAAATATATATATAACTATATATATATATATATATATATATATATATATATATATATATATATCGTAACCGTACCCAGAATGCATAACGATTTGCGCTCATTTCAAGGATCCGAATTTGGGTATTACTATGATTGCAACTTTAATACATTATTTTTTAATGGAAATTCGCTACAAAATGAAAGAAGTTAATGTTTATGTGCAGTAAAAAAATAATATACAAAAAAACTCTGTCTGTCTTGAGTTGTTTATTCGATTTAATTCGAAAAGTAAATTCCTTTATTCAAATTTTTACAAACTTAAATTATAATCTTTTTTACATAACCAAAATTTGAATTTATTTTATATATAAAATATTTTCTGAATTTTGGATGTGTAATTAAATCATACATCAACAAATTGAAAACAATTAGACGTTTGGATAAGGAATTAAATTAAATGATTTACACATATTCACCTTTTAAAATAGAATGGAATAGAGACCTTTTAAAGCCTTGGAAGAGATGCCATAATTAAAAGTTTAGTAGAGTTGTTCATTGTTTTTCCAACTCTTGTCATATTATCAAATAAATTTTATAAACTTTACTGAAAATCGATCAAATTTAACTTAATCTTGTTTCTTGTGCGGGTCTTATCTGTGTAGCTGTTAATTAAACAATAAAATTTCGCATAAATAAATTAATCGAAAACAATACGTTATAAATAGCGACAACATAACCTCAAAACGTTTCCGAAAATAAAATTGTTTTCAGTTGTGTTGTTTTTCATGAAATATGCAGTTTGAAAGTTATAAATTTAGAAATAGTTTTATTTTTCTTAAATGAGTAACAATTGTTTTCGCTTGTCATACCTTATTTAGCTTATAAACCTTAGCTACAATTTGTAGCTAAGTATCGAATATATGTTCGTATCTTTAGCTTATATATTAAATTTGTTAATCTTTGTCAGTTATTAGAATGTACCAACATTAAAAATAATCGTAGAAAAGACTGATGAAAATTACTTACTTAGAAGCATATTTTATGAAATCACATTACAAATTCCTTACGTAAAGAATTTGGCCTACGTGTTATTTACTGAATTACTTCTTCTTGTTCAATTGGCAGACCATGAGGAAAAATCAATTCCGAAAAGGACGTTTTGTTGCTTGGTTAGGAAAAGATGTCTGAGAACTCGATCAAGACAAAGGTGAATTGGTTACGTACTCCTTTTTAGGAAGTAGAAAAAAACACCTGATGAGGATGTCCAAGTCCTGTCATGGAATGCAGCGCTGTTAAAGAAAAAAAAGATTTAAAAAAAGAAAAATTATAATAATGAAGGAAAAGAAGAAATGACTACAGCTTTCTCTCACCATAATTTTAGCATTTAATAAATACAACTTAGCAATAATCCGTCTCACTGTAATTTTTGTTGAGCGCCTTTTAGAACTGAATACAGATTCAACAAGATTCTCAGTTTAGAGTAATATTTATTTTTATAAAAAATATCTAATTTCTAATCACACACATTAAATTTGGACACACTACTTGTAATGCTGAGGCAGTGGTTTCTAAACGTTTGAGAGTTCTAAAACGTTCTATCTTTAAATTCTGAAACAAAAATCTATTTCTCTATACCTAAATATTACACTTTGCAGTACACGTATACGTTGTTTGTACAGTGGGGCCTGAACTTACGAATTTAATTCGTTCCGGGAGTCGTTATAACTTAATAATTTCGTAAGTAAAGGCACATTTTACATGTAAATTACCTAATTCGTCCCACCCCACTAAAAGTTCCCCCCATACAATGACAAAAAATATACATTTATGTCAAATATGGAAAAAATATGCATTAATAAAACACAGATAAAACCTGAAATAAAAATGTGTTAATTGCAAATATAATGTATATTTATATAATGTGCAACGGATATTATTAACTTATATATCCGAGTTACCCGGATTTGGGTATTACTATAATGACCACTATAATAGATTATTTTCTAATGGAAATTCGCTACAAAATGAAAGAAGTTAATGTTTCTGTGCAGTAGAAAAAATAATAAACAAAAACACCCTGTCTGTCTTGAGTTGTTTATTCGATTTAATTCGAAAAGTAAATTTCTTTATTTCAAATTTTTACAAACTTATAATTTTTTTTACGTAACCAAAATTTGAATTTGTTTTATATATATTCTTTTCTCATCCATTAAAACAAATTTGTGTGCACTTCTTGCCGTTTGAAATAAATGAAAAATTACTGTTTACATCTGATTTTATAAATTTTTCATGGAATATTTCATAAAAAGGTGAAGAAGTTGGTCAAAGAGGATTGTGATTTTCCGAAAGTTCATACATAATACATAATACTAATACGAAATAATGTACGTAGTACAATTTCTTACGTTTAAAGAATCGAATACTTAGCAAAGATTGTGGGAGGAGGTAATTTGTCTTAATTTTTTATTATCATCACTTCCTTTTGCCTTTTTGGGTTCACTTTCACCTTCCCCAGTTTATTCCGATGTACGTCTCGTGAAATAACGGTCCAGCAACGACTGTTTTTGCCGACGTTTAAGAATGCTTCTGAAATGCGTTAGGCAAATGTCATCAAAATGCGCGGCTGTCCAATTCGTAAACTCTTTTATTTGTAGTTGTAGTTGTATGTAGTTGTAACTCCCTGGACAACGATTTGTCGTTCAACAACTTTCATAACTTGTGAAAAATTTAATTACTAACAAAATATTTAGATCCTTCTAAAAAGTATTCTCAAAAATCGATTACAACTTGTCTATTGATTCCATTATATTTGTTTATAATTAGGCACGCGAACGATTCTGGAGAACCACCAAAGCGAAAGGAGCACATTTTTTGAACCACTGTCAATTAAGGTGTTCAAAATAAATATTTTTGAAAAAATAAGGTTAAAAACATAAAATACACATTATAAGTGAATTACTTCAGTAACGAATTTATTTTAAAACTTTAAAAGTTATTAGCTTTTATCGAACGTAAATTCTATTCCTAGTTCTAACAAGCACTCAGAAAGCACTTGTACAGCTTTCTTGCCGCGTTGAGAAGCATGGTGTGTCTCTGTGTCCAAGCACCTCTCTGCTGTGGCGAAGACAGTCTCGGCCATCACGATAACAGATCCTGTATTCTCGATGTTAGCCCACACAAGATTTTCAAGCTGGATCCGTGCGTTAAGTAAGCACTTCGTCACGGACTCTTCGGTTAGAGGTGGGTTGTTAGTGCATCTAGAGACAGCTTCAGCGGTTGCATTGACCAGCAGAGCTTTCAGACGAGCTTCTTCCTGGATTAGGGAGGAAACGTCCAAGGTTTTCTTAGCCGCAGCGATACATGTAATGGCATAGTTGGAGTCTAGATCATAGAGGATTGTATGTTTATTGCTATTTTATAATCTAACCAAATATCTTTTATGAAACATTGTATCTATTTTTTAAAATTAATTAATTATCATGTTTGATTAATGGAAATGTTTGTGTAGGTTATGTCATGAAAAGTATTTTTTTGGTTTTTGTTGATATGTTTATTACTTTTATCAATCTGTTTTACTTTTTAGAATAAGAGCATGAGAATGAATGAATAAGAATGAAGTGTATTTCCAACATAGCAGGCTGTCGTCAGGCTATTGTAGTTACATACAGCCTGTATGTCATGACTAATCAAAAATTATAACTTATAAACGAAATCTGTAAGTAGAGCATAACGTACGAATATAATTTTAATTATTACTTGAATGCAGTTTCCAAAAAATGATTCGTAACGAAATGCAAAGGATATTTGCAGAGAATATGCAACAGATTTGATTTTAATAATGATTAATTACAAGTCGTTGTATAGTCTCCAAAATATCCTTTACATGTGATTTAATAACATACGGTGAATCTACAATAACGTAAGCGATACTTCGCAGTACCTGATTTTAGTATTTCATCGTAGCTCGTTCTAGCATCGTTCAAACAAGTCAACTCATAGTGGTCATTTGAACTTTGCAAGAATTCCGCGACAAAGTCGATGAGCTCCGAAGTCTTTACCAACGCTTGCTGTATTTCCGTGGTTACGCTTGCATTAATTGAGTCAAGGGAAACAATTGTCTCATTCACGGCCATGAATGCGGTAGTAATAACCGAATTCACGTCTAAAATGAAGTCGTCCATTTCTGAAGCACCGGTGTTGATCGCTTCTATCACGTTGGCAGGCAGTAACCAGGTCTGAAATGTTCAGTTTATTAGATTAAATTTGTAGTAACTAAACTAAATGTTATTCACATTTAAAAGTAAATGTTTAAGACTAAATTTAATATATTTATATAAATGATTTTAAACTTAGCAATGTTGGCGATATTGGTTTACATGATGCACTGAACCATCATGCACGATCATCATTCGTACCACAAATTATCGGTATATATGTTTTAAACTAAACGTTTTAATTTATGATTTTTTATTTGTTTAAAAAAACTTTGTCATAAAGTTTTAAGTCATACATAGTGAAATTTAAATATTTTTTTTATTAAAATGTGTAAAGACGAGTGACTATAGGTTGGTTTTGTATGTAAATCTTCAGTTTTATTCCGAGTTTTTACGAAATTTTGCACTCTTTAACTCCAAATCAAGAGGAAAGCCACCGTCTTCACGAGATTTCTAACACTACAGCCATTCTCTTTTCTCACACCTTAAAACAAATTTTTTTGTACTTCTTGATTAAATATCCACACTTTACGTTTGAAATAAATGAAAAATTACTGTTTAATCTGATTTTATAAATTTTTCATGGAATATTTCACAAAAAGGTGAAGAAGTTGGTCAAAGAGGATTGTGATTTTCCGAAAGTTCATAACATTTGCTACTTAAATGCATTTTCATTAATTTTTTTCCCACAGTTTCAACTATGAAGTAAATGGCATTTACTTCATAAAAATTGTACTAAGCATGGATAACGTTCAGCTGGTGAATAAGTAAAAAGAGCCAATCAAAAACTATTGTGAATCTGCTAATCAACAAATAATTTGGAATTTGCTAATCATGAAACAATATGGAATTTGATAACGAACAAACAGTTGGGAACCTGCTAATCAACAAACAATTGGAGACATTCTAATTAAAAAACAATTTGGAATTTGCTAATCAACAAACAATTGAGAATTTTCTAATAAAAAAAATTGAGAATTTGTTAATAAAAAAACCATTGGAAACATGCTAATCAAAAAACAAGTGGGAATTTTGCTAATCAACAAAAAAGTCGGAATTTCCTAATCAACAAACAATTGGGAATCTGCTAATTAAAAAACAATTGGGAATTTGCTAATCAACAAATATTTGGGAACCTGCTAATCAAAAAACAATTGGGAATTTGCTAATCAACGAAAAATTTGGAATTTGCTAATCAAAAAACAATTGATAATCTTCTAATCAATTAACAACTGGAAACTTGCTAATCAAAAAACAATTGTGAATTTGCTAATCAATAAGCAATTGGGAATACACTAATCAGGCAAGCAGGAACTTGCTAATCAAATAAATAATAATTTATAAAAAAAATAATTTAAGCAGGATTTTGTATATAAATTTAGTTTAAGCTTTATAGTGGGGACACCCCCATCCACTTTACTGCCCTTACACGTCATTTTCCTGCGGCCTAAATTTATCTTGGCTAACTTTATCCCCCTACGCGATCAGATAGTGCACATTACACCAAAGTTAACACAACAAAGAAACAGACAATAAACGATACACTAGAAGAAATTTGGAGTTTAGCGTTCTTTCTGTTTGGGTTCTGATAAGTGTTTAAAATTTGCTTTCGATCAGAAAGAAGTTAAATTGCATAATAGACATGAAAACTATTGAGTGCGATACAGTTGACTTAAAGACATACATACATCAACGCTCCAAAATATGAAAATTTGAAATACTAATATTTGAAAGTTGTAACGCTTTTCACAATGATAAAACCAAATTTTCAAACAAGGGGAAGGAGTAAAACGTAATTAATTTTTCATTGGTCAGGGTTCGTTTTGTTACTTGTAAAATCCAAACCAAGTTTAAA
Source organism: Callitettix versicolor (assembly GCA_022606455.1). Taxonomy (NCBI): domain Eukaryota; kingdom Metazoa; phylum Arthropoda; class Insecta; order Hemiptera; family Cercopidae; genus Callitettix; species Callitettix versicolor. The sequence continues at coordinate 63,467,266 of CM040189.1, forward strand.
ACTACGTATGTGATTACATATATATTTCACGTTATTTCTATAAAAAATATATCGATTTTAACTTTTTTGTATAGTTTTTGTATCCTACTGCTTAAGAAACTTACATTTGCTGCACTCCCACAAGAGACCATAACGTCCAAAGCAGTTTGCGCGCCTCTTACAACAACTTCAGAACTGTTCGAGAGGCATGCAGTCACATTGTCCTGCAGTGCTTTCAAATTTACCCGCAATTCAACTAAATCGGTTGACGTTTTGTTAACATATTGCGTTAGTTGAGCCGCAGCTTGGGTGTAGCAAACCTTAGCATTGTTCAAATCCTCCAAATTTAAACGGTCAATTGAAAATATAAGCGGACATTTTGAAACTGCGTCGTAAGCAGCAGCTGAAAATCTAGAAGTAGGTCCGATATCCTGAGAGGCCACTTGAGTAGCGAACTTGTTCAGGTTGAGACTTGCCTCTAATGTACAACTATACGCCTCTTTGGCACCTGAAATTACGGCACATGACGGTCAATTGAAATAGTTCAAGCCTATATCGACAGAACGCAATTTAGAGTAAATTTGTTATAACAAATGTATAAAAATATGAAAAATACGTTATATGATGTTTTATTCGGTGAATTGTCTTTGTTATTGATTAATGTTGTTCATCGTACCATTTATTTCTTATTTGCAGATTTGGATGCTAAAAAATGTTGCAAAAACATTCTTTAAAGGGTCCAACACTCAATTATTTTCTCCCAAAGAAAACACTATATTTTTTATTTGTTTTATTTGTATATATATATATATATATATATATATATATATATGTGTGTGTGTGTGTGTGTGTGTGTGTGTGTGTGTGTGTGTGTGTGTGTGTGTGTGCGCGCGCGCGCGCGCGGAGCATGTGGTGGCTCGACTACATTTAGACGAAAAAGCGTTTGTCATAAATTATATTTTCTACAACTCTTTAATTTACCATTTTTCCTATCTCTTCGATTTTTATGAAAAACTCCCAACAAGTTATGAAAATGTGTCTCAGAAAGACATTTTTGGTTAGTGCCCCAAATTTCCTATTTACAACTGCTGGGGGCTTGGTCTACGTTTTGACAAAAAATTGTTAGAAATTTAATTTGCTACAATTTTATAAACCATTTTCCCCTACCTCTTATAGTTTTTCTTGAAAATTACATTCTCTCAAAAGTAAAGAAAAAACATTGGTTAATAGAACAGCCACTGTTTACCAAGTCAAAATAGCCACCATCTTGGATTCGGTCATTGTTGAACAGGTTTTTCCCATTTTCAGCTAGTACTTACCAACAGCTAGTATAATTCTGAGTTTCATTAAAATCAGACTGCAAGTAATTGGAGTTTTATAACTAAGAAATTGAGACCTATTTAAAAACTAATTTCTACATGTTTCGGCTTTGTAACTTTAACAGTGCAGTTCGTTTAGGGAAAGAAAATTTTAACATGGAATTTCCTACGTCTAGTAGTTATATTTTCACCCTGCATATATAATATGTATATAACTTAAAGATATACTGTCTTTTTTTTTTTTTTTTTAAATCCGGAGCCTTAATTTTCTGTTATATAGTGATCCATAACCTGTTGGACCTTTTTGGTCTAAAATGAATTAAGCAAAAAACGATTAATCAAAATTGTTTGTTAGAACCAATTTTTGTTAATAGATTTTTTAAAACTCATAAGTGGTTTCTCATAAAAGTAGGATGAACAACAAAACGTTTGAAAAATAAAAAAAAATCCCTCGTTATGAACAAACGTTATAAACTCTCCAACGTTGTCCATATATATAGGCAAACGTCCCTCGTATATACCGAGGGTCATTGAAATATTCGATTAGTTTTGTCACAATAGTTGTGTACACAAACGAAGATGGACAGATATATAAGTGAAACTATTTTTTTGAATTCGATGCATCAGAAATAGAAATCTATCAAAATATCAAGATCTATTATAACTATACTTTCCATACTACATAAGGAAGTAAACATAGCTTACAATTTAAAACAATCTCGACACATAGTTGACTCAATGACGACACGAATTCCCAACAATAATATTTATATTTAACGATTTTTTGAATACGGTATCTAATTTAGTCATCATAATAAACTTAAAAATCACCAAAATTACAATTTAAAATTTTTAAGTTACCTTAACCACTTTCGTTTTTAGTATTTGCAATAGATTTTAAATTAAAAAAATTAATTACAACAGGAAATTTATTTTTGTATTTGCAGAGAAATTTAAAAATGTAAACTTTTAAATTACCGCTGTGAAGTTCATATTCGAATTTGCAAAATATTAAATTTAAAACTTCCGATATACTGCATTCAAGATCATTTTCGTATTTGCATAGGGAATTTTAAATACAGTATTAAACTTTTAAATTACTGCAGTCAAGTTCATTTTCACATATTTTCAATGAAATTAAAAATTTTAAACTTATAAATTACCTTATTCGCGTTCGTTTTCAATGGAATTTAAAAATTTAAAATGTGCGTTCATGAGAGTTGTAATGGTAAAATCATACATCAAAAGAGTGTACAATGAATGTTATATGATTTTTTTCAAACATTTGAAATAGTTATTATTTTGACACTGTTAAACACTTTCTCTGAATAACAAGCTTGTCCGAGACATTATAAAAATCGATTTTTATGCCAAGTTTGAATTAAATCCGACTGAAATTGCGAACACTACAATGATCTAGAAGTCAGGATTGGTCTCAAGTCTAAGTCTTTTTCAATGAATATTAGATAAAAATTATGTTTTTTCATTGTTAAAAAACAAGTTTTTCTGTTACCTTCAGCGACAAGTTGCCGGACAGTTGCCTGAGCTTTTGCGACACAAATGTTAGCTGCTGTGTTGTTTGCGAGAGGAAGGACCTCTTTGACTGCGTCCTCGTAAGGCTTAACTGTGGCATTTAAAGCTGACACAAATGGACTGACTGACTTCACCTTGCTTTGATCATAAGCTTGCTTCGCTTGGACCAAAAGGTCATCTGCAGCATCGACTAATTTTTTGATAGTTGTCAGCAACCTGTCCACTTGCTGAGCGATTTTAAAAGTTTCCAACTGGTTTTCTCTCGACTGTTGTTGGGACACTCTCTGCAACAATAAGTATTCTTTGGTGCACATTTTTAACTTCTTAGTTACAAATTGAGTTTGATTTGATTAGCATTTTTGATGACTTAATAATTATGCTGAAAAACATTGTTTTGTAAAAAAAATTAATAACTAATTTGTAATTAGCTCTCACGGTAAAACCCACGGCATGAGTACCGATCATATATTTGTTGATGAATATTTATGTTTACATCTGTAAAAAAAATCACAGAAATATTTATGTTTGATTCATACTGGTGCAAAATAATTTCATTATTAGTTTGAACAGGTTCGTTAACGGATTATTTTCTTAATCCGTTTCAAAATAGCAGTTATTAAATTTTTTAACTTTTTTATCTTGCGTTTATATTGCCATTTTAAACGGAAAATACAAAATAAATTTAACGACTGTCAGTGTTCATTTTTGATTTTCAATGTAATTTTGAAATTTTACATAACAATTAGCCCAGTCAGATTTGAACTGTGAATGCGATAATGAAGTAACGATATCAAAAAAATGTATACATTCTACAGCGGACAGGGTTATTAAATTAATTTTTAGAAATTCGCTTCCATCAGGAAAGCAGCTGTCACTGCAAATTATATGAATTTCACTAAAATATGTATTACAGAAACCAAATGTATTTTTTCAAAGTTTTGAGAGTAGTTAGTAGTTATAAGTTACAAAAAATAAAAGGTCGTTATTGTTTTCAAAGAAAATCTCATTTAGTTTATCACTCAGGACGTTTAAACAATTTACTAAAAAATAAAATTTTCAAGTTTTTACTTTGTTAAAGAAGTTTATTATAATATTGGATATACACACATGTTTTTATTTCGAAGTAGCTGGGTCAGAATATCAGGGTATCCGCACTTTTTACAGTGTTTGCGTTTTTGGTATCACATTTCGGAACTGCATTGTTGATTGCACGATACATTTTGCTTATGTATCATCATTTCTAATGTTGGTAATAAGTGATACACAAATATGAAAATATTCTTATATTCTTATGTGGTTTTGGCTAAATCTAAAGTATTTCTGGAATAGTGCAGTTTAAAGTAAAAGTGACACGCTTGTCTAGTTTTCAAAATGGAAACGAATTTCCAAAACAAAAGCTCGTTTTAAACTTGCTACAATTGATGTTTTAAAATTTCAGCATTAAAAATTTGATTTTTTAAAATATCCATGCAGATTATAACGCAATAATTATGGTCAAATCAGGTTAAAATAATGTTTTGTTTGTTTCAATCTTTTCAAGGGTTTCTATAAAGCTACATTTTTGAAACATTTTGTTGAACAACGAACTTGTTCATTGCGATTCCCAATATAAATAAATTTCTCTGCCAAGTTTTGAATCAAATCAGGCCACAATTGAGAATGTTATTCCAGCGTAAACACATGTTTTCATCATAAAACTTACTGTTAGATGTAAGTATTTAAGCAACCACTCAATACGTGTTCTGGACGTAAGGATGGGTTCAAATTTCCCCGCCCTGCGTCTTACTCTAATGTCTGTTTCAATACCTTATATTAGATTATATTCAAACTAGAGCAAGGGCTAATACAACCCCAGGCACTGCGATCAACAGACTTATTGTGCAACTAAACCTCTTGAGTACGAGTTTAGCGGACGGATGTCGTTAGTAAGTTTTAACAATCCACTGGCTAGCTCATTTTGCTGAAGATCCCTAGGGTCCTGGCAACCAAAAACCCTAGCTTCTACCAGCAAGAGCTTCACAATCAAGGATTATATGCCCGCAATATCCTACTCTTTCCTGCACAATCTATACACGGTTTCGCCATGGTACATGTTCATGTGCACCCTCAGACCACAGTGCTCAGTAATAAGCCCCATGATTTTCTGAGTTGTGCTATGCCCAAGATGTCTGCTGCCCCTTTAAACCGCATGGAAACATTCTTAAGAGGTGCTTAATATTAGAATGCCTATGAAGATTATCCCATTTTGCCTGATGTTGCCTATTAATCCACCTATTAATATCAGACCTGGCCAACGACAGAGAGATTTCTAAGGCCGATTTAGGCACATGAACTCAGAAGCAGATCCCAACTAGTCGGTCTGCCTCCTTAATACCTTATCCTCTAATATAAATATGTTTACTACAAACAAATTAATTTAATTTTAAGTACAATAAAAATCAATTTTCAAAGCTTTTGTACTCCTGAATACAAAATGACAATATTCACTATACGTCATACATGAATGTAGTTGTAAACAAAATAAATAATGTAGTAACTTACAACAATAAACACAATGAGACCAACACAAAATAATATTTTGGCCATTTTAAACACACTACTGAATAACCAACATTAACTGACTTAATTCTGTTTTAATGATTCATTTTGAAAACAATTCTTTGATTTACGAATATAAGCGCAAATGTGGGAGAAAAAAGTAAGTTAAGTAAAGATGTAAATTTTTTTAGAAAGCGAAGGCCAAATGATATGCTTTAAATTGGAACAATAGCGCCTTTGTAAACATTAACTGAATGTAACTCTATCTGTAGTAATAAATACAGTCTCAGTATTTTTAGTAAGACTTTGATAATACGCCATAATTAGGTATTCGACAAATTCATGGATTATCAAAGTATCAATCTAAAACCTGGCGCAAATCAGGGCCATTACATGTTTTACATGTAAAATTACATGTTTTAGTAACCTATATGAATAATAGAAATATTAAGTCTTTGAGAAGAAATGGTAGTTACCAGAGTTTTGACACATTTCAACCAAACAAATCGTTTATTCATTGTCTATAAGCCTGATCTAAAAACCAAAAGCACTAGAGGTTGTGGCAATGTAACATTAATACAGAAAAAGAGGCGCCGAATGGTTCCGATTTCTCCCGAATACTTTTGACAAACTAAATGTGTTTCGTTATGAATGTAGTGCGTTGTATATCATTGTTTTATGTTATCATTTTACGTAACCATCAAGCGCTCGATGTAAAGAGTAGCATAAGCAAAAAGTTTGGAGCCATCTTAATATACTTTGAGTGAATAAAACTGAAATGAATCGTTCGATACTAGAAAAAATGATAAATTTTCATGAAATTTGGAATCTATTTGTAGTATTATGAAAAATAATTTCTTGGTATAAAAACCAAGTTTTTTTACTAAACAAGTTAATAAAAGTCGTATTTGCTCAAGTGTTAGGTAAGTTAACAGAAGTATGGGTCACTAAATAGTTTGGTTTAAATTTACCCTATGTATCTATTATTTTCAGAAAAGTAAAATTTAAATCAGTTTTTATAGATTATTTTTGAAATATTTTAACTGAATTTATTTAAATTCTAGACAGACATGTTTTTCTAGAATTATTTAAAATAAATAAATTTATTTCTATAAAATTTGCTGCAATGTTTTTTTTATTACCTCCTTCCTGTAGCAGTATAGAGAAAGTGTTGTGATTGTGAAAAAGTGACCAGTCGCTATTTTTGATTGGGTTGACCAATCAAATTCCTTTTGACATGGAATTTGTGACCCCTTACTCAGAACAAATGGGTTTTAAAATAATACGCCACTCAACATAGGCTTTAATATGGAATGTTCACCGCATCCTCTACAAGTTTTCTTTCATTAACCGCTAAAAGATAGGTAAAAACGTTTAATAAAATTATACAAAATCTCAATTTGTTTGCCTGTAATCATAGAAAAGATAAAAAAGGTTCCATACTATTTTTACCACACTGTATAATAATAATTATAAGTAAGAGAGAAGAACTCCACAATCTGAAATAAAGATTAATCGAACCCGCCGCCCTCTTCTAAAGACCAAGCATAAAATGAAGAAGCTTTGTTTATGTCCGTTGTTGCAGATGTTATTAAAAGCGTGACTAGATTTCTCATTATTTGATTTGAGAAGCTATTTCAGGCTTTAACGCTTATTCACCCTCAAGTGTTGCTAGGTAATCATTTCTTTGCCCCTGGGAATACAATCTCGTTACATTCAACGACCATCCCCAACGAAAGCAGGGGGTTGAGAGTTTAGGCTTAAGTTTGCTATCATGTTACGAAACGTCGTAAATATTTCAGAGAAAGAGCGATTTGTGTGGTTCAAATTAATTTAGTTGCTTTGGTTGAAATGTATTTCCAGCAGTAAGTGTTTTACTTCTAAATTATTGTAGGTTTCAGATATATCCGTTATAAAATTGTAAGTTAAGGGTTAGTGGGAGTAAATACAAACTATTTTACATAATAGGGCTGATTTTTTAGAGTTGTTCCAAAAAAGTGTCTTAAAATTTTAGTCGTATCGTCTTAATTTGACTAGGCTTTCATTTTCTCTGAGTTAAAAAAAATTACTAGTTTAAAATACATTCTTTAAAATTGGTTTTAAAATGTGTTTATATTTACACTTGAAAAAAAGGTTTTGTGAAAAACATCTCTAAATAGATTATTTAAAAATATATTTTATACTTAGAAAACCTTATCAATTATTTTTAAAGAATATCGTATGGAAATGGTATCGAAAAATCCCAAATAAATCCTTCTTAGTTTCTCGAGATCGGTTCATCAGATTTTATTCAAATTGTGACAATGTTTAAAGATTCATAACATAAAAAGTGTACCAAAATTATTTAATAGTACTGTAATAAAATTGCTAAAATAAGAGACATTTTCGGACTGAAAGTAAGTTAAAAAAATAAATAAAAAACACGGAAACATTTTTTCGGTACTTTTCCTTTAATATTAAAAAAAATGTTTCTATTTGTAAGAATTTTTTTATTAAAAATTAAAAAAAAACAGTAGCTATATATACATTTACGTGTCAAATATTATCGAAATTAGTGAATTAGTATATTTTTCAGTGATAAGCACATCCGTAACAAAAATCCATGCATTCGATTTAATTTTTCAGGTCAATTCCATCTTGGTCATGCATAAAAATAGCAAATATAAAATAAACAAAGTTTTCTTTGCAAAAATAATTAAAAAAAAATATAAAAAAATCTTTTAAGGGACATTTTTCAGAACCGATTTTGAAAATTTCTGTTTGTCTACAGTTTTTAAACCGGATTTTTCTGGCAAAAATTTTGAATCTGAGAAGGTTTATTTAATATTTTGAATAATTTATTTTCATTTAATTTCAATCAATTGTTTTAAATATCATATAGGTAGCTAAAGTTGAAATTTCAGTATTTGTGTCTCGAATGAAAATAGCGACGAACGCTATCAACGAACTGCTAAATTAATTACACACCGACATTGTGTGTTGCGTATTGTAGCATTCAAGGGGCTTATGTCTACAGTAATCAGGCAGTGGCATTAAAATAAGGTAGGGTTGGGCTATGGTATCTCTGGGAACATAATAATATATTCCCCTACACTGCCTCCCCTCCCTTTTTAAGGTAACAAATCGCTTGAATTTGCTTAAGGGGTTGGATGTGATGTATGAACATACAAACTCAAATTTCACCCTTCATGGCCCACAATGTATTTGCATTAGAAGTAAGAAAAGTTGATTTTATTAGATACATTTACAGGTAGGACTTGAATAAGTGGGTTTCATACTTATGTGTCCTTATAATGTTTTTTAAGTAATTTAATGTATTGTTAACCAGTTATGGTAAAATAATTTAAGAATTCCGAAGGATACGCAAATACATTACACAATATTTAGTGCATGAAATTAAGCCCACTTCTGAAAAAACCGTTTTACTTTCAACTTAGTTTATCAGTTGGCTAAAATTTTTGTAATCTAAAGAGTTTCATATCAATCAATGTACCGAAGTTAAATAAACTATTAGAGAATAAATGGAAAAACTCTGTCACCGTAACGGACAGAGTTCATTTTGGTTTTTCTCAATTTGTTTGTACTATGAATTTAGTTTATTCAGAATTTTGTAGGCTGACTGGAGTTGTGAATCTTCAAATATTAATTGATTTGTTTTGAAAAATCTGATTTTAAAACATTAGAAAATATTTGGGTATTTAATCCCGAACCAATTTTTTTTCAGAATACTTTAAGCATTTATGGACTTTGTAGCAAACGTTGGTCAAATTAGAGTCTATTTAAAAAAAGAACTTTTTTATGTTTTTATTTAATATAAGAAGACTTAAAATGAAAAGGTGGTTTAATAGTGAAATCAAACTACACTATCATAAAATTGTTTTATCGCAATTGGTCTATAAGCAATGTCTCAGAAACAAAAAAAGGAAAATCATTTTTGAATCAAGTAGCTTGATATCTCTATCAAAATCACGAGATCGATTTTTTCATGATCACAGTGCTTTATAAATAAAGGAAGGCTCAGTTTGTAGGATAGCGGGCAGTTTGCTAAAACTCCGACCGGAAGTCAGGTTCGAATCCAGTTAGTAGCTACTACTATTATTTCAATCTTAGTTTTTACTTGTTTAACTGACAAAAAATATAGACGTCAAAACACTTTCTATAAAGACTTTTTAAAGACAGAAAGTTAACAATATTTCAAATCTAATATTAAAAAAATAAATAAATGAAAACTATACAGGCGGTCGTTTTATTAGGCCGATTTGCTTACTATTTTTAATTTATTATTTTAATTTTTATGTTATATTATTATCGGTTATGTTCTTTTCTACAATTCAAGTTATAAACATTGAATAATAAAGATTTAAAAAAAAAGTTTTTTAACTAATTTCCACCAGAAAATAAGTTATTTTTAAAGCTATCACTCTAAACTGTAGACCCAGGATTATGAAATGAGCACTACTCCTGTGTACGTCTTAACACTCAGTTATGGCCTATTTGATATTTCACCATCGTAATTCTGGTTAACTGTGATGTTAGTTAGGATTTATTAAGTTAAATTTGAAAATTTGAAGTGTTAATATATTATGCTCTTATTTTAAATCATATTGCGATATTTTTTATATTCTAATAATTTATACGTAAACTTCATTACGGTCAGGATTAATTTTTATATTTTTAATTGTAAAATATGATTGTGCCTCATATGGAAATGCTTTCTTGTGTACATATTTGACAACTTTATATCATATTCTGTTACAATGTTGTATTTTTTGAAATTCGTTTTTATCACCTTATCGAAACAACTGCTAAACAGCTTCTAACCTAACCTAACAACTTCAGTTCGCATAATATACTTATTATTATTATTTTTTTTTTTGGTGTTTAACGTCCGACTATTGTGCACACTTGGGCTAATGCAGACGGTGGGATGATTTACAGCGTATGAAAATGCCAAGCCCTCGCTGGGAATCGAACCCGGATCCTCGGGGTGAAAGCCTAGTACGCTATCCACTTGACCACCGAGGCGGCTAATATACTTATTAGAAGTTTGCTCAGAGATTTGGTTATGTAACAGCGTGAAACTCCTGTTATATGACAGGCTTTTCTACATTTCTTGTTTCACTTTGAAATTTCTGCCTGAATAATTATATAAAAGCAAAGTGCAAATACTAAATTATTAAAGACTCACTTGAAGAGTTTGTTTAATACTTCACTTTACATTTGAATTAGTTATGTAATTTAAATACACAAATATTTTCCTCTAATTAATTTACAGTGTTGCTGATAAGGAAAATTGTTTAAGGCTATTATTGATAATACTTAAAAATTGTAATCTATAATTATTAAACTTAATTTTGTTATTATTATTACCAGTTTTGCTTGGGTTACGTTAATCAGATATCTAAGAAAAATAAGCTATTTTTGTAAGAACTGGAACTCAAGAAATGCACGTATCGCTTTCAGTACACTTTTCTCAGAAGTTTATCGAAAAAGATTGGTTTAAAGGTCCTTTTCTTTAAATTTGGACATTTTATATCCGACTAATTTCAAGTATTATACATAATAATGGTAAAAAAACATAAATCATTTTAAGTGTTAGGGGATTTTTCAAGGTTCAAGATGTTTAATTGTTAATCGAAATCGCTCATTAATGCACACAAAGGTCCAAATAAAATAAACATAAAAAACGATTTATCTATTATAATCCCAAGAAATGAATTTATATCTAATACCATTATATTATTATATTCTGTATAATGTATTCTGCATTCTGTATTCCCTATAGTGCACCACAGTTATACGTTAAAGGGAACGTAAGAAGACTTAGCGGTTTTTTCTTTAAACAAAATTTAATTATGTGCTAGTTTGAGTGGTTTTCAAGTGTTAAAATACAATTTAAAATTTATGAAAACTAATGAAAATATTTTATTTAAAATTTTCTTTTACAATTTTACATATTTTTGAGTTTTAGAGTACATGAAAAGTTCATGTACAAATACTCATTCTTAGGTCGTTAAAGTTAGTTATTTTGCTGATGTTTTTAATTAAAAAGATTCTCATTTAACCCGAGACAGTAACTCCTTAGGCTATATTTTTGAAAGGGCGCATTATGTTCCCATGCGAATCTGATGTTAATAGAAAAGTGTGTTTGTAGGAAAAACATTCATGCATTTTAAAAGCTTTTTAAAAATCCAATTACATTGTAGAAAAATTCCTGTGAAAAATTGATCTTGCTTGCAAAGCCGTTTCCACTTTATGGTTTTGTCATAACCAACGCTAAATTTATTATAAATAAAGTAAAAAAAAATCCGGTTTTATCTGAGTCACAGATACGGACAGATAGCAATAATTAGTCTATAACATTCGTCGAGATAGTTTTATTATCATTGAGATCGGGAAAGATAAATGTTAGAAAATACTAACAATTGATTGATACATCACAACTATCAGCTGAGACCATAACGGGCTATATAGGTTCTCCGAGTCAAAAGTAAAAATACCACGTACAAATTTTAGATGCAGAAATAGGACAAAGTGTCATCGCCCTACTCCGCTCTGCGAGAGACATCACAAGCCCTTCTAGGTTAAGTCAATTTTTGATCCTTTTAAGCAACACATTATACAGTTTTCTTTAAAAGCAATACTGTTTTTTAACTTAATTACAAAACTGTATATCATGATTTGTTTATGGTTTTCTTTAATGTTCCCAGTACAGAAGAAAATTTATAGAAGAATTGACTTCAGAACCAAACATTTTAGTGTAAATAACTGCACGCAACTGTTTCGCAGACGTGGTGTGAGAAAGACATGCAGAATATGACAATATTGTATGTGACAATATTATTTTAGTAGAATATATTGGTGTACATTCTGATAAACCGCCTTTTTAATTTTGGGTGTCAACGTTTATTGGATATTAATTAATTATTAACTTTTATTGAAATACTTAAGAGTTAGTTAAATAAAGTATCAATTTTCTATTAAAAAAATCTTTAATTATTAATATTAACCTCAAGTTAATAAGCAATTTATTACAAATTGCTTATTAACGTACAATAAGAATAAATACAAGAAAGAATAATTGATCTCAGGGTGGCTTTTTGATAATTTAAATGGTAACCAAGAATATTGCTTCCTATTAAAACTCATTACTCAAATATAATAAAATGCTAGTCACCATTATATAATCAAGAGTATTTAATGATAAGATGTCAGACCGGTTATAGAGATGATTGTAAAAAAAGATCAGTAGCTTTCAGGTCTCGGATTCAAGATTCGTAGATGTTGGTCGATGACGAAGACGGCTTGGTACACGTTTAGGACAGATTATCACGTCACTTGTCCAGCTTTACTTACTGAAATTTAAATTACTTCAATTATTAAAAAATAAAGTCACACTTGCAAATTTGTACCGTAGTACAACTTTGCACTTAATTGACGGATACCTTGTGTGCTATTTCACTAACATTTTTATATAACTCTTGGTTATATTTTATCATTGAATAACGACTACAAAAACAAAATTTTATTTAACAATACTAACTCGAATACCGACTTATACATCATAAGGAAATATTTTCGTTACAGTTATCTTTTATCAAAATTTAGTTCATTGAGAAGTATTTATTGCCAAATGGGTTTAAATTGATTTCCGTAGTTTATATGAAGTGCCGCTCTTACATGCCACAATCGATAAGGAAAAGGCTGTTTAAATTTCATTAATTTTTGACAAAAACTTACAAGGGGTTTTCAAATGACAAAACATAAAATGTGCATTAGGTTTTGCGTTTTAAATTGTTATCTCCAATACACACCCATTTCTGCACTCAACCGTGCCGAATATAAATTAATGTATGCCAACGGTGTTTTTCAGTTGATAAGAATGTTGATTTTAATTTTCTGTGCCTGTTTGAGCGGTGTGTCGGTAGTACGTAGTCGTGATGTGCAGTTTGCGAACTCCATTGTAGACGCAATTATCAACGAATATAATTTAAACACAACTAATGATCGATTATCATTACAAGACTTGATAGACTACTCTTTCACGAAGGAAATATGTTCTGTAAAAGTAACAGGTACCTACAAAGTTTACCAAGGATGGTTTAAGATACCTTTTAATTTAAGAAGAACTAGTAATGTAACGCTAGTGATGTCCAGTACAGGAATAGTGCTACAGTTTAACTTAGATTCCGATACCGTGCACTATACGTACGATTATTATGAAATAGAATTTATGGGAACGGTAGCGTCGGGGAGTATTAACTTTACGTTATCAATGAAAAGCCCAGTCCCTTATCAAATAATTATTGTCTACAACGGTAGCTCATGCAATTCTTCAGTGAAAAGTTTAAACGAATATTTGTCATACGGCGTCACCATAGATAAAGTAAACGCTACAGGAATAGGACAGTTAAAGTACTTACTGGATGATGGGTTACAATATGTCTGGATGTATGCGTATCATTTTATGAAAAAAGCGATAAAATCACAAATGACTTCTATTCTGGAAGCTTTAGACAAGAACACAACATTTTGTTATTCGATTTTTCGGTAGTTATTGTGAAATTGTATTTAGACAAGTTTTGAACTTTAAAATATCTTGTTTCAAACTGAATAGTGCTTTTTTAAGCATTTATTTTAGTATTGTAATCACAAATAAATAATTATAAAATTTAAAAGAGTATTAATCTATTTGAACAAATGTGTGATACTCTATTTATTTACTGTGTTGCATTTATAAGTGTATTTCCTTTAATATTCTTTGTGCAATTTTGTTGAAGCCATACGAGGCGCAAGTTTTGAGTAAATAATATTTGGTTGTTTTGTTATGCTTTATCCACTAAGTAGCGAACGTCTTAAAAAACGCCAAATAGGTATTTAATATTTCACATAAAAAGTACAATAGAAATATATCCAGCATATCGTGAAGATCACGATACATTTCCTAGTCAAAACGTTTTTGTGCTAAAATCAATAGTAATAAAGTCTTATAGTAACTCTCAGAACCGTTAACGAGATAGAATGTATATACTTAGAACCGTATATTATAAATTTACAGTTTTTTTTACAAAAATATAATCGCGGCAAACATCTGTTGCAACTGACGTGATTGAAGCGAATGTGCAAAAAGGATCATCATAAGTAACATAACAATAATGTTTAAGTTTTGGGTTTTTTTTGAAAACATATTTCAACATCATAATCAGCGTTGAGTTTTACATAGATTGTTATTTACATTTACAATTTACGTTGACAATTTAAGAGGCTTATTTCTGCAAAATTTTACGCAGCTTACATTATTTAAATTATATTAAAAAAACTGTAAAATAAAAATTGAATTTTTAAGGTTTGTAGTGGATAAAAACTGAATAGAATTCGAAGCAAAAAAATGTACCCAAACTTCAAACTAACTTTACCAGGAACGATAGCTGTGTCAAATTTGAATCAAACATAATTAAAATTGCAATATATTTTTTTTTAAATTTGTAACAACCTCTCAAATAATGTTCTAGAGGATCGTTGTTAATATCAAGGCCATAGGTCTGGATCACACCATGATAGCAAATCTACAGCTTACTTTCCAATGGGAATTAGGCAGTAACAAAATATATGATGTAGTAAATAATTATAGTTGTAAAATTACTTAAATTTATTTATTACAACTTTAAAAACTTATATGACTTCCAATCATTGTAATGCAGTTTTTTTAAATCTCTGTATAAAAACTTAGGCATAACTTAAATAAGATTATAATATAACAATTTCTAATTACTATAATATAGAATTTTCAAAACTCGGTACCTAGAAAAATATTTCCTGTGTATAAACATAAAAATCGTTCGAATTATTTTTCATTTTGACCGTCATTTTGTGTTTTTGAAAAAAATCCAGAATCATAATTAGATATCAACATAAAATTTTACTGAAAGTTTTGTGCAGTTATTTTTCAGTTTTGCACAAAATTTATAAAATGTTAACTTGACCGCTTTAAAACGGTATCAAATTAAATTTGTTGATGCAAAATTTGTTGAAAACGTCTTAAAACGGGACTGAAAACAACAAATTTTTCGATATATCTTACACATATTTATTTAAAAAAACGATTTATCTGAATATTTTTATCAGTTTTAAAAGCGATGACAAATTTATTTCTCTTTAGATATTTTCTAAACAAATAAAATTTTGTTGTATATACTAAGTAAACAAAAATGTTTTATTGAATTTTATGTTAAAACAGAAGTTAAAATTTATAAACGTTTTGCGACAAACTAAAAAACTATTAATATTATGTATAAAAGTAGTCGATATTTGCATCTATTCGGGAGTTATGTTTTTGTTAGTGTAAAAGTAACACACAAAATGATGTAAAACGTACGTGTGCATTTTGTTTCTGTGATATTTCATATTTGCATCGACCCACGGAACTGCAAAGCGGTTCCGAACATATCGAAACACCTTTAAATAATATTTCAAAGTATTTTGATTAATTTTATTATTTAATTAAGAAAAAACCTAAAAAAATAATTTTTTTAAACCGGTTCTGATTTACAAATGAAGATTCATTTCTCAACTCGACGTTGACATTTTAGAAAATAAATTTTATAAATATTATTTTAAATTTGCTACATTATGTAAACAAAAATCACCAAATGCTAAAACGTACACTGCCAAGACTATAGTTAAAAAAAATTTGTTAGAACACCTTTGGATTCCGCCAAGAACCAGACACTTGCTTACGCAGTTGAACATTATAATCACGGCTTTAGTGTATCCGCTCGCACTAAGCGTCAGTACTAAAAATTTATACAGTTTTTATAAAAAAGGTGAACACTTCAAACATGACGAATAAAACGAATCATCGTTGAAAAAAAAATTGGTCAAGTTGTAAGGTGTGTTAGTCCTATCAAGTTATAATTGAATTAGTTATATGCTCATAATAACTACCAAGCCGCCTCGGTGGTCTAGTGGATAGCGTACTAGGCTTTCACCCCGAGGACCCGGGTTCGATTCCCGGCGAGGGCTTGGCATTTTCATACATCATCACATCGTCTGGATTAGCCCAAGTGTGCACAATAGTCAGACGTTAAACACCAAAAAAAAAAAAAAACTATCAAAAATTACTTTTTGAATAACCCACGCGCGCGCGCGCGCGCGCACACACACACACACACACACACACACACACACACACACACACACACACACACAGAGTTCTTGTAGGCCAGTCATCTTAAGCTCCAATATCCACTTATCTTTCGTGATACCAACAGAATTAATGTGCAGCATCTGTCAATGCATTTGCTATTGCCATTTTTATTTACTATTTGCAGTAATATAAATCACTTTTTGTACTATGTTGTACACTCCAAATACTAAATTAAACATTGTTTTCACTATTTATTTTGAATACAAAATACAAATTTTAATACAAAGTTTTCACTATTTTTAACACCTAAATTCAAAGCTGCCATTAAGCTTCCGGACAGTAATAAATCTTGGACTGTAAAATCTTTACCATTAATAAACCATTATTATGGTGTTTACCCTTTGTACTGTAACAACTGCAATACAGCATTAAAAGACAGTACAAACATACACATCAGTTGTACAAAAAGTATAAGAATTTCCTTAGCTCGTGGAACACTGGTTAAATAAGTGATGTAAATACATTGCACAAACATGCAATAATTTCTCGAAAAATTCTGATCTGGAAGCTATTGACAAAGAAAAAAGAAAAGTCACATGCTTCCTCAACATTGCTCGATTGGAATTAGCTAAAAATTTGGTTAATAATGAAGAATTATAACTCAAATCGTTGTACCAAACTGAAATAGAAGAAATTTATAAATTGAGAACAAATCAAATCAAAACTTGGAAAGTAAAACAAAACAAATATTTGTTTCAGAAAACGTTGAACAATATCGTTTAAGTCGATTTGGTAAAATTTGAAATTTTACAGATATTTGTCCAATATGGATTTTAAAAATTTGTTTAAAATATAAAGAATATTGCCCCGATATATGTAAACAAGGGCTACATGAATGTCCATGAAATTCGGTGAACTACTACAGTATTCAGCTGGCACAGTCATTCAAACCTATTAATCTATACTTCCAGAACATCTGGTGTAGTGAAGAAATAAAAATAATATTATTTTTTTTTTATTGAACAGTGTTGAGCTTTTTGACTTAAAGTTTTACTTGATTAAAACACTGATTAAGATATATCACATGTAAACAATACATTTGTGTATTGTACTAAGCGCCCCCCCACCCAACAGAAGCGTTTGCTATTATAGCCTTCAAGCGTCAAACAACTCGATTGCGCGGTTTCTCGTATTCAAAGAAACCGCAAGAATTAAAAAGTTTTTCAACATCGAAAAGACATCTGACGATATGAGCCATGTGTGAAATCTTGCCAAAATAAACATTTAAAATTTCACAGTGAATTATGAAAAATAATATTATGAAAAGAGTCGTTAATATGTTTGTTATGTTGATATGTTATTACTTTAGTAAATATACATCAGTTGAAATAATAAATATTTGAGAAATAGAAATTGTCATTCTGTTCAAAATTTACCCGTCTTTATAATAATAACAACTGTCTATGGTATCTATAGTTACAGTAACAATAACAGTTCTGTTATGTTTCTATGGATATTGTAAGCACTGTAAATGAGTATCTCAGGTTTACAGAAAGGGGACACATTAAATCTACAGAAGTGGCAGTGCAATAGTAACAATAAAGTCATTGATTCAACATTTAAAATATGAAATAAATCATATGGTATAGACAGAAACATTTCTTTTTTTATCCTTCTACGTTTTGCTTTGATACTTATAGACTACGTTACAATTTATTTTTAAGAAACATATTTTGCAATGCAAAGGTTTTTACAAAAATCGAAAATAGGTGGTCAAAAATATGTTTACATAAAAAACATTAAACAAAATATTTCGACAAACTTCATCTAAATGCCAAATTTTATCGAAATTGAGTTTTTCGAAACCTATAAATTTCAGTTTCTAGCTACGTGGTCACACACATACACAAAAGACGTCCAAATAACAACTACTTTTGCAGGTATATAGCCCATTCATAAAAGTAGATTTTCCACTATCACTTTTTAGAAGTACTTTTTAGACACTTCTAATAGCGAGAAAGTAAATATGTTTTGACCTTTGTCGTATAGAGTGTTTTGGATTTTTGTCAATATGCTTTTTGTAATCCATATCGTGTTTCTTGCCTTAAGTGCTGACTTTTTTAAAATAATTCAATTGAATGTACGAAATTTGAACATTGTTTGCACCTTTGTTTTTATCAGTAATTATTTACAGTGCTGCTATATAGTATACTGATTTACAGAACTACTTGCAGAAAAAAAAGAAAAATATGAACGTTTATTAAAAACAGTATATTATGTCTTATAAATTATTTACGGTTTACAAAAGACGTGACATTTTAAACATTCTTAAATGGCATATTTACTTATTATCTCTATTAAATTTGTAATCTTTATTAAATTAAAGTGTTTTAGTGATAAAGGTAAAGTGATAAGTAGGTGAAGTGAGCTGAAACTTTAATAACAATCGGAATATCATTGTTTTGTGTTGTCATTATTCTTTATTTTTTAAGTGTTTAATTGCTGAAAATGTGCATTTACATGTTATGAATAATAATAGCAGAAACCCCTGTCCACTTCGTGGGCTAACCCTTCAAAATACCAGTTTATATAATTCTTTGTACTATTACCATAGAAAACGTTATTAGAACTTAACTTTTATGTGTAATTTTTGCTTTATTTAATAGCTGCTATTAAAATTATACTTCTGCTACCACGGAAATCAATATTATAACTTTATTATTATTATAACTTCATTGTTATTCTATAGCTGTCATGAAAATTATACATTTGTTTTTATTCAACAGCTGTTATGAAAGTGAACCTTATAAAGGAAAAAAGGAAAGTTAAAGGATACTGTAACAAAGTTTATTTTAATAATCTCATTGCTTTTTTAACGGGCGTTCATGTAAACAGATTTGGATAAATTATATTGATTTCTCAGTTGTTTTCATAAGTTTTTGAACGAGCATTTCAGAGAAACAAAGTAACGTGAATTGTTTCTTTTTCAAAATTTATATTCAATATGAATATCTTGGTTTATAGATATTCGTGGTAATGTTTTTAACGTCTAGCTAAATAAACTGCAAATATCATAAAAACAATTTTTTTAAACGTTTTGCGGCGTTATTTTTTACGTAAAAAATGTTTCGAAATCATGTATGTGTGATATACCACATTCACGTTTGAAATAATAAGTTTTTTCCAATATGGCGGCTGAAAATATCAATTACTTCAAGAATATTGACCCAAATATGTGTTGATGGCCCAAAAATGTTTGCGGTGTTTATATGCTTTACCTTTCTATTGTTCGTCTTGACAATTGTTTGCGAAAACAAGGGATGAACTTTGAAGAGGAATAACATTATTATTAAAAACTCATAATAATAAAGTTATGTTTATGACAGACATTAGCAAAATAAAAATTGATTTAATTAACTTTTTTCGCTCTTTTTTATCTTATTAACAGTTTATGACAGGAGAAGCTAGAATGAGCAGTTAATTTGCTTAACGATAATATTACTTTAGCTTATGCACTTAACTACTCAAGATGCACGCTTCATTTTCGTTGCTGCGAAAGAGTTGGCAAAAGATTTTGAAGCAGCTTATCAATCCTCGTCTACTCTCGATTGTCTGAAATGGTACAACTTATAGAGTCAATGGCAGTTTGGGGTCAATGAACAAATTCTGACCCTGATATTGACGTAGGTAAAGTTATACCTACGTAAATATTGAATTACCTACGTAAAGTTACACCTAGGTAAATATTTACTTCCAATAAAGTAAATATTGAAGGTAAAGTTACACACTAACACTTGGAACTCAGACCTTGGTGGTCAAAGTTTACGAAAGCTGAGTTTGCTCTAAACGTTTTGAAAGAAAATTTGAGTATGATAACGATCCTTTCTTGAGAAAAAAGAGAAAATAGGAACTACCTGGAAAGTTTCACTTTCTATCGTGAAAAATGGGGACGTACAGGTGATAGCACTTCTAATTTTATACCTAAAGACAGAAGAAGGGAGCTCGGAGTTATTGAATTGAGCAGTTGGTACTAGTAGATATTGGAGAGTGACGGCAAGTATCCAGTTTAGAGTTGAAAGGGAACAGGTTGCTTAATCCAAACTTTAGTATCATTCGTTTGGGTTATTGAAACATTCAAATACACAAATAGTTATTGTTTCTGTCGGTATCCGGAGGATGAAAGAACATTTTACTACCCTCAGGAGCGGTTTGTCACAATTTTGGATGGAGCTTGAAGTAAAAAGAACCTTTCAGTTAAGGTCTAATAAACGGGAACCATAGTCAGGTTGGTCAAAGGACTACATATGGGTCTTACTGTATAATCATTTAATATAAGAGATTTTATTTATTCACTTAAAACAACAGGTATCACTTATTCAAAATTTGCTACACTGACTTGAGTTATACCATATTTTATTCACTGACCTATAAATTGTCACAGACTTTTTACACATCAAGTGTAGCCTATTTCTTTGTTTCTAATGAATGGATTTTGTTGGGTGACAAATCAATCCAAGATATCAATTTAAACTTAATTTTTTGCAACAAGATATGCTTTATAAGTCGCTATTGTTGCTCAATTTGTACTCTGAAGTCTAGGTTTTATTATGATGGCAGCTTCAATAACTCATTTTCTAAATAAAATAAAGTTGAAGTAGTTATATTAATTATAAGAACATTTAAAAGTCAAAAATAAAAGGTAGAATCGCATAATGTAAACAATTTTAAAATAATACAATTTAAGATATTTTTTATTTCGTTAACGTAACAGTATTTCATTGAAATTGTGTTAATATTTTATAACTGCGTATCAAAGGAAGAAGATGTTGGTAAAGCGTAACGGTTATTTCTGCTCCATTCGTCCATGCATTTATTGAGCTCTTGAACAATAACTTGTTCTCGAAAGAAATTTTGAATACCTTCTTCATCCACACAAGTATATGCTTGATATACTAATCCTTCTGCAGTTCTTAAGCTATCCGACAGAGTCTTCGCATCAGCCGAAGTAAGTTTTCTGAATTGGCTCAACACGTCTGCTAAACATGACGTCACATACTCTTCTGTTATTTGTGGAGAAGAGGCACATTTAAAAACAGCCTCGACAGATGCGTTGGCTATGACTGTCTGCAAGCGTTGCGCTGCTCGAAATGCAGTCTCAAGGAACCCAGATGAATTGAAACGTTTCTCGACATCGGAAACACATTCGACGAGGTGATTCATGTCTGAAAACACACACTTATAAGTTTTAAATTGAAATAATATCCAATTTACCACATTTAAATTAGAAACAACGGCCTTTTTTTAGCAGTTGTTATGGAAAGATTTGCACTAAACACTACATAATTTGCAGATAGTTTTATAAATCTACGAACAAACGTGCAGTAAAAATTACATTTCACGCATAAAATATGAGTTTTTATTGTTTTTTTTATGGTTGAAATTTCACTGTGATTAATTAATATTATCACGAATATAACTGTGACAATGTCCTAACACTGCTATCCGACTTTTGTTGACTTCTGTAAACATGCTTTCACTTTGAGAATACTGCAAAAAAGAAAAAAATTTCTGGATGAACGCTATTGTGTGTTTTATATTATAACTAGTGACTTCCAAACCGATAAGATTCGATAGTCGATTCGACTAAGGCACCAGTCAGTCTGCTGCTTCTATGAACTGCTAATGTCAAGATTCGAGCCGTTCCTTTTCCATTACCTTTATCGCTGGTCTCTCGTCCTCGTTAGTCTTCTGACATAAAATATGGACGTTATGACAAAAATTAACCGATATATTAGGCCTATTAGTTATTTGAAACTGAACATTTGGTTTTCTTAATTGTTGACCAAATAATTAATATCAACTTTAAAATGTACGTTTGCAATGTCGAACTAAGGTTAACCAAATGGAAAAATTGGACGTAGTTTAAAATTTTCAAAAAAGTAAATTTGTTTTAACGAATGTATCAGTAAGCCTAATATATTTTAGTTTTAAAAAATAAGATAATAGTTTAAAAAAAAATATAGATTATTTTAAAAAAATAAGTTTATACACTGTTAAATCAGAACAAATTTTTAATAAACATATTTTCTAATTGACGGATTTTAAATTTGGTCAAGCTGGATAGAATTCAGCTTAAAGAAGCACTTATAACATCAGTATTACTACAAATAAATGGCATATTGATTAGACAATTTTCTGACAAAAAGTGTAATACTTTGTTAATACGTTTCGGATTTCCGCTGCCTAAAAAAGCTACGGAAGTACTAGTCATTATTTAATGGAGTACATAAATATCATCTTTTTTCTTCTCCTTAAGCTTCACCTCTTTCTGTAGTATTAATACTATGCATGTAATTAATTTCTCATAATGTAAATATGATCGAAGAAATAATAAGAAAAAATAAAGATAAAAATAAAATATGTATAGATCAGTAAAGAGAAAAAGGACATGAGTTAAGGTAGAAAGAGCAAGAAATAATATTAAAAAAATGGATTTTGAAGATAAAGCTACTACAAAACGGTAAACAAAGACAGTTGAAAACTCAATATAATGTGCATAAAACTGCCATTTAAATATATAAAAGTTGTACATTACCGCGATCGTATAATGAACGTTTTGCGTCATCTACACACTTGATTTCCTTGGCAGTCCAGTTTTGGTATAAATCAAAATCTTTTACGTGTTTTTCGTATGAATCTATTTGTTCTTGAACGTATATCGTGTAATGAGTGACTGTGGTATTCAGCCAATTTTTTATATCGTGTATTGATTCAGTATTGATACGTATTCGTTTAACTGAGTTACTAATAGTGTACTCAACATTTAATACTAACTGTTCAATATATTTAATGTTTTCATTAAAAACAGTAAACACATTTGTAGGTAGTAGTGTCGCCTGGAACATACAATGTTTTATATTCATCAATAGTGAAACTTAAAGTCTTCAATAAATATTAAGTAAATATAACAGTTATAAAAACTGAATTCAGTTCAGTATTTTTACGTTAATTGTGGTGTACAATTGTAAACTATACTGAGTTATAGAATAATATAAGCCAATATAAAATAACTACAACCAATAATTTTGGTGTTAGCAAATAATATTTTCCTTTTTAAATTTAATTGAACCAGGTAGAATATTCTTTTATAAATAATAGTTTTTATAGAGTTTACAGTATTATTTATTTTTATCTATAAGGAACCATAATAAATAGAAAACTAAATAGTAATTTAATATTTCTTCAGTTTAAAAACTTGAAAAAACAGGTGTACTTTTCTAATATCTTAGTGTAAATCTAAAAATAGATAAAAATTACACATAAATTATCTTGATTATGGATACAGTCTGACGGTTTTATAAATATAATACTTACTGCAATATTTTTTCTGCAATCGACCATTTTATTAACAGCTGTTTGTGCTCCTGTTACTACCACTTCTGACTGAACATAGATACAGTCACTAGCATTTGTTTGCAAAATTTTAAAATCAGCCTGTAATTCCATTAACAGTTCTGTTGTTTTGTTAATATAATTTGTTAATTCAACCACCGCTTCCATGTAACAAGTTTTAGCACTGTTCAAGTCAGTTAACGTTTCAATAAGAAATCTATCGGGACATTTTTCAACTGCAGAGAAAGCTTGTTTCCCCAAGCTGGAACGTTCCCCGATGTCTAGCGATGCTACTGTGGTTGTGAAGTTGAAAAACTGGAGTCTTATTTCTAATGAGCAGTCGTAAGATACCAGAGTACCTGAAATAAAAATGGTGTTTAAGTTGAACTTTAGATGGCCTGCATTTAAACCAAAACATTTAAAGAGCTAATTTTAAAATTTTAAACGACATTTAATTTTATCTCTATAATTAAGTGATGGTGATGGTGATGATGGTCAGATGATGGTGATGATGATGGTGATAATGATGATGGTGATGGTGATGATGATGATGATGGTAATAATGATGGTGATAATGATGGTGATGATGATGGTAATGACTATGGTGATGCTGAGGGATGTTGATGTGATGGTGATGGTGATGGTGATGGTGATGATGATGATGATGGTGATGATGATGGTGATGGTGATGGTGATAATGATGGTGATGATGATGGTAATGACTATGGTGATGCTGATGGGAATAATGATGGGGATGTTGATGTGGTGATGGTGTGGTGATGGTGATGATGATGGTGATGTGATGGTGTGGGGATGTTGATGTGGTGATGGTGATGGTGATGATGATGGTGATGATGATGGTGATGATGATGGTAATGACTATGGTGATGCTGAGGGATGTTGATGTGGTGATGGTGATGGTGATGGTGATGATGATGATGATGATGGTGATGGTGATGGTGATGGTGATAATGATGGTAATGACTATGGTGATGCTGATGGGAATAATGATGGGGATGTTGATGTGGTGATGGTGTGGTGATGGTGATGATGATGGTGATGTGATGGTGTGGGGATGTTGATGTGGTGATGGTGATGGTTATGGTGATGATGATGATAATGATGATGATGATGGTAAGGACTATGGTGATGCTGATGGGAATAATGATTGGGATGTTGATGTGTGTGATGGTGTGGTGATGGTGATGATGATGGTGATGTGATGGTGATAATGATGGTGATGATGATGGTAATGACTATGGTGATGCTGATGGGAATAATGATGGGGATGTTGATGTGGTGATGGTGATGGTGATGATGATGGTGATTATGATGGTGATGGTGATGATGATGATGATGATGGTGATGGTGATGATGATGATGATGATGATGATGGTGATGATGATGATGATGATGATGATGATGATGGTGATGGTGGTAGTGATGGTGATGATAATAATGGTGATGATGATAGTAATGACTATGGTGATGCTGATGGGAATAGTGATGGGGATGTTGATGTGGTGATGGTGATATTGATGATGATGATGATGGTGATGGTGGTTGTGATGGTAATGATAATGACGGCGATGATGATGGTGATGGTGATGGTGATGATGATGGTGATGGTGATGATGATGGTGATGGTGGTGATGATGATGATGATGATGGTGATGGTGATGATGATGATGATGATGATGATGATGATGATGATGATGATGATGATGATGATGATGATGATGATGATGATGATGATGATGATGATGATGATGATGATGATGATGATGATGATGATGATGATGATGATGATGATGATGATGATGATGATGATGATGATGGTGGTGATGGTGGTAGTAATGGTGATGATAATGATGGTGATGATGATAATAATGACTATGGTGATGCTGATGGGAATAATGATGGGGATGTTGATGTGGTGATGGTGATGGTGATGATGATGGTGATGGTGATGGTGATGGCGATGGTAAGGATGATGGTGATAATGATGGTGATGATGGTTTTTGTTTTTAAAATATCTCGTCCTCAGTTTGTTTTTACTAAAAAAGGGAAGACAATATTTTTTCTAAAAATTAAAAAGGCTAAGTCAAGTATTAGGACAGTACCTTTGGTAACCAGTTGCCTGAGAGATGACTGAGCACTTCTAACGCAAGTTTTAGTTGCTGGGTTTTTTGCAAGAAGTGATGCCTTTTTGATTACGTCTTCATAAGGTTTCATTGCATCATTCAAAGTAGATGTAATTAAACTGAAATTTGTTATTATACTGTCCACTTGTATTTTGTACACTTGTGTTATTAGAGCATAAACAGCCTGGGGTAAATTGTTAGCTGATGTTAGTAGGTTGTCTACTTGTAAGGCAACTTTAATCACGTCTTCTAACTGTCCCGTTATAGAATCTTGTTTAGAGGTTGCCTGTAATTATAAGCACAAAGCGTTTAGTCAGTAGAGGTCTGTATTATGGGATATCGTTTTGGTAGCAGTAGCAGTTGTTGTGGAAGAAGCTATTGGTGTAGTAGCAGTAGCACTAGTGTGACTGAAACAGTAGTGGTAATTAAAACAGTAGCCGTAGCTTTTGCAGTCGCAGTAGCAATAGTAGTAGCTGTTGCTATAACAGTAGCTGTCATTGAAGCTTTTGCGGTCGCAGTAGTTGTAATAGTCGCTATTGCAGCAGTAGAGGTGTGTCAGAAATACTGTAATCGTTACTTCTGTGTCCCGAAAGTAATCGTTACTAAAAGCTGAAATTACTGATTACAGCTACCTGAGTACTTCATTACTACTGCGCAACACCCAGTACTAAAAACGAGTCCGGTCCATCTGAGGTGAGTAAATTAGTACTATTCAATACAGCACAGATATTTGCAAATGGCTGCATTATTTGTGTTCAATAAACCAGTATAGCACAGCAGCACTCTTTGCGAACGTTTTTGTTCATAGGTAGGAAATGTAAACAAATTATTGATCACGCCATCAACAATACTGAAGCTAAAACAATATTCAACCCTCAACATTACTTCAGCTACAGATTACATTCAGTTTTGGTACGGTCAGTCTCGCAGTGTTAATAATCAATCGTACTGTATTTATTGTTTATTTATGAGTTTATTTACTACAAAATCCATAAATACATTTGTTAATTACATAATGAAAAAGTCAGATACATGAATGCTATTCATCTGTAGAATGTTCCCTACTTTAATATTCCCAAAATACAATTATTTTAAACCATTCAAAATATCTAATTAATACAATAACTCATCCATTAATAATCATATACATCAACTAAACATTTTCTATATTTATAGGCTGTCGTATGATAACCAAACAATTTTTACCAATTCTTCCCATTTAAATACCCGATGCACTCTTTCTTACTTATTATTTCAGAACCAAACCATTTCACTCTAAACTCTTGTAATGCCGGACAAACCGACAAATAGTGATAAGTATTCTCTATTTTTAACTTATTGAGTATTGAACATATATATGCCTCTTTAGTACTTTCTACTCTAACATTTACTTATAACTCTCCTCTTAACTTACAAATACAAGAAATGAATTGCAGACTGTTACTATCACATGTATAATGATTTTCTTTTATCAAAACTTAATTTTTTATAAAAAGTATGAAATCTTGAATTTGGTACCTTAAATATTAAGTTATTCCTAAAAACAGTTTTAATATAATATTGTAATTTTTCTGTGCTCAACTTTATTTTAGGATTATGACCTATTCTTCCCGTCAGTGGTCTATCCACTCACCTCATAAAGGCTACCGCGGTTTCGAAACTCTATCATTTCATCTTCAGGCCGTGATAAAAAAAATGTTAAATCCCTCTGTCGAGGTCGTCACAAAGTCAAACAAAACATTAAAAACATACATCACAAACACTGAACACAATTACACGATTAGCCGCCTCGGTGGTCTTGTGGATAGCGTACTAGGCTTTCACCCCGAGGACCCGGGTTCGATTCCCAGCGAGGGCTTGGCATTTTCATACGCTATAAATCATCCCATCGTCTGCATTAGCCCAAGTGTGCACAATAGTCGGACGTTAATCACAAAAAAAAAAATATACGATTAAAATATGTACGATGAAATTCGGCTTGGCCAAGCTACACGCGCGACTCGTGAGCGTTGTGCAATACATTTATTGCATTCGTTGTATACCAGCGTACCAATCAATGAAACCATGGTTATATTAAAAGATAACCCACCAAGCATTCTTCGCTCACAATGAATGCAAAATGATCTAATTTCGTTGACTAAAACTACTTTAAAGCAAAATTATTTCAAGTTTAATGATAAATTTTATATGCAAAATGAAGGTTTAGCCATGGGCTCCCCCTTTCCGGCATTTTGGCAGAATTCTTTCTAAACCATATCGAAAATGAATTTTTATGGTCGGATAGGAACTACAATAGAGAAGACGTAGTTTTTTATTACAGGTATTTGGATGATATAATTGTACTTTTCGAAGGCAATAGTAGACAATTATTGTAGTCCTTCATTTCACACTGGAAGAAGAGACTGATAATACATTAAATTTTTTGATCTATCCATTTCAAAAGTAAACAATAGTTTCAAACACAGTGATTATAGGAAACCTACCACAACCGGCCAAACTATTGTTTTCAAGTTAATTTCACTCCCTATGAACAATGGAAGCTATGGAACATCACATAACTGTTTCTAACGGATATAAAAGCTCATTTGTTGATAGGCTTATTGCCAAACACAAAAACAAAAATAAAAAAATCGTTCCTGATTAAAAAACTTACATCTCAGTTTGTAAACAGACGTACACGTATGTTTTTAATGTTTTGTTTGACTTTGTGACGACCTCGATAGAGGGATTTAACATTTTGTATCACGGCCTGAAGATGAAAAGAGTTTTGAAACCTCAGTAGATTTTACGAGGTGAGTGGATAGACCACTGACTGGAAGAATAGGTCATAATCCTAAATACTGAAATATGTGGTCCGGTGGCTATATTGCAATAATGAACTTTATTTTGTTACTTTCCACATATTTATATAAATCTACATTATGTTTTCCACATAAAAGTTGCCAGTAGTGTAGGCAACTGGTGGTCCTTCAAACACAAACGTTTTGAGCAAATATAATATGCAAACCCAATGTATACAAAAACATCTGATTCTCTCCTATCTCTAAATATACAATAAAATCAAGGGTAATTTTTAGTTTCAATCAAAGGTTTTTATACTTAATAAATATTTGTTAAAATTTAATTATGACTGATGTTAAATATAAAACTGCAATTATTATTACCTGTATAGAGTTTAATTAAATACAGTACTGTACTACTGTACTCATATACTGTACTACCAAAAAACCAAGCCCCGCAGGAGGGTGCAGACTATTGAGAGGATTTAGACGTCCCTCGTGATACCCGAGTCTAACACACATTCACACTTACAACACTACACTTACGACTTTAACACTTTACATAAATGTTTATACATGTTTACATAAATGTTTATAAATGTTTATAAAGGGAGGCGATAATAGCCTTAATGTGCTTTTCGCCTTAAAATAAAAAAAACAATCAAAAAACCAAAGTTATCATGAGTACTTGGAATAGTACTTGTAATCAGTATTTTTGTGTAGATGGAATCTTTGTAACAATTACATCTGTGTAATTATTTAGCCTACATTTAGGCAGCAGTAACAATCGTAATAACAGTTGGCAGTGCTGTCACAATGGCGGTCTTAATCTGAGTAAACGTAAATTTGTTGTTACTATTATTATTAATTATTTAAATTATTGAATAATAATGTAATTTAATTAATAATCATATAATTAAAAATTTGGATTAATTAATTACATTAATAATTACTAATTAATTAATTATTAATTTATATAATAATAAATAGTAATTAAATTACTTATATTATTGAAATTATTTAGCCTATTAAAATTAAACTAACATCTAGGCATATTTAACTTGTTTTTAATGTTTGTCCTAACACACATGAAATAAAATAATATTCGTATTATACAAGGCCTCTATAAGTCTTATTAATTATAATACTTTGACGTCAAACAAAGCTATCAAGAATTGTAAACGCGGTATAACATTTGTAAAAACTAATGTTTAAATGTTTAAAAGTGGGTCAACGTTTTTATAAGTTATCAGTAGGCTATATTTCTTAAAGAATTGCTAGCCTATTATTACATTTAGGTCTAAGTACATTTAAAAATTTGGTCTCAAACATCAAAACAGTTTAAAATAAAAAAATATATTGTCTGTAGTAAAAAAAATGGTTTGAGTATCGTAACAATAGCACAATCCTTAATTAGCGCTGCTACTAGTTTCAGTTTCTAGTGATTTTGGTTATGTTTAATGGTAGTAAGTAACATATGACCAAACAAATGGTCTGGAAGCATTAATTGTACAGACCTTTTAAGTTATCATTGTAGTATTAGGTAGTATTGTAAAATAATAAGTCAAGTGAACTTGTTTTGCACTGAATACGTACCAAAATACAAGCAACTAGGATGAGATAAAATCCTGTTGTCCCCATTTTGCCAGTTAATGTATTACGGCTGACGTTCCTAAATATTTCTTCTATCACTTATAAAAATCTGTTTCAGAAAAAATTATCAGACGAAGCAAACAGTAATATTTGTAAATAATGAAAGTAGCATTTACGATTGTTGTAAAACACATCTTTTGTGACTCATAAATAAATAAACACGTCATAATCAATGTTGTTTTTAACATTGCCTAATTCAGTTTGTTTAGTTGTAAAGAAGTAAACATAAATTTTGTGAAACATCACTCGAAATTTCGCACCTTTAAGGCAGTCTCTTTTACTTAAAAAACCTCTTTCAGAGCTACGGAAGAATGTAAATACTCAGAGCCATCGGTGCCCATCAATAGGCCTACTCACTAATTAATCCAACTTTAGAATTAGCACCCACGGTTTATTCTCCGATTGATGAAAAATTTTATTTTTTACTTTTCATTGCTTTTTATACTTGAATTGAAAAAGCATATGTAAAGAAATACTGATTGCAGATTCATCACTAAAAAGTATAAAATAAAAAAAAGATTTAAAAAAACACGCTTTTAGGATTCAAGTATAAAATGCACTAAAAAGTAAAAAAATACATTTTTCATCAGTCGGAGAAAAAAGCGCAGGTGTCCTTGGTTACTACCACTATCCACTATCTCTGGTTGTAAGCTGGGCCACTAGTTAAGAAATAGATCCATGGGAATATGTATGCTGAGTCAATGGTTATTTGGAGCGTTATCGAGGGTATATAAGCTGTAACAGCGGTAATTTCGGCGTACTTCAAATAATTTAAGCTCGTTATTTTTGTCAAAAGGATCGAAATTATACCACTTCTAAACTATTTCAGTTTTCATTGTAAATCTACCATCAACGTTGCTTATTTGATTAGTCTTGTTTTATTCAATAGAAATAATAATAGCAAATAGGTTTAACTATTATATTTTAAACTTTCAACGAAGTTGGGAATTCATTCGTTGATAGCCTATCTTGTGGGACATAGGTTTCAGAAGATGCACTCTTACAACCACGTCTCTGGGCTTCAGATGAAACAAGATCGAAGAAAATAACGATCGCATGTTTGTCTTTCTTTTTATTCACAATTTACTTCTAACTAATCTTAAAATCCTTAAGAAAATATTAGAGGGTAAGAGAAAGCAAAATATTTACAAAGACAAATCACAAAATTACAATATGCTAAAAAAACCATCGTACCATTACGAGAAATAACTCCGCTACACCGGTCCCAAGCCCGGGGCCCGTCTTTTGATGGGAAGGAGGAGGGGGAGGAGTAACAACCTCGTTAAAAAACCAGGGCTCAGCTGGCCCGGCTGACAGTACCCTGTAAGGGCTCCTGCCTAGGACTACAAGGTGAAAAATGGTCAACGGCTGTGATGGCGGAAGAGGATTTATCCGAATGGCAAGATGAGGCGGAAGAACTACGGTCAACGGCTCTGAAGACAGAAGAGGATGAATCTCAACGACTGAATAGGCGGAAGAACCCAAACCAATAATTTTGGATTAAAAATGAGCAATGGAGAAAACAAACGGATGTTTTACCCTAGGTGGCAGTCCAGGTAAACTGGGAAATCCACCCTCTTCGGAGGCTGGCTCCAAGAATTCTGGGGGGAGCCAACTATTGCTTACAGAAGATCCTAATAATCCCTTTAGGAAAAGTTTAATGTTGGGAAGAACACCACCCAAAAATAACGCCCCTTTGAAACAGAAGGAAGCAAAAAAATGAACACTCACTAGAAAGGAGTAAAGATGCCGAAAAAACTGACAAACTAGAAGAAGAAAATAAAGTACTCAGAAAAAGGCTAGGTGAAGTAGAGGTGCTAATAAAACAATTAAAAGAAGAAGTTTTAAATCTGAAAACAGAAAATAGTACTCTAAAGAACTTGCAGGTGGCAGGTAAAAATAAAGAAAACAAAACCCCACTGACGACTAGAGTTGATGAGTACTATACTGATGAAGAGGACCTCGCTAAGGAAACTGAATGGATAAGAAATAAAAAAACTTCAAGAAAAATGAAAAAAAAGGAAAGCTGAAAGTTCTCCAGAAGGTGAAAACCCCGATGATATACCAAACACTAGGAAAATAGTGCAGAAGCAAGCTTTGGTGCAAAAAGACAAGCCACCTCCACCAATAAATATTGTTGGTGTTAAGGATTTTGCATCAGTGAAAAAGTTACTAAATATGGATAAAGTAAGCAAATTAGTTTCCCTCAATAGTGATGTGTGGAAAATCAATACACTAGACTCTGATGCCTATAGAGCTCTGACAACAAAATTAAATGAAGAAGGCACTCAATGGTACACATATGAAGACAAAAAAGACAGGCTCATCAAGGTAATGGCTAGGGGTTTACACCCTACTTGTACTAAAGATGAAATAATCGAGGAAATAACGCATAAGGCAGGGTTAAAAATATTAGATGCTGTCAACATTATCAAAAGAGAAAAAAAAAGTAGAAAAAGATGGACAAGAAACAATTTGTAAAAGAGGGCTTCCATTATACATGCTCACATTTGATAATAAAGAAGATGTGGGGAAAATATATAATATCAAATCTATCCTTCATATGAGTGTCAAGATTGAGCCACTAAGGAAAACAACGAACTTGATACCACAATGTAAAAATTGTCAAGGATTTAATCATACAATGAAGTACTGCCATAGAGAATCCAGATGTGTAAAATGTACAGGCAAACATGCAACTTACCAGTGCACAACAAATAAAAATGTTCCACCAAAATGTGTAAATTGTGGAGGGAACATCCTGCTAATTATCGTGGGTGTGAAGTTGCAAAGGAATTGCAAAAATCCGGAATAAAACTAGTAATCCTCAGCAAAGATTTCAAAAGAAGAGGAAAAAGTATGACTTTATCGCGGATGATTAAAAGACTTGAGGAAAATAATAAGGACGAAAACAGGAGATTATACTCACAAGTGGTTCAGACTAGGCCTATTGAGGTTAAAAACGCAGAGAAAAATAATGTATTAGAAAAATACTAAGGAGGCTGGAGGATATAGAAAAACGATTGGAAGCTAATGATAAGAAATTTGAGGAAGTATCCACAAACCTAGCAGATATTAACAGCTATTTTAAATGAAATAAATAAAACCTTCAGGATAGCAACCTGGAACGCAAATGGATTGTTACAACATATTCAGGAACTAGAAGTATTTTTGAATTCTGAAAAAATTGATATATGCTTAATATCTGAAAGTCATTTTACGAAATCATCATATGTCAGAGTACGTGGCTATTGCTGCTATTCTGCTGTTCATCCAGCAGATAAGGCAAGAGGGGATCAGTATTACTTGTGAAGGATAACTTGCAACATTTTGAGGTCTTAAAATTGAAGAAGAATCTTTCCAGGTTATAGCCATCAGGATTCAAACTAATAAGTACAAAGAATATAACATTGGTGCTATATACTGTCCACCAAAATACAATTTAAAACAAGAGGATTTTGTGCAACTGTTTGAAAAACTGGGCAGCAATTATGTTGTTGGAGGCGACTTCAACGCTAAACATACATATTGGGGTCAAGATTAATTAATCCTAAAGGAAAAGAATTATTAGCAGCAGGAACAGCACTAGGATGTGACTTTCACTCTGGGGGTAGACCTACTTACTGGCCGACAGATACTAATAAGATACCTGATACTATAGATTTCTTTGTAACAAAAGGAATTTCAGAAAATTACATTTACGTGGAAGACATTGAGAGTCTCTCCTCAGATCATACACCAGTTCTAATGACAATCAGTGAATTTATAATTACAAACAAGGCATCAGCACCGACATTGACAAATGCTCGAACTAACTGGCCCCGGTTTAGCAGCCTGGTGGAAGAAGATATAAATTTAAATGTACCAATTAAAAATCCAATTCAGCTGGAAGAAGAACTAGACAGATTTACTGAAATTATACAACGTGCTGCCTGGATGAGTACTCCTGTAAAACACAAACAAAGTTGTAAAGAAATCAATTACCCAGTTGAGCTAAGAGACTTGATAAAAGAAAAAAGAAGGACAAGAAAATATTGGCAAATGAATCGGTTTCCAGAGACAAAAACAATGCTAAATAAGTTGTGTAACAAAATTAAATCCTTTATAAGAGAACTTAAGAATGACACAATTAACAGATTCTTAGAAGAGTTATCCTCACAAAGGACGGAGAGTATTCTCTTTGGAAGGCCACAAAGGGAATTAAAGACCTAAAACACAAGATTATCCAATTAGAAATGAGGACTGTACTTGGGCTAGAAGTGCCCAGCAAAAGCTAATCTCTTCGCAAAATATTTAGAAGAAATATTTCTTCCACTGCCAAGGCAAACGTGCGAAGAAAGCATACCTCTGATAGAAAAACAGGATAATGTAAAAATAACTCCGGTGACACTTCAAGAATTAAAAATGTAATTAATAAGTTAAAATCAAAGAAAGCTCCTGGATTTGATCTAGTTACTGGTATGATAGTTAAATCTCTACCAGAGAAAGGACTTAGGAAGTTACTTTACCTAATCAATGCAGCTTTAAGATTGAAGTATATTCCTCTTCAATGGAAGACAGCTGAAGTTATTATGATATTGAAACCAGGCAAACAACCAAATGATAAGACGTCATATAGGCCAATTTCGTTATTACCAACGATTTCCAAGTTATTTGAAAAGCTGTTGCTAAAAGACTAAGGCCCATCATTGAAAACAGAAACTTATCCCAGAACATCAATTTGGTTTCAGACGAAGGCATTCTACATTAGACCAAGTTCATAGGATCACAAATATTATAGAAAATTCTTTTGAGAAAAAAGAAGTTTGTGCAAGTATATTTTGGATGTAGCGAAAGCCTTCGATAAGGTATGGCATGAGGGCCTAATTTGGAAGCTGCAGAGAGATCTACCAAAACAATATTATGAAATTCTAAAGTCATATTTAACTGGTAGACATTTTCGAGTGAAATACGAAGGAGAATACTCGGAATTGAAGAAAATATCAGCTGGGGTTCCACAGGGTAGCGTTTTGGGACCTGTGCTTTACTTGCTGTACACAAGTGACCTTCCTACTGCAGATGATACAACCACTGGTACGTTCGCAGATGATACTGCAATCTTAGCTACGGGTAAGAAAATTGAAGAAGCTGTGATGAAGCTTCAACGAGCTACAGATGAGGTGTGCAAATGGACCAAAAATGGCGCATTAGCCTGAACGAAACCAAGTCAGTGAATGTAAATTTTACAAATCTTAAGATAGATCATTCCATCCCAATTACAATAAATTCTATACCAATTCCCCAAGCTAACTCTGCTAAATATCTGGGAATGACCTTGGATGTGAAACTGAAATGGAAGGAACACGTAAAAAAGAAAAAGCAAGAATTGAATTTTAAATTTAGAAAATTGTATTGGCTAATTGGAAGACAATCCAAACTGTCAATTCATAATAAGTTATTAATATATAAACAGGTTTTAAAGCCAGTGTGGAACTATGGAATACAGTTGTGGGGCTGCACAAATAAGACGAATATTAATACAATTCAAGTTTTTCAAAATAAGGTACTTCGAAGCATTGTTGACGCACCATGGTATATACGAAATGACAACATTCATAGGGATTTGAATGTAGAGTTTGTCAGTGAAGAAATCAAAAAGCAAGCATTGAAGCATGGACACCGCATCTCACATCATGAATGCTCCGAGGTTCGGGGACTGATGGTTACACCTACGTCAGCTAGAAGACTGCAAAGAACTAAGCCTTCTGATTTGATTAGTAGAGAATAACCATTGGGTTATAACTCTAGATAAACGTACTATATTTACCGATTGTGTTCATAGAAATATAAATTACTAGATGGGTTTCTGACTCAGTTGTAATATTATTAATAATAATAAAAAAAAAAAAAAAAAAAAAAAAAAAAAAAAAAAAAAAAAAACGAGAAATAAAGTCGACTGCAAACCTCTTATCTTAATCATATCATAATTCTGAAAGTTTGTGTGTTTGTGTTTGTTTGTTTTCAATCACGATTTAACTACTGGGCCAATTGAGACGAAATTTGGTATGGATATGGTTAGATACCTGAGATGAACAGAGGTTTATTCCGTTTTAAAAACTACCATTATACTACTTACCCAGTCCAACTTATTTATTTAGTATTTAGTTTTGTGGCATGTGTTAAGTACAACGGTGACGTTTTTTACATTTATTATATATTGGTGAATAATAAATATTTAAATTATTTTAAACGCCGTAATACTGCTTACCCAGTCTAATATATTTATTTAGTATTTAGTTTAGTGACAATAGTTAACAGTGACGTTTTATACGTTTGTTATATATGGTGAATAATAAATATTTTAATTATTTTAAATGCCATTTTACTGCTTACCGAGTCCAACATATTTATTTAATAGCCTATTTAGTTTTGTGGCATGTGTTAACTGTACAAAGGTGACGTTTGTTATATATTGGTGAATAATAAATATTTACAATATTTTAAACGCCATTATACTACTTACCCAGTCCAACTTAATTAATTAGTATTTAGTTTTGTGACAAGAGTTAACTGTATAACAGTGACGTTTTATACTTTTATTATATTTTGTAGGTGTGAATAATAAATTTAAACGCCATTATACTACTTACCCAGTCCAACTTAATTATTTAGTATTTAGTTTTGCTACAAGAGTTAACGGTACTATAGTGACATTTTAAAAATATTTTATACTTCTTAATACAATATTATAAATTTGAAAGTTTGTGTGTTTGTTATTCAATCACGCATTAACTACTGGATCGATTAAGATGAAATTTTTAATGAATGTGGTTTATGTACCTGAAATAGACATAGATGTACTTCCGTTTTAAAAATCTTAATCCCTTTTATTATTTATTACAAAATTATTGTTTATGAGCTTAAATTTGCAACTATTTTAATTGATTAAAAAAACGCTATAATTCCAAAGAACCTGCTTTTCTATTTTAAAAGATTGCAGTTTCCATTTAACTTGGCATTTACAATGACAATTAATAAATCGCTGGGTCAGACGTTAAGAGTAGCAGGAATACATTTGGGAATTTCCTGCTTCTTCCACAGTCAGTTATAAGTCGCCTGTTCTAGAGTGTAGAGTAGCAAAAATCTATATGTCTTGACCGAAAACCATAAAATAAAATCGTAAAATATTGTATAGCTTAAAGAAATATATTAAATTGAAATGAATCTATCCTGATTTTGAAAATCGACTATAAATTTTATTACAAACATTATAATTACTGGCGAAGCCGCAACGGGTAACAGCCAGTTTTTAATATATAAAAAAAGTAGTAATAACTTCATTCAGAATATCTTCATTCAGTGAACTACTTGAATATAAGAACATTAAACAAGGTTACTTATTTTTAAAATATCTTATACAATTAAATATATTTGGTTTGTTTTACATTTATACATTTTATTTATATTTCTGTAAAACATATGTAACGTAAATGTTACAAATGTAACCAAGAAATCTCTTTGGTTTCTTGTCACACGTTCGTAGCGTGCTGAGCCTAAACAAAATGCAACACCTCGAAAGCGGACAGATCAGCCTAAGTGGAACCAAAAATTTAATTTACTTCAAGTTTACCATAAATCCTGGTATATATTTAAATGTGGATATAAGTAAGTTTTATTATGTGGTATTGATGTTCTACAACATGCGCTTTTTACACGGTTTTTCTTAACTTGCTTCCTCTGTCTGTATGTTTCATGGTTCAAATCTTGTAATCGATTTTTAACCCACTTTCCATCATCCAATCAACTTGAATTTTGCACAATTGCTTGCTTCCGATGACAATTCAATATTCAATATTTAGGCACATCAAATTTTGCTTCATGAGCTCTAAAATCACCTTAAAATACAAATCATTGTGCATCATTAATCACCTAAAATTACATTTGGAAAAATAGTTTTAGCGTTGCTCAATAGATGGCGTTAGTTTCTTCTAGCACTCTTCACATTGAAAGTTGTCGAAGGAAGCGCGTTCGAGCCCAGCGCTGTCCTAAATTTTTTCTTACATATTTTAATTTTTTGAACATTCTACATTTGTATACATGTATACATACGTTGTACATACAGATGTATACATTTGTATACGTAAAAAATGCTGATTGCAGATCCATCACTAAAAAGTATAAAATAAAATACAAAAATATTTTTAAAAACACGCTTTTAGAATTCAAGTATAAAATTAACTTAAAAGTAAAACATAAATGTTTCATCAGTCGGAGAATAAAGTCTGGGTGCCCATCAATACTCACAAGGATCTTCTTCAATAATTTCTAATTAATCTAATCTGCACCCAAGCTTTATTATCCGAATGATGAACAATTTATTTTTTAATTTTTAGTGCATTTTATACTTGAAATTAAAAGGAATGTTTAAATTTTTTTATATTTTAATTTATTTAATGATATATTAGTGTAGGCATTATTCTGCATACGGTATTTCATTTTAATGCATACAGAGCACATCAATTATTTGTTTATACTTTTCTTGATCAAGTATGTACAACATATAGTAAAATAAACAATATTATATATATATATATATATATATATATATATATATATATATATATAAAAATAATAAGATCTCTAAACTAACTTGGCGCATAAGAAGGCAGTGGCTCGCATGATCCAACTTTGTATGTTCGCATATTGTTCTTCGACCTGACGTTTTTTTTTGGGGGTATTTTTTAAATAAATTCAATTAATTTTCACAAACTTTACCGCTGGTCAAACATCTCTGACCAAAAAAATTTAGAAGTTGGCTGACTTTTTAATATCAAATGCCTGATTAAATAAATTATGTTTATTTTAACAAATTTAACTAAAATTAATGTTACTTATATTTTCAACTATATTTACATATATGTAACATGTTTCAATATAAATATGTAATTTAAACATTTTAACATATCTGTAAGTAGTTAAATGACAGTGTATTCGATTCAAATCTTCCGTAGGCTTTCTGCATAAGTCAACCTCCAAGATGGTGGCCTTACCTTCATTTCACACGATTTAGTTTCTCCTTAGTTAGATTGGTTAAAATATTTTAAAAATCTGGGGAAAATATTATTTGAACTTTTTAATTGGCTAATTTAATTCGTACTCCAGAAGGAAAAACTGGTGCTAATTAGACATGAACATTTTACTCGTCAGTTCGATAAATTTTGATGCAAAGAAACGTAGAATCAAATGCAATCACGAAGAGCATTGAAATATTCATATAACAGCAAATTAAACTTTCAAATTTCTCCCTGACTTCCGTTAAATTAATGTTATTTATTTCAACAAGTTTTGAAAATTTAATATGTTAATTTATGCAGTTTGAAAGATGATTACTTTAAAGAATTCAAATTTTCAAAAATGTATAAGAAAGAAGTTATTAATTTTGAAAGTTCGAAATGACAGCCATTTCGAAACTTTTTTGCGAGATGAACACATTTGGCTAGTTATAGAACTTGTCTAAACTATTGCAAATCGATTTTTGAGCCAAGTATAATGAAATCGGATTAACGTTACAGATTTGAGCTAACAAACAAACAAACTAACACACACACACATACACATACACACACACACACACACACACACACACACACACACACACAAATAAGTGGACCATAAATATGGAACAAACCCTTGTATTAATATATATAGTGTAGTCGTATGTGTTACACTAAAAACACTAGTTTAACTAACAAATAATTTTGACTATTATTTGTTATAGAAGCTAAGCCCAACATTAAAAAGTTTCATACAACAACCAAGTTTAGCATTTCCAGAAATCTAAGAGTCCCACTGAAATAAGTACAGCATTAAAAATATTCTAAAGGAACTTAGTTCGGCATTCAAAGAATTCCATAGAAACTAAAGTCAACATTAAAAACTATCATAAAACTACGAAGTTTAACAATCTAACTAACTATTCTAGTAATGTAGCGACTAAGTTCTATTGTGTGTCAAAATATGCCTATTTGCAAATAATTGTTAGCTAACAATTACCTGTAAATAAAATGTACATAGAATAGTTCCTTCAACAATCTGGCTCTGTGGCCAACGATAAAAGTACTGAAATCGGCCGTTTTTTCAAAATAGTTTTATCAAATTTTGTTAAAACTTTGGACATAAAGAAAATTCTAGCAGTCAGTGTTCCAAATTTTAAATATAAAAATATTCTTTTTGAGTAAACTGGAAAACGAAAATAAACATAAAAGGAGGTCAGGGTTTAT
The DNA here is from genome assembly GCA_022606455.1 of Callitettix versicolor. NCBI lineage: Eukaryota > Metazoa > Arthropoda > Insecta > Hemiptera > Cercopidae > Callitettix > Callitettix versicolor. Next base: position 63,508,009 of record CM040189.1, read on the forward strand.
TTTTGATTTTTTCATTTTTTTTCATTGTAATGCTTTTATTTTCTTAAATATTAAACACTAAATAGAGTTACACACACGCGCGCGATATAAATATTTATATATAGCGTTATTTGTAAAATTCATTTGAAATTAAATTAAAGAAACTAATACAAAAGTGACGAAAGTTCAAATACTTTTCATACTTTTTACGGAGGTTATAATTTGCATGTAATCCCACAACATTTTAAAATTAAATTAAGCATATTATAACTTACATTTTACTTTATTTATTTAACACAAACAGACACATACAGACACAGACACACACAGACACACACACACACACACACACACACACACACACACACACACACACACACATATATATATATATATGCTTAACACTTTAAAACAATGGATATGGTAAAAATGATACACACAAAGACACAAGCTAATTATTTACTTTTCTAATGTCTATTAAAAAGAAAACAGATCTTCAGTTTTTAATACTAACGTTATTCGTACAAAAATTCTATGCCCTGTTTTTGCAAACACTCTTGAAGATTTTTCAGTATGATTTCGCTCCCGCTAGAAACGTGATCCAAGTGTAAGTCTAGACATTTTTCGTTATCTGCATCTGCTTGGTCTGCAAGGTCGATGAATTTGACAACAAGGTCGTAATCGTCCCAAGCTAGCTGCTGAAGGCGACTTAACGCATCGGCCATGCATTGTTCTACGAACGCTTGGGTCAGCCCCGGGAAGGACGTGCAGTTAGCGGCTGCTTTAGAAGAAGCGTTGGCTAGAAGAGTTTTCAGGCGTGATTCGGCTGCCTCTAGTTTTGATGTATTCAGACTTGAGTCAGCATTAAACATACAACCCAAAGAGTACGAAACCTCTACGAAATATAAATCGTAATTAGTTTAATCTGTTTTACCTTTCATGAAAAGTTGTAATACAGTGCACCCGCGATAATCCGACAGTTTTCCCGTCAGTTTTGTTTGAGAATCACATCATCATCCCTAGCGTGTAAGTAAACGACAAACAATGCAATTTGGCGAGTTTCCGGGATCGAACAAGCGCTCTTTTTCCTCATTTTTACAAGAAAGACACAGGTAATCACCAATTTATGGGTACATAGTGCGTGAGAAAGCAAAGGCTTTTAATACAAAAAATACGAACAAAGATGTCGTCAAAGTCAGTGACGGGTGGCTCGGTAAATTTAAGAAAAGGTATGGAATCTGTTTTTTGTCTATTTCTGGTGAAAAACTATCGTGTGACGTTAATGTTGTTGCTCTGTTCATAAAGAAGTTTAAAGAAACAGTAGGCCTAAATAATTTAAATTCCGTATCAAGTTTACAAAAGCGGTTTTTTTACGGATTCTTCCACATAAACGTACTAAGTACTGTATACTGTTATGTACATAGAATAGTTTTAATGTTTCTTCCCGGTTACTTTTCAGATAATTTCGACTTTTTAAATAATAATTCCATTTTAAACTGAGTTATTAAGAAAAGCGATTGTACTGTATTATTATTTCTCAATTTGCATATTAATTTACTACCATTTATCTTCCTTTCCAATAATCCGTCGTTTTTTGGTAATGTGGAGATGTCCAATATACGCCGGGTTACAGCGACTCTAATGTGTTTGAATATAGATTGTTTGTCCTACGTGAAAGTTCTTCTTAATTATTCGTTTCAACATAGTATTAGTGTTATAAAAAATATATCCTATATTTTCAGAATAATTTATAATTATTATATGTGTAGAAAGCGAGAGCTTTAAAATAAATGTTTTTTAATTATAGTTGCAAAATTGGTTAAGTAGAAATGAAGTCATTTTAAGTAGAGATGAACTAAATTAAAAAAAAATGAACATTAAAATGTTCGTAATTCAAAATATCTTCAAGAAATTAATTATGTTCAAAAATACAAGAAAAAAAACAAAAAATAAACCCAGCATTTTAAGTATATTAAAGAAATTAATTACAGAATTAAAAATAGTCTAAAAACACTATAATAACATTCAAATAATTTTGACTATTATTTGTTATAGAAGCTAAGCCCAACATTAAAAAGTTTCATACAACAACCAAGTTTAGCATTTCCAGAAATCTAAGAGTCCCACTGAAATAAGTACAGCATTAAAAATATTCTAAAGGAACTTAGTTCGGCATCCAAAGAATTCCATAGAAACTAAAGTCAACATTAAAAACTATCATAAAACAACGAAGTTTAACAATCTAACTATTCTAGTAGTGTACGAACTAAGTTCTTTTGTGTATCAAAATATGTCTATTGCAAATAATTGTTAGCTAACAATTACCTGTATTTCTTCTACTAGTGTAATTATTTCTGGCATATTTTACGCACTGCAGTTCCAAAGCATTTTGTGAACCCTTTAAGAAAGCTTCAACGAAGTCGGTGAGGTTTTTGGCGTACAAAAACCCGTTCTCAACAGCATTGGGAATGTTTTGGCGTCGAGTAACGAACTTGGCGCGATTGATATTCACGGCTGTATACGCGTTTAGAATTTCGCTATTCAGGTCGGAAATGAAGTCTTCAATGTCCTCGATTCCAACGGTGATAGCTGCTACCACGTTGGACGGTAGGAACTGCACCTGTAATGCAGATTGTTAGCTTTAATGCAACTGAATTTTTAGTTATAGATTTTGCAAAATTTTGTCATTTCGCACGCGTACAAAAAATTATATAAACTCGTGAGTCTAAATATCTCTTTTTAAGAGCTTGCTAGGTAAAATGACTACTATTTTGTTCTGATTACGAATTGACAATAACGGATTGTTACAAAACTTGGTCAAAGACATAAATACTTTGTGTCTTCGATCTAGCTCAACTCAAGGTCGTAGGTTCCAGACTGTAGTTACTACTATAAGAAACTAAATCTACGTTCTCTTAGTCTAATTGAAATAAAGTAGGATAATAAAAAAAATTGACGTTAAGAAAAAAATAAACATAAAAATATGCAAAATAAATAAGTAAATACAATAAAATAATTGTGGTACAAATGTCTATATATTTGAAAATATTTTATTTCTTTAAAATACTTCTTTTAATTTTTGAACAAATCTAATAAAAATGCTTTCTTTTTTGTATGCTTGTAAGAACAAAAGGGCAACGTTTAGAATATATTTTCAGAAATTGAAGTTATTAGAAGGAAAAAATCTTTGAAGGTTTAGAAAAAAATAGTACAGTCATTGGGACTGTCGGCAGAAGCGTTAGCTTTTAAATATATATATATATATATATATATATATATATATATATATATATATATATATATATATATATATATATATATATATATATATATATATATATATATATATATAAATAAATAAATATATAAATAAATAAATAAATAAATAAATATATATATATATATATATATATATATATATATATATATATATAACGTCTCGAGAATATAGAAAATATAAGATATTTAACGTCTCGAGAATATAAGAAAAATAAAATCAAACGCACGTGTTATTACTGAATATAAACCGTATACCATTGAACTATTGCTGCTGGCAATATACACAATGTACACAACATCATTACATGTGCGCGACGAGAACATGAAAAGAAAATAAGTGGAGAAAGAGAGAGAGAGAAGGAGAGAGAGAGAGAGAGAGAGAGAGAGAGAGAGAGAGAGAGAGAGAGAGAGAGATGAAAGAGATAGAGAAAGCATGCACGCTGTATGTACATACAGGCACGAAACACACATATGCGCGCGACCAACTCAGTCGGAACCGGCGGACCAAAGAAAGAAGAGCTGAGAACTGGAGGGGGTCTGCGTAATACTTCACCTACTCGTGTTACTTACGCTTCGTAAGCCTACTAGATGAAACCGAATCACTCCATGGTGACAAATACAAAGTGCACAACGCGGTATAAGAAGCTAACGCTTCAAAAAATATTTGCGTTATTACTAGATGAGTTTAAATTTAGGCTTTTGTAATGACCCTCAAAACCACAACTTAGGTGCGGGAGACAATGAAATCGTTTAATAACTTCTAAAATATATTATTATTTTACAAACATAATCCAAGAGAAATCAGTGCTTTCACTTATTCAAACCGGGACTTTTGAGGCTCAGTGGTATACACGAATAGTTTTTTTTTTATTTGGAAAAATGTACTGAAATGTTCTCATTGAATGAATTATTTGTACGATTTGTTAAAATTTTGCAAACGTACTCTTATAATAATGTTCATTTGCAATTTAATGTTGGTATAAATTTCTAAAAATATAGCTTACAAATAATTAAATATTATAGCTATACTAAAATTGTGAAACAGTTCTAAGATACTCACGCCTGCATTTTTACCACAAGTGATCAAAGCTTCAATAGCAGCTTTTGCCCCATTCACTGCTACAGCTGATTGGTCAACAAGGCAGTTACTGGCTTTGTTTTGCACTGCTTTTAATTCACCTTGCAATTGAAGAAATGTTGAATTTGTGTTCTGGATGTATTTTCTCAATTCTTCCGCAGCTTTGGTATAACAGTCTTTTGCGCTTTTCAAGTCCGAATCCACTTTAAGAAGATATCTGTTCGGACATTTTGAAACTGCAGAATAAACTTGTTTCGCTCCACTGGAACTCTCACCGATATCTAGAGAAGCTACAGTGGTAGTAAAATTATACAGATCCAATCTTGTGTTTAACGCACAGCTGTAAGCTTGCTGACCACCTGAAACAAAACATGACTTATTCTTTGAATGAAATTCAGTTCTGTTTATTATATTCAAATGTTTAGTCTTGGCTCTGTCAATTACAACCTTTCATTACGGTCTGTTTGTGGATAATTTGCTTTATAAACACGACTTCAACAGCGGCTATGGAAATTGTTAGTGGGTTCCCCCATTAGTCTATATGTCATGGAAGAGGCATGCAAGGCAGCATATAGGCTGCCGGATAGTGGAATCTGGATATCCTTAACTTTGGGGCGTACTAGAATCGCAAAAAAGATTAGAGACCAGCTTCTAATAATGGAGTGTGTTCAGATGTCCAAACAAGTCATGGTTTCTAGACCCTTTGATGTCAAGTTGACCTTTGGGAAGAATGATTCTGAGTTGGGGAAAATCTGGAGATCTAGTGTGGTATACAGATGATTCCAAGACAAAGACAGGCACTGGTGCTGATGTATACTGACAGAGACCAACCAAAAAGAAAGTTATTGACCTGGGACAGTATGCAACAGTATTCCAGGCTGACATAATGGTCATTAATGACTGTGTTCGGGAGAATTTGAAACGAGCCTTAGGGATTTCTTTGTCGTTACCAGGATTAACAAGCAACAACAAAGTTATGATGGGATAACCTTAATGGGTATTCCCATAGCAAGCGCCTTTTGGTTAAGGTTCCTCATAGAGGACTTAGAGGGGTGACAGACGATTTGGACAGAGCAAAGTAAGGAAAATCATGGAGTTCATTATTGGGCACTGTGGTCTGAGGTGCACATGAAGAGGATAAGTACGTACCACGGAGAAACCCTGTGTAGGGTATGCAGTAAATAGGAGGAAACCGCTCAATACATAATTCATGATTGTAAGGCTCTTGTTAGAATTTGTTATGAATCTTAAGAGGTTTAGTGACAAAATGTGTCAGCTGTGGCGCAACAGCTGATTTCACACGAACAGATGATCCACCGATGATACTAACTTAACTGAGGTTATGATTATTGCTATTGTATACGAATATAGTAAACAAATAGAATTATTAGTTCTGTTTTAATTTATTCTTATTGAATGTTTAATTATAGACTTTTAGTTGTGTTTGAGTGAGAGGGGTGAAAACCTATAGTGAATATTGTAACTTTGTTTTAATTATAACATGTTACGTAATTGTACTGTATAATCTTAAACAGCATAATGGGTTGTGCAAGACTAAACATTTTGAAATGAAATTGCTTATTTAGAGACCAAAAAGCGGTCGATGATTGGTGGTAGCAAGCCGTAGGCTACAGAGAACCCATATTTCCCTAAACTTTATTCTGGAAAAAGTACAAGTTTTTCATAATATTTTAAAGAGCAATAAAAAAAACCCAGAAAAATATCACTATTATACCTGAGTTTACTACTTGTCTGATAGAAGTTTGAGCTTTAGTGATACACGCTTTAGATGCGTTGTTTGCAAGAAGCGCTGCCTCTTTGACTACTTCTTCGTAAGGTTTAACCGTGGCGTTCAAAGTTGAACCAATAACGGCATTGTTGATAGTTTTTAAGAGGTTCTCTTCGTATGTTCTGTCAGCTTCAAATATTAGTTTGTCTATGGCGTTGGATAACTTGTCAGCGGATGTCAGTAAGTTGTCAACTTGTAAAGATGATTTAAAAGCATCTAACAATTCTTCTGCACCCAACAAATTGTCCGATCTCACCTGTAAGAATGAAAAAAGAAATAAAAAAATAATTACTTCATCAAATTATTGATGTTTAGTGGTATTATCGATAAAATTTTAAATTTTCAATGAAAATGTTTTTTTTTTATAAAACAAATTTATTTCACAAGTAATTGTTACGTACTTAGTTTTAAAATTAATGTAATTAGCGAATTACATTGATGAATGATATATTGGAGCCTTCACAGTAAGACCTAGGACCGGGATCTTAAAATCACTTCCAATCCTTAACTCTAAATCACTTTTTTAATATTTTTATACATACATTTAGGCCTGCACGGTAATTCGCTTAACACTGCAAGGTACACAATCAATCTACCTGCTTGTTCGATATTATTTTTCTTTTGACTAATACAGTTGATCTCGGATATGACGCGGTTGAAGGGACGAAACGTATATGAGCGCTGTAAAAGGGCGTTGTAACCGAATTTATAGTAAACAAGTTTGTAAATGGCGGCAATACTGTATGTAGTGAAAGGAAAGCATACTTTGTACTGTGTACATAATTAATGGCTATTTTATTACAATTTATTACACATATTACATACTTTTGAAATATATTTTAATTAAAACTAATAGAAAATAAGTACTGTACGGTCTAGTATGTATACATCCAACTCAGTGCGTACACTATGTGAGGGTTTGTGAGATTGACGTACAGTGTGTGTGTGTGTGTGTGTGTGTGTGTGTGTGTGTCTACCACGGTGGATGGCACACATTTTTACAGAACCTAATAATTTAATAATTTATTAATAATAATAATAATAATAATAATTTAAAACCATTATTAAAACGTGTGTGTGTGTGTGTGTGTGTGTGTGTGTGTGTGTGTGTGTGTGACCGTTTTTACGGGAACGACACAATTTACATTCGCGTAAGTCAGCAGCTTAGAAAACTGCCAAGAGCACCAGTGGGACAGAGAGAAAAAAAATGTGCGAGTGAGAGGTCATGTCCCTAATCTGTCACCATAGCTAATCTTTTCACTATTGCTAAGTAGTAACCGTTTCTAGACTCAGATTGGCCGACTTTGTGTCCCTGAACTGTTAGAGCGAGATGGAGGGGAATTCTCCTACAAGCACGAGAAATTTTCGCGCAGGCCGTGGCTGGACTATAACGGCAGCGTGACAACGTTGTATCCGAGTTCACAAAGCGTTGTAACCGAGACTAAAATACACGTGCACTTAATATAGAATATTGGGGACATTATGAAAATAGCGCTATAACCGAGTTAGCGTTAAAACCAAGGTCGACTGTATTACCTATTTACCAAATTTTTCTCTACTTAGTTTTATTTATTATTTAGCTTAATTATTTCAAACCTGTTGATATGAATTTTCATCCCTTTTTCTTGGTATAAATACATAACAAAGTATACTTTAATAGTAAATGACAATAGCCGCTACCCAGTATATTGATAGTCATTTATGTTTTCTATTATTTCAGACCAACGTACGACTATTAGATTGCTTTTAGTTCAGTTGATGTGGTCAACGGGATACGAGAGCAGTTGATTTAATTTCCGGATACCTTTTGGGTCGTAATTAGTTTCAACTGAATAAACGTATTTTGTTTTTGACGAGTAACTAATTTTATTTTATTAAATTACATTTTATATAATTCACAACTGCTGAATTACAGTTTCTATTTAAAACGTTTAGTAAATTGTACACATAAATGTATTTTTTGGCTTATCTTTGTCTATTATTTATTTACACAAAATTTGTTAATTTTATGTGATTTACCTGATTTTTGCTTAAATATAAAAAATTTCTGTTAATGTAAATAATTGTCGACTTATAATTCCATATTTATAACTCAAAATGTCTCTTATCTTGGGTGACATTTACATTTAAATCTGATTTTTTTATTATATGCTACCACTATTATATACACACTACATATATAAATATAAATATAAATATAAATAAATGAATATATATATATATATATATATATATATATATATATGTACATGGTGGGATTTTATTTCTTATATTTATCAATTTATCAAAAATTGTTTAAAACTTGAAAAAAGTGCAAGAATTTTAATTAAAGTTATTAATAATATTTAAATGCAGTAACGAATAAGTACTTATAATGATATAAAGCTTACGTACGATCGGTAAAACTAAAATTAAATAGAGACAGAATGTGCTGGCAATGTTTGAAAGTGAATTTTGCAAAAAAATATTTTAGCAAGTTATAAAAAAACTTACATATATTATCTTTTACAATCAATTATATTAAATAAAGTGAGCAAATGCCAGTGGAAAAATAATCAAGATAAAAAAAATGAAATTTCATATTATATACCACATATATAATATAAAACATAACATATTCTAAAACATAAAACATATAATATGAAATTTCGTATTATATATCAGATCTTTTTCAATTAAAAAAAAAAAAAGCTGTAATCGAGTAACGAAAAAAAACAACAAATAAATTGAAAAAATCGTTTTAATTCAAACCGCTTTTAAATAAACTTGCTAAAATATAACGAAAGAAATAAAAAAAGCTTTAAACTGCAGCAATTAGCTACAAGAGTGCAATTTAATATAATACCCTTAAAAATTTGTATCAATAAATATAATATAAATATTTGTATCAAATGTTCTCAAACGTAGCTCTTAAGAACTTGTTATACTTCTCCTAAATAGTAAAAACATGCACTGTTAATTGCAGTAGCTATTTCATAACCTGCTTTTTTAAAAAGAAATTGTAAGTCATGAACAAAAAATGAAAAACATCAATTTTCTAATATCTTTGAAATTTCATATTAAAATACTTTTTTTGTTTATGGTTATATATATTTACATTTTAAAACTTTTTTATATTGAGTATTTTTTATAAATTCTCTCGAATAGGTTTTGCAGGAGTTGAAATTTTAAGAATTAAAAGTTTAATGTGTTTCAAGAAGATAATATAAGTGCTTTAAATTGTTTTTTAATCTTAAAAATTTAATTGAGGTTTAACAATTAACAATTTCATTCAATTTTGAATTTTGAGTTTAAATAAACTATTACTTGTCTTAATAGAGTATCTTTACAGAGCGTATAAGATACTCTTTTAAATTTATTATCGCTTAATTTGTTATTAATTAATTAAGTCTAACACTCAATAACAATAATAAATTAACAAATGTAAGAAAGAGTTATTGTTCAAAGCAACAATGCAAGATAATAGCCATATGCTTTCATTATTAATCCAACAGTTTTATTGTAAATTGGCCTAGAAATTTGGAATTTTTCAATTGAAAGAAATTAAATGAATTTAAATTAGTAGAGGCAGTTTTGAGAATATATGACATATCTTTGGCATCAAATTCTTGAAATGTCAAACGCCTATAAAACATAAATATATTTAGTTATAAAATACTCGAGCAATAAAGAAAATTTTAAAATATTATTTGAAGTCCGAATATGTTTCGAAATGTAGAGAAGTTTTTTTCTCATTTAAACTTTATTGCAACACAAATAGTTTCTAAATTCTTAATTGTAGTCAGTTTAAAAAAAAATCACCATGTCTATAATTAATTATAACAATATCAACGTAAAACTCATTATTTCGACTAAACGAATATACAAAATTGTATTTCTACGGCAATAACTATATTTTCCACTTATTTGTATAGTGACAAACTGACATCGTATTGAAGTAAATTAATAATCTTAGTGATTTAAAAATGTATAACTTTTTTACTAATGCGTACAATTTGCTTTGACAACCATAATATTTCGAGTTAGACAAAAATACATTCGGCATAATGAAACTATTTTAGATGACAACATAAAAACTTACCGTCGCAAAGATCGCAATTAGAACGAAACCGAACAGTGATTTAGCCATTGCGGATACAAGAAGTGCGTTCAAATTTACAAAACAATCGTTTTAAATTCTTTTAACTACAAACAAAAAACTCGCTCTCAATTTACGAGTTCATTGTATATAAGTGATAGGCCTAATAAAATCAAAACGGTTATTTACAAAGCCAAGGTCTCGTATAAATGATTTAAATTCAAAGGTTCTGTGTGTTATAAATTAAAGAATGTAATAATTTATTGGTGTTTTTTAAAGAGCCAAGTTCCTAATTCTATTACCAACTAGATGATATCACATGTTATAAAAACAATGTCTACAATCCTACTTGAAAATTATTTGCAGCTGAGTGCGTGCGTCTGTGAAAATCGCTGAAGATTAAACAAAATGATAGATTTTTGTAAAATTTTTCACGTTGATGTATTTTACATATATCTCACGAACCATTAAATTCTAAACTACTTATATTTTTACCACTTGAAACTATTTTATATTGTTATATTGGTCTATATGAAAGCATGCTTTCGTCTGTCCAATCATACTACCACTGTCGTGTAAACAAGGTTACTCAAACCAAATAATTTACGGTGGCCACTGTACAGAATAATAGTAATCGCAATATTACATAATTGGCTACATAATGTCGCTTGCATAATAAGTATCAGCCCTAAGTACAGTCATTTGCAAATATTTAACTAAATAGTTAAGAAAACTTGAAATAAACAAAACATATATACATTAATAAAATACATAATAATTGTTTTATCATGTAGTTCCTTTACGTTCAAGTCTCTGAAAAGACTTTTAACCATTTCCCTTACCACCGCCAACATCTTTCACGCACCTCACCAGTGGTTGCTGTTGTGGTGGTTGTTACTCTTGGTTAGTCGAGTTTGAGAGGTACAAAATGTCTTCTCCAGGATTTAACACGATTTTTTAAGATGATTTGACAGAATGTAAATTAAGTACATAACAAAAGGGATGATAAGTTATTCTTACTTGATTTACGGTCATGAATTCTGTCGTCCCTCTCATAGAAATAAGTATCTAGAATATCATTTTTAGAAAAAACAGACTGTATATCCATATTTTTAGCTTGGAGCTCTAATGTTTGGATGATTGAAACAAAGAAACCGACTACGTTGTTCATAAATCCATTCAAATGACACAGTTATCCAGTATGTTTTTTGTACTGAGAAATTAATTGAGAACTACTTCTAAACTTAGAGTGTTTTCAGAGTTTAAAAAAGATATCATTATGGTCAGTGTCAGTGTAACTGACAAGCTGTGTATAATTAAATAATACTTATTAAAATATTAATATTTTACGCGTTTTTTAGCTTTCATTATTTTCATGGTTGTATAAAAGATGCCATTTTAAAAATATTTGTGCTCTTAAATGCAGATCAAAACATCATTAAATTTTTTTTCCGGCGAAAAACCGTTAAGGTTATCATCGCCGAACATCATTAAAGGCAGATCATTCAAGCACGGTCATACATTTAATCGGATTGAATTCGAACCAGAAAAAATAACGAATTTTTTATTAATAACTTAAATAAGTTCATTGCCCACCTAAACCCGTTAAGGCGTTTAAAAACAGCGTCGATTGGAAAACATTTTTGAAAATCAAATTTTTTATCATATCATTCATAAAATTTGCATAAACTGGTACTTTAAATATAATTAAATATACAAAAATAAAATAAAATCAGCGTGGACAGATTTTTCAAATAAGTGCAAGAAAAAAGTTATGATTTTTGAAATTGTTCCGCCATTTTGAAAAGGATTTTCTATACTACGAACACGTACAAACTACTACCAAATTCAATTGATATAGCGTTTGAAATAAATATTCGTTTATTTAAGGGGAGAGGTCCTATCCTTTCCTACTTTAACGTATAGTTTTAGTAAAATTGGTAAAGACGTTTTTAGTATTATATGATAAATTAATACAAAATTCATATTACTATCTTTTCAGTTCTTGAAGAAAATGCCCCTAACTGCTGGAAAACACAACATTTGAAAAAGCATTAAAACATGGAGTAAAATGACTTCTTACATTTAGTTGAATACAGGTTAGCCAATACATAAATCTTAAATATTAAAACATGAAGTAAAATGACTTCTTACATTTAGTTGAATACAGGTTAGCCAGTACATAAATCTTAAATGTTAAAACATGAAGTAAAATGACTTCTTACATTTAGTTGAATACAGGTTAGCCAGTACATAAATCTTAAATATTAAAACATGAAGTAAAATGACTTCTTACATTTAGTTGAATACAGGTTAGCCAGTACATAAATCTTAAATATTAAAACATGAAGTAAAATGACTTCTTACATTTAGTTGAATACAGGTTAGCCAATACATAAATCTTAAATATTAAAACAATCTAGTTTCATTTAACGCAAGTAATCCTATGATTACAATAATTATAAAACGTAAAATTTTCAATGAATGAAAATTACTCCGTTTCCGCTGTTGACACCCTGAAAATTACATTCACGTCTTTGAACCTATCACGGGAAATATATTTTCTTACCTATTCATTTAATAAAACGTTTCACAAATTATATATAATTCTAAAAAGGAAATTTTGACCTATAAAGTAGAACAAAAAACAAAGATTGAATTTGCAATTTTTAGCCAAGAATTCCAATGTAAAAGCGGTAGAATTGATATTTTCTTAAAACATAACAGGACGAACTAAGTTATCTGCTAAGCTGTGTTAATAAATAACATAAACCCAATGCACACATTTTTTCTCACTACATGAAATTAGAAAGAAGAAAGTTTTATGATCGAAAAAATAGTTGATCTTGAGATTTATTAGATATAAAATTATATTTGAATGTCAGTAACGTAACGACATATTTGTCGCTTGCTAACAGGTTGCAGGAAGAGACAATCATTATCAGATAACTTAAACAGTTAAGAATAATTAAAATACATATCATGTTTTATCACGTGCTTCCGTTACGTTCTAAGCAGTACTCACAGTGTCCGCATAGACGCTCAAGACTCTGTAAAGGTGTTGAGCCTTTATAACTGCAACAACTGTTCACACAGCTCACCATTGCTTGCTGGTGGGTTTTGTCTAAAATCGCTTCTTTTAAAATAATCCAGTTCAGGGAAGTGAGCGGGAAATAAAATAACTTTCCACATGATTTAACACATACGGAGCGTCCAAAATGTACGATACGTCTGTCCATGTGCGCATATCGTTGGAGACTAATATATATAATAGATTTTGTTTAAATTTGGTCTTCAGTTCTAAATTTGCTTATATTTCAAAATGTTGCGGAGCCATTTGCATCAGTCGGCAGAATAACGGACACTTCGCTATAGTGTGTTCACGTTTAGTTGGCAGTACAGCAATTTCATTCATCAAGTTAACGATGTTGCGTATTAGCCAATGTGAAAACACTAGTTTTTCAGTATCATATTTATATTTCCAGCTTCTTTTTCACTTGACGCTACCCTTTTCAATGGAAAATTTCAAATAATTAGTGATTAATTTTAACATTATTCAGTGAAGGTTCGTATAAGGGAATTACCGACAAAAGCGAAGCTTTTGTTAATAAAATCTGTGCTGAATATACAATTAGATATGTTTACAAACATATATTTAGAAATATCTTGTTTTGTTTAAGTAAATAAATACGAGAACCTAGCTTAGATATTATTTACTGCAGTTATAGTAAAAGATAAGTTGTTTTATATTAATTCGTAATGATCAGCTGATTTCATTGAACAGCTGATAGGCTATAATACGTTTTAGGTTATGTTGTTAAAACTAGCAGTGTTAGCAACAATCATTATAAACGTTTATATTAATTTAGAATAAAAAAATAAGCGGTTACAACGTGCACGTGTTCAACTAAGAAAAAATACCGAAACTAAAGCAACACAACGTGTTCATGTAATACGCATGTACTGTTATCGAAAAGGAGGAAGAAAAAGAAAGAGACAGAAATAGAGAGACGAAATTCGTTTGATCTTTCGTTTTATATTTCCGTTACATTCGTCCGTTAGGCAGACTTTTTTCCTATTCATTTCTCTTGCCAAAGCTAACATCAAGAGCGACTAAAATATTACATCTTTATTCGCTGTTGTTGAGGACCAAAGTATCTTTGAAGAAAATTACATAATTATATAACTTAATTTATTTTTATAGTAGGAGAGTATTTTTTGATTTTTGGTCAGGAGTAAACTACGAGTGTTAACGAGGAAGATTTTTGAAAACATTTGAATTTAATAGTAAAAATGTTACCAGTATGTTTGACGACTTCCTTTGGTGATCAATAGTTTAAACGCCCGGCATACAGTGCCATATTATGATGAAAACGTCTAGTTAGCTTTGTTAAAATTATGTTAATAAAAAATAAACTGATTTCGTCTGAACTGAGCTGCACGCAGCAATAAAAGTGGCAAAATTTGCTACCAGTGTTTTCAGTCAGCACAATGCAGCGCCCACCCACCAAAATCTGTACTGCCAATTAACGTGAAATTTTAATATTGATACGCTGGTTCGTACATAGTTACTATAGATTGATTTAGTATTCATTAGTTTCACTGGCATTAAGTAGAAGATTAAACCACAAATAAATAAATAAAATCAAGGACAAAAAGAGTTAAAAGGTTAATTTCTACTTTAACGTATTCGTCTCATGTTTACAACCTGTGCAATATTTTACAAACACCTTGACTTTAATTACAAATAATTACTTTCAGAAAATGTTTTATGTTGCTTGTTTTCTGCTACCATTCATGTTCTCGAATGAATTTAAGATGTAACATATTTTACCGAAATTATATACAACGTTTAAAAATAAAAGTAATAAATTTCTGTTTAGCCTGTACAATGCCGTAAACTTTAATTTATGCAAGGTCTTAAATGAGATCACTTTTGCAAACATAATAATTTACTTTAAAAATGCAGACAAAAAATTGCAAACATAAAATATTTGTGTAAAAATTACATTAATTAAAGACTGTAAATTACTTTTAAGGTTAATTCTTATTAGAAGTGCATTGGGTTAAGGAAGCAACTATCAACTTGTCTCCTACCTTTTTAAAAAAATATTGAAATTTTTTTGTAATTTAAATTACAAGCCAACTAAACACGCAGCGGTTTTTATTCCAACAGATTTGTTTGTGGTTAACGTTTACTTTATGTCAGAATAATGATAAGAAGAATGGACGTTAAAAACCAACGGTAGCAGTTAGATTCGAACTTGTGTATAAGTTTAAGTTTAGCAAACTGTCCGATGTTTTACCAAGTGAGCTACGAGCTCTACCTACTTGTTACTAAAAGAATAGTTTACGAACATAAGCAACAAAAGTAAGTGAGGTACAAATGATCTCAACTTGGTTTTATTGAATAGGCACGAACATATGCAAGAGGATTAAGTTACAGTTAACACATGCAAGGTAAGTTACAGTGCTATTATTTAGTAAAAAAACATAAACAATGTGCTTATTCCTTAAGGCAGTGCTGCGGTGCGTTGAGTTGAGCCGAGCGGAGCTGAGTTAAATGAAGGTGAAAGGCAACCGGAAGCGGAGTTCAATCGGTGTAAAGATCGCTTTTGTATCTTTTAGATCTACATATAGCCTATAGGCCTACTATAACGGATTCTAGAAAACTAATATGTTTAAAAACCGTAACCTAGGCAACGGTAACATAGGTAACGAGAAATAATAAGATTGTAGGCGTTGTCAACGTGGTGGGGTAAGCGAAGTCAGCTTCAAAATCGTACCTAAACAGAGTCAAAGTTAGGCGGAGCGGAGTTCACAACGGCGTACGCTCAGCTCCGTTACGCTTTCAGTGGCCGCACGTACATTAAAAACAATAGGTTAGGTTTGGTCTGTGTAACCGTTCCGCTCAGCACAACTCTACAACGCATTTGGTGACCACTCGCCATAACAGTTTAACTTAATTGTTCTTGTCTGGACGGTTTCAATATTTTATATTTGATATAAAAGGAGACATTTGACAATATTATATACAAATTTTGGTTTTAAAATTGATTGATTTAAAAAAAATTGAAAACAGTAACTGCGGATAAAGGCAATGTTACTGTCATCCTGGACACCGACAATTTTTTGCCATCTATCGTGTTTAAAACAAAATAACTTTTAATCACAATAAATACCAAAAAACCACTCTTATTTATAATATATTATATTATAATATATATATGTATATATTATAATATATATAATATATTATATTTATATTTTTTATATATTAAAAATTTTTCTTATTGCTGATATAAATGAAATGTTTACTACGTAATATAAATATGAACTATTCAATTTTAGGCCACTTGAAACATGTCTCTGAATAAGTCTCCTGTTTGCCTTTGGTCGATACTTTTACAGGCTTCCAAATAAATTTTCTCTTTAATGAGATTTTTGAGATTTTCCAACTTGTACTTAAGGCTACGTACAATCTTGAACCTCAATTTTAAAAGTCTAATACGTTTCTTTTTTAAATAATTTGTATTATATATTTGAGACACATTTTCTATTTTATGATATTAATTTAAAGATGGGAAAATTTCTGTCAACACAGATAGAGGGTGTCCTACAAAGTTCATATCTGTCGAAAGCCACATACAAATGTTACTAGAAAGTGTCTTTTAAGAATTCTTTATTAGATTTTCTTCAATAGGTTAGGTTTTGAATGCGTAGTCCTTTCAGTTCAGTCTCCGCTCCACATTTGGCCCTCTGCTAAGGCAACCCGGACTTAGAGGGGGAGAATTTTTGTACGTTTTCTTTATGTATTAACAGCTTCATTTAAAGTCGTTTAATTTGGTGTAAGAAAGTTTACGCAATGCTTTTTACATCTTCACTAGTTAAAATTACATTTTTGTACACATTTAACAAAGATATGTCCTGCAAAGTTCATACCTGTCGAAACCCACATACAAATGTTTCTCGAAAGCGCCTTAAGAATTCTTTATTAAATTTTCTTCAAACAAAACTTAAAATGTTCACCATTTGGATTCAAAAGATAAAATTAATCTTAACCTTGAAAACGATATCCATCATCATCATCTTAGCTCTTAGCGTTACAACTCGTTTCTGAGTCCTGGTCTTCCTCAGAAGTCGTCGTCACCTGTCTGGGTTTCTTGCAGCAATACATCATTTGGTATTAAATGCTCTGGTATCTCGATTCAATACTTTGGCCCATCTTACCCATCCCCTTGGGAATTGGATTTGGCGATCATGTCAGTGGATAAATCCACCAAATAGACTTTCTTGGTATTTAATGGTTGCACCTACTCGACATCATAATACCCACCCAGAGTCGAAAAACCAGCCATTTACCGTCCTCCTTTCTCAACCAGTCTTGGGACTAGCTATGACGGAGATAAAGAACGATACTTTATCAGAATAAAGTTTATCCTAAATTTTATATGATAACAGACGTTACCAGTCTGATGAATGACGGTTGTAAATGCGGGATCCTTACGCAAAAACGGACACTATAAGACAGGTATAAAAGACAAAATACGAAGTTAATATTTGAGTATATTTTTTAACAGTAGTTAAACTTATAAAGACGGGAATCAATGTAATACATGTAACATACCAACTGTTTTAACTGGATTTGCAGCTATATACAGGTCCGAGTTCTAGCAAACTGCTATCTATCTTGGCAACAGTGCTACGAGCGCTGTCCCCTGCAAGTTAAAGAGGTAAGAGTAGGCGTATAAATTACGACACTATTTCAGATTATCTACAAAATGTATAATTTAAATAAAATAATCACGCAGTTGTCTCACTGACGTGATAGAAGCGAATTTCAAATTTTGTAAATTTAATTTTTTTTAGTCATATTTCACTAGTATAATCAGCATTAAAATATGAATATATTAGTACTTTAATATATTATCAACTTCCAAATTACATTAATGGAATATGAAGCCTGCCCGCAGTTAAATTAAATTTCTTAATTTAAACGGATTTTGAAAATTCGAAATTTTAATTACGCAGTTTTCAACATTGATTATGATGGTGAAATTGTATTTCCAAAAAAATTATGAATTTTTAAAGATTTGAAATGCAAGCACAATCATAATCAATTTTTGTGCAAAGTTTGAATATTATCAGACAATATATATATATATATATATATATATATATATATATATATATATATATAGAATGTGTTCACACTCAGCACATACACACACACACACACACACACATACATGTGTACTGTATACCTGTCAGATTTGGTCTGTGATTTGGAGAAAACGTCAGATTTTTTCATGGTCAGATTTGGGAGAAAACGATATACATGTGTGTGTGTGTGTGTGTGTGTGTGTGTGTGTGTGTGTGTGTGTGTGTGTGTGTGTGTGTGTGTGTGTGTGTGTGTGTGTGTGAGTATGTGCTTGTGTGTGAACACATTTTATGATTCCAGGTCAGGGACTTACCATGATGGCCGTTCCAACAGCTTATTTTTTCAATATAAATTTGTTAAAAATTGTTGAATATCACTGTAGATAGTGATGGAAATAAATGCAGCCGACAACAATGTTTTATTTATGAGTAATATTGGGCGATAAATTTATATTTATTTATAATGTATTTATTATTTATACTTTACTTATAAGTTTAAAAATTATGATTCAACTTAATTTACATATATTTTTTAATCTTTTGGGTGATAATTCTAATTATTTTAGGGTGATTAAATCAGGTCTATCACCGACTTTATTTATGTTGTTCTATCACAGTTTCAGACTGTAACGCAAATGAAACTTTTGAAAAAATAGCAGATGAAAAACAAGCAAAAAAGGAGAGTAAAACGAAAAAGTCCTCTCTTATAGTCCATTCTTCAGATTAATTAAATGAAATATTGGAATAGTAACTTTCCAATGTAAGTTATACATAGCACAGCGTAGGAAACTACATTAAACGAATGTTCAGAAGTTAAATATTTGTAGCTAAGGTATGCAGGGTGTATAAGTTGTCTAAATAATTCAAAATGTAATTATGACAAAGAGTTCCCTTCTAAATAATATTGCAAAGTTCGATATTTATATTTATTCTTTGTTTTTTAATCCGAAGCTATGTTTCAGAAGTTTTGCCAGTTTAACAGGTTATGGAACCGAGTTTTTTTTTGGAAAATGAAAACATGGTTCTAAATCAGTCATCATATGATAAGTAAATTTGATTCTCTTATTTTGATTCATCAAATTTAGTTAAAATTTTAGTGAAAGATATATTTAAATTAAAATTAAGAGAATTTAAAATTAACATAAGTTTAAAAAATGTGATGCAAAAATTACGTTTTGGAAATAAATCGAAAAAAACACCATCTATTTTTTCTTCCTTTTATTTCTGGACCGTAAATTTATTTTTTGTTTAATTTAGTACGGTGACTTCAAATTAGTTACAAATTTTTACGTACATATACAAATTTTAGAAAATTGTGATTAGCCGATAATGAGGGATTTGGCTAATGTTCCAGTATTTATTCAGCTGCAGTTTTCGAAAGGTAATTTTTGAGGATTTATTTTAATGTAAAAAAGTTTCTATCATGTTTTTTTTTTTGATTTCAGAAAATCCGAAAACGTATTCATCCATTAAAACTCAAGATTTTACTATTTCAATACTTTCTATATACTTGGAATGAGAAGGCTTACTTACTTAGTTTCAGTGAAACTATTTGGTATAAACCAAATACCTACTTAGTTTTAGTGAAACTATTTGGTATGAAAAAAATACCTATTAATTTCAGTGAAACTATTTGGTATGAACAAAATACCTACTTAATTTTAGTGAAACTATTTGGTATGAACAAAATAACTGCTTAGTTTCAGTGAAACTATTTGGTATGAACAAAATACCTGCTTAGTTTCAGTGAAACTATTTGGTATGAACAAAATATCTACTTAGTTTCAGTGAAACTATTTGGTAGAACGAAATACCTACTTAGTTTCAGTGAAACTCTTTGGTATGAACAAAGTACCTATTTAGTTTCAGGTGTTGAACTTTATTTGACACAAAAATACTTTTTTTAAAAAAGTTTGCAGTATGGCTTAAAATTGCTTTACTGTAGAATTAACTGAAATAGTAACTCCCATGTAAGGTATGTCATACATATCACAGCGTAGCAAACTGCACTACCTGAAGGTTGAGAGATGGAAATATTTGTAGCTAAGGTAAGGAGGATGTAGAAGTTGTCTAAATAATTGAAAATGTAATTATAACAAAGAGCTTCCTTCCGTGACAACTTGATAAATTAATTATACCAACTCAAACAAACACTCGTACAGTACGCAATAATAATAATATGATAAGTGTGTGTGTGTGTGTGTGTGTGTGTGTGTGTGTGTGTGTGTGTGTGTGTGTGTGTGTGTGTGTGTGTTGTGTTGTATATTCGCGCACGCAATTGTACTTTACCACAGTACAGTCGTAACTTACAAGTAAAAAAAAATATATAAAAAACCTTTTACTGTCGGGAGTATTTTTAAAAGTTATGAAAATCAAACTGAACCAAAGCTAGAGTGTTAATAAAAAATCACAAACACTTAAAATTTGTATCAACGTCCAAAACATGTTTTATACGTCATGGTCAGTTGTATCAATAACCTCCGATTTGGAATTTACTATTACGGGATTATTAACGAATACAAATTTATTATAAAATAGAATTGACAATTAATTATTATAAATCTACTGGAACTGAAAACTGTTTTCGAAACATTATCTGTGTCTGATTAACGTCATAGCCCGTAAAATTATCTTATCTTTGTTTTGTTCTGTTCACAACAATTTATTTAAGTAATATATATTATACCATAAATTTGTGAGAAAACAATGATACTAGCACTTAAAGCTGTTACACAGAATTTTAGCAATTATAGACATTTAGCATGAAAAGTTTTCAGATAATTTTTTATTGTAGTTGTCGGTTATATCATTAAAACATTTTTACTTAACACAACAATTAATAATTATAAGAAAAATAGCACATTCAGTTATATCAACCAAAACAAGTTAAATGAAACTATAATAATAAACAGTAAGTAAACATCGCAACAAACTATTCACTTGAAGCTGTTTCAGTAAAACGCTTAAACACTTTAATAAAACGAATATTGAGAGGAAATTGTTTGAAATTAAATCTAATGGAGATCAGGTTTTATATTCGTTTTTTCCTGATTCATTTCCTGACACAAAACTCGAATTTCAATTGTTACTATGATTTAAGCATCGTGTGTGTGTGTGTATATATATATATATATATATATATATATATATATATATATATATATATATATATATATATATATGTGTGTGTGTGTGTGTGTGTGTGTGTGTGTGTGTGTGTGTGTGTGTGTGTGTGTGTGTGTGTGTGTGTGTGTGTGTGTGTGTGTGTGTGTGTGAGAGAGAGAGAGAGAGAGAGAATGAGAGAGAGAGAGAGAACATTATTATATGAGAATAAACTAACTGACCAATTTTGATGAAATTTGGCATAATAATGGTTTAGCCATCTTGGAATAATTTCATATTAAAAAAAATGTTTTTCAGACCATTTTGAAAGTCAGAATCGTTTTTTACGATCTTTATTGAAGTGAAGAAAGAAAATCTTTCTTGAGTACAAAGTGAATTACAGTTATTGCAAATGAAGTTAATTAAAAACTATCCAATGAAAAAGTTATGATTTAACTTAAAAGTACCTGTATAAACAATTTCCAATAAATACTAACTTTCCTTTAAATCTTCCTCAGTAACTGTATTTGATACTTCATTTTCCTGCCACCAGGGTATGCAGTAATAAAACCACGCCTTCAGTATCTAGAAATTGCACTATAGTAATACTAAGTCTTTGACGTTTATCATAGGCTAACACGTGGCCTACTATCTAGAGTATCAAATATGCTTTTAATAAACATTAACCATTGAAGTAAGTGAACAGAGAAACTAAAGAGGTTGAAAATACAGTATATGTGCGAAAACATTAACAACATATTTCCCCAAATATCCTTTTCGAAAGGTGACAAATAAATCGGCATATTTTCTTAAAATGTGTTCCTCAGATATTCAAATTTTGATAATACTAGGGTTGTCCGTAAAGTAAGGTTCCCAAGGCGCTAAAGTCGCTACGAACGCTGTTACGCGGGATCCGGTGACATTGGCCTGCAGCTTGGTTCCCCCTCTCCCAATCCCACTCCGTGAGCTGTCTGCGACGCTCGGTTTTGGCTTTGCAACCTTTATTAATGGAGTTACCACTTATGTTTTCCTCCAGTTGTGAATTACGCTCTGTGATTCGTTTTTGTATGATAAAACACTGCGCCGATAGACATTCTTTCCCACTGTGTGAAGTTTACGGAAAGAAATGAGCATACAACACGTGCGCAAATGGTGCAGAGAATTCGAAGACGGACTTACAGACGTTCGTGATGAACATCGTTCCGGACGTCCATCTGTTTCGGACAAAATGATTGCGAAAGAGGAAGAAGCAAGGGTGATTGTTTTGGAGCCTTCCGAGATGATCGCTGATGTCAGAAAGACTTGCATTCATAAAATTTTGACAGACCATTTAGGGTATAGCAAAATTTGTGTGCAAAGTGGGTCCCAAGAAAGCTTACAGCAGACCACAAACGGTAACGGATTGATGCGGCCCGCGAATTTCTTCAGGCTTACGAAACTGATGGCGAGAAACTCTTGGACTCCATTGTCACTGGGGACAAGACCTTGGTACAATACACGTCACCAGAAAAGAAAGAACAATCACGTCAGTGGAAACATCCAGAATTGCCGAAGCCGTGGAAGTTCAAACAAACTCTGTCTGCCTGCAAAGTCATGGCGAAAGTGTTTTGGGACAGGAAGTGGCTATTATTGTGCGAATTCATGGATACCAGCACAACAATCAATGCTGATCGCTACTGTGAAACGTTAAAGAACCTTCGCCTCGCGATTCAAAAGAAGAGGAGAAGCATGCTCACGAAGGGAGTTTGTTTCCATCAAGACAAAGCTCGTCCAATCACCGCCCGTGTAACAACCGATCTCATCAACCAATTTGGATGGGATATTGTCACACGTCCACAGCTCCAAGTGACTATACCATCTGTTCCATAATTTGAAGAAACACTTAAGTAGAACGAATTTAAGTACCGGAGAGGAGCCGAAATAAAAAGTTTTAAGCTACCTTCGAGGCGCGGTGGGAGAGTTTTTCGACTCAAGCATATAAAAGATGGTTCACCTTATGCAAAAACGCATCGACCTTAACGCGATTATGTCGAAAAATATAATAAATGTAAGCTTTCCAAAAATGTATTATTCAATGCAAATAAACATATTTTCCATTGTAAAAAATTATTGAGAACCTTATTTTACTGACAACTTTCGTATATTCTTACATAAGTCAGGATGCTTAATTAGAAATAAAAGACAATTACAATTCTAGTTTATGTTCCTCTCAAACCAATTTATTTAAAATTTGCAACACTGAATTGAAATATAATACTATATATATATATATATATATATATATATATATATATATATATATATGTGTGTGTGTGTGTGTGTGTGTGTGTGTGTGTGTGTGTGTGTGTGTGTGTGTGTGTGTGTGTGTGTGTGTGTGTGTGTGTGTGTGTGTGTGTGTGTGTGTAAATATATTATAAATAAAATATAATCCAAATATTTTTATTTGGATTTTGGAAACATTAAAAAATGTTTTAATTATTTAATCAACTAATCATGAGAAAGTACGATTTTTGTTAAATTTTTCAGGTTTTTTTATATCCAAAAAGAGTTTAAAGTGAGATTCATTAAAAAATTAAAAATTGTTTCCGGAAAATGGGTAAATTTAAACTAAATTTGATCAATAAATGGGGTGTAAAAATAATAAATATATTACACACGCACACACACACACACACACACACATATATATATATATATATATATATATATATATATATATATATATATATATATATATATATATAAAGTGTGAAAACTTCATATTTGATCAAATATGAACCAATTTTGAGAAACTATAACTAGTTTTCAACTTTTTTACAGCTTCTGAAGAGAATTTTTGTAAGATTTAGTGCCTAAGCATTTTATTTGGATACTTACTGATCACATTTGAGCAAAAGTTGACCCAAATCGTCACATTTGGTATTGGGAAAATCTGATTTCTTACACACAACGTAAACGAGCGCGTATGTATACACACGCAAAAAGACGTGTTTTTACGTACCCAACTAGAAATATGAGGTTCATCAGATCGATATTTTCACGATCATCAAATATTTTTATAGACTACTTCGGTTAGTGAGACAATAGAAATAATTTCACAAAATTTGAACAAAATTTTCCGCAAAAATTTTGGTTATACAAGAATGTTTAAAACTCAGAACAACGTAATCAATTTAAGTAAATAAATTAACAGATCGATAGTTAAATGAAAAGGAAGTCTATTTCGGTATTTATATTCTTTTTTTTTATTTGCCCAAAATCGTATGCAGACATATACAGACCCATATTGAGAAATTACTGTTTGACACTCTATGCGGGTTTTTTGATGGTTATACAAATCAATATATTTTATTTGGATTTTGGAAACATTAAAAAAATGTTTTAATTATTTAATCAACTAATCATGAGAAAGTACGATTTTTTTTTGTAAATTTTTCAGGTTTTTTTATACCCAAAAAGAGTTTGAAGTGAGATTCATTAAAAAATTAAAAATTGTTTCAGGAAAATAGATAAATATCAACTAAATTTGATCAATTTGTTAAACCATAAATGTGTATCGACATACAGATTAAAATTAACCTATGTAAAAACACTTTTTTAAATAAGTGTACCTGCAATTTGTTATGTCTATTAAAATTTTAAAATATTGGCAAATGAATCGGTTTCCAGAGACAAAAACAATGCTAAATAAGTTGTGTAACAAAATTAAATCCTTTATAAGAGAACTTAAGAATGACACAATTAACAGATTCTTAGAAGAGTTATCCTCACAAAAGGACGGAGAGTATTCTCTTTGGAAGGCCACAAAGGGAATTAAAAGACCTAGAACACAAGATTATCCAATTAGAAATGAGGACGGTACTTGGGCTAGAAGTGCTCAGCAAAAAGCTAATCTCTTCGCAAAATATTTAGAAGAAATATTTCTTCCACTGCCAAGGCAAACGTGCGAAGAAAGCATACCTCTGATAGAAAAACAGGATAATGTAAAAATAACTCCGGTGACACTTCAAGAATTAAAAAATGAAATTAATAAGTTAAAATCAAAGAAAGCTCCTGGATTTGATCTAGTTACTGGTATGATAGTTAAATCTCTACCAGAGAAAGGACTTAGGAAGTTACTTTACCTAATCAATGCAGCTTTAAGATTGAAGTATATTCCTCTTCAATGGAAGACAGCTGAAGTTATTATGATATTGAAACCAGGCAAACAACCAAATGATAAGACGTCATATAGGCCAATTTCGTTATTACCAACGATTTCCAAGTTATTTGAAAAGCTGTTGCTAAAAAGACTAAGGCCCATCATTGAAAACAGGAAACTTATCCCAGAACATCAATTTGGTTTCAGACGAAGGCATTCTACATTAGACCAAGTTCATAGGATCACAAATATTATAGAAAATTCTTTTGAGAAAAAGAAGTTTGTGCAAGTATATTTTTGGATGTAGCGAAAGCCTTCGATAAGGTATGGCATGAGGGCCTAATTTGGAAGCTGCAGAGAGATCTACCAAAACAATATTATGAAATTCTAAAGTCATATTTAACTGGTAGACATTTTCGAGTGAAATACGAAGGAGAATACTCGGAATTGAAGAAAATATCAGCTGGGGTTCCACAGGGTAGCGTTTTGGGACCTGTGCTTTACTTGCTGTACACCAGTGACCTTCCTACTGCAGATGATACAACCACTGGTACGTTCGCAGATGATACTGCAATCTTAGCTACGGGTAAGAAAATTGAAGAAGCTGTGATGAAGCTTCAACGAGCTACAGATGAGGTGTGCAAATGGACCAAAAAATGGCGCATTAGCCTGAACGAAACCAAGTCAGTGAATGTAAATTTTACAAATCTTAAGATAGATCATTCCATCCCAATTACAATAAATTCTATACCAATTCCCCAAGCTAACTCTGCTAAATATCTGGGAATGACCTTGGATGTGAAGCTGAAATGGAAGGAGCACGTAAAAAAGAAAAAGCAAGAATTGAATTTTAAATTTAGAAAATTGTATTGGCTAATTGGAAGACAATCCAAACTGTCAATTCATAATAAGTTATTAATATATAAACAGGTTTTAAAGCCAGTGTGGAACTATGGAATACAGTTGTGGGGCTGTACAAATAAGACGAATATTAATACAATTCAAGTTTTTCAAAATAAGGTACTTCGAAGCATTGTTGACGCACCATGGTATATACGAAATGACAACATTCATAGGGATTTGAATGTAGAGTTTGTCAGTGAAGAAATCAAAAAGCAAGCATTGAAGCATGGACACCGCATCTCACATCATGAATGCTCCGAGGTTCGGGGACTGATGGTTACACCTACGTCAGCTAGAAGACTGCAAAGAACTAAGCCTTCTGATTTGATTAGTAGAGAATAACCATTGGGTTATAACTCTAGATAAACGTACTATATTTACCGATTGTGTTCATAGAAATGTAAATTACTAGATGGGTTTCTGACTCAGTTGTAAACTAAGGATCACAATAATTAATAAAATAATTAATAATAATAATAAAAAAAAAAAAAAAAAAAATTAAAATTTTATCGGGAAGAGCTCATATGACCAAAAGATCAAACAACAAAAAGTTCATTCGACCAAATTATACTTAAATATTTTGGTTGAATGAACTTTTGGTCATATGAACCATGTTTTTAACAGAGTTGTTCATATGACCAAAAAATCAAACAACCAAAGGTTCATTCGACCAAAAATGGTTAATAATTTAGAGATTTATTAACATCGAGGTTCGTATTTCCTTCGAAGGAGGATATTTTGTAAAACACTTTTTGTTATTATTTCATATAGATAAGTGTCAATACTGATATTTAAATTAATAATACACGCCATTACACTACATACTAAGACCAGTCATTACTGTATTGTTTTTGAGTTTAGGCCTACAGATGAATATATTTTCAATATTTTATATATCACTTTTTTTATTATTGCATATAGATACCAATATATAATAAACGTATAAGTCATCACTGTTATAGAATTAACACTTGAATACTAAATAATTAAGTTGGATTGGGTAAGTAGTGTGATTGCGTTTAACATAATTTAAACATTTACTATTCACACTTAACCAATATATAATAAATGCATAAAACGTCACTGTTATAGAATTAACACTTGAATGCTAAATAATTAAGTTGGACTGGGTAAGTAGTATAATGGTTTAAAATAATAATAAAAACATAAAACATAATAATAACAAAAACATGGTTCACATGACCAGAAGTTCTTTCGACCAAAATATTAAATATAATTTGGTTGAATGAATGTTTGGTTGTTTGATCTTTTGGTCATATGATCTCGCCTTTTAAAAACACGGTTCATATGACCAAAAGTTCATTGGACCAAAATATTAGTGTAGAATTTGGTTGAATGAACTTTTGGTTGTTTGATCTTTTGGCCATATGACCCCATCGCATTTTATCACCATATTAGGCCTAACATTATTTATACTTAGTATAGATAGAAAGGAAAAAGACAAAATTAATTTAGCAAATAGTGAGTCGCCAAGTTTTGAACCCTCGCGCTGCCTTCAGTAATCAAATTGCTTTGACCGTGTAACTGTGTAAATAGTGTAACCAAGTTATATCGTTGTAACTAACTTACAGACTGGTAGCAACGTGAAGCGGGGAATAGAAAACAGCTGCACGTAAGTTGGGCAAAACTAATTGTGCTCTGACTTAATGAATTTAGTTTTATTAGCTTCCATATTCAGCAGCGAAATTATATTAGAAAATGAGATATTTAACGGCCATCGTGGTAAAACCTAGATTAGATATCATAAAATCAGTTTCGATTCTAACCTCTAGAACACGTTTTGAGAAAGGTGAGTGTAGAAGGATTGCTGTTTCAAAACGGTTAAACGAATTTTGTTATATAAAGAACTTACCAATACTATTACCACAATTAATTGCGCGCGCGCA
The DNA here is from genome assembly GCA_022606455.1 of Callitettix versicolor. Taxonomy (NCBI): domain Eukaryota; kingdom Metazoa; phylum Arthropoda; class Insecta; order Hemiptera; family Cercopidae; genus Callitettix; species Callitettix versicolor. Next base: position 63,536,425 of record CM040189.1, read on the forward strand.
CACACACACACACGCATGCACCTACGCATGTACAGTATGTCCTACGAAGAAGCATTTGATCCTCCATTATTTTCTCATTCCTCCGTTGATCATTTTGAAACTATACATACTTTTTAATGAGGATACCAGAAATAGTATGTAAAAGCCAGAATTTCATCTGGCTGATGTTTGTAGAACCAAAATAGCGGCCAAAATAAAGTATAAAACTGATTTTTTAATTTTTTTCAAGCAAAATTTTATTTCTTAAATTAGTTTTAAAAAAATTATTTAAATACATACTAAATAAAAGAAAACTAATTAGCAATGACCATTTCATAAATCAGATCTATTCAAAGAATTAACAGCTGTTCAACAATCTGATTTAATAATGTAGTACAATTAGATTCTTAAGAGGTATAGAATTTATTTATTTTGGCAGCCGTTTCTTTCTAGAAACATCAGCCAGATGCAATTCTCAAGATTATCCATTACGCATGGATAATGGCGGCTCCAATGCGTAAACCTCTTTAAATATCTATTTAATCTACGTTAAAATATATATAAAGTAGCATTTCAGGTTTTCCAGTTCCATTGAAAATTTGAAAATGAACTTTACGTGTTAATTAAAAGAACAATAACCATAATTTACACAGATTTGACGATAATTACAGTTGTGAAATCAGATTTTTTTTTCAAAAACTTTTATGTAAAATTTACGATTTTTTTTGTTATCAGGGTACGTTTTCGTATTATATTTGTAAGATGAAAACTAAACTAGACGGTGGCAATTGTTAAGTGTACTTGTTTTAATTTTATTTAAATTAAAATTTACACCACAAACTTATACTATGAATTTTTGTATACGGCCTAATTTGAAAAAAACGATTAATCGATCTTGAGAAATTGTGGCGAATGTTTGGTACTTTTTGTAAGAGTGAAATCCAAACAGATTTTCTTTTTGAGAAATAGAGTTTTAAAAAAGTGTTTCATATTTTGAGTATGGAGTATTATTTTATAAAACTCATAGAGCCGATTAAAAATAAATTCTTAAAAAAGACGGAGAAAATATTTCCATAGTGAAGGCAAACTACAAAGTCTGTTATTTTGTTTAATCTCTAGAAATGTGTTTAGTGTAAAATATACAGTATAAAAGATTTTGTGTAGAAGTAATTGACCAAATCTAACAATTTCATAAACAATTTTCTCTTGAAAATAAGTGAAAAAAGACGAAATTGAAAGATTTGAGTTTTAAGTTTTGCACTGTTTACTTTCATGTTTAAGATATTATATAAAAATAAAGAAGAAAATTGCCTTTGCAATCGGTGTGCATATTTCTGCACGGAACACCCGGTAAAAGTAATCGTGCTTTTAATTTAAAACCAATAAATCAACAAATTCAAATTGATTATGTTTAATTTATCTCTTAACATTGTAGCCTATTGATAGCAGTGTTGATTTAAACGGAAGACAGAATCAAACTGTATTAGTAAAGTTAAATAGAGTTTTAATTTGTTTTCTGTTCCACAATAATGTTCTACTAAAAAAAAAACAATTGGTTTGAGTTTCCAACTTTTGAATTAATTTTGATCGAATTTTTGCTTTACACATTTATAGAAGGAATCCATATTTTGCAACACAATAAATGTAGTTTAATCTCGTTTTCAAATCTGTACAAGGCCTGTTCGACACCAAATGCGGAGCGGTCTACTCATTCAAAACTGAAGCTATTGTTTAGGTCCAGCGATGCCGCTGTTACGCTTTCAGTGGCCACACTTACATTAAAAACAATAGGTTCGGTTTTAAATGCGTAGTCCGTTCCGCTCTGCATTTGGTGGCAATTTTAATTGGCACTTTAATCTCAAAACTACACTAAAAGTACAAAATACACCATCATCTTAATTTTCGTATTTTCTATTGAATTTAAACATTTTAAGCCCCGCAGGGGGGTGCAGACTAACTGCACCTATTGAGAAGATTTAGACGTCCCTCGCGGTACCCGAGTCTAACACACACTTACACTTACAACACTACACTTACGACTTTAACACTTGACACTCACACTTACATTTAGGGAGGCGATAATAGCCTCAATGTGCTTTTCGCCTTAAAAAAAATTAAACTTTAAATGCCAATTTATTTAAATTTTAAAACCGATAACGATAGTGATCAAATTAAATAAAGTTTACAATCAAAGCGTTTTGATTTTTATGATCGGCAATGGTCGCATTTTGAAAATAAATGATACCGTTTTACTGGGTACAAAAGTTTCAAGTTGTAACCAAAATTGATTTTTGTGACAAGTTTGAAACAAATCGTTTCAACTTTTGAAAAAGTGTAAAATAAAAATTTTTGATGTTTCTAAGATACCAATTCCATTCCTGAATGGCCGCCGTGTTCAAAATATTGTACGCACTTAAACAAAATCAGTTTAGTAGATTCAAAACAACGGTCTTTCTAATTCTTAAAAAGTCTGGGTAAAAGCCGTCAGAAGTAAAAACTTAAAAATTAAAGTAATAACTTTAATTGTTGATTTGTAGTACCCAATTATATTAGTGTTCTTATTGTTAAATTGAGTATAAAAAAATCAATCTTGTACAATACATCCAACTGAATGTTCTAATAATTGTGATGTCTGGACTCGGTTAGCGGTACAATGGAGCTCGTTAATAATTTAAATATTTATTAAGAAAGTATTTATGAACAACGGGCAAAATATATTTAACTGTTAAATCTTTTAAACAATTTTGTGCTAGACAGATCGGATATGTAGTAAAATGACGTTAAACATAATTTAAAACTTTATCATTGAATTTATTTATATACGAAATTTTAAACAAATACTAAATGTAAAAAAACAAATAAGTAGCTGGTTTTGAACTCGTATTTATTATTTACAAACAGAAATCATAACACTGAGTGAGAATCCGTATAGAAAATATCAGCTTACTGGTAGATTTAGATTTATTTCAATAATACTGATTATCTGTTTTATGCATGTAAGATAGAATTTTAAAATTTTTAATTTCATTGAAAATACAAAAACGAATCTAACTGGTCAAGATTCATTTACTTATTTTGATTTTAATCTAATTATTTGAAATGTTAATATATGTAGATTTTAATTTTGATAATGGCGAAACATTAAACGTAAAATCAAACAGTTGGTAATTACGGTTTTTAGATTTCCAAAATACGTAAGGTAAAAATGTATTGTCGGAAATCCGCTTCCATCACGTCAGTGGAAAAGCCACGTGCTGCTATTATTTTTAAATAACGTAAACTAAAGGAGTATTTTTCAAATAGTAGAAAGCAGTTAAGTTAAGATTAAACATTAATACAACATGTTTAATACATCATTTACATTTCGATGTTAGAACACGGGAGACTAAACTCATTACGTTTATTGTCGCTGGAAGTTATCCCTGCAAACACCAAACACCGGGTTCATTAAAGTAGCAAATAGCCTTAACTAAGTTAGATGCTTCATTCAGGCATGTTTTGTGTTTCTGTATTTGCAATTAATGTTGTTGGTTACGTTCACTTGCAGCACTGAGTTAGTTTGTGTATTTCTTTATTTTGTTATTTTATTGCAAAGATTTATTTTAATCACTGAACATATATTCCAGTTAAAATACAAAGAACAAAATAGGTTAGGTTTAGAACAAAAATTAGCAACGTAATGTCCGCATCTCCGTATTGTTAAACACGTATTTACCGACTGTCATAGGGTGTTTCATAAATATTTTATGGACTTTTTTAGCAACATTTTATTGGGCTGATAATACCAATCCTTAAAATGTACATATACTTAACTGTTTTTAACAGAAACAGATTTAAAAAAATACAGATTAAGTTGTGATACCTTAAACAGAACAACTCTTCAATGTTGTTACTGTCACAAATCATTGATTTTCATCTATTCAACCCTTCCTTACAAAATATGTCTCTGTTCTCTTCTTGGTACTTTAAGAGTCGTCCTTGCAAAGTCATTCTGGTTTTCACTTTTTACTAGATTTTTCAGCTAAAATTCTCTTAAAGGTCTAATATTATCAATTACAAAGGTCTAATTCTACCAATATTACAATTGGTCTAACCATCTTAAAAACATTAGTTTTACATTAACGGCTATGTTTAGTTCTTGATACATTATTTATTTTCTAAATGTACTTCTGTAACTATTTTCTTCTTTATATTGAACTTCTTATTATTCAATTGTCTGCTTCTAAAGCGTAAATTAATTTATAAATAATCCACTTATTTCAAATTTAATTGTAATATTGTGTATTGTTTCATAATATAATAAATGCCACTTTATCTTAAAAATTACAATGTAAAATTTAGCATCTTCTGAACTGAATTTTTTCTTCGGTGTTAATCACGTTGTGGATCCTTGATATTCATTTACATGCATTAACAATGTTCGAAAGTATTCTTTTCTATCGACTCCTTCCTATAAGCCTTTCTGATGTACTAATTTTTGGTTTGCCCGTAAAATGTGTGTAACAATTCGATCAACCATTTCACTTTCTTCAACCATCTCATAATCGTTATCTTATACGATATTGCAATCTATGTTGTTTGTTATTAAACCTTAATATTAAAGCTTTTCCATATGCTCCTTCACTATCCTCCTCTTCAGTGATGCTCAAAAAACACCTTCAATATCAAAAAAATAACATTAAAAATTTCACTATAATTTAATATTTTTGTACTGTGATTCAAAATGATAGTTGTAATTTCATTCTTGAAAATACAGTGACAATTTTTGAACCGCTGGCAAATACATAATTTAAATAATTAAATCAAATATTTAAGTAAAGAGTATATTTTTGTGTGTTGTTTAAAGTTTTTACGTTATGCCAGTTAGAATACAGGGTTCGTCAAAACACGTAGAAAAGCTAATTGTTGTAAATAAAATTCGAGTTCTAACAGACTGTCTGCTACCTTACCGACTGAGCTACGAGCGTTTCCCTAATAAGCAATAGGTTTATATTCGTACGAGCTTTTCAATAATAGGTTATGCTACAGTAATGTAGTCTAACTACATACGCGTTCATTGGTTCAATGAATTGTTAGAAGACAGGCGACTAAATTCATTACGTTTATTGTGACTGGAACACCAGACGCTAGGTTCATTAAAGTCGCAAATAGCCTTAACTAAGTTACTCACTTCGTGCAAGCATGTTCGGCACGTTACTGGAATACGAAAACGTTAACAGTTTTGCAGTATCGGTTGAAATGTGCAGCTTTTAGGCGATAGAAGTTTCAGTAATAAATACTACATCATTTAGTGAATTGTTAACATTGTAGGTGTTGCAAGTGACGAGTTAAGTATTGTAGAAAATCTCACGTAATAATCAGCGCACGCAGCTGTTTCGCTGGAAATAAATTTCCAACAAAGTAACAATGTTGCAATAATTTTATCTATAAATAAGTTTCAAATATATAACTTCACCAATATAACTAGAATTAACAATTTTCTAATTACATTGGAAATTCAAAATCAAACAAATCACCGCCATTTAGTTTTTGCGTTTACTTAGTGGCTCAAAATGCTATTGCTGTTTTAAGGAAATCCGATTTTTGTTAATGTTATTCTCACATTATTATTTTTAAAAAATTAAATAAAATGTTCAGAACATATTGACAAAAATCCAGAAATCAATGAATTTACCGAATTTTGAAAAAAAAGTTTTGTCATACACACAGACGTATTGAAATTCACGATTCAATAGTAAATGCAAAAAAAAACAAACACGCGCTTTTTAAATTATTGTTGTATTTCTAATTTGCTGCACTGATTAGAGTTATGTAACTTAACGGGCCGGTTTTAACAAGTTGTGCTGGTTTTATTAAAACATCACTCTTGTTTTCAAGTGCTTCTGAACTGAAAGATTCAGTGATGTAGCAAATTATACTTTATGTTTAAGTAAGTAAACATATAAGAGTAGGCTATATTTGAACAAAGTTTTACCAAAATTAATGAATCTGATTTTGAAAAATACTATTCTTTAGAGACTTTTTTTAACAAACAAGCAAATTTGTATATTTGCAATACAAACATACATTAATCACTTAAATGGATAAATTTTCTTATTCTCCAGTGATGTGCAAAAACACAGAAGTCCAAATTTTACGGACTTCAGGTAACTGAAAAATGGGTATTTATTTTCAAATCTTAGAATGGTCTTTCTATTAACAAAAATGAAAAGTATGTATATTTATCTGGAATAGAAAATCCAGGATACTGTGTGACAATATCCTCAATGCGCTTTTCGCCTTAAATTAATAAAAAAAAAACAACTGCTGCGTGGATTGCCATCAAATGAAATTTTACGTAAGTACTCTTTAGTTAGTGTTAATCAAACTATTTTTCTCCTCTCTTGAATTCCTAGTCTAGGATCGTTTTCCTTTTTCCTCAGCAGTGATTTGCTTTTTGATCAGTTAAAACTTCAGCCTTTTTAAATCATGTTTATTTTTTATTTTAACTCCTTCGTGATTAGATGTAGCCACAAAGGCTTTATTTCTACAATGGTTTAGCTAAGTTTTAAGTTAGCTTCATATGAGGTTTATTCTTCCCATTTATATAACTTCTCAAAGAATTTATAATTTTTGGATTATTTATGGCCTACCAAAATTATTAACTATTTAGCAGTCACAAGTAGATATTTCTTTATTGATATTTTGTTTATTTTTTCTAGCTAACAAGATTAAAAACTATATTAGTTGCTAACCTCACATCGTAAGCATGAAAATAAAGTAAGTTTTTTACTTATTCATATTTTTCTACGTGTTTTAACATATTTATCTATTGTTAGTAAGCAAAAATGAATAATAAATTCAGTCACGTGATCTACAAAATTATGTTTCCGGTTGCTGTACCAAGGCACCACGCAACTTCCACGCCATATCCGTTCAATTTTTTGACATTAGATATTCTCCTTATATCTTTGTTTTATTGTATTGCTACTCACACTGTTTAAACATGTCAATATGTTGTTAGCAAGCAAAAATAAACAATATACTTAATAGCAAAAAAGTTTCCTCTGACTGGAAAATGGAGAACAATTACCCATTTATAAGAATATTTAAAGGTAATTTTGTTGCCTGTAGCATTCACATTTTCTCATGTAAATACAGATTTTAGTGTCCTGAATACCATTTACAGGTTTCGTTTTGACAAGATATTGCCTAACAGGTTTTTGTGTCAAGAGCCTCTACGATGCAGACATATACTTTACCGTCTGCTAATTATAAACTTGGAGATGGTAGCTACAGTATATTGTTAGAGGATTAATAAAACCAGCACACGAACATGTGCGCCTCTAATAAGGCTTTGTAATTCACGCCAGTTAGCAGAGTGTAGACGCAAAATGAACTAATCTTCAAAGTTGTGGTAGAAAGGCTAATTTGCATATTGATCTGATCTCCTTGTTAACAGATCCGATGTTTCTCAGAGGAAGAAGATTACCTAGAGGAGGAAGCTTCGGTATTATTTCCTGCAACACTATCAATTTCCAGGAATATTAAACCATTCTTTATATTCAGGCTCCTTCTCAATAAAGTCTATTGAAATATATAAAGTAAACTGACCTTTAATTATTTTACAGTTAATATTAACGTGTTTAAGTGCATAGACTATAAATAAATTGAATAATAATTATTTAAATTGTAAATATTTACTACTACTACTATAAATATTTAAATTACTACAAAAATATAACTACTAAAATATTTATATTTTAGTTACTATAAATGTTTAAATTATAAATAACGTCATTACATTACATAAAGAATAAAATTATTTACAGCTTATACAGTTAAATATATCATGCAAAACTGCATTTAAATAAGTTCATTAATAAATATTTAAATTATTATCGACATTATACTAGCCATCACAATTATTAGAGAGCATTAGCAGTTAGATATATTGTAGAAGTTTGTTTATATATATATATATATATATATATATATATATATATATATATATATATATATATATATATATATATATATATATATATATAATGAAGGTATGAAGGTACAAACATATATAAATGAAGGTATTTATACTTATATACGTGGCCATTTCTTAATATAAGTTGTGTATAATTATGTAATGTAATTGGACCAATATAAACTGAGTATAAATACTAATTGCTTTATTTTTAAAAATATTTTCTCTTCTGTCGACCAAAAAACAAAATTGTTCACAATATTATTTCGATATTAGTTAATGTTAATGTTAGATGTTTTATAAGTTCCTGTTGGTAGGTATAGAACCATTATAATTTTTTATTTGTTGGATACATTTTCTTGTATTTAGACATTGACCTTGTCGCTAAAAAGTACAAAGTTCAGTTCTAACTTTTACGCTAGCATGCAAGTTGCTAACTTGTAATCCTTTACTCTAAAAATGTTCTTCTGTAATAATAATCTCCTAAATTTGAAATGTAATTGCGATGTTCATTACTATCTTATAAAAATGTTTTATTCAATAATCCATTGAGGATTGTTTGGTGTATTGATTGTTTGGATCTTGATTGTTTGGTGTATTGAGTTATTTTAAAGATGTAATTATCTATATTGTAATTAAGTAATTTGAGAATTTTAGTTCTAATTACAAATTAATTATATATTAACCGGAGGACCGTTATGTGAGCAATTTGACTCATATAAAGTATAAAATTAAAATGGAAACCGTACATGAACTTACCCCTTTTGGTGAGGTGCTTCGAGAGTCCAAGTTAGACGTGATATAACCATTGGAAGGTGTCCTGTACAGTAATTAACACAAGTAACCAAAAATGAAAAATTCTACCACTGCATTGGTTTTGTTTGGATTTTCTTTTACTGTATACTACTTATGTGTTTTCCCCTTAACAATAATTGAATGTAGTTACCACTTAAATAACGATTATTTTTTATAATTTAACGCATCTTACAATAAATTTAGTTTATACAGAAAAAAATAGTTTTTTCAACAAATCTACAGAAGACCAAAGATAACAGCATTGGTTAAGGACAGGGACTTATAATAAATCAGCTGAATCTCAAGGATTGTTGCAGTCCAATGATTTACGTTTTAAGAAGAACGTCTAACGTTAAGTATATACATTCAGATATAGATTTTATACGTACGTACATAATTGCATACGTATAAAGTCTTATATTTTTGTCAGTAAATATTAAGTTTATATTATTAAAAAAAATACTTTTTATTAATTAAATAGGCTACAAATTAATATAACAGCATTAGGTCATTATATTTTTTTTCAGTAAAACTATTGAAGATCGTAAATGTTTTTAGTGGAAATATTTGTTTAAGTGTATTTCAATAAGTATTATTAACATACATTTTACACGACAAAGTTTGGAGTATTTATTTAGTTATTTTTATAACTACTGTAATCCGTGCGAAAAGTTCTAAAAATACTATATACCTCTTAAATATAAATTTATAAATATAAATTTACATTTATATATATAGTATATATAAATACATTTATATTTAAATATATATACATTATATATAATAAAATATATATATATATAACAATATTTTCAATATAGTTCATATTTTTTGAAAATTAAATAACTTGTGAACTTCAATATCATTATACTACGAGTAATTATTACTTTATAGCCTAAAACCAATCACGATACGGTAATCATTGCTAACACATAAATATTATTTTATTTTATTTATAGGTATCATCAAAAATAAATCCCTTAAATGCATTCAAATTATTAGTATTATTATCAGCAACTTCTGAACGCAGTCTAGTCTCTGTACAAACAGAATGAAATTAATCGAAAGACTTACTATCATCTAAAGTGGGAAAACTATAATATAAGACGAAAACATCTATATATTATGTTTAAGGGAACAAAACAATTATTCGCGACACGTAGCTGAAATGCTGCCGTGATAGAAGAAAATTTCTAAAATTATTTTTATTTATCTCTACAAATATTGAAAACTCATAATGCTAATTTATGCAGTTTTTAACGTTGATTATGATGGTTTAACAAAATTAAAAAAAGACAAAACCGTTATAACTTTTTAGAAATTTAAAACTGATAAACTAATTTCGCTGGTTAAAGAAAT